>OY982925.1:9387500-10012500 GCA_963891755.1 Pyrrhia umbra
AATTACAGTGTAACTTTATTTTAATATCCAGTGGGATTAGGAGATAAGTTCATACATGTTTGACCCTAGAAGAATACTACTTTATCTTGTGTATGAGATTGAAGCTAGATTAAAGCTGAACTCACTCTGAAATATACCCTTCTGTCTGCTAGCTTATCAATTCAATGAACCTACAAGATCATGGGTAAAAATTAGAGATTTTATTCGACACTTTTATCCGTACATTATTAGATACAAAGCATAAAACAAATGGTTGTACAAAGTTTACAATTTAGCAGAAAATGTACGTACGCACCTAATGTTTTATTCTTCGCGTATTAAATTATGTAGCACCAATGACAAACATGTTAGACACACTTAGACGCAAATAGATTAAATGACAAAACAACACAGAATAATTCACAAAATTACATTACAAAGTACTGCTGGAGGGCCACATGGACTCCGAGGTGTCGCGAGCTTTCAAAAAGCTTCACGCGAAAGATCAAAAGAGCAGCACGCGAATGCTTGCGGCAATGTCAACTCTCTCTCTCATTGTAATTTGAACCTTATTCACTTAAAGACATAAGTACTTACCAGCTTCATGTGCCCAGTCAACCAATGATGTGACTTTAGAGTTGATAGTCGAAGCACAGCTGTTGAATCTGCCACCAGCGTCTAGACCCAAGGTCTCGTACCTCGCCTTCACGCCACATAGGAGCGCCGTTGCACAAGCTGAAGACTCCCCAGTTTGGGCGTCTATGTTGTAAGTCTGGTGGTAAGAAATAATTTTGTTAAAAAAAGCCAATCCTAATCAGATCATCTATATAGGTATATACCTACATAGATATATATTCTTGCATAAATGAAATTAAATCAATATTGTAAAAGAGTATTTTCTCAATAACTTTTACCGGAAATTGTATGAGATTTGAAACATAACTGGTGAAACTAAAGTGTATCAAACCTTTTCCTCCCCTTTGATATAATCACGCACATATAGATATCATTTATTTTGTAACGCCAAAGATTATACTGCGTCGCGTGATGACTTTTTGTGACATTATGCACTGAAATTGTTATTACAAACGCGCAAATATGGGACGGTAATCATAGTAGAATGTTATTTGCTCACAGGTAGCTAAAGTCTCGGTATAATCCTTTAATAGCTTACGACACACACATGAAAAACAATGGGATATTCTCATGCTGGAACCCGTATGGCAATAACTGTTCATGTGGAAATATAAGAAGAGAATTCTCATCAGATGATTGTTTCGAAGCGCGTGTTACAAGTAAACAAATGAAAGTAGGTTACTATGTTGAGAAAACTGGAAAGCTGGAACTATTTGTATACGTATAATATCTATGTGAGAGACTCGTAAACATTCAACGCTTTGGTCTCCCTCAAAGACCACAACAGCGCACGAGCTTGTAGCGATAATGCTGTAATCCTCTCGTTGCCACTATATTGATTCGTCATGTCAATGGTATTTCATGATCATGTACGTATAGTTACCAGAATGCGAAATATACAAGCGTATGTTTCAAATTAAACTTGATTATCATCAAAAGCCTTCTGAGAAAAAAGAAAAAAATTAACATGAAGGGAGAACACAAAAAATGACCTCCGAAAATTGAGGGAAAAAATTAGCAATACCGAGCAATAAAAGCATAATATGAAAGATAAAATAAAATGGCGTCCTATATTCAGTGTAGTAGCATGTACAAGGAAATGTTATGTATTATGCATGTAGATTTTCAACGTTTCTTCAAATGTATTAACATTGACTAAATTTGATCAATTCTGGTGTTTTGAAATTACTTACCGAACCGTCTAATCTTGGCGGTGTATTCATAATCCGAATTCAATTCGCGTTAAGCTCGAGAGCGGATACCTTTAGTCAGGACTGGTCAGAATAAAGCCATCATAGACTTGGCAACTAGGCCTAGTCTATTTGTTGATATTTAATATAGGATTAGGCTTGTTCGCTTTTAGATTTTTTAAGGATAAAACAAGCTGTCTACCGATCAAGTTTTATTTAAGTTGTATTAGATTATTACCTCGCTACGATAGTAGGTAGTCGATGTGGCTACGTAGGCATAAGATTGTAGTAAATAATTTATCATCAGTAGCTTGGAGCCCAAGTGCTACTGTTAACGACAACATGCTTGGCTCAAATTTCGCCTTTTATGCCAAGCCTTTTCACAACCATGTCCTGTAAGCGACTGCCTATCTGACCTGCAAAACCCAGTTGCAGGATAACATGATACCCCTTGTCTATACTGATTATCTAGCTTCTGACTAATCGTAGCGACTCTCAAAAATCTACAATTGATAGCCAGGTTTTTCTGCTGCCGGTGCTTTGTAAGGCTTGGAGGAGAGTCCCGGTATGACATCAGTGGTCATCTATCTACAGCTTGATCGCAGCAAGCACTGTTCAACCTTGATTGATCGACCGTACGGCTGTTATTTAGCCACGAGCTGCCAACTTTTCTTCTTTGACAAGCGTATTATGTTAAACCACAACTCTATTTACGCTCATTAAAAATTTATATGTTGCTTCTGTTTACTGAATCTTCATTATAACAGTGTACTTAACTAATGGAGCTCCGTTACGTATAAAAACAAGCGTTATTACATCCTTCTAAAGTAAGCAAAGCGAACATAATTAGTTCAGTAATGTTTGTGAGACCTTGCAAACTTGGCAATTTATTAACCATCTTAGAAGTATTAGTCAAGCCAAAATGAGAAAATTTACTTAGAATTTTATTGGCCTTCTTTATTTTAGGTGACGATTATGATGATGAAGAAATTAGGGTTAACTACGATAGGGGCGGTCAATCGTTGGATGGGTGAACGGTCATTACATTCCTACTGGTATTTCTTATGGGACTCAGTAACCACAACGTTGAACTGAATCTAAGCTTATAGTCTGTGTACTCAAAGGATATTAATATATACTTTACCTTTGCTAAAGCGACTGCCGGGAAGGTGTCCCAAGCTAAATCCGTGTCTTCACCGGATTGCCCGCGTCTTTGGCCTCGGAGAATCCTGGCTGCAGTAGCCGTGGTGAGACTCATACCGTCTCCCACTACTAGTATCACGTTTCTGTACATAAAAGAAAGATTTTATGATTTATTTATAGTAGGTAAGGATCGATGATGCACATCACTATCACTAAATCCTTTTTAGGGCTTTGTACTCCAACGATGATAACGGACACTTATTACTAAGCTTACGTTATCCGTCTATCCGTCTACCTATCAGTGGCATATGACCACTAATTGAAATTAATGGTCCTATAAAGCCCGCTGAAAAAATAAATTACATTAAAACGAAATAGACCCATGAAATAAACTTTTTTTTTTCTGCGTTTCGTGTTAAATTTTTGTACGATGTTATGGACCATCTGAAAGTTTTTTTTTAATAGATAGAGTGATTAATGGGGAAGGTTTTAGTATATAATTTGTCAAGTTATTGTATCCATTGGCTAAAATATCGCGGGCGAAGCCGCTGGCGGAAACCTAGTATTTCGGTAGATAAAAAAGTTTTATCTACCGAAATACTAGCCAGTAACTTCTACTTACTTCGTACTGCCCATCGTTTCTTTTTCATAAATTTGTCCGATGTTTTTTATTAGATATTTGGGACGCAGACCAATACAATAAATCAAAACCATGAAAATCGGTCCAGCCGTTCTCGAGTTATAAGTGTTAAAACAAACCCGACTGTGTTTTATTTATTAAGGAGAGAAGATTATACAGGTTGATCTTAGAATCAGTCATTAAAAAAATATTCCAAATAACAGGGCAGTTAGTTGAGTAGGTACTAACTAAATCTATTTTATCAAAATAGAAAGGCTAGACAGGCTATAATTATAACGACTATTTATTTTTATTTTTACTTTAATTATTATCTGATCTTTGACCTTCTAAAGCAAGGTCAAGGGGCTTTTGTATAATACTGATTGGCTATCGCAGTTTGTTCTAATTAGCCAACAAAAATGTTACTGGCATCTTTCTAATGAATCCCTGACGGGCTATTTAGTTAGAGCAATTAATTTTCCTAAAATATATCAATAATTAAATTCTATCACGTAATAATATTTTGATTTAATCTTAAAAGTTATCTTAAAGTAATTTTCAAGCAATATATACTACGTTATGCTATAAATATTTATGTTGCTGATTGTGTCGTGTATAGGTATGTACGTTACATATTCATATTATTATACAATATATTTAAGTATATGGTTATTTCTTTATTATCAAGATATAAAAAAAATAATATAAAAACATCGAATTCTTAAACAGCAATAGTTTCAGAAATGAGCGTCAAATATCAGACATCCAGAACACAGATTTCATTAATACTAAATCAGTTTATTATTGAGAAATCTAAATATTAACTCAGTTTGGCTTTAACTAGTAAAATCTTTAATAAGCTTCTTTCATAGCGATTATTATACCATTCTAGGTACTTATTGTGACTGCTAAGTTGTATTTATATTCTACTAGCTGTTTCCCGCGGTTTCACCCGCATCCCGAGGGAACTACTTAGCGCACCCGGGTAAAAAGTAGCCTATGTTGTTCCTCAGGGTCTATTCTATCTCTGTACCAAATTTCATTTATATCGGTCCATTAGTTTTGGCGTGAAAGCTTAACAGACAGACGAGAGTTACTTTCGCATTTATAATATTAGTAAGGATAAATGTAGCCGGGGCCGGGCGAACTTCGTACCGCCCCATATTTTTTTTCCTTATTTTTCCGATGATTTCAGTTATTCTGATATTTGGGATAGAAACAAATGCAACAAATCAAAAACCGTGAAAATCGGTTATAAGACAAGTGTTCGAACAAACCAGACTTTGTTTTATATGTAGGTATAGATATTCTTCTACACAGATTATAATTATATTATTTTATTCCTAAAAGGTTTTATTTTTCAGCTTAGAAATATACGAGTAAATAACAACAAAAAACATATCACAACACCGCCCTTCCCTATTTTTTGTATCACATTTATCAGCGTCAACGCTCACTGTGACTAATGTACCCCAATGTGAGGATCTGGGAGCTTAACTTGTCCCCCAAAAGGGACGAGTGGTAGGTATGTAAACCGAATAATTAATTACATTATCTGTCTATTGTACCTGGAGGAGGATATGGGTTTTTATTTTTTTTTATTTACATTTTTAATAAAAAATGTTAAATATAGCTATTTGTTACTCAAAGACGCCATGAAGACCCAAAAACTTGGACATTGATATTTTAGAAATGAGTATAGTTGAAATCACTACGTAGTTTATTATCAATGCTGCAAAAATGCTGTGACTTTTAGGTATGATAATGGTTTTACTGGTGACGTAACCTACAACTCTTTCTCAATTCTATACAAAAATCAAAACGCCGTTTTCACAAGCTAGTATTTATGAAGTCAATTGCAAGCGTGTATAGGTGAAATAGCCCTTGATTGCCCTTCAAGGGACATTTTTCAGAAAATCCGGTTGGATTCCGAACTGTTTTTTTTCTTGTCTTTTAGTCTCTCTCTCGAAATAGAAAATATAATAGTTATTTAGTTTTTATTCCCAAGTTGCACGCATAATAGTGAACTAATCTTGCATGATAGTTTAAAGACTTGAAATTTCGTACTATATAAAACATTTTATCTCTTTACTGAAACGAGAATTTGATGGCAGTCACCTTCATAATGATGAAAATAGTGGTCAATCAATTTAGACTAGAGGCATAGTCAACTGGAATACCATGTACAAGTTTCATTCGATAACAACGTACTGTGCAAGTTACAAAAGAATTATCTCGATCAAACTGTCACATTGTCAGCAGAGTTGTATCACATCTATTTTATGATCGGTACGGTACGATATTTAATGTTTTCGTCTCACATATAAAATAATAACTTATTCATTGACGGAGAAGTCCACTTAATAAGGACATTTTGTATGTTTAATTGAACAGGAATAATAGTTCGTGGATACGAGAACCAGGTTTACTAGAATCGAAAATTATCAAATGCTAGCTGACCTGGCGAACTTAGTCCTGACATATTTTTTGTTTTATTTTTTAAAATTCTATACAAAACTTGTCTTGACAATAACGAACAGGAAAAAAATAATTATCCGATTTGGTGCATCATTCGGAAGTTATGCACTTACATACATTTCGGTAATTAATATATTATTCAGAAATATTGTGTTAAAGCACATCATAAATATAGCTTAATTTTTAACCGACTTTCAATAAAGGGGAAGATTTTTGTAGGAAGTTCCGACTAGGAACTAATGCAGTCACACGTTAAAGGGCGTTATCACAAATCGTCATCTGCCTAACCTTTTCCCAACTATGTTGGAATCGGCTTCCAGTCTAACCGGATGCAGCTGAGTAACAGTGTTTTACATGGAGCGACTGCCTATCTGACCTCCACAACCCAGTTTACCGGGTAACACGATACCCCTTGGTAAGACTGGTTGTCAGACTTTCTGGCTTCTGACTACTCGTAATGACTGTCAAAGATCTACGAATGACAGCCGGGACTAACAGCTTAATGTGCTTTCCGAGGCACGGAGGAGTCTCGCTATGGCATACTCGTAGATGGTCACCCATCCACGGACCAAACGCGCCAAGCGCAGCTTAACCTTTGGTCGGTGGAACCGTGCGGCTGATACTTAGCCACGAGCTCCTCCGACCTATATAAATTAAAGCTTTGAAATAGCTATGAACCTAGATATGTTCCTACCTAGCTATTACGTTTCAGAATAATTACATTACACGAGATTTGACTAATATAATTACTTGGGATGTTGAGAACAGTTGTAACTAAATTACATACCGAAATAAATTACACAACCATATTATTTAGTTGTTTCTAATATTCATAATATATGTAATTTACGTGTTTTGATAAACAAATATGTATTTTAAATTAGTGAGAAAATGATTTAAATTTACACTAGCTACTTTCCTCGATTTCACCGCATCCTGAGTGAAGAACTTCGGATAAAAAGTATATAGATCCAGATTATATGTGCTAGAATATGTGTACCAAGTTTTTTCGTGATGCGTGTCATTGCGTGTACAAACACACATGCAAAAATTTAAAAAAATGTTGTGATGGGTTCTGTAACTCCAATAAAGACCACCATGTTGACATCAGCCCGTTACAATTTTATTATATTTATAGATTATTATCATATAAAATAATAATAACCTAGATAAAAAATCATTCGGAGTGAATTCTCAAAACTACGTTTTATGCACGTTCCAATTCTTTTAAAGTAGACGATAAGAGATTCCACGGATGTGAATTGCATTACAATGGAATCTGACTTTTTCGTAACAATTCCACCATTGAAGGCAGCTCTACATATTATTATATAAATTTTATATTATTTCATATCTAGTATCTATCTTTAAAATACGGTTTATAAGTTAGATACTTGAAAATATGTCGATAAAATAATTTCACAGAAATAGGCTCGAATATTATTACCCACAAGATATCATATTTTACATCTTAATGATTTATAAATGCCAATGTCACACTGATACTGGTAATGACGATTTATATTTTTTTTTTATCCAATATAGTATTTTAATATACATATATGCTTGGTTTATATATACCTAATAAATATTACTAATAATACTGACCCCAACCTAACCGAAAAAGTGTAACGATTATGGAGTTACAAATTGAATAAAAAATCGTAAAATTTTACTTGCATATTTAATACATAGCTAGTCTGAACACTTAGTCAGTTTTCTTTATATATAGGTACCATAGTCTCAAATCAGCAAATTCCCACTATGGAATCAACAAGGCTTTGTTTTCACAATTTATTCACGCGAACACAATATTTACTAGTACAACAAGGATCCTAATATTTATATAAGTTATACCACTGTTGGTTTTGTATTGTCTCTAGGCCCATGGATCCCAGCTCGGGTAGAGTGTGTTTGCTCACATAAACAATACAAGTGTAATAGTTGGTCTTTTGCTACAAGAAATTTGGCAACGTGAGGCCAGAGAAAATAGTCATATTATGAAGGAAAAGAAAATAGAAAACATGTTGTAATTTTTGGTTTCTAAGTCACATTATTACGACATAGTAAAGAAAAACTATTTTAATATTATACCTACTAAAAATATTTTATAGTGGTCCCATAAAGTGTTTTTCATATTTATCGGTGTTACATATTACTATTAGGAAACTATAAGTCCGATGTGGCTCACATAAGAACTTGACCGAGTTTTCCACCTATGTATTGCTTTTGTGAATATCTCGGTCATGTTACACAACCAAAAATAGGCCAAAATACTGGGTACTGGTTATACAGTGCGTTCGGAATCTGGGTTTTCGCAATGTTTGCGAAATAATCCAGTACTCTGTATTGTTAGTTTATGGTGTCGCCGTCAGCGTTTTCTCTTAGTATTTATTTTATAAAATATTCGGTGAATGAAAACTGTTTGAAAAATATGGTGCGTGTGGTGTTAAGGATATTACAAAAGTAGAAAAAGGGATACCAAAAATGTTTATACTCACTTTGCGACAGGATTTTTGTCAGCTGCGTATTGAAGGCGTTTCTGCAATGTTTCCTGCGCTTGAGTGTACCAGTAGTGGCGATCTGTTAATCAAAGGACAAATTAATGATATTATTTTTTTAGTTCAGACTTTGTTCAGGCCAGTTGTTTCTCTCGACAGTCTTAATATAATATAAATTTATCAAGAAGATATAGAATTTATAACCAAACTTCTGTATTTAGTAACAAAGTGACTCGTTATTAATATTAAACAAAAAACTTTAAACAGCCTTTCAAAATATCCGTCCTTGAGTTTAGTTAGGTTCATTATGTGCACAAGACATTTCTTAGTGGTCAAAGCTCAATAGATTACTCGATATATAAGTAGGTTCATAGGTAGACTAGGAAAAGTTAGTTTATTCTGTAAAAGTAACCCGAAAGCTTAACGTTTGAAGCTAAAATAAAACCAGTTAAAGAAATCTGCTCGCATTATTCGAGTTTCGATCACATATGTATGATATTTTTTTGGGAGAAATTTGTGTATTTCTAATGTAACTTGGAAAACGCGGCGCCGCGAATAAAAGCCAGCAACCAATAAATTGATGTATAATATTACATATCCAATTTACATAAAGGTAAACAAATGTTACGCACAATAGCAATGTTTGTTACGAAAACAAAGAAATATTTAGATGGGGAACAAATACACAATGTTACAATATAAATTACATAGGTAACTTTGTTGAAGTACTAGAAATGCTCCTAGTTATAAGTCATACGGCTTCTGCCTAAGTAGCTCAAGTTAGAAATATATTTCGTAACAAGATTATTGTGTGGCTAACAACAGCTTAAAATGTCATTGTCCGGGTTTTAATATCATTACAATAAGTTAGTTTTATTTATATTGTTAAGAATGTATATATTGTAAATAATGTAAATACTTTCTGTCAATAAATTTCATAAGTTAGTAATAATAATGTTGTTACATTTTTTTCTGTATAAAAATAGGTTGTTTTTAATTTGCACTATTTAATTATAATGGAAATAAAATCGTCTACAGAGGTATGAATATAAGACGATTATAAATATAAAGTATTATACTTGTATATTACAAATACTAAAAATCTTTAATCCATAGAAAAACTACTTCTATTTCTTCATCGTAATAGTCGCAAAATACACGATTGGTTAATGTTTCTGCTCCAATAGTTAAAGGATTTAGAATAAACACAAGAAGTAGAATAAAATTGCGAGAAAACTGAATGTGATTTTTGCCGATCCGTGAAACAGCGACTGCCAGTTTTTTCTGCCACAGTAAATTGATTTATCAAGAAGGTTTTACAAAATAAATTAAAAGTGAAACAGTTGGCATGTTAACAATATACTTTTATATCAAGGAATTAGTATATATTTGCCTACTATAATATTTTTCCATTGCTCTACTTAGATCATTCGGTAAATTGCTTGTAATGTATAAATATGGGCATCACTCCAGCATGGAAAATATATAAAATGTGCTATTTTCACAACTAAAAGATTATTTATCCTGTTTTTTCTTCTAGGAAATCCTTAAGTATGTACTAGAAAGAAGTTTCAATATTTAAAAAAGCTAGCTGCAAGATTCCCTTTCCAGGAATCAGTTTCATGGGATCCTGAGCAACCGATGGCCGAGAGGCAAACTCTAGACTCTGGACCGATTTCTTTGTGTAGATGGTAGGAAATATTACTTCTTTACGCAGTTCAGAGAGGTTCATAGAAGTTGAACGTCTTTGTCTATGTCCAAAATCGTGTTTTCTTCAGAGGGCATTTTAGTAGTAATGCCCAAACGTGTCGTTAATAGCTTTAAAAAATAGTGTTGTAGCTCATAACACTGTTTTTATGAGAGTTTCCGAGTCATAATGCATGTATGAGTCATAAACAACTAAATGGCTTAGTTGACGTTCAATGATGACCTGGCATATTTTAGCTGTGTGAGGAAGGAATTAAGTATCGTCAAAAAGAAACCGATTTATTTTACTTTGTCAAAAAATAAAATCAAATATTTATTTCGTGACTTGACTCCATTATTTTTATGAGCCAAATGAGAAACGAGCGTATTTAATCAGAACGAAAACAACTGGAAGTCGTTACTGCCGCGTTGATGCCATTATTTAAATTTCCTTAGTATTGTTGGGTGCTTAACTAAGCATTTTGTTTATTTGAACCATAAATGCTCGTTATTTTGTAATGTTTGTTTGACGTGTTATGTATGGGCATGGGTTGTTTATGCTTATTGGTGATACAACTTTAAATTGACTAATACCGAAAATAAGGGTAGCCCTCTATTGTAAAATTGTTATGCTTTATTATGCTTTGGTTCTTACTGTATCAGGAATATTTTTTTAATTAATATTAATTTCCACTGAATATAATTTTGCCATAATCTGATAAACTGTAAGCTCGTTAGTGCAATTATTATTTAAGTGATCAAAATATCAGTTCAGCATATATTATTTTAAATAACTGAAACAGCAACGGGTTTAAAACCTGATGAAGCTTGTAAGCTGGATCGACGTTCACAAATACGTTTTATTCCTTTTAAGGGGAACTATGACTTAATACTTCTTATTCTAGTAACATAGTGTGACACATGTCATAATTGTAATAAGACCTTGACCTTAAACCTATGTTTTACAAATAAATGATTCTGATTCTAGTATCTTTGTACGTAATAGGTGTGTTGTCCCATGCGAAAACGCGTGGAGTAGAGTAAGTACTAGCTGTCTCGCCCGGTTTCACTCGCATTTCGAGGAAATTATTTCAAGCTTCTGAATAATACTATTCTATGTCCTTCCCCAGTAAGGTTAGCGCGCCAAATGACGAGAGTGACAGAAATCAGGGACAAAACTATATCTTTCTTGTTTTGTCTCTCCTTTTATTAAGCACGGTGACATAAGGAAACAAGTTTGTTCCCGAGTTTAAACTTTGTCTCCGGTAATGTTGCCGAAGTTGTTAATTTTCAATTTTGTACTAGGACTTGGGATATTGTTGTAAATATAATGTCCCCACCCAAGACTGTAAGTGAGATCTTTATCAATAACAAATGTCAAACGTGCGCAAAGTTGTCTCCTTAAGATCATGCCGTGCTAGCCCCGGAGGCAATATGGAAGTTTAGTTCACCTTACAAGGTTAAAAAGAGATTAAATAATTTTGTCCCTTGCCTTGTACAAATGCTAGAAAATACGCGTTTATCCACCCCCCGTGCAAAGCATGCAGGTTTTAATTTCACCATCCAAATCGGGTTAGCCATTTTACCGCCAAAACGTAACAAACAAACACACATTTGTGGTTATAATAGTAGGGATTTAGGTAAATAATTACCGTATGTCTCCTTAGCCTCAGTCTTTTGCGGAGCCGGCGTAAGAACACTGGTACTGATAGTAGACATCATGATCGCGATGCAGCACCAAGCACTCATGGTTCACAAGCCTCATCGGTGCTGCAGTCTTTTCCGGGCGTACCGAAGAAAGTCTGAATTGTCTTTACGCACTACCACTCACGTTTTCGACGTAATTACCGAAGTTCGTTCACGTTATCTGTAAAGATAAAAAGTTTTTGTTAATTTTTATTCTTGTCGAAGAGAAAATTGTTTGGGCCTGGTTAGGTAGTTGAAAGTGATATAAATAAATCAGTTTTATAGTACCTACTTATAAAACTATTTGTATGTATAAAACACCCAATAGGTATATAATTGTTTGTATACCGAAAATAACGGCAGTGTTATTAAAAATAAACAATAAAATTATTGAAACTCATCAGCGTGGTCGTATTTTATTCAATTTTAATAGTCGAAAATTAAAATTTAATAAAATAAACGTTTTTTGGTTGCTTTGTAAACGTTACCACTTTACGAGTATTTGCATCAGTTACACAAACAGAATCAACTTCGTTATTGATATCTTTGTTTAACCTGCAATGTTCGTATGTAAGTTAATCAAAAGTACTTTTATGATACCAAATGTTATCTAGGGTCTCTTAGAGCTGCAAAGAGGTGACTACTGTGACTAGTACTCAACAGTCACTCAATAAAACCCTTCTCTGTTTGGATAAGTTAGATTCCTCTTGATGAGGGTTTGACACTAGGCGGTATGCAGGGTTTGATGAAGCCAGAAGGTGGATGACCGGTGCTTATCAGTAATATTATAAATCAGACTAAATCGGAGGTTTCAATATAAACAAAAGTATCCTCATCGTCGTAAATATTTTTAATGGATTGATTGATAAATTAATCTTAAGATTGATAGTACACACGTCACGTCGTATAAACAATCCCACTTACGAATTAATCACCTTTTCTATGTTATCGTTGATGTGAAACTATGCATTGTGTTGTTAGGTCAATTTCCTAATGACTAACTAACACAAGGCCTGCCTATTCATCATTTAGGTGCTGTAAAAATCGATCTAGTACGCTCCGTGTTATAGTAAATAATATTCTATGTAGCCTCAATATAATATAGTGCGGCCGAATATTCAGCTATTTGTAATAAACCTTATAATCAGAGGTATTATGTTTGTATTCCCAGAATATATGCATTGTAATTAATTTGCATTTTGGTGGTTACTTGTTTTAAATCACACGGAAACCACCATAACACCATAGTCCGAATTTTTCTGTAAAATACAATTTGGAAAATATTGGCCCTACCAATAGATAATTAATGAACGGTATCATATTAATTATGAACGACGGTTACTATTATCATGATTGCTTCCTGGACTTTTGAGGAAAGTAATTTCATTATTTTATCAGCATAATGAGTGTTCTTGAAATGAAATCTGTATTTTCCGTGAATTAAAATAATTTAATATACCGCTGTGAGAATACAATGGTTAGGTGTAAGTACAAAACAACATTTGACTCAAAAACTACATTGTATTAAATCAGCTTTGTTGGAAACATTATTATATTCGGCTAAAACCTGGAGAAATAACAAAAGCTTTCATATGCAGCCAGTCTTTCCCGGTTTCGAAACGTAAAATTATTCTATTTTTAGGTGCCATGCTGTTTTTCTTTTTTAATACAGCGACATAGGTATGTTAATAAATGTGATGGCCTATAAATTGTCACTAATGGATATATATTCACTGATTGAAACAGGGTAAACATTATATGGAGATTTAAATGCGATATAAAGCCAATGAAAAGCAAACCAAATGTAAAATACATTTTATGAACAATCACTTAACATTGGTTAATGAAGATTTTAAATTGAATTCTCAGAAAATAACTATTTGCTCTTCTTCCTAGCGACTGATTCTAGAATAGCACTAAAATGACCAAAATTACAACAATAGGTCTACAATCTAGTTAGGCCAAATAATAGCCATCTCTGCAATAAAATACACTGCCTACTCGAGGTCACAGGCACGACAAAGTACCTATTATCTCAAGCTAAATACAATACAATATTTACTCTTGAGTTAGCTCACAAAGCATTCTCATTTCCTCTATACATCTAAGGAAGTAACCCAAATTAATATTTTGGTAGGCGCTTTGAAAATAAATCTCGGCACATATAGTGACAAAGCGATTAAAGAACAAGAGAGAATCTCATTTATCTCGACGGAACTGCGAACACACTGATAAGAAGAAGTTCCTCGAGGTTACCAGCGACCGACAGCCGTGAAGTTCCAAACTTCATTCTTTTGATTGCGGTCAGCGAAACGGCGAACTTTAAAATTGTTTTGTACCCGAACAGAGGTCCAATCAATAGGAATTTGTATTACCAAACGATTTATTTAAATCCCTTGCGGCCCTCGTTGTTTAATCAGCGAGTTTCGTGTTAACAAGTTCGGTGTCATGACCCCAAAAGAAAATGTTAATAAGCTCGCCTAATTATTTTGTTAAAGATTTCTTCGAGCTACGATAATTGAATGATTACGGCGGGTAATTTTACTTTAATAAATTAGGTTTTGATACTCGAATTAGACTGTTCTAAATAGTTTAGTTGGCTGTGTTTTTGTATTGAATACATTTTACTATTTATTTTAATTAAACAAATATTTTATATAACAGCGTATAAAAATACATAATTTATAATCATACAAGTGTCCTGTGGTCCGTGGCATAGTTGAGGTGTACATAATGAACTTCCGAAGCCTTCAACGAGATTGCGTCAAAACGCTTCCTGCGCATAACGCGACATGGACGCATACGTATATCATAATACCTATCAATGTACCTATGTGTATAACTTGTCTATATGATACCTACAGCAGAAGGGACATGTTACAGTGTATAGCGGTAACACAAATGATTTTACTCCCGATAGTTCACTCGCTCTTGTTTTGTATTCTACTTTAGTGTCAGATTTAGTGTCGATAACTTCGTGTCTAGTTTGACCAACTAAGCGATGTTGCGTCCGATTGTTGTCCGATATTCAGTTTGCAAATGTTTCAGCCAAATGTTACCGGGAAATAGTAATCGAAATATTTCACCATAAATTAATTTTGTAATAACTGTGTGGTATTTCAAATATCCTACAATTTTGATTTTGCGGGTATTTGTACGTAAATTATCTATATGAATATAATTAATAAACTCGCCCTTATAATTGAATAAATAATTGCCTGATTCAAAATTAAAATATAGCATCCTAAAACACTGCGGTGTCATGTGTATATTACACAATTTACATTCTAAAACGAACCGTTTAATTCAAAAGTCAAACAATAGCATAGATACAATCGTTCCACAGCGACATCCCATTATCAAAGTTGGAATGGCAATCCGAAGTTGGGACACGCTGTGTTACGGTCAATAATCTGATATCAACTGCTTGAAATTCTATTCCGTTTATCATATTATTTCTAATGATCTTTATTTTCAAACAAAAGTGGCGGATTACAATGGAAATAATAAATCCGCTGGGCAACAAAAGATTGGAGCTTATTTTAGTTTGTGTGGAGTTGGCGGAAGTTTTTGGTTTATAAGTTCTTTGTGAAGGATGTCGCCTACAGTGCGGTCCTCAGGAATTCAAGGTGAGTGTGGAACTTTGTCTAAAGTTTGTTCTTAAGCTACCTACATGACACACTTTGTCGCGGTAGCTTAGCTAACATTTTACACGGAAATATATAAACTTACAAGCCAGTCTGTATAATACAAAATTGAACAGGTTTTTAACGAAAAATGACAGCTGTGTGCCGAGCACAAAAGAACTAAAATAAAATAATAAAGTGTCTTTCCATTAGGAGGAGCTCGTGGCTAAGTAACAGCCGCACGGTTCGACCGATATCACACGTTAAGCTGCGCTTGGCGCGGTCCGTCCGTGGATGGGTGACCATCTTTGTCATAGCGAGACTCCTCCGTGCCTCAGAAAGCACGTTAAGCTGTTGGTCCCGGTTGTCATTTGTACATCTTTAACAGTCGTTACGGATAGTCAGAAACCAGAAAGTCTGACAACCAGTCTTACCAAGGGGTGCCGTGTTACCCGGTAACTGGGTTGTGGAGGTCAGATAGGCAGTCGCTCCATGTAAAACACTGGTACTCAGCTGCATCCGGTTTAGACTGGAAGCCGACCCCAACATAGTTGGGAAAAGGTTAGGCAGATGAGATCTTTCCATTAGATAGCAAATGCAAATAAACGCATCAACTACCAAATAAAGAATATTTACAGAATTGGAATATAGAATAATTGTGACCGAATGATCAATGAATCTCTATTGCCTTGTTGCCATGGAGCCAAATGTCTAACAAACAATTTTGTTTTTCAGATTTACTTAAAATAACACATTTATTCCACATAAATTGTTATACCAAATTATGTTGGAACAAAAAATGAAAACGCCAAAGAAAATTACGTCTAACACAGTTGTAAATTTTCAATTCAACATGCACTATAAAACTTAGGGCGAGGTATTATGTCAAAACTAACATAATAGCGTAATTAGTCTCAATTACCGTACCTTACCTTACCGCAGTTTATTTAAGTCGTTTGAAGCAATTTGCACTTATCAAGACGCCAGAGAAAATACTGGCTTCAAAGTAAAAGAAACCTTTTTACTTCGCGGGTTCTGCTCACGTTTTTTAAAATTAGAAGTCTTATGAAAAGTTTTTATGAAATAGCAAGAAAAAATCATTCACAATCCAAACTAATTATAAATGAGAAAGGTTATAATATCAAGCTAGGATTATTCAATAAGTGTACTTGTTGTCTAGCATAACTACTATTGTCTACCGTCAATTCATTCATCGTCATTGCTTCGCATTGGTTTTTTAAAAGCTACCTACTAGCTTTTTTTTAACTTTTTACACATTTTTTCCAGTACAGTTTTGTAAACGAACTAGAAACACAGATCTCACATGAACGAAAGAACTATCAGAGTATACAAATATTTGTTCCCGTGTGTGTATCACTTTTGAAATTCTACCCATTCTACAACACTACGGTTACAAAAAGCACTGATTCGAATATTTTTGAACCAGCTCTGTTGAGAAGAGATAGGTAACTAAATTCCATAATGACCAATTTGTAGCTCTACTTTTGAACCATTCCCGACAATTATGAATAACTAACTTAAATAAACTGGATAATTATAAAATTACTACTTAAATTTAAATACTTTACTTAGGCAGTCTAACAAAAGTTGGCTTAGTTTTAAAGAACAAAGATAAACTACCTTGACTACTGAGCATTCGCGGAAGATCAAATAACTTCGGTGAAGGGAAAGACGACTTACAAATGGATTAGATAGACAAAAGAGCCTCCATAATGAGATTCCTATTTCAACGGAACCTTAAAAATACTACAAATACAACTTGAATCGCGGTTTGTCACGCAAACCAAAAGAATTACGCGAATCAGATTGACTACGAAAAAATGCTGAATAACTTTCCTGTAGTCAAAGAAAGATGTTAATCAAATGTCTACTTCTTGATATTAGCATTTTTGTTTTTTTGCTAAAGAATATTTGAAACGATATAACGAAATCAGAAAACGATATACGTAATAACCTAGAACCTTCTAGGCTTTATCAAAGATTTTAAAAGTACCTACTACATTATTATGGGAACCAACAATTTGAACTGAACGTTTAATCGCGCAATATTTGATACTCCATCTTAAAATAAAATAATCAAAATATATATCTACTTAACTAAAACGTGATTTAAATTCAGGTCACTTCTTTTGTGGAACTATGTCAACGGTACTTTTAATGGAAAATTATAAGTATTTCACATTAGCTACCGCAAATAATTGAGACTCGGAAATTTCTCGTGTTATGAAATGAATGCCTATTACTAGCCTGCAGTACTAGGTTCTGTCGGTGATTTGCGTTAAGTATATTTAACATCCGATCCGATCGAGCTAACTAACTTAGCATACCAACTGTGCAATGTATTTAGTGTTACGTAATTATTTGGTATTTTAGAGATGTCTCTATATATGCTAGGCATAGTTAGCTATACCTATATATTATAATTATGTTAAGTACCCTCTAGCAGCAGCTATGGAGGGCATCCCTGTGCAGGTTTTCTGCGTAATAATATACTATAAATAAAAATATTAAATTCGTATACAGAACATTCACATTTACATTCTTCGATTATGATAAATATCAAATTAATATAATTTAAGGTAAGTAATTTAATATCACAAAATTTCGTTCACAATGGTCAACAAAGAAATGTGCGAAATAATTTACTTTCATTTTTTTTTTTAATTTATAGCTTGGGAAACGACCAACTCCAACCGAATGTTACTTTTTAATTTTTACTTCTTTTATGTCTTACGCAGCTGTTAGGCAGAGTACGTCACGACTGTTCAGCCAGCCATTACAAAGTTATTGAGTACTTTACTGGCCCTAAAATGTACTTAGCCATTCCGGATAGTAATATAATGCTTTTGTGGGAAAGGTCATGATGATCGTAAAATAAAAACTTTGGGATGTTTTATCTTTTTTTAGAAATAACTTGAATTTTTAGGTTGATTTGAATTTGTCTATATAAAATAATTTAAAATAGAATTTCTCTTTATAGTAATAAGAAGAATTATAGAAAGAATTGCTAGGAACTCCCACTTTTCAGTTCCCTACAGTCACAAAGTTGAAAAAGCTAACGCTCTATCTATTGAATATTATCCATCAAACAGTTATTTTTTAGTCACTTAAATATATTTTAAAACGATCAAAAGTAGGAAAGAATTAGATGTAGGTATCTAAAACAGTTTGTAGATAAAAAAACATATTAGTTTTAGTTCTGGTACATAGCACATTAAAAAAATACAAATTTTAATGTGGAATGGAAACACTAAAACAAAAAATGGGGTCAGAGTGGGTATATTACCGACCCCCATTTGACTTACCTCGGCTCTCAAAGAATGTCAGAATACTTTTACCCTTCTAATTACTTGCCGAATTAAAGTCGCAACAAATTTCTTAACAGTTGGATAGGGGAAAGCCAGAGAAGCTGAGAAACAACAGTTCGTTGCTTATTTTGGTTGGTTGTGTACCAGCAATTGAAATGGACAAAAACACAGATTCGAGATTTTTTTACAATCAATCGGTGGCCCGTGCAGCAACCCAGCTAGTTTATAAATATGGAAAAGCGATACAGGAACGAAAATTTGTGTAGTGTTTTCTCTCAAAAACACACTTTTATTTCACATAACCTACACAGGTAAAATGTAAACTAAAAAGGCTTCCCGCGCAAAAGACATTTGCAACTTGCACACTATTATGTAATAAAAACATAACATTTTAATCTCTTAGTACATACAAGCAACCAGTTTTTATTCGAGAATTTATTCAAATTAAAAGTAGTGGATCAACTTCAAGAAAAACAAGACATATGAAAAGTGTGATCTTAATTGCTGTTTGAGTATTAATCTCGATTTAAAACTAAAGATTTAATCTGAAAGTAGAAATTAATTTGGAATCCATCTGAAATTGAGTTTCATTATATTTTAATTAGGTTTTGTTCCATTTAATCAGTTAAAATTTCTTGGAAATACTTATACCTGCTACTAATAAAAAATAATTTATGTAACAACTAGCTATTTCCCGCGGTTTCATCCGCGTCCTGAGGGAACTACTTCACGCACAAAAAGACACAGATACATAAAAAGTTGCCTATCACAATCTCTAGATTTCTATCTATTTTCAAACCAAATTTCATCTAAATTGGTTAAGCCGTTTTACCGTGAAAGATCAACAAACAAGGAACTCAATTTCGCATTTTTTGAATATTTTTGCGTAATAACAATCATAATTCCAGAAAACGTTTTCTATTATTTGTAAACATAATACATACATATAAGGGAAACAATGTCTTATATTACATTTATTTCAAATGAAAATTGTTAGGTAAGTGTTTAGTAGAAACAATGTGAATAGTTAGGAGTATAATACCAATTTAGCATAAGCAAATCATAAGGTACTTAATAATTTATTTTACTATGGATATCTATAAAAGTCAATAGAGATTAAAAAAGTGATGGACAGATTGTGTGATGCAGTTAAAAATCTGAGTGACAGAACACTGAGTTTTACTAGCAGTAACTACTAATATCAGCTATATAATAAATGGACAATATTTTATGTAATCGAGTCTTTGTCTCGTGGGATGTTGAGGGAAATCCTCCCCAAATATCCTACAAATTAAGTATAAGACTCTGTAGATACACGATATTTCTAACGTACAACGTTTTGTTTCCAGTGGGCCTTGCACGAATCACTTTCGAAAAAGTATTCGTATCGAAAGCGATTTTCGAATCACAAATACAACCATACCAGAGCAAAATTTATGTTTAAAATATGTAAATAACAATTTGCAGCATCCAAAAATATGATTAAAGTCGTACATTTAAATAAATAGTTTGTAAGAAGCGAATATATTCCATTCAAAAACCGCTGTCGATACGAATACTTTTTCGAAAGTGATTCGTGTTAGGCCCGCAGGTCCATCTATTGTTCCTCTAAATATAGTTTGTAATAAGTACCTTGTATTTGTACCATTCATTTTCTTTTTTGATAACGTGGTACAGGAAGTTCTGTCTTACCGTTATTAGTTTCCCATTGTTAGATACGATAAGGAAATTGTCAAAGAAATGTTCCGTCAGTTGCAAGTTGACTAGGCCGTTGTTTTGATTCATTATAGCAGTTATTTATCTTTCATAATGAGTACGGAACTATTTTTAGCCGACGAGAGTTTATTTCGTTTGTTGTTTGTATTAATTAACCTTTCGGCTTTGTGTTG
Source organism: Pyrrhia umbra (assembly GCA_963891755.1). Classification (NCBI taxonomy): domain Eukaryota; kingdom Metazoa; phylum Arthropoda; class Insecta; order Lepidoptera; family Noctuidae; genus Pyrrhia; species Pyrrhia umbra. Next base: position 9,408,263 of record OY982925.1, read on the forward strand.
GTATGAATTATTGTTAAGTAATTAATTGAAATATAATAATAAATGTATTGTTGCGATTACAGAAATATTATGATATCGCGATTTTAAATATTTGGACTTTTTGGTAATGGTATCTGCGCCATGTAAGGAAAAAATCAATATGGCCATAACCATCTATGTAACAGGATTTTTTGTAAAGTTTCTATCAAAGCCCACTTCGCTTGTGGTGGTTTCGTAATAAAATAGTGTCGATTAAGTTAGCCAGTGTTAATAAAACTCGTGGAGGACACTAGTATCTGTATGTGTTAACAACTATTTGCGTTGGTTTATAACATTATCATTTAGAAGTATATCAAGAGTTTCCAAGGATTTCTCATACGGATTAGTAAATTTTCTCAAAGCATTTCGCACAGATAAACCAGTGCGATATATTATTATAACGTGTTTAACAAACAATAACATATATAAAGGTACGTAAAATCTCGTTTAATATATCGTTTCAATACGTAGGTAAACTAGCTAAAGGAAAAACCTTTTTCTCAAGAAGAGGGATACGCATACATGCTTGAATATTTTATTTTTCATTTCATGCAAGCTACCTTTTATTTAATCCGGAACCTAAGGGCGCATACTATGGATCATCCAAACAGTTTTTTTAAGACTTTACTTACACCATCATAGGATCAAAGAACAAGTAATTTATAAATGACACGATCGCCAATTAAAGAAGGCTTTCCTGAAAAAGAAATTAAGTGGCACAGTAGTAAGAAGCACCAATTTACTGATAACATCTTCCAGACGACCGACGATGAAGATTACAGAAACACGAAGAGGATATAATTAAAGGAAGTTACGAACGACGTTAATTAACAAAGAGAGAGGGAAATACTCTCTTCAATGAAACATTATTTCATGTACTCACCCTGTTCTTGTTTTTGGAAGCATAGAACGATCTTTGAAATGTCAAGGTAAATGACAAGATGACGAGATTACGTCATACAAAAAGGGTAACTAACAGTACGTTACTCTAATTCATGAAGTACAAAGGCCTTAAAATTCTACGAAACATAGATATTCTATGCGGATAGCCTACACATTCCCATTACAATATCGACAGAAAATCAAAGCAAAATATTCGAGCGTTAACAAAAGTGACGAGGGCAAAGAAGACGCGTAGCTAAATGTATCAGTATCGCAAATTGAAACATTTGCAAGATTAAATGCTTTATAAATATATATAATAGGCTTTCTGCGTCACAAAGTACCCCACAGAGTGACTCTAATCTCGTGTTAAAACAAATCGAATTTTCCCTTCAAGAAAAAACAAATGTTCAACGAAATGGAGCAAAATTGGCAAACAATTCGTCATGTAATCAAATAAGTATAAGTTGCTTGCTTACAACCAAAAGGTCCGAATAAGTTACCAAAAACAATAATGTTTTTTGCTTATCATCCTCTTTGCCGATTATATTATCGATTAAAAGTTATATTGAGAATCGGAATCATGGACTATATCTGCAATCTTTTCCGCGTTCGCGTAGTTGGGTTAACTTCCTCATTCTCTTGGTCGTGAGTAAATATTATTTAGTGATAAGGACTGTATCAATACGATGGGAAAAATCACCAAGATATACATACATCCTAAGAAATACATTCATTTCGATGCTACAACCACATCCTATTGATTGATTATTTTGAATCGACAACTGTGGGCCTAGCACGAACGCACTATATTATAATCGTCAGTCGTAGTATAATCGTTTGTAAATCATAAATACAACCATAACAAAGCAAAATTTATGTATAGAATGCAAAAATAATAATTTGCAGCATCCAAATATATTATTAAAGTACAATTCAAATAATTAGTACGATACTAATACTTTTACAGATGCGATAGATACGAATACTTCATTAGAGGGGTTCGTGCTACACTGATATCTGTACAGTTCTTTTGCTTCATAATACTATCGTTAGTCAGCATTGAGCAAAGGAATGTATCTATAGTATCTTAGGGTTGACTCGGACACTATACAGAATAAATAGAAAACGCAGTTACTCTAAGATAGCCTTTGAAACGAGAAATTAGTGCGTCGCGTGGTTTTGAAAATTAAACATTAAAACTATTGTTACGGCAATCTGGACTTCCTGATTAAATTTACTGATACTATTTTGGCTTTTTTTTAAGCACCAATAACCACTTTGTGCAATTATGTTGTTAACAGTTTGAAACATTAAAGTTATTTAGTGTTCAGCGTAGCCATTTTCGTGCTCCAATTTAAGCATAATTGAGGGAGTGTACGTAACAACTAAAATAAGTAATTTTATTATGTTTTTCTTTAATTTCCCGTTCATTATGGCCACCACCTGAAATGGAACGACATTTTCGCGTACGTACATTGTGACGGTGGTCACGGTAGACTCGTGGATGCGGGTGTTGAAATTTAAATGTATGTAATTCGAAATAATCTGTTAGAGTGTTCTGTTGTTTATTTTTGTCTCGTGTTTAAAATAAAATAGCAAAAATGTTGCCATGTTCATTATGTGTGCTTTGTAAATTGTAGTAAATTAAACAGTAAATAACGAATAATAATCCTTTTTTTAATGACTTTGTTGAAATAAATTTGATGTCACAATAGTGATTCAATCAAAACTAATAAAAACTTATAACCTACCTTTCAATGGTTATTAAATGTCTGGGCGTTAAAAGAGACTGTGACCCTTGAGTTTGTTTCGGTGTTTCTTCTCAAGGTAGTCAGATAGGAAACACCAGCCTCACCTAGCTATAAACAAAAATATGTTTGACGTGTAAAAGTGTTATTTTATAACCTACTTGCAGAAATTATTATCATTTATCATTTACAGCTATCCTACTTAAAATAAATGCGAACGTTTGGGAGGATGTATGTTTATTTGTTACTCTTTCATGCAAAAACTACTGAATGGATTTGGGGGAAATTCCGTACACATATAGTTTATAACCTGGATTAAATATTGACATGTATGATTTTGATTGATGTGTATGATACATTTTACCCAGGTGTCTTGACCCAATTCTGAGTTCACGAAGACCAAGTCGCGTGCAGAAGTTAGTTAATAATAAACTATATCATTCTATCTGTACATCCGCACTTCAACTGCGATGAATGGTCATAGAATTTGATAGCCTGCATGTAAAAAATGTATGTATCTTTCGGTAAGCATACCAGAAAGTACATGAAAAATAACATAATAGGTGCTCGGTGATTTTTACAACTCTTTTGTATCAAATTAAATAAAAATCGTGTTAAAGTTTTTCCTCAATTACAACCATTTTGGATACTGCCCAAGATTAACAAAACTTTGGCAAACTAAATTTTTCTTATTTTGCGTGCTGCGGTTTTTCAATTTTTACGATACAACATTTTGAATCACAAAATTGTGATATCATAAATTTAGAGTGAAATAATAAATTTGTTACAAATTTTAATAATATACATTGTATGGGGACAGATGGGACCCTAAAAACGGTTACCGACTTTTTATCTAGTATTTAAGAGCAGTAAGCTCGTAATAATATTCACTATTCATTAAAATTCACAATCAATACTAATATCAGTATACTAGCTTCTGCCAGCGACTTCGTCCACGTGGAATAGTGGTGCTCCGCTCCTATTGGTCTTAGCGTGATGATATATAGTCTATAGCCTTTCTCGATAAATGGACTATCTAACACTGAAAGAATTTTTCAAATCGGACCAGCGGTTCCTGAGATTAGCGCGTTTAAACAAAATGACAACATTTCCCTTCACTGCTCTGCTCCTATTGATTGTAGCGTGATGAAAAGTATACTATAACCATCTCAGGAGTATGACAAATAATTGTACCAAGTTTCGTTAAAATCCGTCGAGTAGTTTTTGTTTCTATAGAGTTTATACAGACAGACAGACAGACAGACAGACAGACGGACAGACAGACAGACAGACAAAATTTTTACTGATTGCATTTTTGGCATCAGTATCGATCCCTAATCACCCCCTGATAGTTATTTTGGAAATATATTTCATGTACAGAATTGACCTCTCTACAGATTTATTATAAGTAGGTATAGAAGATAGAAGATAAATTCTTTATTTAGCACGAACATTGTGTTTAAATGCAGAAAACCAAAACCTGCACAAACATATCAGCAACATATTTACTATTCTGATCATTTCCCATTAGTAATTAGTTGTAATATTAACGCTAATCTGTCTAAAGTTAATAAAACTCACAATCAGAAAAACAATAAAATAATTTGGGGTACTCGGAGTTATGAACAAAAATGTAATTATGCAAATTTATGTGATCAATTTTTAAATAATTCTGTCTGGCCTATATTTTCATGCTTGGGTGCCTCATGTTGTCATACGGATCATTTTAGTCATATTGATAAGTTTTATAATCAGCTTGTTAATAGTATAAGTAAAGCTGCTCAATATTCGCATTAAGGTAAATCTTACAGCAACAAAAAACCCGTCATTGGCTGGAATTATCACGTAAAAGACTGTCACTCAATAGCTAGACAATACTATCAATTGTGGATTTGGAATGGACGTCCTACTCAGGGTAAAATATATGACGACATGACTCATAGTAAAAAAGTATTTAAAAATAAGATAAAATGGTGCCAGTTAAATGAAAATAAAATAAAAATGGATATTATAGCCACACATAGATACAATAAAGACTTGGGTAATTTTTGGAAAGAGACTAATAAACTAAATTATAAATCAAGCCTGCCCTCATCCATAAATGGCGATCAGAACCCAGTTAATATTGCAAATATGTTTGTCAATAAATTCAATCCACCTCCGCCACCACATATAGGACCTACAAGCAGCAGTGTGAGTGCGACACCCTCGGCCAATGGTGGCGCGGAGACTCCGCCGCCACCGCGGACGCGCGCGCCCTCGACGTCACCAACCGCGTCGCCCGACGACCTTACCAAATTACATGTCACTGCGGAGGATGTATTTCGTTGTGTAAAAAATATGAAGCGCGGCAAGTCTCCGGGCCACGATGGGCTAAGTGTGGAACACGTGTTGTTTGCACCTGCAGTATTATTTGATAAAATTGCGACTCTATTTAATGTTTGTATAGATCATAGCTACTTACCTGCAGAGTTCATGAAAACGACTGTTGTGCCTATTGTAAAGAACAGAACTGGGGATGTATCTAGCTTGTCTAACTACCGGCCAATATCGCTGGCAACAATATTTTCTAAGATATTCGAAAACTTAATTATGAAACATCTTAACGAAAATAACTTACCTCTTAATAACGCACAGTTTGGGTTCCGCCGGGGTTTATCCACAGATTTGGCTATATTTGCTTTAAAAAACACAATCCACCAATATATTAATAGAAAAACCACAGTTTACTCATGCTTTTTAGACCTAAGTCGAGCATTTGATACAATTAATTATAACATACTTTGGACAAAATTAAGAAAAACTCAAGTACCACCTAAAATTCTAGATTTATTTGAATTTTGGTATAATAACCAAACGAATCAAGTTAAATGGGATAACGCCTTTTCGGAAACATACAGGTTGACCAGTGGAGTGGGAAAGGGTGGGCTGACGTCCCCGGTTCTGTTCAACTTGTACGTTAATGACCTGATCGAGGAGCTGAGCAGCACCAGAGCCGGATGCCATGTTGGCGGCGAATGTTTAAATAATTTCAGTTACGCGGACGACATGGTGCTGCTTAGTCCCTCGGTCACTGGCCTAAGAAAGCTCATCACCATATGTGAAAAATATGCTCATCAACATCAACTAACTTATAACGTAACTAAAACGGAAGTTATGATCTTTAAGTATAATAATGGTCCTGATAAGGTTTTGCCAATTTTTATGTGTGGTACGCAATTGAAAATTGTTAATAAATTTAAATATCTTGGTCACATAATTACAGAGAATTTAAAAGATGATGATGACTTGGAAAGGCAGAGACGTAGTATTGCGTGTAGAAGCAATATGCTGAATAGGCGCTTTTACCACTGCTCAAAGCAAGTTAAAATAACTCTGTTCAAGGCTTACTGTCAGTCGTTCTACACGAGTCAACTTTGGTACAAGTACACGAAGAGTGCGTACAACACTCTTCGTGTACAATATAACAATGCTTTTCGGGCCATGCTCAACCTGCCCTGGCGCTGTAGTGCGACTGACATGTTCGCTGAGAACAGAGTTGCTGATTTCTATGCTCTTATGAAAAAGCTCAGGGCGTCGTTCTTTACACGAGTGGCAGCAAGCACCAATGAGCTTGTTGCTGCTGTGTATAACACTGTACATCTGCTCAGGGGGACAAAGCAAGTGTAGCCTGCCTGTTAACGGGGTACATTTGATTTGGTTACCAGGGTGTGATATTTTAATTTTATTTTAATGATTTTTATTATGTTTCTTCTTTTTAAATTTTTATTGTTTTGTTCCTTAATTTGTAATTTTAATATGGGTGTCAATGCCTGAAATAAACGATTATTATTATTATTATATCTAAACTTAATACCAAAGGCCCACAGAGCCTTTATTATTTAAACGGAGCTCAGCTCTAACATCGTTGTGGACATAAACTTTCAATATTTTTTCATGAGGCAGACCGAGCCAATCTCTCCGCAGTCCCCAAACGGGATTACACTCAACACCGAGTATTTTATTTTGTTTTGGGGCATTCAGTTCCAGTCAACACAAACGTTATGATCTGCTAAACTATTATTTTATATAAAAACAGTATTTTGACCCAAAAACTTTGTTTAAAAATAGTCGCAACGCATTCAACCTTTGAAATAGCTCAGCGGCTTCGTAGACAGTTATTAAAGTTATTGTGCTACGAAATGCAGCTACGAGACGCAGCTACGAGATGTTGCTACGGTGCTTGTTAAGTCATGTCTACGTCCCTAAAGTTATATTTAACTTTTCTTTTGCAAATTTATGCGAAATTAGGACTGTTTGCACTGTAGGATTGTGCAGAGTAGTTCAAGCCCAGGGTTAATTACGATTATCTATCCATGCGTAATAGGTAACTTATGTTACGTTATGAACTTTTAATTATCACAGTTTAGGAGATCCTCTGAATAATACAGCAAAGTTTTGCAGACTTTTATTATAACAAAGTGGCATAGAAACTAAGGCGGGTATTCATCAACTATACTCGAAGTTTTATCAACGCGGTTCTTTATCGCCAATAATTATGTTTAACACAGTTCAACTTCGTCGAAGAAACCTAATACAGTTCTAGTAAGTTAAAACTTTGCTCATTACATGGAACTTGAAAAATAATTAAGAAGTAAAATTATTAGTCGTTATTTATTTTGTGCGATATATTTTGCTAGAAAAATTACATATGGATATGCAGCGCTGAGTTTTCTTCTTCACATCATTATTTTGGATTTACAGTGCTTTATAGTTCTGTAAGAGATCGTTTTCTTTAGGGAGGGAAAGTCAGACTATTAGTGACTAAATCTCAACCAATCCATCCATGTTACTTCAATTGCTCTTTGCTTTCTTGGACCTAGGTAACTCTTTCGAACAATCCCTAGGTTCCAGCAGACACCATCACATTTATGCTGACATCTTTTGGCGGCGCGAGTGGAACACAACGGGCTGTTAAAGCGAGCTAAAGCTACCGTAAAGCAAAAGTATTGTTTAAAACGTGACATGAACAAGAAATAATATCGATTTATATGATATATGAATACAGTTTTCAATATAATTAAATAAAGAGCAAAAAATAGAACCAACTTCAAATACTTAATTGGAGACAGCGACTTATAGAACGATGTAAGTGATTTTTCAATTTGAAGTGTTTTAAAGTCAGTTCAATTTTGCAACAAAAGATTTTTGTACTTTTATGCCTTGATTAATTGCAGTCATGTAATATAGTTTAATATTTTTAGGTGGTTATGAAAATTGCTTACCTACGTTGTATTTTTTGTTTTGTTTTCATCGCTAAGGGGCATTATTTCCTTGTTACTTTAAGTTCTTGCAGTATATCGTAACCATTTCAGATAAATTGACATTAGTCGGTAATACCGCCAGGGGTTAGTTACCCGAATAATAAAGATATTCTCACCAAAAATTCTATACATCTGCTTTCTCCTTTAGAGCTTTATCTCTTTCTTAATTAATACTCTTTCCCTTTCATTTTGAGCATGACGTCACTGACATGTCTTTTGTTTGCAAAATTTAAACCAATCGAATTAGTAGATTTATTTATCTCTTTCTTAATTAATATTCTATCCCTTTCATTTTGAGCATGACGTCACTGACACGTCTTTTGTTTGCAAAATTTAAACCAATCGAATTAGTAGATTTATTTATCTCTTTCTTAATTAATACTCTATCCCTTTCATTTTGAGCATGACGTCACTGACATGTCTTTTGTTTGCAAAATTTAAACAAATCGAATTAGTAGATCTATTTATCTCTTTCTTAATTAATACTCTATCCCTTTCATTTTGAGCATGACGTCACTGACATGTCTTTTGTTTGGAAAATTTAAACTAATCGAATTAGTAGTTTTATTTTTCTCTTTCTTATTTATTAATTTATCTCTTTCATTTTGAGCATGACGTCACTGACATGTCTTTTGTTTTGAATTGTTTTAAACGTTGTAAAATAAGTAAAATTATAATGCGCTACTTTTGACTTTGTCACAGTCGGGTAAAATTAAATAGGTACCTTATAAAATAGGTATTGTATATCATACCTTTATCTTTATGCTATGGTGTGCTGCTCAGTTTGATGCAAGTAAACCTTACCTACACTTCTCGTAAATAATAGAGGTACCTGCCCCTAAGTAAAATCAATACATAAGCATGCGATTGTAGCAATCGCGGGTCCATTGTTGTTAGTAATTGCAGAGTTCTGTTGCCTATCTCCGAAGATCTTTATCAGTTCCGAATATTCTATATAATAAAATCTTCCTTGCAACATATGCATTTAAATAGTGAACTGGCTAGCCGACTTTAAAAACACTACAATTAGGTTTTGTTTTGTGCATTTTCGCCACCGACTTCTAAAACGATGTATTGGTTATTTTGTTTCAATATAATACATACATACGGGTCGAATACAGATCCTCCTTTTTTGAAGTCGGTTAAAAGACATTATTTGTAATCCTTACTAATATTTTAAATGCGAAAGTCACTTTTGTTTATCGCACTTTCACGCCAAAAATACTGTACAGATTTAAATGAAATTTGGTACACAGTTTCGTTTACGCGAAGTAGATCCCTGGAGATGGGGTGAAACCACAGGAAATAAATAGTTCAAATATATGTTGATCCGTCCTCTTCTTTTTCCTACATGACCTCTTGCAGGGTGCTTCTAACAGCATTCGACCTGCTTAACCGGACAATTGTTGATCCGTCCGTAGGTACTATATCAGTTATACACGAAGAGAAAGACAAACTAAACTGTCACATTTATGTTTTTAATTTTTACGCATGTGTTTTTGCAATGACGCTTCGTTTTGAAACCTCCGATCTTTCTTTTTTTATTTCACATATTTTTCCTCTATATAGTGGAGCGCGCTCTGGAAATATTGCATCGTCAGTTTTCAAATAACAACGCCAACCAAATCCTTTAAAAGGAAAACCTTCAACATGTATCTCATAATCGCTACTATAACTAGACGGAAAAGTTTTACTATTCTAAATCCGACTACTCTACTATTAGGTTTGTTGATTAAAACAAAGTTAAATAAAGAGTTGTTTTAAGTTAATAACTCCTTACGTTTTGTGCAAAAGATATTTTATGTCCAAATTACTCACACTTGAGGACACATGGGACTAAAAAGGATATATATAAGACTAGCTTTCCGCCAACGGCTTCGCCCGCGTGAGCTTTACGAATTCAAATAAAAAAATGCTGCCATGCCCCTTTTTCACCCCCTTAGAAGTAGAATTTCGGAAAATCCTTTCTTATCGGATGCTTACGTCGTACAAAAAACACACCCTCCAAGGCTGTGCGTTGATCTGTCAGTCATTCTGGATAAATAATTTCCTATTTATAGATTTCATGAGCGTGAAGAGACTATTTGATGTTGGCCCATTGTTGGACTTAGGTCTCACCTAACCTTTGCTATATCACCAATGTCCTCAACTTAAGCCATTTTCTGCCTTTAATAAATTATAAATACATATAAAATTTAACCCTCCATAATCTACGGCCTCAGTTGCTACTTAAGTGATAAACTTTTGTTCACCCACATATTCCGTTTGCCATCACTTCACTAAACAGGTAGTAAAATAATGAGCGAGCTCTTAGTGCTAACCTTTTCTATTATTCACATACGTGAACGTGACCCCATTATTAACAAGGATGTGTGTCTTTCACTAGCGTGTAAGTGGGAAACTGTATTACTCTGTACGCCAAAAGGGTGAAAAGTAGCGTGTTTTCATGAAGAGACATTTTTTAAATAAAATACACTTATTTAAACTGGATAAATGTTTTCAGATAGAATAACTAATTTTGTTATGTAAGCAGTACTGTATAATGATAAAATCTTATTAAAGGTTTCTGTTGTTTATGTATGAATGAGTGAATCACGGATCGTAATCACTATACGTGATAAATTGAAGATTTAAAGCCACAAAGAGTTTGCTTTAATGAATAAAATCCATACCTTAATAAGCCGATTGAGTAACCGCAGTTATTTGAATCATGACGGTAACCCGAGGATATTGTAAACAAAACTTACTATATCCTCCCGTAGGGGTTTGGAAAGTTCCATAAAGGGTAGGCGAAAGGAAATGTTTTTTTCCTTATGGGGGTTCAGATTATACGACAATCTTTTTACATGAAAAAAGCTTTTCTTTATTATGTTATTATATTGTATGAGTCAGTCAGAATCTGTGTTGAAATACCTCGGTTACATTTATATGTTGCGTATAATTTTTATTTTTATGTTGTAAATGAGAAAATGGTTCCTACAAAGCAGTCGTAAATCATAAATTCTAGCAATCATAATTATGTCTAGAACTGACGAATAAATTGGTAAATTTTCAAACTCATCTTATAGAAATATACAAAAATATAACCTACCTAACGACTGGTTTTAATGACCATGTGCCAATTTGTAAGAATGATCAAACGAAATATATTCACTCTTTGTAGTATTCTAACATCAGTAACTTATTAGAGTTACTTAGCCCAATTCTTGCCTATATATTATTTCTCAAAGAAATACGTAAAAAAATAGGTATATCTTTCTTTAACACAAGTTCTTTTCGTAGACATATTACTAACTTTGTAAGATAATAATAAAAGTTTTTACGTGGTAGATAAGTTTTCTGGTAACTCGCAAATAGCAAGTTCATAGTTATTTATTTTCTTAGATAAGAAAGATTTAGAAATTCTTATTTATTTTTTATGAATTAACATACAAATAAAAGATTGTATTGAGTATTTAATAAAAAAATATGAATAAAACTTTAATTTAAAGTAATATAATTATGATCTGATTATCTTCTAGAACAATTTATTTAAAAAAAATATTCCTCTATGAGAATACACAAAGAAACTGGTCATACCGTTGGTGTTCGCTTTTTTAAATACAGTATATTTGCAAGGCGTGTGTTTCTTAACAAGTAAGTAGCGTATTCCGGACTAATCCGATTTACCAATCCATTTTACGTTCATACCATAATATGTTACAGAATTTAACAAGAGAGCCAGTTAAACTAAAGTACTAGATTGTGGTAGAATCCCAAAATGTGTGTATTGCAGCTAACATAGTTAAGTGCGGCTTAAAGTCTGTACATAAACAAGTATAGCTTACAACACCCATAAACCCAGGAGAATTAGTTTTTGCTTCACTGATAAGCTGACCAAAAATATTATTTACTTTAATCGTGAAATACTTACAATTTAACTAAAGATAAGATCACAATTGTTTTCCAGGAATAGTTAAGCAGAGCACCCACAGTGCTTAGACTTGAAGTCTGCTTAAACTTAAATTAGAAAAGAGCCTGATGGAATAATTTATATGATGTTATATGTGGGTTAAGTATGTAAGTAAGTATCTAAAAATCTCTATCAATTTCTTCTTCAAATAATTTATTTCAATTAGGCCTAATTACAAGCACTTTTGAAAGTAAGAAAAGAAAGAATTTAGTCAGATCCTTCTGAAATCCGCCCGGAGTCAGGAAGTTGGCGATGTTACACCCTGTGCCTGGGAGGGGTTAAGCCATCGTCCCCGGCTGCTACCTTGATATCAGTCATTGTTTATAATTCCATGTCAGATGCCATTTGGCGGATTTGATAAAATTCTGTCACTAAGGTTTGTTAGGTTTATAAAACTTGCAGCTCAAATGTCGGAGAGATCTAACTAAAACACTTAACATTTATTTTCTGACCGTAGGGAGCTTAAAAGAGCTTAAGCTAAATTAACTTCATTGAATATTTCAGTATTTACGGAGTCAAGTTACTAACTTAAAGATAAACACGAAAGCATACAATTAAAGATTAACTTAAACTCTAAGTTCAAGTTGACCTAAACCTAGTCAACAACTAAGCTAACCCCTAATCTAAATCGCCTAAAGTCAAAGATTAGGCTTAGTAATTAGTCAGTTATCGAGTTAACTAAATAAATTACTCAAAATTATTACCCTCCTTTGGCCAGCTGGGTAAAAATGATGTCAAAATAGAAATAAATATTTAAGTTAACTTCCCTGCATGGTCAACTAAAAACTTATAACGGTTACCCAGAATCCGTCATTAAGGATTTACATTGTTTGAAGATTTAACAGAGTAGTAAGTGACTGGAGTGTTAACATGATTAGAATGGCCAGTATAATATAAATATATATTTGTTTCATGGTGACAGAATAAAAATCTGCTTAAATGTAGGACTACTGGGAGAGTGTCTAGAGCATTCTCTCTCAAGTTTTATTTTTGCTTATACTACAATAAGACTCTCACTATCTAACCTTTCGTAGATCGTTACTCCATCTTGCCGGAGGGGAGATGGAGATATGGCACATGTTAGGGGAGGCCTATGTCCAGCAGTGGACTAGTGTTAGATAGGCTGATGATGATGATGTCCAACCTATCTAACTTAATAAAATAAATGTGAATATGAGTTTTGTTACGCGTTCATGGTAAAACTGCTGAATAGATTTAGATGAAATTTGGTGTATAAGCTAGGCTTTTTTATCCGGATGCGTGAAAGTAAGTCCCCTCAAGAAGCAGGTCAACCGTGGATAACTGGTAGTATAGGATATATGAGTGATACCCTTGATAACCACTTGACATTAACACTCCATTCCCTACCAAATCAGTGGTCTATACTAATGAATTCATGTTTCTCGTTTGCGGGATATGGCCGTTGAAATACAAATAAAATTTGGTATATAAACCGGATTTTAGGAGCTGTTGTACACGTATCTCTGTTTATTATGACGTGGTTGTGTTGGATTTGCGTGTGGTAATTGACTTTGGATGTAGGTTGAATTTTAAAAGCATTTTCAGGTTGTGGTTTCATTGTAAAGTAACATTATTAAACTTTTTTCAGGAACCGAGTTTGTTTGCGTATAAATATAGCTATTAGATTAAAAAAATACCTTTACCTAGTATTTTCTAACCATATAATTATGTTGGGGTTGACTCCGAATCTGATTACATGTGGCTGCGTTTGTGTATCAATTAGCAATACATACTGCAAATAACTTTGAAGGTTTTCAAGCATATTAAATAAACAGAAAAATACCTTCATTATTTTATATAAAAAATACAAATTTGTATACCTAATCATTTTACTAGAATATTTTTCATAGCAATATTCTGCTCACAAAGGTAGTAAAATTTACCTCATCAATATACTATGTTTGCAAGTAACATCTTTATAAGATAAAAATATTACCTGACTGTCATATCAAAGCTAACGCTGTGCAAAATAAGTCAACAACATAGAAGGATGTGGACATTAAAAATTAAATAAGACATTTATTAAATAAATATAAAGGCAAGTGTACAAACTGACAGATAAGGTTTATTTTAATTTTACTTCATTTTCTAGTTCTTAGTATAACGAGTTGGTGGTAGAAGGAACAAAGATTCTCAGTCTGTAGTTTGCTTAGCATTCATCATTCAACAAAAACTAAACTTCTTCATAATAAATAGTGTTCTACTAAGAACATTAAGCTACTTTTGCTTCCTGCAATATCTGGTAACTTAAGTGGACAGAAATTTCTTTTGAAAAGTTCCGTAATATTAAAGCGAAACCATTATGTAGAAACTGAGTAGGAAGTTTTTTAAATATTCTTCTTTTGCACAATGGACGCGCCTATTATATTTACCTGGGTAGGTACTTTGCTAGAACGTATTGTTCGGGCCTATGGGTTGTTATAAATGTGGATGTAAGTACTTAGAAGTCCCATAAATAAATGAGCGCAAAACGGCTGATTTATTAGATTAAAATTTATTTAGTTAACGGTTGCTGGTTGCTAAACGTTTCGGTCCCAGAAAATTATCGGAAATAATCTTATGGTTTTTTATTAGAAGCCTAAAGCCGGGAGAGAATAATATGAGACTTAACATATTAATGAACTAAGAGACTGCTATTCTGCCATCATAAGAAAAAAGGCAGTAACTTTTTTTTCAATATTGAGTTTAATATATTTGTAATCAGTTCTTTTTCTCTTCCAAAAATGTTCGAAAAAAAATGTTACGCCCTTTTCCTTATGACGACAGTATTGGTATAGCTCTGAGTAACTTTACGAGGAATAAACTGGTAATTTACTATTTGTTATATTAGTAAAGTAGTTGCGAGGCCTGGACGTTAGAATGTTTATTGATAATAATGTTAGTTACAAAACACATCACAGTATGCAGCCTGATGCGCTGCAATCCAAAATGTTAATAACCCACACGACACGATGTGACATAATCCAATATCAATTTGCAGTAGTTTCGGCGCTTACGTGGACATTTCGACTGATATTTCTCATATTACAGCTTGGCAAAAAAGTCTAGAAACGGAACTATTTTTTTTTATTGCTGTCAGCCCCTGGCAATTAATGTCGTTCTGTTTATATACTCTGTGGTTCTGTGTCATTCGATGTAAACAAAGTTCGCGAATTACTTATTTTTTTATTTCGACAATCAAAACGTGAATAAAACCACGTTATAATAAATAAAACCATTCGGAGTACTAGCAAGGAAACAATTTATAATGTTTATAGGCGATATCTGGTCGAACATGAGGCTTAAACTCTTCTTTCCGATCTCGACGATATTTACCAAAGTACCGCCATTATGACAGGTATGTAAGAGTTTGCTTTGATGTATTTAGTTGTATCAAGTGTTAATTTATGATCTCTAATTGGTTTTGAATTGCTTGAATACGAAATAAGTGAAATTTTGAACAATAAACATCGAGCATATAGGTTATGTTTACGTTTTGTCTTTGACACTTTGGTATAGCGCGACTAGATTATTTTGATACTTGAGTGGCTTGAGCCTTGATACTCTGCAATATGTAAATTCGATTTCTACATAACCTTATCTATGAGTGTGATCACAAGATAATATAATACTTGTTATAACTAGCATTTAAAAACCACAAAAAAAACTAGATAGGTACCGTAAACTTTTTACATTAATTATTGATAGAGGTTTAATAAATTTTTTTATCTTTATAGGAAGCACCGAACGTGCATTTCAATCTATAACCGAGTATAAGTTCAAAAGAATTCATGCCAGCATGTTAACAAAATAGAAAAGGAGTATTATGAATTTATGAGAGGGCTCGTACTTGGACATAAAACGTTTAGGAATCAATCTCCAACATGATAGCGCAGTGCCTTTGAATCTGAGTGTGACTCAGATGAGTTTATGGCTAGCTCTAGCCAAGACATGGATGTGGCGGGCGTGGAATATTTAGAGGAAGATTTATTGAAATCAAATATAATAACGCTATATTCATACGCCTTTTTTTTATACCCAAAAAAAATTGTAAACACAGGAGTGCTTACATTTTTAGTGCTTATAAGTAATTTGTATTCAGTTACATGACGTGAATACTTGTTATTACATTTTATAATACTTACTGATTTTAATTAATTATAGAAATACAGCTTAGTATCAAGACGATAGCATGGTACGCTATACGGTCGCAGCGGGTTGCCACACGAACGGTAAAGTGGCGCCCATATTAATTTCTACTCTTTTTTGCCAAGCTGTACATGGATTTGCATTTCACTATATTTGAACGTTTATCAATTGTATTTTTATTATGATTTCGATAAAAGTTAGCCCGCAAAAAGAAAATGTTATTTATGCCAGATATGCCTATAATTTTACAGGACTGTTTCATTGCAATAGCGACTGCTATAAAGACACCGCTCATGTTTGACTCCCTAGTCGGGCTGACATTGCTTTAAAGGTTTTAAAAAAATCACCAAGCAGCCCGAAGTCAAGTAGTTAGCAATGTTAGACCCCCGTGCCGATAGCCGAGAGTCTTTATTATAATCCATCACAGAGGCCGGGCGGCGAATTTGTGAAAACTCTGAAACTAAGACTCGTTAGCTTAGTAAACCTGCAGCCCAAATGATAAAAAAAAGAAAAAAGATAGGAACTAGAATGAAAGCTAGGGTAAGGTAAGTAAAAATTATACAGAGACTGTATTAGTTTTGCATATTTTATAGTGTTACCACTCTCTCAACTAAGTACACCAGTTTTCATCATACATATTATTATTTTACCATGAAACCACCATATTTGACCGCCACACTCGCCACTGTGCTCATTACTAGCAACTAACCGCAAATTGGTCGCAGAAAATCATAATCCAGCGCTCATTTGATTTGATTTTGAAAATTAATGAGCGTTGGCGGGCTAATTGTGTTGTGTGAACCGACTTGGAACGTGTTTTACCGTCAATTTTGACGATAGGTACTTCAGTGAAATATACTTTTGAAATGTTCTGTAATATGGGAGGTAAATAATGTTTTGTTACGGCATGTATTTTAGCCTCGAGCATGCACGTGAAATTATGCATGTAGGTATGTAAATTTTAGACACTAAACAGTATAGTGCCTAAAATTCTAATCCTAATTATTATTTTGATACGAAAGTGGGTTCGATCAGACCCTGGAGGCGGTTAATATGATACTTTTTATTCGGGTTAAGTAGTTCCCTGAAAGCGGGTAAAACCACGGGAAATAACTAATCTTCGTTCCAGAGTATTATCTATTTTTACGGATAGCTATCTAATTTGTGAGATAGTTAGATTAATCCATATAAATTGCGTTTGGGTTAGATGAACCGTCGAAAAACAGGACATCCATCTCGAAAAAAAACTTTGATCGCACCTTTTCTTTCACTGCAGTCGCAGAGACGCACGAAAGCATCTATCTCGGCTTTATAGACAAGGACAAAAAATCTTCCTAATGATGAGGAAAATATATGGCCTCTATCGTTAAGGGTCTTTTTACAGCGAGGATGAAAAAAAAACAACGTAACCTATCTCGTAACAGAGAACAATCTCATCAACACAGCATCAACGTTACAAGAGTTAAGTAAACTAGTAAACATTAGCTTTACGTGGCGCATTTGGGCCAACATGATTGTTCTCTCTGCATAGTGTATTTGGTTGGCTGTTTTCAGTTCACAGAAACGAAAATGTACGATGCTTTGTGAACTCATTGGCTGTTGGCGATTTTAGTTCAATGATGTGGTCACGATGTGATTTCAACAACTATTGCCATGATAGAAATTCAGATTCGATTTCAGTTAATCTAGATGCGGCTATGTTTGTATTTAATTACAAAGCGTTAATATTTGCTAGTTTGTGTCTGTGTATGTAGTGGGAGTATCTACTGAACCGATCCATTAATCAATATGAAAAGCCGCTTTCCTTGGGTGCTAAGTAGGGTTTGTTTTATGACTATACAATGCAAGCAATGCGACACTGTCGTAGAACAAATTCAGATGTGATAATACAATGAAATTGTGATTTTTCTGAGATATTAAAACGAACAAAGTTGTATTTCCAATACGTTCCAAAGAAAATCAAAACTTTAAAGTGCTCTCCTGTGAAGTAGCTATTTTGTAGATCCGACTTTGTTCTACGACAGTGTCGAATGCCACGGGTATTACCTTGTATTAATTATAAATGATATCAGATTACAAATAGTCTACCGCGTTCTACAATGGCTACTGACTACTCGTTACGATCGTCTTAGATTCTTATTAAAAATCATTTCTACTGCTAAATAAAAAAAAGTTATTTTTTTACATAATGAACCTACAAACTGTTTTTGCCGTAAAATAAAATGAAACACGAAGATGCCTACATAAAACGTTTAACGCATCAAATAAACGTTAGCACAATTTGTGTAAGTTTCTTCGTGCAAGGTTTATTCGTGGACAGGCTACTTAACTGTCACATTTAACTACGACGCGATGTTGCTATCTCGGAATTCTATCACTATCTAGCAACTTGTCCTATTTAATGAACGTTGGAAGTCTTAAAATTCCATTGAAAAGGCAATATATCTGAAACGGTCGCAAGTAAACTTTGGTGTTGAATTTTCGAATTTGTTTTTTATTTATTTACCTATTCATCAATTTTAATACACACGGAAAATAAGTTTAGAACAAAAAGATCGGAAAGTAAAGTAGGTACAAACGAAATAGTGTCATTTCTATGTATCCGATTGGACAAAATTTTATTACATAAATAAGTACTAGAGACTCAAGAAAAAAAAACCGGCCAAGTGCGTGTCGGGCCACGCGCAGTAGGGTTCCGTAGTAGGAGTTAGTTAGTTGACTATAGCTCTGTAACCGGTTAAGCCTACTTAGCCGTGATAGTTTTCCTTATAATTTCATTACATGTAGGTACTACGTCTGTGATTTTTTTCACATTTCTAGGTACAGCCATTCAAAAGTTAGAGGGGGGGTAACTCGTATCGAACAAAAAAAATCACTTTAAATCTAGATATTTCGCAAATGGCTCGCTTAACTGAAAAATGGTCTTCACACACCCATAATATTTTTGAAAGACCTATCTAACGATACCCCACACAAAGGGGTGCGCGAGAAAAAAAATATTCATCCCTACTTTACATGTTTGGGAGCTACCCTAAAAAAAAATATTTTTCAAAATTTTATTTTACCACTTTCTCGGCGTGATCAATATACATATTCATACCAAATTTCAGCTTTCTAATAACAAAAACCACGGAGCTATGCCGCGGACAGACAGACAGACAGACAGACAGACAGACAGACGGACAGAGCGAAACTATAAGGGTTCCTTGTCGGACTACGGAACCCTAAAAATGTTGATTACTTATTTCAGAAATCTTTTATTTTATTTCTGTAGGTAGGTAATCATGTTTAATATTCGCCTACAGCCTGTATTTATACTAGCTTCGAAGTAAATAAACGAAATAATCAGAGATTTTTATGACAGATGGACAAGCCCATCGTCTAGCTTCAAATAGATCTGTCCCAGTACCCATTTCCTTCAGTCCTCTTTTACGACCGTCGCAAGTACCTCTCAATTGGATATAAAAAAAATCTATACAATTCTGTAGCTCCTAAATAGATATACAACTCAGAATTTCAGCAATTAAAACGACTACAAGTAGTATATGTTTAATATTATAATGTTTATATTTTTCGCCTAGTTTTTTTTTGTATCGTGTAACTTTATAAATAATAATAATTATTTTTGTTATTAAAAATAACTTTATACATTATGCTTTTATTTGAATCGGTATTTTTAATATTGAATCATATCCTAATCTCTTTATTAACCAAAAACCAACTAATTGAGGTTTTTTAATAAAAAATACACAATTAAATTCAATAATAAGAAATGATTTCTCATCCAGTCATGGGCGAAACATAAATACCGTGATTCCGTACCATTTTACTTCGCGTGACACACGACTATAAAACTATATTTATTATGAAAATGTAAATAAGAGAAGCAAACAAAATTGACATAGTTATACTAAAGCTTTTTCCCATAGGTTGAAGTAGACTTTTATACTTATTTTCTGTAATAATTTTATGATAAAGAAAGACATAAGAAATATTTTATCACTGAGGTATAATAAGTTTAGGCCACAATTCTGTTTGCGAAATATTTTGCCCAAAACAAATTACGAAAGATACTTCTGAAACTACCAATATAATGAATTTAGTACCTACAAACAGCTCTAATTTATCAAGATTTTTCTTATCATTAGTCATTGTCCCACAGCTGGGCACAGGCCTCTTCTCATACAAAAGAGGCATGAATATTGATCACTATGCTTGCTCAAGACGGATTGGCGATTTTAGATTTTTAAGCCCTGGTTTCCTCATGATGTTTCAAGTGGTTCCCAAGGAAAACTGATAAATTATATAGACTTTGATAAAGTCACAATGTTACTTGACAATTTTTGAACTCGCTCATGCGTACTTAAGGTGCAGGCGGCTTAACCTTTAGGCCATCATTACATTTCCTCATTTCAATTTTTTATCACCAATCAAAATCGAAGTTCTGTACGATTTTTTCCGGAAATGAAATAAATTATTATTAATTCATTAATTTCAATTAAAAATTCTTTGGTGTAACAAATCGGCGGTGATACATGCATGTTTCTGGAATAAAATATATTATCACAATATTTTTTTAAGAGATATGTGACTTAAAGTGCGATAGTTTAAAATGAATAGAAACTATTTCTTTCAAACATCGTTAGTTAGACCAGTTATTATGTAAATAGTCATCCCAACTCTAACGACTTTTTAACTAGTTTAGCTCACAAACAATCCAATCTCTGCAAAATACGGATAATTATTTTATTTTAAACATAATTTTTGGTGATTCTGAAAGGTAGGAAACTTTTATAAATCTTAGTATCCATTTTAAGTGATGACATTTTGCTATATACAAAACACAACAAATTACTGTATCTGATATTTTTTTTTAAAACGTTGCCCCACACTAGGAATTTCTCCTGTGTCGTGGGTGCGTTTACAAACATTAATTACACATGCACAAACACCCAGACCCGGAACAATTTTAGTTGTCCCGTGCGGGAATCGAACCCGCGACACGCAGCGCAGCAGCCAATTGCTCAGCCACTACGCCAAACGAGCCGTCTACAAAATAAATCAATAATTAACAAACACGGCATATAATATTGGTAAGTATATACCTACCTACTATTTTTTTTTTCTATTTTTTTGATGATAATAAATTGATATAATTAGAATACGAGGGAGAATTCGAATTACAACAGACACAGTGAATGGGATTAACACCAAATCTCATTCGAATATTTTTGAATAACATACCAAACAATTACCTACTGATAAGCGATTACTGCGATAAGTATCAGAAAAGAATCATTTGTTATTTTATTATAAAAAATCTCGTTATCCAGAAGAACACAATTCAGCCTAATCGAATTTTTGTCGCACAAAATGAGTTTACCATTTTCTTCGGCGAATTCAATAAACCCTGTGAGGGTAACTCGAAAAACAAGCCGACCTAAATCTGGAATTGACGGCGAACTCAAATTTTGACAAGCCAAGTCATTTAACTTTGTTTATTTCCCTAGGCCCTTGAATTCAAAGGCATTGAGACTGGTCGGGGAAAATCTAGAAAACATATTTTGTTGACGAGAAAAACAATAAGGGTTCATTTGCTAAAGCACTTCAACACGCTATAAAATAGTCGTCTACTTGTTTTGTTGATTGTTTATATTTAAGAAGGCTAGGAAACCTTATGGATAAAAAATAGTCCATGTCCTTCCACAGGCTTAAATCTATTTCCATACCAAAATTTGGTTGTAGTCATTTTCCCGTAAACAAACGTAACAGATAGACAGATAGAAAGACAGGCAGATATGGTTACTTTCAAATTTATAATACTAGTAAAAAAAGTAGGTATACTCAGGGTACTACATTTTTGTAATCTTACAAAATTTACAACTAATTAAATGTTGAAAAAAATAATACAATGCAAATTTTGAATTCAAGCTGTACTTTATACGTCCATACATTTATTAGCTACATTTACTTTTATGAACAACACCAACCTTTGCATCTACTGCTACAATGTAGCAACACGCATGCGATCGCGATGCAGTCGGCATTCGCAGATACGTGCCTTTTGCAGCGTTGCATTTCCATTGAAGCGTTACCCTTGTTACTGAGGTATTTTTGCTAGGAAAGCCAATACTAGGAACCAATCTAATACTGCACTGAAAAATACTCTGTGGCAGAGCTGTAGAAAGGGAATGTGTTATTTTTGCGTTGTAGCTACGTGCAATAACAGAGACATCCCAATTTGAATCTGACATACTAAAGTGAACTGGTTTTTAAAGTAAAAGACCAAAAAATAGAAAAATACTTTGCAATGTAAGAGCAATATCACCCGGATATGCGACGCAAAAGTTCATACATACACCTACATACGCAATGTCGCCATGTTGCTATACAACACGCTATATTGATAGATTATTTATGTATATACGTATTATGTTACGGCGTCTGTTTACGCAGCAATTTTTTTTTTCATTAAAGTATGTGTGTATTCTACATAGAAATATCTATGGTATTTTATATATCCTCGTATAACACAATTTACTTCAGTACATATCTATTTCACTTTAACACTCTTACATGTACCTACTGCATTATTTTATATCAATTATTTTTTATTTATTAAAATGAATGTATGGAAAAATGTTGGACACACACATCTACTTCATGCAAATGCTACTGCCCTGATTACAATGCTTACTGCTGAAATCCGATCTTACTGTGAACCGCATTGAGGAATAAATTATTAGTATCATGTGTAAATTAGTTAGGAATAATTCATAGGCCGTGACAGGTTGCTGGACCGCCTCGCTTAACACCATCTGTTAGTTTTATTAACGTGGATTTAGTTGCAAACTTCTATGGCGATTGCCTATGAAATTATGAGAGTGCATTTAGTCCAAGTTTTTTTTTACAAATTATGTATTACCTATACATATTTACAATATTATTTAAATTATCAGATTTGTAATAAAAAAATCTATTAATAGAAAACTGGAAACTAAATAATTCATCAAAAAATTCCAAGTCAAAAAACTCGCCGCAGTCAACTCTGGCAACATAGCCAGTTTTTTATATTCTTTTTTAACTTGAAAGCGAAATAGAAAGGACGGTTTTTGCTATCAATTTCCTCGGTACCTATGTTTCATAAATAGCAAACGAATATTCGTAACTAAGTTCACGTTTGTAGATCCAAAGCTTCCATAATTCTGTTAATTAAGCACAATATTGGGAGTATTTTCGTAGAATTTATGTCGGTAAATAATACATCTAAATATTTAATAACCTTGAAAATGTCGTTTCTCTGAGCGTGTGAGACTGACGAATATTCTGAAATAATCCGAACAAGGCCCGAAGTATGTCGTATTTAGTGGAAACACATACATAGAAAGGAAAATATAATTATAATCTGTACACGTACAGTAATAATACAGTACAAGTAATAATAACGAGCATTAGGTGGCAAGGCTGCCGTTCGGGGGTTTGACGAATAAAAAAAACAATAATTTTGTAAGTTTAAACAGGCCTCAATTCAAACGAATTAAGAAAATGTTATTGTATTTAAATAAAATTGTGAATTTGAAAGATAATTATTATGATCCTATCTCAGTTGCTTTCTTGGTCAATGCTCAATACCTACTCAACAAAATAGGTGCCCAAGTAAAGGAAGCTTGAACTATAATTTGTCTTTACTGTTTGTTAAGTCAGTTCAACCACAGGTTCAAGTCGAAAGTTTGCTTTGAATACATAATCTGGAGGAAATAGACTGAACTATTGTTTTTAGAAGCAGTAACGTAATGATGATTAATATTGTTTTGTCTCTTGGTATTGTAGGAGCTATTATTAAAGAGATTATTTTATTTGTATTTACACAGTTATCTGTTTGATGTGTTCATATTTAAAAATTAAAAACGATGTTGACCTGACCACCGTTCTCGGTGAAAAGAAAAGATTTAAATTGTTAGTGTACTTGAATAAAATAAATAAAAAAAATATGTTTGTAGGAAATTGCTTTTTATAATGTAAGCTATGCACAGTAAAGTCAAAAGAAGATAAACAAATCAGAGTAAGTATAATAAATAATGAAATTCAATAAAATGTTTTATTCATCCCTTCTTATTAAGAACTTGAAAGTTATAGCCAGTGGCACTATGCATTTTATCGTATCGTAAAATAGACAATGCGTTAAGTTAGTAAGGGTGCGCTCTGTAAGAAATATTTTATTTCTATTATTGGCCTTACAACGATTACTGTTATATAATTTTTATGATTCTTTAACGGTAAGTATATTTATGCTTTATTTAGGAACGATTATTTTAACCGTTGGATGAATTTGAAATAAACCCTTCAAGATTTATCCCGGTAAGCTAGAACGATAATCAAGTATAAAGTATATTTTTTAAGCAAATCTTTTTTTTAATTAGAAGGTATTATTTATTTTACAGTATCTGTTTTATGCTATTTCTCCCGAGTCCCGAAACGCACGTCGATAAAAAGCCTATAACCGTTCCCAGGATCCCATCTATGTTCAAACCATAATTCATACAAATCTGAGTTTGAGTAACTAAAAATATTAATAGATAAGTTTAAATTTATTACATGAAAATTTTGTTCATTTCGTAATTCCTTTTGAATGATGATTCAATTTACGAACAAACATAGCCCACTTTTTAACCAAACTTACTGAAATAGTACGAGTACCGCTTCAGTTATGATGTTCATACATCCTACATTTTCAGCAAAACGAACTCATTAAATTCGTAAATTAACGTCAGCTACATAATTATTCTAAAAACTGAAAATCTAGCAGGAAACATTATATTCCAAAAATAACTGCTCACAGGATAACATGGTATAATTTAACTACACAAACTCGCCTCATAACAACTTTAGATTGATATTTAACTATGCGTGCAGTTTCCAAATAAATTGCTATAATATATGATGAAACTAGTTAACTAACAACTTTTACTGTTTATCGTTCAGCTCTTGTTTATAAAATACAGTTACATATTATATATTATGTTTTACTTAAATCGTAGTATTCCTATAGTACCAGTGAGTAGTAATTCAGAAGTACCGTATAAACTGTACCGTTGTTTTACTTAAAAGACTTCCTTCCTGAGCAAAAACTGAAAATAGAAAATGTTTGCAAATAACGTTTCCTCATAATAAAATATATGAAGCACTCCATTTTTGTGAAACAACAAGGAAATATTACCTGTGGTCGAATTTATTTGGAAAAATATATATTTTTTAATTTAATTAAGCATAGCAAGAATGGTAGATATGTACGTAAAAGTAGTGTAAGTATTTTAATAGCTGTTAGAATCTATCACGAAAGCTCGGGTTGGTATTTAGAATTGTAAAATATCTTTTCTAATAAAAATTCCACAAATACCTATTACAAATTTCTCTAGAATCTAAAAATCTGGAGTGACACTTAATTAGCGTGAACTGGGTAGCGCGAACTGAGTAGAGCGGGTTGGGTATATAGGGCAGCCAAAACGGTACCTACGGTTTTTTCAGTTAAACTTTTTACCCCTCGGACGGTGGGTATTCAATTAGTTAAATTAAGCGTCGCCGTCGCTTTGCGTTTAAATATTTTTTCATTCAAAATGTTTTTACAAACGAAAATAGTCACAAAAATATTGGTATAACGGAAATCTTTGAAACGCAACGCCGAATTACAATCCTAAAATAATATTTGGAAGTGTAGCGATTTCTCGCTTGGTTTCCATGAACAAAGAAAAGCATATCATGTATCAAATTATTCATTTAATTTATACAGTATTGAGAAGTTGGGTTTTATATAGATAATAATTATTATCATTGTGATTATCTGAAGGATAGAATTTCGTAATAATAATATGCTTAGCTCAGTGGCTGGGTAAATGGCTGCTTTGCTACTTATGGCTGTTTGGATTTCCATAGCCACAATACCTTTTTAACGACCATAGCTTTTTATAAACATGGTAACCTAAAGTGGCTATCTCTCTCTCTCTATACAGGAAAAAAAATTAACCAGTGCGTAAATTTTGTCAAAATAAACTTAAACACTTTTTAACAAATACGTATTTTTCAGTTTGTTAGGTCTGGTACTAAAAAAAGTTATCGTTTACGAAACATATTCATTTAAGAACTTAATTTGTTTAAAACTCGCCGGTCGGCTTGTGCGTACCTATAGGGCCCTCGCCCACGGCGACTTTTTGTAGCGATGCTGTAGCGATGCTGTCGCGCGTCCGCATCGATACAGTCGCGAAGCGGTCGCTAGCTGTGTGCCCTCGCCCACGGGCTCAGCTTCAGTCGCGATGCAAACGCAATACTGTCGCGCGTCTGTCTCGCTGCAAACGCGATTCAGTAAGGGAGCATTCAAGTATTACGTAACGCAATTTTTGAAGATTTTAGAAATGTAACGCACTGTAACCTTTTTCTGTACCCCCCTCCCCCTCCCTAAACGTTACGTAACATTTAAGTGACCATTGAAGTCACAATTATGTTGAACAAAGTATACCTTTGTTATTGTCTTAATTGCGTTTGCAGTAGTAATAAACAAAATAAGAGATTTTTAAGTTATATGTTTTTATTTAGTCATAAATCAAATAAGTGTAGGTACGTAAAAACACAATTCAATTGTAATTACTGCTACTCTGTCCACGAGTTTGCCAGCCACTCAGACTCTTTCATTGGTATTTGGAGAGCACACGAAGAAGGTTCCGGTATTGTTAAAACACTTGCATCAACTTCGTATTTGAGCCAATCGGCATCCTCAGACAATGCCTCACTATGGCGCACAATGCAGAGCAGCTAATTTGCCCTTCTTCTTCGAGGGATTCCCCGTAAAACATAAACGCAAAGGGTTGCCGATTTGGAAGATTCTAATTCCCTAGTTTTTTTATTAAAATAAAAAAATGTTACGTGACGCGTTGTTTAAATACCTTTTCTCCCGCCCTTGTAACGTTTTACAAGACCCTCCCCTCAAATTGCGTTACGTAATACTTGAATGCTCCCTAACAGCACAAAAATACCTACGATCGCTACAGTTGCAAGATGGACTCCGTTGAGGTAACATTAGTCACGTTGTCTTTGGTGCTGCTTTTACGTAAGCAGCCGAAGCGTAGGCAACGATCCGTTCTTCACCCAATGTCGTCCAACACGGTCGCGCGTTTGCATCGATACAGTCGCGATGCGGTAGCGCGTTGCAAACGCGACTAACACGCGTTAGTAGCGATACTGACGCGCGTTTACCAAACGCGCGACAGCATCGCTACAAAAAGTCGTCGTGGGCGAGGGGCCATAGATATCAGCTGAGTCGTATTGTACTCGTGAGCTCGCTCTCGCATGCCTAGGCAGTGCAGTGCTATTACGAATAGATTATGCCCATCTTTTACTTATTTCATAATAGGACACGAGTGAAAAAAAAAATGAACATAACATAGAAATGTATTCTATTACTGGTGAACCAAAACCAAACCACAAAAAAAATGTCCTGTATTTGAAATACATGCCAAATACCGACATAAAGCAAGTAAGAAATGGGCCTTTTTGCTGCTCTCCAATCCAGAAATCAAGAACAAAAAATCTCATCATATACTACCATCACTTAAGTTCCCAACAGTAACATTAAAAAAAAAAGTGTATAAATATTTTTTTATGCCATGATCTCTTTCAATGGGGGATCACGATTTTGCTCATTTCCTAAAGTGAATTTTGTTATTGGAACTTAGCTTGGGACTATGTGCAAATGAAAGTTGAATATTCTAATCGGTTGGGATATTTTTCTTGGGTGAACGAACTTTTTATGGTGACAGAGAATAATGGCAGTCTGGTATATATTTTTAAGGTTATTTTATACCAAGTATGAGGTTATTTAGGAATTGGACTGTGGCCAAATATCGCGATCTTCCCTATTTGCAAATATACACTAAATCATATTAATATTTCATCGATTAATTATATTTAACAACACTAACGACTTCAAGTTTCGATAAATCCAACAAGTTTTTTTTTTTAACAACATAGGTAAAAATCTGCTGTACGAAAACAAACTAAATAATAATTCAAGGATTAAACGCCAATTCACACATCACGTTATTGACAAAACCTGTCAGTATTGACGTGAATAAATATTGTTGCATAAATTTTGGGCGATTTGTGTGGTTGCAGCGAATTGACAAGCATCCACGGCACGAGGCACGTTTCGCTTGATAATCTCGTGACGTGTAAATATACCAAAAGGGGCGACTAAATCGGGTTTTACAAGAATTTATCTTAGTGAAGTTACCTAGCTGTTTTCAATTGCTCGGACATTGCTTTCCACGATACTAAATTGTTAATTTTTGGTACGCATTAATTGATGTCTCGGTTTTGAAAGAATGGTTCAATGAAATAAACATTGTTTATATACCTAGTAATTTGTAACTACCTGCTAATTACAGCGTCGCTATCAAAATAATAAGTGCAGCTTACCTTTTCACAAATCTGCACGTATTCAGCATTGGATTACAGGTAATTCTGAAATAAAAAAAAATGCTTTAACGACGACATTAGTTTTACTTGATAATTATTTTTTCTCAAATAATAAGGTTTAAGGTTTTGTGTTCTGAAAAATGACACCTTGAACAATAGAAAGTGGAATAGAAACATAGGTTGAATTAAAACAAAATTGCACACCATACTTATATTAGTGTTCAAGTTGATTTCAATTGCTCAGTACGGTGGCTCACTCCACACCAGCAACCAAAAATGCTTATGAAAGCGTTATGTGGTTCACACGTGATTGATTTTTGTTTGAACACAAACAAACCGTTCTTTGGCTTTCGAACTAAAGCTTTTCAATTGACTCAGTCGTCAGTCGGCCGGATTGAAGCCTTTTTGGTGGGATGTGCAACATGATTCGGACGCTGCTTTTAGAAGAAGAATACTCTTTTCTTTTATTGGTAACGTTTATTGTGAAAGTCATAAACTTTTTAGTAATTGTGACCAACTGTGTGTGCGTATAAATGAACTATTTTTTTCTTTCTAATTATTACATATTTTGTTTTTCGTGTTGTTTTTAAAAACCTGTTAGTTTTATCTAACTTTCAAGTCTTCAGTGATGTTAAAATTATAATCGATTAAATAATATTATGACTTATATCAGATAGGGAAGATCGTGATATTGGGCAAGAGCCTAACTTCTTAATAATTTGATTCTTATTCTTATTCCTTAAAAAAATATAAAGCCACTCTGTTATTATTCTCTATCACCATAAAAAGGTCATTCACCCTCAAACATGACATATTCATATTAAACCACCACAAAACAATATTAAATTAAGTTCGTTAATTGTTTAGGAATACGAGTAAATATACGTAACTTAAGTTTTATCAGATTATAAATTATGCAACCGTAAAATCCTTTTACCCTGGTACATAATGCATGGGCCGAGTAACAGTCGATTAACTCTCAAATCAGAGTAAAAGCTTTCTACTTCCCACTTAAATCCCAAGACCAACACAATATGTTTTACACTACACCATCAGAGTCCCTTCTCCAAGTCTCATACTTATCTCCATTTATCACAGGAAGCAATAAAGACGCTCGCAGCAATATATTTGCGTCTTGCTCCCGTATATTGTTGCTAATGATACTGTTCACAAATAAAAGGGAAGCTTTTAGAAATTGTGGACACGTTCTTAAGTTGCGAGGCACTTAATAGCACGTGTTTATTTCGTTTTTTGACAAATTGTTTTGAGAGATATTGTTATGCATCATAAGCAAGTGATGGTGCAAAGAAACACAAGGTGTGATGCAATGAAACTTCCTCCTATACGGTAGTATATACTACTGGGGGGTTAGACAAGTGGCAAAACGCTAACGCTAACGCTCAATGTATGGGAATGATATTCGTTTACGATTAGCTATATGTCATTCCCATACATTGAGCGTTAGCGTTAGCGTTTTGCCACTTGTCTAACCCCCCTGTACTATAGGTAGTGACCAATTCATGTACTCAAATGCTAACTGGAAAAGATCGTGACTTCGATTTTCACTAAACTATTGAACTAATCCACTCCATGATAGAAAAGTTTTTTTTTGTCTGAAAAAGTTAAGGTATGGTAGATTTTGAACTTTATCACTTTTAATAGCTTCTGCTC
The DNA here is from genome assembly GCA_963891755.1 of Pyrrhia umbra. Taxonomy (NCBI): domain Eukaryota; kingdom Metazoa; phylum Arthropoda; class Insecta; order Lepidoptera; family Noctuidae; genus Pyrrhia; species Pyrrhia umbra. The sequence continues at coordinate 9,438,454 of OY982925.1, forward strand.
GCGACTTCTTATATAGTGGTAGTAATATACCCTGTAGCCTTCCTCAATAAATGGGCTATCTAATACTGAAAGAATTTTTCAAATCATACCAGTAGTTCCTGAGATTATATTAGTATAGATATAAAATTCTTTATTGCATACATCATAAGGTATTTTTAAGAACGTGAATTATAAGACAACGAAATGTTCACGCCACATTTGTCGCTCATATGGTTAATATTATTTTCCATACATTGCGTTGTAGCAGTACATTGTCGCGTAATTCCTGATGCGTGAACGATTAATCAAGATGAACATAGCGTAAGACGATATATTACTTTAGCCTGTCTGGTTTTACAGAACGAATCGGTAAAGTGGATTATACAATATACAATGTTGTTTTCAAATGTTGGCAAGGGTTACGATTTGTTTTTATCTTGCACTGATATTGTCGAGAGAAAAGTTTGTTTGTTCAAGACTCCTATGGCAATAGCAGTAAACTGGCCGATGAAGTGCACAGTCAAAGTTATAACTTGAACTTTATTTATTTTTTTGTAAAATATGAAATACAAGTAATTTACTCGCATACGGACCATGTGAATAATATTTTAAATTGAATTTGACGCATCATACAATCCTTACAATTAAATTTATGCCAAATGTAACTCTGTTTATCTGCGACACTTTCACTGTAGAAACGGCTTAACCGATTTGTATGTAATTTGGTATGATAATAGCTTGAACTTTGAGGGGTTCAGGATGTGGGTGAAACTGCGGGAAACGACAAGTTATATAATATTTGAGACAATTGGGTCTTAATTCAGGGTTTCTCATGAAATTTCATCAATTACCACCGTTTTCAACATAGATTGGCCTTGGCAATAAGGCAATAGTCATTGGGGTCAACAAAGTCTTTTAATACAAGCGCTCTGGAGGAAATTATAAACTTATTTGTAACCGTAATTTTGTAAAGAAAAGTAAAAAAAAAAACAAAATATTTTTGAATGCAAAGAACATTAATTTCAGGAATGGTTTAAAAGGACATTAATAAAGCATAAGGAAATTAAATAAAGAACATTTTTCAACGTAAATTATTTCGTGAACAATATTGTAGGCATGAGAACATTACCCACAAAATTTTCGAAAGAATACTTATGTTATTAAATCTTTTCGGAAAATGATATTTAATAAAGAGGAATTAATTTATTCCTGCAATTCTCGAGCTTATAGTAATAATATCCCTGTTACAATATGAACCAAAATTTAATAAATAAATTACCTACTTTTTGAGTACCATTAGGTGGTGGTATATAAGCTCATGGTCGTTTCGGAATCGAGAATGTACCCCAGGCCGACTTTCATTTACTTATCTCAATGGAGTCTAACCAACTACATAGGATATATTACAGTGCACAAGTGCGAGTGTAGAATCACTCTCTTATATACCTAAATGGGAGGGCTAACCGACACAGCCGATGAGACATCCAGGCTTTTGGCCGACGGCTCTACGTGCTCTCCGAGGCATTGAGAGGATCGTCATGAAACGGTCAAATACCCAAGAACTGACCGCAGAAAATACACCTAAAGCTCACATATCCTCACAGCTGTAACTAAGCTACTATTCCCATAACAGTCCCAAAATTATCTACGATTATATTGGGTAACACGAAACGAACGTGGTGATCGATTTTCACGCCTTTTCTGTATGATAAAAGGACGTTGACCTGCCGGACGATAAACGTATATTTTTTGCTGTTTTTATTGGTCCACCAATGTATTAATGAACAATTGCACGCACGAGTTAGCGCGTTTTGTCCGTGGATTGATGGCCATCTATGTTATACCGGGATAACCGGGACTCTTCCTTGCCCCGGAAAGCACGTAAAGCTGTAGTTGCTGTTAATTACAGTAATAAAAAATAAAAATAGACTCGTTCTCAGTACAAGGACATGCAATTGATTGGAAATCTAAACACGCGAAACTAGAATTACTTGATTAGTTTGAAATGATCATAAAAATGCTTGCACATTGTAATAACTCAGTTTCTATTTACAGAAATAAAAGGTTTATTTATATAGCGCTAAGCACTGAAATAGGGTAAGGCATTAATACTTTGTATGCAAGTTTAATTATGGTTTTTAATTAACTTTTCCATGCCGTATGTTATAAGCGGTAAGGAAATGTTTTTCTACTATTCAAACAAAGAATTTCTTCGTAGAATTTTATGTACAATTTATGCGTTATTAAATCTTAATTTCTATACTACATGAGGATAGCTTGTGATTTAGTAACTCTGTGTATCTTGTTGCACAACTACTCACAAAAAGTAGTGTTATGTTTCATGCATGTGAGTATCTTTACTCCACACTATAACTTCTGCAAGTGGAATAAATGCCTGAACTGATTTAGAAGTAAGAGAAGTTATTCTGGCTTATCCCGGAATCCCGGAGGCATATCCATATTAATATATACGTGCTAGTACATTGACCCAAAATCAATCTACCTACTTCGAACTCTGGTTATTCTTACTGAAACGATTTAGATTTATTTTTTACGTAAAAAAAACTATCCCCAGGTTTTTTTTGATAATTTATGTCACTTGCACGACCATTTATTAGCAAATGTAGACATTAATTTAACTCGATTTCTAAACAGACAAATCTAACCTTGAATCGTGTTATAAAGGTTTCTTTGTGAGATTAAATATACAATAATATATTTTATTATCTCAAATATTACTGCTAATACTGTCTACAGCGGAACTCATAAATACCACATTTACACGTTTAAAACTTAGAATTCCTGCCTGCGTATTTACTTAACAATTTTAAATAAATTTCTAAAGCTATTATGTTTTTGAAATGTAATTAAAATAACTGTGTATTAATTAACATCGTAGATATTTATAGTTCATTAAAATTTCAGCTGTCTTTATTGATAAGTCTGGAAGAGGATTTCACTTCAACCGCAGTCCACATTCTGTGCCCAACGTTTTAAATTAATGGCGTCTTTATTAGAATTAATTAATAAAGTATTTTCTATAATATTAATGTGTTTCTAGACTAATTTTAACTTATAGCAGTGAATAATTGATGACTGAGTGACTGTAAATAGTGGATGACTGAGTGATTGTAGGAATAAACCTTAATTATAAATCAGTACCTACTTATTTTAACATCATCATCATCATCAACCTATTTTATATTGGTCCACAGATGGACTTAGACACGTTTTAACGAAAAAATATAATTATGTAGTTCATATTAGACAAATTAGAAAAAAATACAGTTACCAAATCAGGAACAAAGTTCATTACGAAGATGAGATTTAATGTACGAGTAAATAATTGTCGTCGGTCAATTATTACCAAGTATTTAAAAATATAAGTAAATATAAAGAGCAAGTTTGTTTGTTACGCTTTCAAGGTAAAACGACTGAACCAATTTGGATGAAATTTGTACGGAGATAGAAGGGATCCTAGGGGCGGTTATAGGTTACTTTTTATCCAGGTGAAGTTAGTAATTCTCTCAGGATACGGGTAAAACCGCGGGAAATCTCTAGCAATAATATAATAGCATTAACGCTCATACTAACTGTCACCTATTGTTTCCCTTATCATAGTAATAATGATATAATTAATATACAAGCACCGAATAGTTAATTACTGGTGATATGTCGTAATGTAATATCTAATGGAGAGGAAATGTCATTATTGACTATTGGGGAATTTCCGGTGGCTGGTAATATTTATTAGGCTAAGATTATCCGATCTATATTGAGGGAGAAAGAGTTAAACATATATACAATATACATACAATCCATGTAATTCTCGCTTTCAGTTTTTATATATACTGTATAACAAAGAATATACAATCTATGTATATAAAAATGAATCCCTCTTTCCCTTGGCCCACGGCATCACGCGTGAAAGGCTGGACCGATTGTTATGAATATGGTACGGAGATAAAGGGAACCCTGGAGAAGGTTTTAGGCTACTTTTTTTCTGGGTGCGTTAAGTAGTTCCCCTGAGACGCGGGTGAAACCGCGGGTTTTTTTTTTTTTTCCTACATGACCTCTTGCAGGGTGCTTCTAACAGCATTCGACCTGCTTAACCGGACAGTGTGGCGAGGTCCTAATTTAATTAATTAAATTAAGGCCTCCAGCCAAGGCTTACAACTAAATTTAAAACTAAGTGACAGCGCGCTAAGGGCTCCCCCTAGTGGGGAAAGAACCTCGGCTTAGGGCGTCACTGGGGAGGACAACTAGGGACTAGCTGGATCATAACAATATTATTATTACGGGACTTTTTATGCTACTGGCTCAGCGCGCGGGCTGGCTCGTCGAGCAAGGGTCGGGGAGGGCATGGACGGGGACGTCGCGCCAGGCCTCGGCGGCGAGGACGGTATGACGGCGGTCTGTGTTTGTGTATTGTGCTGGTTTCCCTATTACTCTCTTGGAGGAGGGTGATTTCGTCGTCGGGGAACGTGAGAGTATGCCGCGGACGACGGATCGAGCTAATCTGGGAGGGAGTGTAACGGGAAGCCGATACGATCAGGGGAGAAACCGCGGGCAATAGCTAGTACAATATAAAGTAAATGGACTTATGGCGGGCAGGACGAATAATAAACACTTTCTTCTGACTTTTAAAATATAATTAACAAACAATTCATGTCACATGTTTCAATCTAATGTTTTATAAGAAGGGGGATAAAGGGGTGATGGCAAATGCACACACATTTTTACCTACTCATAAATTGAATATTACTACTAATAAATAGGACCAATAACAATTTGGCATGAACATCCAGGATTCATATTATAATCTAAGAGTCTTCAAGTCAAAAAGTGAAAAGGCACTATTTAAGCTTTCGTGATCATAGCATCGTCACTCAACATCAGTGAGGTGTTGCCAAACGCAACTAAAAAGTCTTCTGTTCTTCAAAAAACTATTTTAAATCACATTTATAGCTACTTATACATTTTTTAAAGCGTGACCTACTAATAACTCACACAAAAGTCTACTTACGGACAGTAAACTCACCTCGATTTTAAAATAGAACCCCATAAAACTATTTTTCTACTTCGTATTAGGTGTATCCTCCGAACTCCGGCTCAACTATCTTCAAAAGATATTGAGGCAAAACTTCAACAAAAGGAAACTTTGAAAAATAGAATCGACAATCTCTTTGATATTTCTCGTGTTATTCTATTTTCCGTTGTACCGCATCAATAGAAAGTTTTCATCGTTTGGTATAAAATTTAGACGAACTAGGCACTTATCGAATTAAATTTGTGTCTGTTTTTCGATGTTATTTTAGTCTTTGTTGCTGAGAAATTGATTTCGTTGATATAACATATAAAGACACATTCCTGACCTAAATTAGAGTAGATGTCAACCTACGATGCAATTTTTGTAGGATTGGTTATGATAATTATCATAATTTTCATCAACCTAACTAATTAATGCGAAAGTGAGTTGGTTTATTTATTTGTTTTGTGGCTTTCAGGGTAAATCTGATGAAACGATTTTGATGAAATTTTGGGTGGAGATAGAAGAAATCCTGAGGAAAGCCAAAGGATAGGTTTTATCTGGAATTCGTGAAGTAGTACCTCAGGACGCGGCTGAAACCGCAGGAAACAGCAAGTATACAATATTCGTAATACATGGGATTAATTAATTGCTGTATGTATTCCAGCTCCAACAGAATATTCAGCACAATAGTCTATCGGACAATACCTGGAATTGTTAGATCGGTACACCTTACCGAATGGAAACCAGAAGCCAATGTTTATAATTACCGTAGTGAACATGTTATGTAAATTGCAGTACGGTATTCGCATAGCAATCAGATGCGATAGTTTCAAGTGCATACTTACCGACTAGCCCACTTTTTCATATATAGACGGGTGAGTTTTTTTTTTAATATGTGCCACTTTGAGTTTCTTGTTTGTAACAAAGAGAATAAGGTTTTGCTTTATATTAGTTTGTTCTGTCTTTAACTTTGTGTACAATAGATGAGTAAGTTTATGGTGCCGCGTATGTAATAAATTTGTTTTTGAAAATCATAATTTGAAGACTCTCTTGTTGATCGAAAACGCGACTGTTAAGTACCAATGAGGTTATCTATATACAATTTAATAATAACATCAAAATCCGTTCAAAGATTTTTACTTAATTGACACAAAAAACAATATAACTACCTATATACAAAAAAGAGATCTGACCTAGATTCTAAATAGACAGTTTTTGTAAAGAAAGCTGTACGAGCCGTCATTACTAACAGCAGACGTCAATTTACACGCTCGCTCGAACCTTGCGCCATTTATAGTGAAACTTAGTAGACTCGGAGCCAAAAGATCACCTAAGATAAAAATGTGGACTATCAATTCAATTCAATAGTAGAAGGTAGCTGCTAGAAAAGTGTACACGGTATAAAATGTGCTTTACCATATATTTTTTTTTATTTGAAACTGTATAACTAATGTATAACTAAATTTGTACTACGCATACAGATTTCAGTCTGTAGTTTTGAATTGACAGGTAGGCAGCATCCATTTCAAATAGAGCCGTAGAATAAACTATTTCAATACAAAAGTATTTCAAACACATTCAACACCAAAGGCTAAAATATAATGTTTTTGAGTTTTTTTCTATTTTTAAATACTCTGGCAAAGCTCAAACACGTGTTCAATATTTTTCTAAAAATAAACAAATTACGAGGAAAAACCAGGTGAAAAATATAAGAAAAGTCTTACGTCATTATTTTTTTGAGCTACCGCAAATAACATAGTTTATAGTTCAGGTCAGGTCAACCTATAAAAGCCTTCCGTGACGCCATAACTAATGATTTGAAATAGTAAAAATAATTGGATGATTATAAACTGGTATGCAGAAGCACGCAACGTTGTATTCAACCGTAGTTCTTTGATGAAAGTAATCGACTGCTTAATCAACATAATCGCTACTTATTTTCCGCCTTATATACTCTTATGTAGAATAGCCACGATTTTATAATGGGGTTTGGGTTACAACAAAGGTAACGGTAAAAGTATTTACTTTTCGCTTGTACATTTCGCTTTTGCATTTATTATATTAGTAGAATAGCCGAATCTAATAGTACTATTTTTTTTGGACAATTGCACAATAATTAGTTTATTATAGCGGTATACTTCTACACTTAACCAGCCTATTATTGTTTCCAGTTTAGGGTATTGGACTATGCGGCATTTCGCTTTCGTAACCCGTCTATCGTTTGCAGTTTCTGGCTATGTCTGCACTGAAAATCTTGCCACGTCAACAAATTGCTGCTTTATTTTTTTTCAAATAGACTACTTCTACAATTAGTTTGCAGGATTTAAAAAGGTACAAGGACCTCTGTTATTTCTCCTTGAAACAGAATACCAAGATGGTAACTTTAGATATTCTAAGTCCTTAAATTCTATTTACGGTGAACTCACTAGGAGCAAACCCACCCTCAAAGCTAGCCCACAAAGCTCGCCCATACTTCTCGATTCTATTTGAGCATTATGAAACTAGTGCGACAGTTGAATCATTAAGAATGTATGAAAACCTTATTCTGAAAGAAATAATGTATTACATAAATGACATGGCAACATCCTACGAGTAAATGTGACAGTTTGTGAACATGTCTGTATTGTTTTACATGTAAAAAATACTGAATAGATTTGGATAACATTTGGTACAGATATATTTTATAACCTGGATTAACAAATAAATGTGTGTGATATAAAGTAACGACCAGGGCATGAGACGGTTTGCGATGATCCTATTATCTGTGCAATATTTTCCTTTTTATCTAGTTTGTAGGAAAACTCTCGTACTGTAGGTAATGTTATTTAGTCATCTAAAGAGATTTTTAACATTAAAACGGCAAGAGCAGTTTTAATACGAAGGAATTAATAATTTAAAGTAGAAATAGAGCTCCTATATTAACCTTATGTTGAAAATAGGTATATCACCATATCTATTTATGATTCAGGCACTTGCTATAGAATTGGATAAAGATAAAAAAATCAGTAAGTACGGAACTTCGGATAATCCTAACTAATATAATAGAAATGCGAAAGTGAGTTACTTTGTCTGTTACGCTTTCACAGTAAAACGGCTAAACTGATTGGGATGAAATTTGGTATGAGAATAGAGGGTACCCTGAAAACGGTAAAATTCACGTGATTTCAATCATGTTATTTCCTTGACAAGAATACCAGCAAGTTTCAAAACCCAACTGAACTCTGAACAAGACTTACTAGACATAACTTCGAATCTCGACTGTAGAACTAATTATGTAAATCAACCTCCACACAAGTATATAGCTTGGAAAATTTAAAGGATAACCCTAATCATCACTCTTTGAAATCGTATTGAGTTACAGTACACAATTAAATTAATCAGAAAAATAAGATTTTCTTTAATATAATTTAGAAGATTTTTAAGTCAAAACACAGCTGGTAGATTTTTAATTGCTAATGAAATCATTTTTTTTAACCAACGAAAGAAAGACTTCATCTCCTTTTTAAACAAAATAAATATATATTATCACATAATAGTATCATTCCATAATAAAAGAAAGTAGGCATTACAGAACATCATTTGCTACAACTTTTTAATTGTCTAATTAACTTGAGACAGAGTATAATTTACTGAACATCTTTTGGGGTCACGAGATGCAAGCCACGCTTACTATTGCCTAGTTTGTGGCGCTGACTTTAATTTAACTTAATATAAAAGCAATCTCAAGGCTTCCACGACATGGCAAAATTTACTTGAGACGTAAATAAGAAAAAAATAAGCACGCTAGTATACATTATGATTAAAAATAAATAATCGTAAACTTATATAATATTAAAGATTTCAGTCACTTCATAAAATCTATAAAATAATAATTAATTTGCTCTTATAAATTACTTCATCATCGTACCCAAGAATCTCCCCAAGCTACTAAATATTAACGCTGTCTGTCTAGTACAGCGTACACACTTCGCCTTAGTAAACCAGTCTAAGGTTCAAGTTTGCTGACAAATAGAATACGATTATGTTAGCATGTTTACGATTTAAGTACAGAGTTTAAGATTTGATACTTTTAATTATTATACCAATTTAATTGCAAAGTACAGTTCTACTGGGTTCAACTTATGTGAGCGACGTTCTACATCTCTTTAAGATAATCAGACTTAGAGAACTCGCTTTTTAAAACACCCAACGTGGAACCCAGTATTTTGTCAGCACACAAATAATAGTTAACTCCATAATTAACAGAATAAACCACCATCTTAGTACTAGCGCTTTTTACCATTCAAGAGTAAGTACCTACTTGGTTTTTTGTACTTACCACATAGCATTGAGAAAATTGTTCTCAGCACACGACATCTACCAACAAAGGAATACTATTCATAAATCTTATAAGAGCTCTTCAAATTGCAAATTCCTTTTCCTATTAGCCTTTTAAATAGGGCCTAATTAGCGACCCACTTAATGAGTAGGCAGCAACCCTAATTTGTTCTCTACGTTGCATTAAATGGGCTTTACTTAGGGGATAATTTAGTTATTATTATTATACGCTTTAAAATTACTGCATTTGTGTAATTTACTGTATTTAAAGTGTTGGGTAAGTTATCTAAAAATAAATAATTAACAAAATGAGTTCTTATTTAAGTAGCCAGCTCTTCCATGCAAATTCAACATGTACCTAATAGGATTCGGAAATATAAATCAAGATTTATGGAATATCTGATATTTCGTTCAAAAGTGTACGAAATTAGGCATATTCTCAGAATATTATGAGGTATGCGTACACTTTCACGTAAAATACTCGCAATCAAAGCAGAATGTGAATTATATTGGCATCTACATATCGATAATATTATAAGACTTCAGGCACCACCTACGCTTTGGACGCTTTTTCTGAATTTCGTATTTGAATAAGTAGGTACTACATACTTACACAAAATAACACTGTGAGGGCTTCCAATTGTGAGTATTTTTATAATTTTGAGCACAATTTGGATTATATTTTATCTCAAAAATAGCTCTGTAATAACCTATTTAATATCCTTAAGGCAGATCATGAACATTGAACACCTTGCTTGTCCAAACGGAATTAACAGTTTGAGATTTTTTAATCCAGAAATTATCTAAAAGTCTTATTAGTACTTGTTGAGTTATACATGAGGAAGTCTCATGGCTAACTGATAGCCGCACAGGTCGATCGATTAAAAGGTTAAGCTGCGCTTAGGCCCCTCGGTCCGTTGATGGTTGACAATCTTTGTTATAAAGAAACTCCTCCGTGCTTCGGAAAGCACAAAAGCACGCTTAAGCTTAAGCTAATGGTCCTGGATTGTGCCATTGTAGATCTTTGACAGTCGTTGCGGGTAGTCAGAAGCCAGGAAATCTGACAATCAGTCTTACCAAGGGGTATCACGTTACCAGGTAATTGGGCATGCTTATTTTTTTGAAAGACGTGATTTAAAAAACCATTCCGAGAAACTTTAATTTCATACCATATTATATTAAAAGGCAAAAGATTTTTTTTACTAGGCAAGCCCAATGGGTTGTGGAAGTCAGTTAAACAGTATCTGCATATAAAACTCTGGTACTCAGCTGCATTTGGTTAGACTGGAAGCTAACCCCAATGTAGTTGGGAAAAGGCTAGGCAAATGATGATGATAACGTACGTAACATGCATCACTCAATGTTTGTAAATCCTCAGTTTTGCATTAAAAGGTACTAAGGAAAACCATTACGAAGCTTAATCTTTTGTACTCCGAAGCTAATTCCATTTCCGTACACATTTGAATAGCTTCAATTGAGTTCAGTGTTAGTGCTGACTCAATAACCCTTATAAAACAAGTCTGGAGGAAACAAAGCCAAGTGGGGGGAACGGGGGATTATCACTTACTATCCCATTGTAACTGGGCTAGCTACTGAACAACTGGCTCAATTAAAACAGGATTTAATTTTAGTTGGCAGTGTAAGTTTGTAAGTATGTAGAGAAAATTATATTTAAGTTTTTTCACTCATTTATCATCATTCTCTTGCTTTTATCCCAAACCAGTTGGGGTGAATGAAAAAACACGTGAAAACGTCTATTTCACTAGCCATGCTGCAAAGTTTCATGGGCAATTATTCGTTTTTATATTAAAAAAAATTCAAAAATAAAATAAAAGTTTTTTAAAATAGCAAAATTATGGCCTAGCCCTCTTATTGCCTAAACTAGACAAAGCCCCTGATATTTTAGAATTCACACGTAAATACCACAAATAGCTCCTATAAATTCAAAATGTTTTTCTAGTCAAAATTCTACTCATGATTTCTTATCACTATGTAAGCACTTAATATTATAATCCCTTCTTTGTAGACCGTCTCAGTCGCCTAAATCTGCTCATAAGCTTGACCTTGGTTTATTTGAGTCACATTGTCACACCTCATACCAATAATAAATATAAGTCTAGTACCAGTGTTTCACATGGAGATACTGTCTTACTTACTGACCTCCACAACCCAATTAGGCTTGCCTAATATCAAGTTTTTACGAATGTATTCAAATAGTTCTTATTCTGTTCAAAAACAAATCAATCACAAACTTAGACAATAATTGTTAAAAAAAGGAGAAAAATGCTTGTCATTTACATGTTACGTAACTTGTTCTTCAAGCCCTCCTTCGGATTGGCAAAATGTAAGCGTTAGTGAAGCTTTGTTCCTTTATTTCTTTCTTTCGTATTACGTGAATAGAATGAGTATGAATGTACAAACAAACTGTTTTTTTTTTCATCTTTTCTAGAATTTTGATAGAGAAATATGGAGCACACTCATATGGAGAAGCAATGTAGCAGATAGTATACGCACCATATATAGTGCACACACAAGGAAGTAGACGGGCGAAGAGCGGACCTGATGACCTAAGAGAGCGTCATGGTATGTGCCATTGCGACATAATATAAGTCAGTGTTACCACTAATAATTCTCTCAAACAAATATCAAAATAAATAACGATTGGACGTATAAAATATTTGGCATTTCGCACAATACTCTTCCGTATTTTGTGTTCCCCGTACAAAAGCATACATTGTTAATATTTACCTATCCATTGACAACACTCAAACATGACAACAGGAAAGCTATAAATCAAACAATACAACACTATGCTAGCCATAGATTGTACAGAATATAAACGCCGTTTGACGATCAACATTCCACTTTCTGTGTGGATTGCCAGATTCCTGCTTCAGGGCAAACTTTTGTGTCTATATATATTTGTACAGCTCGCTGATGTTATTCACTGCTAGTATGCCCTTTATATCGCGTAATAACACGAAAAAAAGCAACGTTATGAAAGCGAAGTTCAATCGATTTTGTAGATTAATTTGATTTATGGAGGAACACTGAGTGGGGTCCCAATTCCAATCGATAATGCTGCTCGTATTTTTTTACTTATTCATATCAATGCAAACGCGAGGACACATCAAAAGTTTCAGTGAATATAAATGAAAGTGCACTTCGGTTTTTCCTTTTCAGGATTAAAGGCTAGCGTAAAAAGCTATTGTTAAATATTTAATGGTTCCGTAGTCAAAAGGCGACCATAAAAAGTAAGTAAAAACCGCATAAAGTCCCTTTTTAGTTTCGGTTATCAATACCATTTTAATGGCATTGATTCTAGTTCATATTTACACCAGCAATAAGGTTTAAATTCTTTCACTTTCACCAGCTACGCACTAAACATATTTTTGACTAAATTTTTCCAGCCACGACATAGTTTCAGACAAATGGTTTTGAATATTACTTTACCCGTCAAGTGAAATAATGATCTGTAATGAAAAACTCCGAAGGCCACATACGAATGGATACAGGCGAATAAAATTACATTTTATTGAACAAGAATATGGTACCTACATTATTCATGTGAGGGATTTAAGGGTCTAATAGAGTTCCAATAGGTTAGGTTCTGCTTCTGACAAATGAAGCTGAACACCGAAGCTGATGAACTGTGGATTTACTGAAGCATTTTGGGTGGCTTTAATATACACGCGTTTTATACTCACTGGAAGGACGTATAGGCCTGTAAACGTCAGAGTTATTTAATTAAACATGGCGGTAAACCAAGCTTTTATGACAAATACACAGTATAATTTACTATTCAGTCTAATGTAACAATAACATGTAATGCCAAATGCTTTTATTGAATTTTTGGCATTACAACAATTGTAGTCTGACCTCTGGTCATCGGGGATTATCTACTGTATTATTTTGGTGAAGCGCAAGCTCAGCTGAGGATTATGTGTGTTGAGCTTGGAAAGTATATACGCATCCGATAGCTGGCTTGCACATTAAAAATACGAGCGTTCTTAGAAGTAACAAGAATATAACAATTATGATGTTCATATTATGTTATAAACATTCATTTGTTTAGGAACTGAATCGAATTTATCTGTTACATCTTAGAAATATAATTATAAATATATATATATATATAATAATATAATTATAAATATATATATATATAATAATATAATTATAAATATATATATATATATAATATAATTATAAATATATATATATATATAATAATATAATTATAAATATATAATATTTAACATAAAAGTATTAGGAGTAAGTTGTTCACTATTTTTCTTATAAACAATGTAACAAGAAACACAGTCTTTCCAAACAAGTAATAGTTCCCAGTCGTTTAAAGTACAACAAAACAAAAAACTTACTGAATTGAATTGCTAAAGTGCCTTAGTAAGGACAATAGTCTATTTCTCTTAGTACTTATAACCTGGGAGAACAAACAGCTGTTGCATCCTGTTTGTATTATTTTCTTCTATAGCTGTTACTTAAACATTGGACACGACGTCATGAAGTTGAAAGGTTTACATTTTTCTAGAAGATGCTTTTTGATACTAAATACACTGAACAATAAGTGTCTTGGACCTTTAGGCCAGTGCTTTTAGCCTCTAAAAACGGTAAAAAGTGAATTAAATAATAGTAGGATGAAACCCATTGGAAAAGGAGGAGAATACAATAAAAATGATAGGAAAAATAAATTACGGGCGATCTGAGGTCGGGAAGTGGGGGGGAGGGGGGGTTAAAGTTAAAAAAACGGTTTATCTCAATTTCCGGCAAAACTACAAGTCCTATGAAAAAAAGTTAAATGGCAAAGTTGTAGGTAATAAAAAGATCTACAACTTTTGGATTGACACTTTTTTCACATAACCTCAAAATGTATGTGAAAAATTCAAAAAACCAAGTTTTTGGTTTTTTATTTTTATCTTTTACAATAATTAATTTTTTTTCACGAAATTTGGTGAAAACTTACCTTTTTATGTCCCAAACACATTGTATTTTATTTGATTTAAAATAATTATTTTTTCACCCTTATTTTGACTTAATATCGAAAAAACACCCTAATTTTCAATCGAAAATTCTCGTGTCAAAATATCACTTTTTTTTTAAAAGTCGATAGTCTTTTTGTTCGTTGAAATCTCTACTTTCAGATGGTATAAAAAATATTTACATTGCTATGGTAAATGTTCTCAGAAAATATAAAGAAACGCTACGAAATAACAGGTAGTAAGGCCTAGACCGGCTTAATTTTTTTGCGTAGATGCCTATTTATTACTATTTTAAGATAATTTATGTATCTGAGTGACCTACGAACCTCGGACCTCTCTATGAAATACCTTTTAGCTCATCAAAAAGTTATTTCATAGAGAAGTGGGAAGTTGCTAGAAGGATCTAGGCCTTGCTAACTGTTATTTCGTAGCGTTTCTTTATATTTTCTGAGAACATTTACCATAGCAATGTAAATATTTTTTATACCATCTGAAAGTAGAGATTTCAACGAACAAAAAGACTATCGACTTTTAAAAAAAAAGTGATATTTTGACACGAGAATTTTCGATTGAAAATTAGGGTGTTTTTTCGATATTAAGTCAAAATAAGGGTGAAAAAATAATTATTTTAAATCAAATAAAATACAATGTGTTTGGGACATAAAAAGGTAAGTTTTCACCAAATTTCGTGAAAAAAAATTAATTATTGTAAAAGATAAAAATAAAAAACCAAAAACTTGGTTTTTTGAATTTTTCACATACATTTTGAGGTTATGTGAAAAAAGTGTCAATCCAAAAGTTGTAGATCTTTTTATTACCTACAACTTTGCCATTTAACTTTTTTTCATAGGACTTGTAGTTTTGCCGGAAATTGAGATAAACCGTTTTTTTAACTTTAACCCCCCCTCCCCCACACTTCCCGACCTCAGATCGCCCGTAATTTATTTTTCCTATCATTTTTATTGTATTCTCCTCCTTTTCCAATGGGTTTCATCCTACTATTATTTTTTTTGTTTTCAAAAGTTAAAAGCACTGGTCTACTTTGTTATTAGTACATTTTATTTGCAACTAGCTTCTGCCAGCGACTTCATCCGCGTGGAATAGTGGTGCTCCGCTCCTATTATTCTTAGCGTGATGATATATAGCCTATAGCCTTCCTCGATAAATGGACTATCTAACACTGAAAGAATTATTTAAATCGGACCAGCGGTTCCTGAGATTAGCGCGTTTAAACAATATGACAACATTTCCCTTCACTGCTCTGCTTCTATTGATTGTAGCGTGATGAAAAGTATACTATAACCATCTCAGGAGTAGACAAATATTTGTACCAAGTTTCGTTAAAATCCATCGAGTAGTTTTTGTTTCTATAGAGTTTGTACAGACAGACAGACAGACGGACAGACAGACAAAAATTTTACTGATTGCATTTTTGGCATCAGTATCGATCCCTAATCACCCCCTGATAGTTATTTTGGAAATATATTTCATGTACAGAATTGACCTCTCTACAGATTTATTATAAGTATAGATGGTAAATATTATTAAGTACTTAACCTTTTTATGTTTTTTTAAATTAAACTGAGGGCGTTCAAAGCTCATCAAACAAAAATAAAACAACGTTGAAGGATACGTAATGTTATTAAAATTAAAAGATAGAAAAAAAAAACTTTTAAAGTAGGTACTTGGATGTTTCTTTAGAATCACTTTATAAACTCTCATATTGTGTCACATTGTGGATTTAATGTGACATTTTTGATATCTTAATATCATAAAAAACAATATCACATTATTCTTTCACCTACTTTCTGACATATAATTTAATTTATATTAAAACTCAGGTGCGCATAACAATGGAACTTATAATTAATTTCAAAAATATCCCTAATATTATCACTGAAGTCCCATAATCTAATTTCCCAAATACTCACTATGATCATAAAGTAAATGTCTTGTCGCGAACGGTAGGCCGTTTCATCGAAGTTGGCAATGCCATCACGTGTGTGTAATACCCCTTAATTGTGCTTCGGTGGTCGTTACTTTTTATTGCTCTAGTAACTGTTCTTAATTTCTTTTGCTCCAACTATTTCTCTTCAACTAAGTCCAGGGATCACTAGGACACGAACGACCAAGGCGGTGAAAGGCTCAGTAATTTATAGTTTCTCATAAAAAAGAAAGATTTATTCGCCTGATCTTGGGCCGTACAGAAATGTTTGTGGCCCGGTCACATAGGTGTTATAATATCAGAATTCATGTATTCGGTTATAACCGTTACTCTTGCAAAAGGATGACTTCTTTTTATGTTAGCCAGTTGAACTATGACCGATATTGGTCATCCGTCGCGAAATTATGACGTATGAAATGTCTGGATCTTTTCACCGCCCGTATTTTATGACTAAACTACCATCATTAAAAGATTCCATAACAATTTTATTGTGAACAGAATTACATTTCGGAATATTATCTTTGCTCATTTTCAAGTAGAATTAAACTGCCAAAGAAAATATGAAAAGTTATACCTTAACCGCGCACTCGAGAATATGCAAAATTATTTCTTTTCCCAAGCTGCTTGTTAACTTTAAGCCCAACTTTTTTTAACAAGCAAATAAATAGAGATAGATACTAAGAGTCAAATTCCATAAAAAATATTAATCATACTTAAACTTACATTCATGTTGTTCCCAATATGGTGAACGTGTTTATTTTTGGCGCAATAAAAGCTAGCATCTCTATATTAATCTGTACAACTTTATAACACACTACTATAAACGGTAAAAGTCCTATAAATCCCGCCAAACACATTGGAAAAGTTAAGGATGTTGATGTTTTCTTTGCGAACACAATTCCATCGGATGTCACAAGATGAGTACAAAGCCTACACGCATTCCTGAACAAACAACGCTCGTTAGAAAACATTACCCTCTTTATTCGAGTAGGTAAGGGTAGCTCCACAAGAAATTGTACCTATACTTTTCTTTATGCATGTTGAAGCTATTAAGAAACTGTGGAGACTAATTGTATTATTAGATACATTTTGGCGTTTTTTTTTGTAGGAGGTCTCATATCAGTATCTAAGAGCATGCATGTAGTGAGACATCACCTTCGCATCTGATATAATCTAACAAGAAAAAACAGGGTCATATCCCAGTCTTAAATCTGAATGTGTGCCTTTACTCACATACCCACCCCTAACAGTGGAACACAACAACTCCGTTTGACAGCAGAAAAAGCTATGGTTGTAATTTTTCGAATAAGCGCCGTGATGGAGAGCTAAGCAACTACTAGATGTAGCAAGTGTGGAAACAGCGAAGAGTTTTTTGAGGCATAACTCTTCCACAAATGCAAGTGAAATATCAATAGATCTACATTGCTGTTGCTTTAGTAAACGACTTCTAATAATATAAACAGGTCATAAAGATACGAGAGGTTTTTCTCAATCGCATACCAAACCGATGTATTTAAACTGAATAAAATAAATGAAGAAGTACCTACCTACAATGCTATGTAGAACCAGCCTAAGGCTACGGATGAACGCAATACGAGCGCCCCGAAGTGAAGCCCAATAAAACGTTATTTGCTTAATTCATACAATCCAGTGTTTAATTAAATGCGTTTTTCATACTAAATAGTCGCGTTCAGCTGTGTCTACGAATTAGAATTTAATTGAACTGTCTGCTAATTTGTAGCAAGGGAATATTTTAGACACATTTTGGAAGACAATTTTGGACGATTTGGATTTATATTAGTACGGTAGACAATCATTTTACTTTACTCAAAGATGGCTTGGTGTACCCAGCAGTGAAAAAGGTTAGTACTAAAATCTGAGGCCTACCCTTATTTTTCAGTGTAGCGCTTTCATGGATAAAGTGCTGAACCGATTTTAATGAAATTATCCAGGTGCGCGTAGTGAGCACTACTTCGAAATACAGTTATACAATAAACTTGCCAGTAATGCTTTTCAAAATAACTCAAAAGCTATTTGCTTTACAAATTCAATGAAATAGCGACGCAATTCAAACTAAGATTGTGACAGAGTCAATAATCTGACCGTTGAATTTATTCAAGCAAAGAGAGGTGAAAGCGGTAGAAAGGCCTTATTGAATTTATTTGAACTGAGCTCGAAAAGCTTTATTACTGAGCGAAAGGTAATCCACAAGCTTCTTACAGTCAATATGCATATAAATGTAGATATTTCCAGGTATTTCTACTACAAAGTTTATTTTTAAAATTACTAATGTAACTGTTGAATCTCGGAGCACCTGCTTAAGTAATACGTAGCTTAAGTTTACGATATAAAATTTACACGTTGTGAGCAAATTGTACAGGTCAATTGCAGAATTTCGTGATGTGATTTGAAAAATTAATCACAAAGCGTATGCAAAATTAGCCTTAATTTCAAAGGGAATTTTGTAATTTAACGTCGAGTTGGAAGTAAATACCAAGCGAGAATAAAACATAAGACTGATTCTGGCGTCACCACACTTCATGTACCTGAATAGAAAGTATTTACCTACGGATCATGCTTCCTCTATGTACCATCTGTGTTTAAATATAAAATTAACTTCATATTTTCTAATATTATTTTACATTTTTTATTATTTCTGCCATTTATGTCATGCTGTTTGACTATTCGACCGTATGAAGGGGAGAAAACTAGTCTGTATGTTCATTTCACGATGCAACTGCTAACACGTTAACCCATTTTCCTTTTCATTTTCCTATATAATTTCCGTCTACTTCCGCAGGTCTCTCGGAAACACATTTCTGGCATTTGATACTGTGGTGGAACTACTTAGTTTAGAACTAAGGAAAGTGTAAACTGTAATTTGCATAAAGTGAGTGTTAGGACAACATACAATTTGTAGATATTGTTACTATGAAAAAACTTGATTCCGAATGAGGACCTATGTTTATAATAAGACTAGTTTTCGTTTTGTTTTTACGTGAAAAAATGGAATTCAAATTAATCAAATCATTTATTTCAATTGAGTCTATTCAAGTTTCGAATTCAATATTTCAACTGCACATTTTTGCACTTGATTAATTGTAGCAAGTATAAAAATCATCATCATCATCAGCCTATAACATTGTTCTACTGCTGGGCACAGGCCTCTTCTCATACAGAGAAGGCACGAGCATTGATCACCACGCTTGCTCAAGACGGATTGGAGATTTCAGACTTCTTAAGTTCAAGTTTCCTCTCGATTTTTTCCTTCACCGTTAGTCAGTAACGTCTAAGATGTACTTAGAAAGTACGAGTACATACATATGACTTCAGAAAAGTTACATTGGTACTTGCCAGGTTTCGTACCAGCAGGTAAGTACAAAGATACCATTTAAAAAATCAGTTGTATAATAAAAACTATGAACATAAACCGTGCCCTGGTTTCGTGTGTAGGTAAACTTAATAACATAGTAAATAATAACTCCACCACACAAAGAGAAAGTTCCCCTACAACAATTATATAGCAATAAATCTTAGGAACAAAGAAACTGCGACAGTTATTGGAATGTGAATATTCATAGTCCAGTCTTAACTTTGTCTAAAGTATAACGAGGTTAGTACCGTGACTTGCTTCCAACTTATAATGTCCCACCGGTTCTACGGCCCCTGCATTGTAGTTTTGGAGTATATTTTAATTGCAGTCGAGGATAATGAGTCCGTTTTCTTGAGAAAATTACTTGCTGCTAGTACGTTTTCTTAACGAGACAATTGTGTAGTTCTTTTAAAATTTTATTTCTGATTTGTAGACAGATAAAGGAAAAAACTACTAAGATATTTTTTAAAGCTCTGTCGGATGTTTAAAGGTTTTGACTTATATTTCTAAAATGGAGTTATTGATCGAAGCTAGATTGATAAAAAATATAGCAATTAATTTCTATATCTCAAAGTGTGCAGTCAAGCGTGGATCTAAGGCAATTTTGCCGTAAACAATAGATTAGATCAGCCGGAAGGTGGTTCATGCAGGTCCATTATTGACCAGAACATGTTCAGTGGTCACTGTGTTCCGCCTGACGTCACGCACAGTGCTCTCTTGTGTATTATTACATTATTGGAAGACATTCATGCAATATTAATTGGCATATAGTTGTATTATATCACATAAAAGATTAGACAAGGCAGTATTTTGCTAGTAATAAGTGCTGTGTAGTAGCAATTTGAGTTCGTCTCTTGCTTAAAATAATAATATTTGTAAAATAAGTTTTTTTTTATTACATAAAAATGTTCTATGCTGAAACTCTTCATCGGTATACTACCCACTGTTGGGTAAAGCTTGCTCAGGGCGGATTATCAATTTCAGACTTCTTAGTCCAGGTTTTCTCACGATGTTTTCACCGTTAGGCACTTCCTACCACATACGAATTTAGAAAAGTCTCATCGATACTTGTCAGGCTTTGAACCCGCACCGAAGAGCGAAATTTATAAAGGCGTTGAGTTGTGATGAACAACAGTTAATAAAATTAAATCAATCATTATTTTATTGAAAAGCATTTCTTAACTATGGTTAAGTAAGTTATTAATGGAAATTAGCTTTTAAGTAAATCCCAGTTACATAGATTTTTTAAAATGAAATCGCTATAAAACAGTGACTGAAGTCACAACGAATTTGAAAGTATCCGTAAGTTGTAAATGTTATACATGAATTAGTAGGAAAACGGATATATTAGTTTGATGTATGTACGCGTATGTAATGTAAGAGCACTTGTGCCGGCCCACGCTTGCGGTTGAAACTTTTAACGAAATTATTGGCCCTTTCGGAACGTGATGAAATACGAATATATTTCATTTTGAATCCCCGGGGAGCGATCCATCGTGACGGGGCTTCCTGCGGCCTTTTTAGCAATGTATGGATATTAATATGGATTTTTTTATTCTATACGTACAATGTTTTAATGGATTTGCCATCATGTGTCAAAAAAGTAAAGTTACAATTTATTTTGAAAAGGTTAGCTGACATCAATGCTTTTGTATTCATAGATTTTTCGATTCAATTACCTACTTTGATATTGTTTACTGGTAATGATTTAGATTTTGGTTTTTGAATAAATAATTCTTTTAATAAACAAAAAAGTGTTTTTAATTTTAAAATGTAAGCTGTCCTTCAATTTACTCAATACAAAACCAAGCAATCAATTTGACCAATACAATTAAAACGTATACAATATTTATGTATGATTTCAAGAATTCATCTTCATACAATCCGGGAGCTAAAATTCGTCGAAAACTACACGTAAATTGGATTGAACGTCAGCGTCGCTTGTTTCAAAAATATAGAACCTTTGATAAACCCGAAACTACACTATATGTGCTAGACATACCTGTTAGACATAATGTTTTTTACACTACAAAGACAAGTGTACCTAGTTTCACGCAAGATGAGTTTTGTCTTTTATTGTAAACCGATCATGTGCGGCAATTAAAACGAACATGTTACGATGTTCATTAAACGTTCATTTTAGTATTTTTTTCTTGGAAACTGATTCAAAACGAAAGAGTATATTGTATCCCACTCACAAACAATTAACATGCCACTGATAATGACAGTACCAGTTGTCCAAACTTTTAAAAAGAAAATTATTGTTTTTCAGTCAGTTTAGAAACTTGTCAAAGCGACATCACACATGTAAAATGATTATTAAAAAAAGCTTATGATCAAAAAAAAAAACAAATGTATTTTTTTGCATTCCCAATTTGCTCTTGTAACACTGGCACGTGATATAATAATATATAAAATTTGGAAGCACCCTTTGAAAATAGAAACTACATACTTTAGAATACTTTTGATATGTCTCCATCACTTTACGTGCCAGACTTCACAGTGCAACCACGCCTACTAAAGTTGTTTTTTACAATAGCACTTTGAAAATTACAATACATACAGCGTTCTACTTTCCTTTGCGTATGATAATGATACCCTAGTACTTCACAGTAACTTTATTGACACACGGTCCTTTACAATTTCCCTCCTCGTTATCACCTAGTCTGCTTCGTTAAATTCATTAGGTAGCGAGTTGCGAGTATTCTGGGTATAATAAGTGAACAGCGTATGAAGTTTTATGAAATTATTTTTAATTGGAATCATGTAAGCAGACAAATTTCATTGATGCGTCGAGTGTACATGCCTCTTTGTGCACGTAAAGCACGATGCTGGGATCCATCTATTGAATATTCTGGCGTTTTGTCCCGAGCATTATACCACACATACATTTACGTCACATGCCCCGCATGACGTCATCGGATCGGATCGTGTGTACCCAAGCATGCAGTGGTAATGGTACCCGCTACACTTTTATCCTAGTGTATACAAGCGTTGCCCTAACAAGTAAACAACAGTACCTATGGGAAATAGACTTTACAAATAAAAGTCTGAAATGTTTCCGTTAAAAAAAATTACACGTCTGTAAACATAAATACGAGGAAAAAGTCATTAGAGGCCCCCAAGAGTTATTACAAATCATATATCAGGGAAAACATGCGAGGATAAACAAGTAATGAACGAATGTCAAAAAAAACAGAAATGAAAAAAATGCTGTCCAAATATAAAGTCAATTCGCAAATCCGAATTACCAAAATTTTGGTAAAAAATAAATAAATTTGCACTCATCCGTCACGTTTCTGAATTTGCCAACGAAGATCAAGGACTGTTTGCTGACAAGACAAGATAAATGCGTTTCCTCCGAAACGATCAGGGGGTCTTTACGGGAATATTCTATAACTGACGACACTTTTACGAGTTTGATAGAATCTCATCGCTCGGTAACAGTCTGGACGAGTTGCACCATCTGTCAAATGACTGTATGATCTTTGACACTTTATCGTTAAGGTCGTAAATCGTGTTCAGATCATGCAGCGTTTGTATCTTGAGTCACGTGCAAAACTTAGTTTATAAATTTATCCATTTCTCTTTTACATTAAATTAAAAGTACCTACAAAATAGTGTGCGAATTGTAAATTCTTTGGTATGTTTTTAAAATCTGCAGATTATTTTTCATAGAGCTTTCTTTCCTTGTCGTGCATCCCATTGGCATATTATTTTTAATTCCTGAACACTCAATATAAAATTATGAGCGGATTGATAGAGCAGATAGCAAGGTTAAGCTTTACTAGTTGTAGTCACTCCATGGATGGGTGACCATTTTCTTAACATAGCGAGACCCCTCCGTGCCTCAGAGAGCACGTAAAATTGTCGGTCCTGCGCCTGACTCCTCCCCAGTCGTGTCGGATTGCCAACCCATCGCTATGATAATGAGATAATAAAAAGTGCATCTGTGTCTTGCCATGGCTAGTACAATTGTATTCTGCGTACCTGTTGACCAAAGTGACCGAATTCGGTTTGGAGTGAATACTTCTTACATACACGAACACCTAGGATTCTACATAGGATATTAGTATTAAAATTAAGATAAGAGAAAAGTGGCTGAAAGCATGATTATACAACATATTCATAACCAACTTCGCAGAAAGACGTCCCATAAATAACTCACTAAGTGTACCCGTTAATAATTTCAGCAAAACTTCCCTTACCACCTCGGCAAAGCTACTCTCAACTTAGTAAATTTAACACCAAAAGCTCGTGTGGTTTATAATATTTAAAACACCTACACGTGCACGTTTAACTATAGGTCAGAAGAAACTTAAATACCTACATAATTTGCCACTATGAAACATTATACCCATTTTTCTTTTAGTAGTGAATACGTACTTACGTAGTGCGTGAGTACCTAGAGTACATTCACAATTTCATTTTCTTTCAAAGACTTGGTTTAATCTAACCTCGTTTTTAAACGCCCTGTCGACATCGAGCGCGTTTTTCATTCCGCATACCAGTTTGTTTGCGTTTGTCAACGGCGCGTTTATAAAACAGGGTGTGCTTTAGCTCTAATTATGTTACGTTTACTCCTAAAAACAGTAGGTATAATTGTTTAGTACCACACTCAATTTCGCTTCTCTTATATCCCGCAACTTTAGTTTGCAAAGACCACGAAGTGTGTTTCAAAAAGCTCCTTGTATCCATACCATACACAGATAAATATTGTGTGAAACACTTTTGCGGTCCAGTGTATTTGTACCTATATATTTTATGTCATTAGAATACAGCTATTCATTAATAATTTGTAAAGCAGAAGAATTAATTCTCCTGTTTTTGTGAGGATTCCACATAACATTAAAAAGGCTCTGCTTATCAAAAACGACTACTGGTAAAAATATATTTATGTATTAGTAAATGAAGCGATATTTTACATCAATTTTTAATTAAGAATGCTGCGCACACGAAAGAGTGCCAGCTTTGGCATAATTAAAGTTTATATGCAGAAGAAGAGCAAAAAGCTAATTAAAAAAAAATATTATCGAATTTCCACCAGTGGAAAAATACTAATATTGATAGCTTTCTATGTATGTGCATGGTGTATAAGTATAGCTAGCTATAGGGTAACTATAAGACATTTCAATTTCGATATTTTTGTGCCAATTTCTTTATTGTTTTTTTTTTTGAAGATCTACATGTTACGATACAGTATGTCTGCGTCTCTCCATTCTACGTATATGACTAAGCTTTTCAAACTCTAAGATAAAATATAAAATGTGTAATATTCATTCTCATTTTTAATTGATTACGAATGACAGTTTCGCATTAAAGGCAACAGCAATTCAGCCGAAGGTCTCCGCTTTACGCAATATTAAAACGTTTCGTTGCGTCACTGGCCGTCCGCCGTGAAATTTACACCAGAGATAAATCGTCCAAATACATTAGTCTAGATCCCAAGCGATTACAGCCTTATTAATGGCGGGAACAAAAAAAATACAAAAAGCAAACGATAATTACTTTAATCATCAAAGCACTTTGTAATTGAACCTCCAAGGTAGAAATAAACCAAATTATGATGTAATAATACTTGGATGTTGATATATTGCGCCGAATATTAATTGATTCATTAATAATACGTCATTTACAGAATGTCTGCTTAGGTATTAATAGCTAGTCGACCAATTAAGTTCATTGCAAATTAATTTTATTGGGTATTGCAATAATAATTATAAATTGAATATTGATACAAGTATAATGAAAAATAATCTTTCATGTTATTATTCAGTCTCGCATCGTATGCAGCGTGTAGCGGACGAGTTTGCGATGCCGCTATAACCGGTACGGTGACTAATCGATAATAATGTCGTGTCATACTGTGAAGTGTGCAAATTGCAATGTTGTTATCAACGAACTGTTAGCATTTCTGCGAAATGTATTGGATGTAATGGATGAGGAGAGTGTTCATCAGGTGTGCTGCTCGGCTTTTACTGCGGAGGACATCTCGCGGGCAAAATCTTTGCTGTTTGAGTCGATCCCGAGTGGCAAGAAAATGCCAGTGCGCAGAAAGGCGGGAAAGAAGAGAATGTCACGGGATTTAGAAGATATGATCTGTCTCATGAAGGGTACCAGTACAGAATTATTCCCAATATTTGTGGCGAAGGAGCTTAATAAACTCCCTCCGGTCACTTTTGATCATATTGACGTGACGTGTCTCCTAAAAGATATTTTAAAACTGAAAAATCGGATTAGCGTTTTAGAAGAAAATACAGTGTCTAAGGAGCAATTTCTTTCGCTTCAACTGGAAGTGATTGGTCTTAAGCAGGCATCTTTAATAAATGATTCGCCTATGGTCAGGAATGACAATATAAATGCCAGAAGAGGAGCGTGTTTACAAAACAGCTTTACACTAGACAGTGGTCCTATAGGTTTACAATATTTACCTATAAAAAACCCAGCTGATTGCAAGGTTAATGACCTTTTGTCCAAAGGTGTGTCATCAACGCTAGTAAGCAACGATACTAATCGTCGTCTCTCTGTCTTACATGGACATATTACTGAGACAAAGCATCGCGGGCATATGGAGGCCAAATCGGCTACTGCGGTTCCGAGGGAAATGAGCGAGACCGTCAGCATGACATGCGAATTTAATGAGAGTAGTTCGTGCGAGAGCGAGGCAGCGCGAGAATTAGAGCGCGTGGAGGCCACAAAATGCACCGTGGTTTCGTGCAAACCGGTTAACGTATCGGTCCCGGCCGGTGCGCACACGCCCGTCTCTTCTCCCACCGCTGGCGAAGGGGGGACGATTGCCAGTGAATCCGCTGCTACGGCAGCGAAAGCATCGAGTGGTCTTCAGCAAACAACAGTGCAATATGAGGATATGCCATTGATACATAAGAATGATAAGGTTATCTCTAAGACAGTGGTGAGTGAACCGAGTATTAATGAGTGGAAACTAGTGCAATATAAGCGTTCACGTTCGAAATTAGCTAGCCAAAAAGGTCGTGCTTCTATTGTTCCGAACAGTAAATTCCGTGCGGCTGACATTAAAGTCCCGTTGTTAATATCGAATGTGAGTAAGGAAGCATCTGAGGAAGACATTATTAGTTATATTAAAAACGAGACTAACGAAAGTGTATCTTTAAAAAAGCTTAACATTAAGACGTATAAAAAGTATAACGCTTATAAATTATATGTATCTAGACACAAGGTAGACATGTTTTTAAATGACCAGTTATGGCCTGATGGTATTACTTTTAGGCGTTTTGTGCATTTTTATGTACCGAAAAAACAGAGAGGCTCAGGAACCTCTAAAAATTTAGCTAGTATGTAACTTTTATAATGGATTGTTTTAATAAGTTTCAATTAAAATTAGCTAGCTTTAATTGTAAATCTGCAAAAAGGTCTGTTGATAATATAAGGCAGATATGTGTATGGTCCGATCTGATTTGCCTACAGGAGACTTGGTTGTTACCACATGATATCTCAATGTTAGGAACGATAAGTAATGAATTTGATTTCACGGGTAAGTCTGCTGTGGACACGTCAGAGGGGCTTCTAAAGGGTCGGCCGTACGGGGGGGTGGCCATTCTCTGGAGAAAGGGTGTTTTTGAGACTGTCTCGGTAATATCCTGTTCTAGCTCTCGGTTAGTGGCCATCAAAGCTGTATCTGATGGACGCGCTATTATTGTATTTTCTTTATACATGCCTACAAACTCACCGGAGAACTTGCCGTTGTTTACCGAGGTCTTAAGTGAGGTAAGTGCAATAATTGCGACGTATGATGTTGAAAACATCTACATATTGGGTGATTTTAATGCACATCCGAAGGAATTATTTTACGTTGAGTTACAAAGCTTTTGTAATGATCAATCTTGGGTTTGCGCTGATACAAGGATGTTAGGTGATAATTCTGACCATTACACTTTTACTAGTGAGGCTCATGGATGTAGGAGATGGTTAGACCATTGCGTGGTCTCTTTGTCAGCCTGGCAGACAATTTTAAATGTGGGTATTGATGAAGATGTGTATGTGTCTGATCATTTACCGTTGTATATATCTTGTAACTTAGATGTCGTAAAGCCAAAGTTGCTGACGGGGGCTGCACCCCGCAATGCTGTTGTGTGGGGTGTCAGAAATAAAACGGAGATCGAGATTTATCATAAGTTGTGTTCTGATAAACTGCGCGAGGTAGACTTCCCACAGGAGTTTGTGGTGTGCAGTCATGGGTCGTGCAACATGGATGATCATAAACGTGTCCTTGACAATATGTACAATAATATTGTTGATGTTCTGTGTGAGGCAGCGAGGGCATCTAAGGAAATGCACATAAGCCATAAGCGGGGTAGTCCTTTGTGTGGGTGGAACAAGTATGTCCGAGACGCTCACCGGGAGGCTAGGCTTGGGTTTCAACTTTGGGTTTTAGCTGATCGGCCAACCTCTGGGCCTGTTTACGATCGAATGAACGAGACGCGTAGAATATTCAAAAGCAGGCTAAAGTATTGTCAAAATAGACAAGATCAAGTTAAAATGGACGTGTTGGCAGAGCAAAGAGCGTCAAATAATTTCTGTGCTTTTTGGAAATCCACTGGTAAGTTGGAGCCTAGGCCTGGTCTTGCGGCAGAGGTAGGTGGGGTTACTGATCACGAGGGTATCGCTAACCTGTTTAGAGACTACTTCAAAGTAAGTTCTCCACTTGGCCCTTCAGTATCGGGTATTGACTATGTGTCCCATGTTCGGGGGCAGGAGCCGCTGCTACGTTTCACCACAAAGCAAGTGAAATCGGTGATAAATAGTATGAGTAGGGGCAAATCCCCCGGTCATGATGGGCTTAGTATTGAACATTTAAAATACGCGGGTGTGCATTTGCCGAGGGTGCTATCCTTGTTCTATACGATGTGCATAAGCCATTCGTATCTGCCGGCAGATTTAATCAAGTGCATCGTGGTACCCATCGTGAAGAACAGGACCGGAGACGTATCGGACATGAGCAATTACCGCCCAATTTCTCTGGCGACTGTCATGGCCAAGGTGTTTGACAGTATGCTTGACTCTTCGCTGGCGAATTATATTAAGTTGCATGATGCACAGTTTGGGTTTTGTCCTGGACTATCAACAGAAAGTGCTATCCTGGCTGTCAAGCATACTGTCAAATACTATACTGACCGTAAGACACCGGTGTACGCCTGCTTCCTTGACCTCTCCAAGGCATTTGATCTCGTTTCTTACGACGTGCTTTGGGGAAGGTTGAGGGAGAGGGGGGTGCCGGAGGAACTGCTCAGTGTTTTACAGTATTGGTATCGTGGCCAGACAAACTGTGTCAAATGGTGTAATGCGTTGTCGGAATCGTATGGGTTGGAGTGCGGGGTGAGGCAGGGTGGTCTGTCGTCTCCCAGGCTCTTCAATCTATACATTAATGATCTCATTGCCGAGCTCAGCAGCATGCGTGTCGGATGCAAGGTAAATGGTGTTAGTTGCAACAATATTAGTTATGCAGATGACATGGTGCTGCTGGGCCCGTCTCCGAGAGCGATAGAGGAGATGCTAAAGGTGTGTGAGACCTTCGCTGCTGCACATGGACTGGTATACAATGCCAAAAAATGTGAGTACATGGTCTTTGGGGTCGCCGGAAAGTGCCGGGAAAGTACACTTGAACTTGCCATTAACGGTACTCCAATACGTAGAGTGAGAAAGTTTAAATATCTTGGGCATTTTCTTACCGACGACCTCAGCGACCATGAAGACATAGAAAGGGAGCGTAGGGCTCTGGCGGTTAGGGGTAACATGTTGGCACGAAGATTTGCTCGGTGTACTGATCAAGTAAAGATTACGCTTTTCAAAGCTTATTGTCAGAGCTTGTACACCGGGAATCTTTGGGTCAGCTACTCGAAAAAATCGCTGGACGTCCTGCGCGTCCAATACAATAATGTATTTAGGATGCTGTTGCGATTGCCTCGTTTTTGTAGTGCCTCCGAAATGTTTGCGGTAACCAACACTGATGGCTTTCATGCTATAATTCGCAAGAAAACGGCTTCGCTCCTGAGCAGAATAAGAGGCAGTCGCAATAAAATTTTGAAGTCCGTGGCAGCTGACACGTCTTCATTTATAATGAGGCAATTTGTGAGAAGACTTATACCCTAGTACCTACTTCATTGTCATAGGAGTGGGGAGGTCTTCTCATTAATTTATTGAATTTGTTTTGTCTGTCTGTAGTTAAGTTACTAACAATAGTGTTTAAGTGAAAATCTGTCTTACTAACGTTTTATGGATCTCTTAGTTGTCCGAAATAAATTGATATTATTATTATTATTCCGTTTATTTATTTATATACATATTAATTACATTTTTAAATATTAAACTATATACAAAAAAGAAAAACATTTAAAAATATAAAAAATAGTTTCCCACCGGTAACGAGACAGGGTCCAAGCTACCGGCGGTCAGGGCTCTAGAGAAAGGAACCTCCTGACGATACGCGCAGTGTCTAGGAGTACTGCTTTCTGTATCAAGCCCTTGATCCAGCTGCCTAACGAGAGCCTCTTTAGGTGTTGGTCGAGGCTCTTGGCTAGTAGACCATTGGCCGAAACGACTATCGGCACAATGACTGCTGAATCCACATGCCACATATCGACAACCTCGTGTGCCAAATCAAGATACTTGAGTTGTTTATCTTTTTCAGCCTTCACGAGGTTCTCGTCATGTGGCACAGTGATATCAACAATCATTGTGCGGCGCTCTAATCGATCTATCACCACTATGTCAGGCTTATTAGCTATAATAGTCCTGTCAGTGATGATAGATCGATCCCAGTATAGTGTGACATGGTCATTCTCGAGAACTGGGTCGGGCACATACCTGTAATATGGTACCTCATAGTCTACAAGGCAGTATCGCAGAGCAAGTTGCTGGTGGATAATCCTGGCCACTTGGTTATGTCTGTGCAAGTACTCGCCATTGGCTAGACTGGAACAACCGGAGATTATGTGTCGGATCGACTCTCCCGGACGGTGGCATGCCCGACAGATGTCAACCGTGCCATCCTTCACAATATACCTTCGGTAGTTCCTTGTCATCATGACTTCATCCATAATTGCACAAACAAACCCTTCGGTTTCTCCGAAGAGATCCCCGAAGCGTAACCAGGATATGGACGCTAAAAAGTCAACATCAGGCCCATGAAGGGCCCGGAAGTAGCGTCCGTGTAGCTCCTTACTCTGCCATACCTCCATGCGGTCCTTAGTATCCAGAATTACAGGCTTGCGCCAATTCTCGTTAGCCAAGGAGAGCGGGGTGAGTCCCTTGTCCACCATGACTACATCCTTATGCATCCCCATTTCAGCCTTCAGGAAATATTCCCTGAGACTGCATACCTCGCGGTTGTGGAGGGTCTTCGCGTTCAAAAATCCACGCCCTCCTAACTTCCGCGGGATATACAGCCTCATCACCGAAGACCGCGGGTGATGCATCCGGTATGTTGTCAGTAGTGAACGTACTCGTCTATCCAGGGCGTCTAATTCCGTCTGAGACCATTTGAGTATGCCAAAAGAGTACATCAGGACCGGCATGACCCAACCGTTAAAGGCACGCACCTTGTTGCCACCTGATAGAACGCTATTGAAAACTTTCTTCAGGCGGCCAAAGAAGCGTTCCTTCAACGATTGCTTCATGTCAGTCGCATTGATGCCCAACGCTTCTGACATACCCAAATACTTGTAGGTATCAGTTGAGGAGAGGGATCTAAAGTTTATGGAATTCGAAAGTTGGGTACTTTCGGATTCCACAATCCCTCCTCGCTTTACATGCATGACTGCACACTTGTCCACACCAAATTCCATCCTGATGCCATTACTGAAAGTTTCTGTTACCTTCAGTAATTTCATCAGTTGGAAATTATTGTGGGCAAAGAGTTTCAGATCATCCATGTAAAGGAGGTGAGATATTACTTGATCTCCTCTTCTCAACCTATAACCTAGCCCTGAATCCTCCAATAGCGAGCTTAGAGGATTCAAAGCTAAGCAAAACCACAACGGACTCAAACTATCACCCTGGAATATACCACGCTCGATCCTAATAGGTTCACTGGTCCCATGGATATGGCGACATCCTGGATAGCGAAGAACGGTCCTCCACTGCCTCATACATGACATCAGGAAGGTGCGTAGGTTTGCATCAATTTTGTACAATTCCAGCACCCTCATGAGCCATGTATGTGGCACCGAGTCGTAGGCCTTCTTATAATCTATCCAACATGTCGACAGATCCTTTCGGGACCGTCGAACCTGTTGGCTTATGGCCATGTCAATGAGGAGCAACTCCTTAGTACCACGGGACCCATTCCTACATCCATTCTGAGAAGCAGACATGATGCTATTGTCTTCAATGTGACTATTAATTTTCGTTCTCAGAATGGACGTAAGAAGTTTATAGACCGTCGGCAAACAAGTGATCGGTCTATAGTTTTTAGGTTCCGCGGTACTACCTGATTTGTGGAGTAGGTGGGTAATTCCAGTCGTAAGAAACTGGGGTAACGATCCAGACTCTAAGGCCAACTGGAACTGGGATGCCAAGCGCACGTGTGAACTGCGAAACCACTTTATCCAAAAGTTTTGCAGCCCGTCCGGCCCTGGGGATTTCCAGTTAGGCAACGGACGAGCTGCATTAGTTACATCTTGGGGGCTGATAGTGATTGCCCCCATTTCCAGTATCGGTTCACACGCTCGCTCGATTTCCCCTATCCAGTCTTCCTCGATGTGAGTAACGGGCACCGACCAAATGCTGCGCCAGAATGAAGTCATGGCATCATCATCCGGCAGGCACGCGTCACTCACGCCTTTGTTGGATCGTTCCCAGTCTCTATATACCCGCCTTTGATCGCTCTGGAATGTACGATTTAAGGTATATCGTTCCACACGTTTTCTATATCTGCGTATCCGGTTTGCCCACGCATAAATCTTCTGCTTCAGGAAGTCGATGCGCTCTGTGACGCGGGCCATATAATCTTGAGGTCTAATATCAGTCCCGAAGAAAGCCCGTCTCACAAAGCGCATCACCCTTGGGCGACTATTGCCCTCCCTGAAGCAGATCAATTTGCCAATGAGCGTTCTGGTATCACCAATACGTCGCTCAATCCTGCACTGCCAAGCTGGAGCTGCTAGTTTTGGTCGTGTAGCCACGTCTTTATTAAGAAGCCTAACATGAGCTACACGACACGCCGCCACGGCAGCGCAGTACAAAATTGAGTGGGTATCGGTGATATCTTCGCAACTATCAAAATAATTTGATAGCTGCGAATCCAAAGCGCACATTAACGCCCTGTTTTGTTTATGCATGGGCAAACGAGGTAATTTAGGTCTGAGGTCTAATGGTGTAGACCGATATTCCTCAATCGCACTATCCAGGGCGCTCCTCAATTGCTCACTACACTGGGTACTTACATTTGTGGCTATGTCATCACTCTCCTCTTCAATGATATAGTTCTGTACCTGTTGTATACCTGTTGTTGTTGTTGTTGTTCGTAGTGGAGAAGTGATGACAGAGTCACTTTGTATTTCATTACGTAGCCGATCAAGTACAGTATCATCCAACATATGATTACGCTGGATGACTCGCACCTGATCCGACAGTCGTTGTGCCGATACGCTGACAGCTGGCTCAAGCACCTGAAACAGAGAGAGCATCCGACTACGGTAAGCAGTCAGGTTGGTTCCCCCCTCTGTAGCCCCAAAGTACGCGCTCATGACGTTTTCATTGATCGATGGTGTCCATCGCATGCGCTGCGCACGTCCGCCGGGTGCGGGGATCCTGTCTGAAGCCGATGGGCCTCGAGGTCCCAAGCATTCCGGTGGCCGGTGTCCTCCTCGCCGACGCGCAGGTGGTGGAGACGTCGGCGGGGAGAAATACTCGTCGCTCGAGCTCGACGCGACTGCAGCCGCCGGTGTCGCTGGTGATCCAGGGTCCGGCGGTGGCGAGGCGGAGCTGAGCGACGACTGCGGAGGTGTTAGGCGTGCTCTTCTGGTGGCCGCTCGAGTCAGCATCACATTTATGCTTCTTTTTCTTCATGTGTTTTATTATTATTTTCCAAAATCTTCAAATTTTCATTGTAACTATTGCTTTTGACATACGTCATATTGAAAATAATTTTCAAGATTGTAAATAAACTTTGTCTAAATAAGTATATTTGACCTTTTTATATTTAATTTGGAGGTTTTTTAATTTGGTGGATGAATATTCGATGTTAATACGGAGAAATATTAGTTTTTATAATTTAAAATGCAGAGACATATTTTTGTGGATGCTGACACATAGTGTTGCCAGTGTGTTATTATTATTATTATTCCGTTTATTCATTTTTCACACATATTCATTAAATTTTTAAATATTTCTATACAATAAATATTTATTATTATTATTATTATTGAATTACAAAATGGATTTCCTGTAATTATTTAATGTTACAGACACGCAACACATTGTAACATATGTATCTATCATCAGACGACTAGCACTCTAATTAATAACAAAATTGTGTTTCTTTCAATTGTTTCATTTTGGATTGATTGAAATGTGATAATGACAGATTAGCAACTCATCGGCATCAAACAATCGTATATCATAATAATATCCAAAATAATTTTATATTATAATCCTTACTTCCTTACTAATATTATAAATGCGAAAGTAACTCTGTCTGTCTGTCTGTCTGTTACGTTTTCACGCCTAAACCAGTGAGCCGATTTTGATGAAATTTGGTACAGAGATAGAATAGACCCTGAGGAACAACATAGGCTACTTTTTATTGCAAAAAAATAGGGGAGAATGGGTAAAAAGAGGGGATGAATGTTCATATGGAAATTCGTCATTTTTAAAGCTGTAACAGTGAAACTTTGTATTTAGACACTTTATGATAAACGAATGAACATAGGCTACTTTTTATCGCAAAAAATGGGGGAGAATGGGTAAAAAGAGGGGAAAATTGGGGTAAAAACAGGTGATGAATGTTCGTATGGAAAACCGTCATTTTTGAAAATATAACAGTGAAACTTTGTATTTAGACACTTAATGAGGAACGAAAGAACATAGGCTACTTTTTATAGCGAATAAAAAGGGTAGAAGGCGTAGAATAGTTGATAGAGGAGATTAATGTTTGCTTGAAAATTCGTCATTTTTGTTAATACTGTTGCCTGTGGCTTCACTCGCGTTCGATTCGTACCTACCTACTTATTTTAATATAGTATATAGCTAATAGCACAACAATATCGCGCACCATACATAGCCAATTAATATATAGTACAGTGTGAACGTGTCCATAACAATGTATAGTGCGCGACTATACTATACTATTCTAATATAATAAAGAAACAAACTCTTCAGTTGTTTGTATGTTTGAACGCGCTAATCTCAGGAACTACTGGTACGATTTGAATGTTAGATAGCCCATTTATTGAGGAACGCTATAGGTTATATATCATCACGCTAAAACCAATAGGAGCGGAGCACCACTATTCCACGCGGACGAAGTCGCGGGCAGAAGCTAGTATATTATATATATAAAAAAACGCGATGCTGCTTTGAGCTCATAGTGCCAATTGATTAAAAACTATTTTGGATCATTATTCTTCATTCATTTATTTACCATATTATTTACATTTGAAATATTAAATTATAAAGATATATAAAAAAAACATTTAAAAATGAAGAATAATGATCCAAAATAATGAAGTTTTTAATCAATTGCCACTATGAGCTCGAAGCAGCATTGCGTTTCATTGAGTTTACATCAAAGCACTGTATAAATAATAACACAATTCTACTGAATATCGCTATAAATAATCGTATTATTTATTCTTATTTACTTAATCGTATAAACCATTGTCCGATTAATTACTTTATTTTATAATCTGGATTAATTCATAGGATATGTGTCATCCGGGTGTGTAAAGTTCCTTTAGGTTGCAGGTGAACCCGCGGAAGACGCCTTGTCGTTTATATGTTTGTATGAATTTAAAAACTTATATCAATAAAATACAACGATGATAAAAACTAAGTAAAATTCGAAGCACGTCACAAACTTATGGACAGAAAAAAAATCCAATAAAAATAAGGTCACGCTTTGCCAATTATATTTATCTGTCCCCAGATTGTAGTGAGCCGTAACACTTTCCATTTACAAAACCCAGCTTATCTTCCCATGAAAATTTAGGCAACGCACCCCTGGGGTTGCGTAGCAATTGCTAGGAATGTTAAGATGCCAAGGCATTTTGCCACAAATGATTCCCAAGTAGATCCACTGTGCGAAGTGGAAGATTTTTCTTTGTCATAACATCAATGGGAAGGAAGTAATCGCGAAGATGGTCGTTCGCAGATTGAAGAGGGAGAAATAAACGAAATTATGTTAGAAAGGTTATTTGTAATGTTATTATGCACTTGGGTGGTCATTTATTTTTATGACTCCTCGTAGATTACGCTCATTTTTCGCCGACTTTTAACAACATTTGATGACTAATTTGAGAAAAAGATTTGTTTTCTTTTAAAACATGTGATGTCGTCAGTAAGATCTAATTAGAGGTTTCCAAACTAGCAAATCTCGATTAACACATAAAAATACACATACGCATACCAAAACCAATCAGCCGGCAACCATTTTATTTTCTGTAGTTACAGCTAGATCAAGTTCTTGACGATAAAAGAAAGGCGTAACAATTTATTTTAAGCAGTTTTGCTTATATGCGAAAACGAAATATACATTAGTCCCACGATAATCGTCTGTGTGGGACACCGAACAAAAACAAAGTAAACGAGGGAAAGTTTTTGCGTGGCCAGCAACGCGTTCAGAATTTTCCCCATTAATTTAGTCCACAGGAAATCGTTTGACAGACCTTCGTTAGACAGGGCATGTCACGAACCTATTATGCCTATTCAGATAAAACACTGACCCTTTTATGAACGACCTCAGAATAAAACTAAATGGACAAGTTCAGTTTTATCATAATAAAATCAAAATAGGATAATAGGATAGATGTCAACTTTTGAAAGAAGCCAGTCATTCAGTTGACGAATTATGAGCATAATTATGTTACTTAGTTTTAAGATGCGCTTAACGAAAGTTACCCGGTAAGTGGATTGTCGAGGAGAGCTAGGCAGTCGCTCCATGTGAAACACTGGTAGCAAAGTCAAAGTAAAAAGGTTTTTATTTTATGAAGACCAATTACACGTACTTATAAAATGTTGCTTCATCCGATTATACTGAAATTTAACAAAGTTGCGAAAAGACTAAGGAGTTGATGATATGCTTGACTCTGCTTAAAATGGCTTTTCTAAAAACAACAAGATTGTATACTTATATTATACCTTAGCCCTTTTTGCTCAATACAACATTTAAGATTATAAAAGCAGAGTAAGTTTTATTATAGAACAGTAATGGTAAAACAAAATCTAGTGCGCATCGAAGTTCAAACCTGGAGGTTATTTAATAAGCCATGATATTTGCCAATGTTCTACAAGAAGGAAATATCAGACTGTCAACCCAGCTAGAACAATGAAGGTATATCGCCACACACAGCCAGATTAGAAATAATTAAGAGCTATCTAAATAATGGACACAAAGGGTTGCTAAACGTGTGCCTATGTAGCCGCTTTGAAACCAGAAAGTCAGAATTTTAAAAATTCTGCTTGTTACGCAAACAAGCCCCAACAAAGAGTATTCCCACTACCAAAGACTAGCTACTAAATTGATACAAAACATTCACTATTACTAAATGCGTGGCAAATTTACGAGATCCCGTTTATAAAAGAATAAAGGATTCGCACATAAAACGTGTTATCTTTTTGCTAAAATATCAAAAGCCATTCAATTGAAAAAAGGTCGCGTTCTTGAAAGCTGGCTGAACATTCTATAATTAAATTGTCACAGTTGCTTGATATTGTTATCTTAGTTCAAACCAGAAAAGGAAGGCGGTGAAATAAAAGTAGAAAATTTTACTCCTCTTTTTAGTAATGAGTAGGTATGTAGGAGGAGATTTAAAAGTATCAGGCTGTGTATAATTAATTTATCATGGGCCTATCATATCGACCTGATCAAAAAAGTAAGATTTAGGTAAGCATTTTTATGTGATGGTTTTCATGAATAGAAATTGCCACTTGCTATGTATTCCTCTTTCTATATATCGACATTGGTCAGTTTATCCTATTGCCCAACCAGACAAAGGCAACATCTCTCCCTATACAGAGATGGCACGAGCATTGTTCACCATGCCTATTTTAGACGGATTGATAAGTGGTGCAAAAGTGATATCTCTTAAAAAACATCCTAAGGTATACGAGTATGAGGCCATTCATGCATCAAGATAAAAGTGTACTATCTGCTTACAATGACCTCTCCTTACATTATAAATACCTACCCTTAATCTACATTAACCAAAACAGCAGCAGCCAAAAGCCCAGATTGCAATTATTATTGAAACAGCTTTTAATGTGCGGTTTAATTTGCACATGTTGGTACTAAATTAATATTTGGTTATAAACGAGCTAACAAATAGTGCAGTGTCGGTTCGTAGACCACTCGACTGGGAGACTGACGCCTTAATTTATAGCCGTGTTCTTAGACAGAGTACGTTGGGGACTTGAAATGTAACTTGACCAAAATAAACACTGAAAATTGAATTGATATACCTATTATCATCATGCCCCTGCCTTTACCAAAATATTTTTTAAGTATTTGGATTCTCAGTCACCTCCTTAGGTCATATCACTTTTTACCAATACCATCCATAGTTTTCTTGATATTCCTTCTAGTCTTCGAACCTTTCATCTTATTGACATTTGCTTTCGTACTCAAAAACTTCTATTATAGTAACAGAATACCTTAAGAAACTCCTAAAGTACTCGGAAAAAGACAAAAAGCACAACAAAACAATTAACGACCCATCTATCTCGACTTCAAATACAAGAGATAAGTACACCTTCTCAAAGAATTATACAACACGGCACTTAGAACGTACTACACACATATTTAACCGATCTACTTGTAAATAGAGAATGCAATAGTACCATATAGTTGGTAGTTCAGGTTGGCACCACTGTACACTTATATTTTTTACCCTGTTATATTTTTTACTCTGTGCTCTGTTCTTTTTTGCCGCCATAATATACTTACGTTTTTCTCAACAAATCTTTTCATTTATTATAATTAATTACTAAAGTAATCACAAATCCTACACTACTAAATTGTGCGCTACGGATTAACGTTCACATTTGTAACTAAGATAAATTAATAAAAATTTGGTCATGACCAGGCAGATGTGAAAAACAAAAGCCAATTATGTGTGCCAACAGAGGGTGTCTCAAGCCCGGTTAAGCAGTCGACAACCTTCTAGGTTAACCTGCAAGATGCTATATTCTCTAAAAAAAACCGGCCAAGTGCGTGTCGGGCCACGCGCAGTAGGGTTCCGTAGCAGGCCTCAGTTAGTCGACTATAACTCTGTAACCGGTTAAGCCTACTTAGCCGTGTTTTTCTTGTAAGTTTATTACATGTGCTACGTCTGTGATTTTTTTCAAATTTCTAGGTATAGCCATTCAAAAGTTAGAGGGGGGGGGGTGCTCGTATCGAACTAAAATTTGCACTTAAAAGCTAGATATTTCGCAAATGGCTCGCTTAACCGAAAAATGGTCTTTCTTGGACACACCCATAATATTTTTGAAAGACCTATCTAACGATACCCCACATGAAGGGATACCCCAGAAAAAAATTATTCATCCCCACTTTACGTGTTTGGGAGCTACCCTAAAAAAAATATTTTTCAAAATTTTATTTTACCTCTTTCTCGGTGTGATCAATATACATTTTCATACCAAATTTCAGCTTTCTTGTAAGAAGAACCTCGGAGCTATGCCGCGGACAGACAGACAGACGGACATGGCGAAACTATAAGGGTTCCTTGTCGGACTACGGAACCCTAAAAAGAGGGTGTATGATGGCACAAGCAAATGCCTTGCCGTCTGTCGTCACGCATTACCAGTCTGTTTTACCCCTAAGGTGCGCCAATACATATCTGACATAGTGATGTCTTTTAATGAAAAGAACACGAAAAAAAAATTATTTAGGCTACATTTTCCATTGCGAATTAATTCATATGTAGGGAATATAAAATGAACCTTAATTAAAGACTGAAAAATAAAAATAATTCTATTCTTAAAAGATCTGGGATTTCTCTTCGCATATATTACATACGTCCATCTTATAAATTAGGCTCGTATGTAGATTCCTTTGTTTTTCTACATAAAATATGGGCTTAGGGCTTTATGGCTCGCTTATCTTTTGTACCTAACTTAGGTATACAAATGTGGCTGTCATGCTAACAAAATGAGATCCTTGAAACTGAAATAATGATCCTAGATTTTCGTTGAAAAACTCTAACATTACAAAACATTAGCGATATTTTTTCACCAAAATTGATCTAAGTATGTCTACTAGATTTTGATAAAATAATTAATAACCATACCTATAACATAAAAAAATCAAAAAACATTCCCTACATTATATCCTCGTACAAAATCTAATAAAAATAGAGTAATAATCTAAGAATAGACATCAGCTCAGGCGAGTCACCACATGATCGATTGCTCGGAACCTAATCGATCCTCTCGATTAGACGGGAACAAGGATAAGCTGAACTTCGTTCACGGTCAACATATAATTGAGAACCGACGTACAAAGTCAAAACTTTTTTCCTGATCGGTTTTCATGTACCAACGTTTTCACTAACACTGATTGATGACTATTTAAAATTGGTAATAATGTATAAAAAACCTAGTTTACCACGGTCTTCCTAACTCCGCTGATAGTAGGGATCTATAAAGGAAATTTACAAACATACAAACCTAGACTTTTGACTTGTTCATAAAGAAAGAAAATAATATTTCATATAAACAAAAAGTATTAAACACAAAAAACAGAAAATAATATTGCATAATTATAAAGTTCTTATCAGTATCTTGTATAGATACCCAGATTCATCATCTGTTTAGCC
This sequence comes from Pyrrhia umbra, assembly GCA_963891755.1. Classification (NCBI taxonomy): domain Eukaryota; kingdom Metazoa; phylum Arthropoda; class Insecta; order Lepidoptera; family Noctuidae; genus Pyrrhia; species Pyrrhia umbra. The sequence goes on from OY982925.1 coordinate 9,479,111, forward strand.
ATTTCCATCTGTCTAACTATGTTGGGGTTGGCTTCCAGTCTAATGCATCTGAATAGGTACTAGTATTTTATATGGAGCGACTGCTGGTCTGACCTTAACAACCCAGTTACCTGGTAACACGATACCTCTTAGAAAGAGTGATTGTCAGACTTTGTTGCTTCTGACTACCCTTAGTAGTATGTAGATACATAGATTCTCAACCTAGCAACGTATCTACCAAAATATACCTACCATTAACGTGAAAAGTTTTCCGATAGTCCGTCGATTACTGCTCGTGAACAAACTCCGTTGATCACCGGCCTACTATAATGAGCAACTACAAAGAACGGTTGATGGGATTTATTGCTTTAATTACCTCGCTTGACAATCGAGTCAGTGATAGCCGTAGAGTAAGTTTTAATTAACGCCACGGTGCAGTCGACTGATAACTTTTGTTTAATTTTATGTTATCATTTACTCTGCGTAGACTTTTCCCAACTACGTTGGAGTTGGCTTCCAGTCTAACCTGATCTAGTTGAACAGTAACCACACCAATGTTTTACATGGGGTGAATGCTTATCCTCCACAACTCAGTTATCGGGTAAGACAGGTTCTCAGAATTTCTGGGTCCTGACTACCAGTTACAACTGATAAAGAGCAACAAATAACAGCCAGGACTACCTGCTATCTACGTGTTTTCCAGGAGGTGTTATGGTATGACACTGATTGCCACCCATCCACGGACCGACCGTGCCAAGCCACAGCTTAATCTTTTATCGATCAACCCGTGCGGCTGTCACATTGATATTGTCTAGTAAAATAAATTAATGTTAAGAATTAGCGTTACTCCACGATGTCAATCGCATCCCGTATAGAATGTGCATATTTTCAAGATAAAAAATATTCAGAACGTGATCTATCTGTGTAGTAACTTTTAGCCATTCAACATTTTTGGTAAATAATAAGAAAAATTTAGATTAGAATTGTAAATTAATGAGCTGATTTTCTTTTGTCACGAAAATATAAAAGAATGACGTAATGAAGGCTATTCAAAATTAATGGAGCAATTTAAAATTAGGTAATAATTTAATTAACGTTATTAAAAGTCTATAAATAAAACCTATTCTTCTGAAGACTTTACAATCGTCAGTGTTTTTCATAACTTCACTAATTAGGGCTCCTAACAACCTTTACAATAACGTATCCTCACAATTACACGAGAAGTTCATACCATATATTAGACATAACAATTAGTAGGTAGGTACAATACAATTAAATGATCATAAAGTCACTGATTTGTACTTTCCAAAAAGACCTATAAACTGTATTCCACACATAATATTATATTAATACAATATTATAGACCTCGGTTAAAAAAATACTAAAATGAAATTCTTGTTTTTCTCGATATATTCTTAGCTTTGCAATTCACACACTCTATGTTAAATAATAATTGTGGTCATACAAATGACGTGTAATCGTTAAAACAGATTCAAAAATCGTTATTGTTATTATATAATAATTATTTTTCAACTTTTAGACAGTTTAATGATCACACCTAAATGGATTTTAATAACTATGAAGTAAGAATAGTTTTCTTTAACTAATTTTTTCACGTTGTTATATAAATCTTTAAAATTATTAAAACTGCGCCAACAATTTTCTAGGAATTAGATTTCTCTGCAAGCTATGCCTAACTATTCTTTATACCCAGTAAAAAGTTTCACTCAAGTGTTTTAATTAAAAGTTCTGCTCAAACACAACGTACAAAATAATTAAAACTACACACATAAAAACGATCAACTTACCCAGACTCCTTTAAAACCCAAAACTTTGAACACGAAAACTTCTCTGTAGGTATTCAAACACTTTTATAAAAGCCAGTCACACATAATAAAATCACTGAAAACTTATTCAAAAACAAATTTAATGTTTTAACGTCGCATATTTAAAATTAACACGACAGTTTTTTTATATATATATATTTATTTTATCATTTCACTATTGTTTATACAAATTTTGTATACGATATTACTTGGAGTCGTAGTTACGTGCGGAGAATCGCACCTCGAAACACCCTTGTCCGCTTTCAAGCGAGATTCGGAATAAACTGGCTCTACAGAAAGGGTGCCGGCATCGCGCATGCGTAAAGAGACGAATGACACTAACAGATAAATTAAGCCTACTGAACTTTGTTACAACAAAAAAATCTTTTTTACATATCAACAGACTGTAAAAATGTATTTTATTGATTTATATAATTTGATTTTTTTGGCAGAAACCTCCCGTATAGATATTATCTATATCTATATCTTCTTCTATCTATACTTATAATAAATCTGTAGAGAGGTCAATTCTGTACATGAAATATATTTCGAAAATAACTATCAGGGGGTGATTAGGGATCGATACTGATGCCAAAAATGCAATCAGTAAAATTTTTGTCTGTCTGTCCCTCTGTCTGTCTGTCTGTCTGTATAAACTCTATAGAAACAAAAATATACTTATAATAAATCTGTAGAGAGGTCAATTCTGTACATGAAATATATTTCGAAAATAACTATCAGGGGGTGATTAGGGATCGATACTGATGCCAAAAATGCAATCAGTAAAATTTTTGTCTGTCTGTCCCTCTGTCTGTCTGTCTGTCTGTCTGTATAAACTCTATAGAAACAAAAACTACTCGACGGATTTTAACGAAACTTGGTACAATTATTTGTCATACTCCTGAGATGGTTATAGTATACTTTTCATCACGCTACAATCAATAGGAGCAGAGCAGTGAAGGGAAATGTTGTCATTTTGTTTAAACGCGCTAATCTCAGGAACCGCTGGTCCGATTTAAATATTTCTTTCAGTGTTAGATAGACCATTTAGCGAGGAAGGCTATAGGCTATATATCATCACGCTAAGACCAATAGGAGCGGAGCACCACTATTCCACGCGGACGAAGTCGCTGGCAGAAGCTAGTTTTTAAATAATTTAAACAAATGTGACGTTGGTAAGTAGTCTTAATCACGACCGAAGCGTAGGGCCTTTTTTTCAGATCAGAAATCATCAAATGATCCCTCCCGCCATGGCCCCACCCATGGCGGGAGGGATCATTTCATTCATCAGGCAGAACGGAGTATCAGACTCTTACTGACTAAAACCCATCGATGGTCCTTTCTAGGCCCTTTATGTTTTGGGGGCGCGATAACTTTTTCAAACATCCAGCAGCGAAGCGTAATGCCTACGGTTCAATTCGGAGATTGCAAATTGTTATTGGATTTTTCCAAAGTCTCACACTCTCGGTCAAAATTGGATTGTTCCTTTTGCGAGAATTTACTCAAGATTATTTACTACTACTATTTACACTTTAGGACATATTTAAGAGAAGGGAATATTATTAATATTATGTCAGCCATATTCTTTTTGAAAAAATACAGCATTGCATACTACAGTTAGTACATAAAAACTCTATTTTTGTGATGTTACTCAGCAATTTTCAATTTCAAAATCGTTTTATATGGCAGGTACTCGTTTGAAGTGAGCTAACACAGTACGCCTTAAAAACGCTTCAGGCAGACACGACGCATAGTAGTAGAACCAGTATAGAAATAGTTTCATGCCAATGGGAACGAATATTGTAAAAAAAACACTATCTACATAGGTGAAACGAAACGTGTCCATACATTTAGAATGGAATAGAACCTTCTATAGTGGGATTTTTCAGACCGGTATTCCAGCAGCAGCAGAGTCCTTTGATTGACTAATTAGATTTTAGAATGTAACCTCAGTCATCGTAAAAGTAGTTTTTAAATCAATGGTAAAGGTATAAGTCCGTACTTTGCGGCCGATTGCAGCCGCGCGTGATAGATGGCACGATAGATCCTGTTATTGTGTCTATCATAAACATTTAAGGGAATGCCTTTTTTTCAGATGGGAAATCATCAAAAGAGTCCTCCCGCCATAGGTGAGGCGGTAGGGAGTGTCAGACTAAAACCCATCCATGTTCCTTCCTCAGCAAATTTTATTCCGGGGACGGAGTAGCTTTATCGAACATCCCAGGTGTACGCAATTCGATGGTGGTCTGTGATGATACTGATACAACCTTGACATCTATATTATACCATAGCTATCTTGTAATAAAAATATTGGAAATCGAGCAATCCAAGTCAAAAATAATTAACTCTAATGATATATCTATACATACGAAATGCTTTGTCATGAATGACTGACTGACTGACGGATCAACGCACAGCCTAAACCGCTGATCGAAGAGAACCTGAAAGGAACTTGGAGAGTGTATTCGTTGTATGACTTAGGCATCCGACAAAAGGGTGAAAAATGGTCTTATTTAATTAACGGTAACTTGTTAACATTATCAGTTAAATATTGAAACAAAAAGAGCTTCGACGTTAGTAATGTTAGTGTATATCTTTAAAGGTAGTCTAGCAGCCAAAAAGTCTGACAACCTGCCTTAGCAAGTCCTACTGTATTACCAGGTAATTGGGTCGTAGAGGTCAGACAGGCTGTCCCTTCGTATAAAACATAAGTCTGGTCACTAGTCGACTGCATCTGGTTAAACTGGAATCCAACCCCAACATAGTTATGAGGATAGGACACAGAATAAAAATAAAATAACACAGTGATAAGACAGCCGGCTGACCGGAAAGTAAACCTATTATTAACATTTTTTATAGGACTCAAGATTTAAGACGACGACTACCGCCAATGACCTTGAGCAAATGGGCGGAGCTTGAGCTTCCCCCCCGCGACCCCGCAATGCACACCGCACGGTTGTCATTTTATATTTTGAAGAACTTTGACGGGTGACCATAATATTATGTAGAGATTCTAAGGACAGTCGCATATTGTATTTTGATATGCATGTCTAAGATATAAAAATAGAAATACAAATAACATCTGTCTGAGTAATACTTCGAAACACTAATTTTAAATTTCCAACCCCCACTGCATACTTCGTTTGCCAGAAAAGCAAAAATATATATATATATATATATATTTCTTTAATCTGCAAAACATGTTTATCGATCTGAATTGTTACAAGTTTCAAGAAAAAATTCTGACAACTAGCATTCTTGAATTAATCCGCTGTGAAAGATGGACAGACAGACAGATAAAATCGCACCATAGGAGTTAATTTTTAGGCCATATTGGTGTCCACTTTGAGCTCTTCTAACAGAAATGCACGCAAGTTTTTTTCATATTTGCATTTTACGACATCTGCTGCTTCTCAAATAACTTCAGCTCATCTTCACTTGTATAGGAAAATCATATTAGTTTTGTAAGGAGATCCTGGAAGCCAGTTAATTAGTCCGACGTTTCTGATCCATCTGTAAAGTGTCCGACCAAACCTTTGGCATCAGCTTTGGCCAAACCATTAGCTTAAAATTGGCCTAAGTTTTGACACCAACAGAACCGAAATTGAATAATCTATTACGTTTAAAGACCTAAAAGTGAGGGAGACTATATTACAAATGATGTTAATATTTTAAATAAGCTGCAGGTAGTTTTATTCATAGTATTAAGTTGATACACCGAACATATTAGTAAAAAGTCATTGTGCCTTCTTTGCTAAGGCACCTGCATCTCATTTATGAGTATGCAGATTCGAACTTCGAAACCTAGAAATTACGAATCTGACTATTCCAAAGTTTTACATGCACTTTTTTTAGCATAACTTAGACACCATTGACTAACGGTGAAGGAAAACATCGTGAGGAAACCTGGACTACACGGTCTGAAATCACCAATCCACCTTGAAAAAGCGTGATAATTAATGCTAATGTCTATGTCATACCCAAAAGTGGGATAGTAAAGATTCCGATTGTGACCAGGATTTTTAAAATTTTTACCTATCATGAACAATGGAATATCACCCGTTTTGGGCCCAATTTTGAAAGTGCCGCAAAGCAAAAAATCAATGCAAAAATAAATGTGCTAAATTCGGATATAGACTTTGTCTGAATTAGAATTAGCTGTTACATTTTCAAGCACCAAATTTGTACGACCCTTTTCCACGGTTTCATGCATTATTGAAGAAATAAAGTAATGGAAAAAAATCCTACCATTGTATGGCATTTCGATAATCTTTTAGAAAGATGCAATATCGATTTTTGACTTTGAAATCATTTATAATTACCGATTTAAATATTTTTGATCTTTATCTTTTTACCTTATATTACTAATATAAGGTTTTTTATAATATATTTTATCAGAAAAACTCACCGCGAAAATTGACAGATTTTTTTATAAAAAGATTATTAAATTGACATGCAGTAGCTCAATTTTGATTTAGTTGTCTTATTACAATTCATCGGAATTCAAACATAACCTTGGAATTGGAAAATGGTCGAAATACCATATTAAGAAAAGCATTTAAGAGAAAAATGTACGGAAGTCTAATTATTTCAGTATGTTTGTTTTACAAACTACGGAGAGTTTTTTTTAAATTTAATTCGTATACCAAAAGATGTCGAAGAAAACATAAAAAATATTAGAATATGCATCAAGCCTTTATGTCAAGCCCTTTCATAATTATGATGACGTAGAAACTACACTTTGTAATTTTAATCCCCAGTTTTCCTCGAAAGTAATAGGAAGTATTTTTCTACTTTATCCATTTGCGATATATTTCAACAATTATTCCAAACCGATAAGGTTAATTATTCCTGAAGTAATTATCAGCTCTGACAGACAGACAAAGAAAGTCGCATCCCATAAGGGTTACTTTTTACCATTTTGGTTCGGAACCTTAAATATACTATTTGAATATATCTTTTTTTTTTTCGTTTTCAGTTCTTCTGTCTTTGACTTCTGGACCAAAAATTAAAGAAGATCAAGTCCTTTTTATTTATCAGGGCTTTAGAATTAAGCGATTGCCTATTAATCGGCTTAGGCCTAGCCAAAAATCGACGTTCTGTCGGATACTATATTTGTTGTTGAAAATAAAACATAAGAGTGGCATAGTGAAGAAGGACCTTCATTTCTAAAACACTATGCTTCGTCTTATCTTTTAGATTGTGTGTATATAATATTATCCCACATTAGATACCTTGACTAATAGATTAATATGTATATCATAAGTGACTGCTTACTTGGCGTTTTTACTAAACTTCGAAAATGGTTGCTATGTAAAGCATCACTACCCAATGTTACCAGTAAAAAACCGGCCAAGTGCGTGTCGGGCCACACGCAGTAGGATTCCGTAGTAGATCTTAGTTAGTCAACTATAACTATGTAACCGGTGAAGCCTACTTTGCCGTGATAGTTTTCGAAAGTTAGTTTTTTTTATTTTTGAAAGACCTATCTAACGATACCCTACATGAAGGGTTACGCAACAAAAAAAAATATTCATCCTCATTTCACGTGTTCGGGAGCTCCACTAAATTAATTTATTTTTTTTATTCATTTTTACCACTTTTTCGGCGTGATCAATACACATATCTATACTAAATTTCAGCTTTCTAGTACCAAGAGCCTCTGAGCTATGCCGCGAACAGACAGACAGACGGACATTGCGAAACTATAAGGGTTCCTTGTCGGACTACGGAACCCTAAAAATAAAACTAATGTAACCAATCCAAAATAGGAAAATGGTCAATACATCTTATAATTTTACATTTTACAATACTCTTTTAATAGCGTAAGCTTATTTTTTTATCACATTCTGCATTTTTTTTCAAATTCGTCTCGTAGCAAAGAAACTCGAACCCAAATTCACGTGTTTAGAAAAATATTTTCATTGGTAATAATTAAGAATAGCGCCACCTTGTTACCCATGGATAAACCGTTTTATTTACAAACCATTCAGTTTTGTTCTAAGATATCATCCCATGCCCTGACTTATAGCTACTATTTCTATAAATTCCAAACTATTAGGAAATATTGTAACATAACATGAAAGAATTTTAATTTTGACGATTATCTTCGACCTACATGTAAAATTTAAATGAGGTATGCAATATTCTCGTTTTGAATACGCAATGTATTAAAAGAAATACATATTTAAATCCTAAAGTACATTTAATTATTTAGTAAGTCAATAACAAAATATATTTGTCCTGCCAAATTTAGATACACACATTTTAGATTATGACAGATTATGGATGATTTGGTTTGAAAACACGTTATTCACATCAAAAAAATATTTTATCCGCATGTAGTGCCTTTTCAATGTAATAATTATAATTCACCAGTCATCTTATCACAAATATAATAATTTATTTACATCGTAATGTGCTCGCTCTGAGTGACAGCGTCTACCCGTGACAGTGGTCACAGACGTACTGCCCCCGTCGCCCGGTGGAGCCCCTCCGTAATTTCAACTCAACGTTTTGACAAAAGCACAAAAATTGACGTAAATGTACGATTAAAAAAAAATATACGTATACAAAAAGACAGATAATTAACTTTTCTATAAAATGGTACAGGTTTCATTAAAATCCGCTTGATAAATTCTATGTAAAACTCAGTTTTTCTTCTGCGTTAGACCTAACTTCATGATTTTTTTATACAATGTTATTAATACATAATTAAAAAAAACGTTATACAAAATTATCAAGCATATGCTCTAGTTTAGTATATATACTTTTCAAATCATGAAAGCAAGTCGTTAAAGCGTAATCATTAGCTTTAAAAGGGCCAAAGTCGTATATCGCCGCCTTAAGGGAAAATAATTTCTCCATGCTATTTACACCCACCCAATAAACCATTGAGCAGATAATATATGACACTGCAATTTTTTTGTATTAATTTGTACACAAATAATGCATTACCAGGTGCGCTTCTCTAATATTCGATCAGGCCTAGTGGTTGTACCCTTATAAGTGTCGTTCCTAGGCATGATTTACTTCTTTTCAAGAACTATGCCATACCCATATAAACATTTGTGTCAATACAAAACCTGTATGAAATGAGCAAAACCAAGGACGCATAATTGTTTTAATTCCAAAAATAATTATAATGTGCTGAGCTTAGAAGCACCCTTATCAAAAGTCCTTTTTGAAGTCTTGTTTAAAGTCTTGCTCGAAGTCCTGCTTGAAGTCTTGTTTAAAGTCTTGCTTGAATTCTTTCTTGTAATCTTGTTCATATTCCTGCTTAAATTGTTGCCTGAAATCCTGTTCGAAGTCCGGACAGAAATCTTGTTTCAACTCATGCTTTTTCATTGGACAACTCATATTGTCTGATTACTTTTTCCTAACACCTTTCACGTGATTTTGTATGTAATAGTTCGTACTGAAATAAATGCTACGTTTTATATTTGATCAAAATACTTGAATAGAAAAAAATTACGCGTGTCAAGCAAGTTCATCGAAGTCAAAGCAATTCACTTTTCATCTGTCATTGGTATGGTATGTCATATCAAGATAAAGAAAAAGAAGTTCGCATTCTTGTAAGAAGTTTTTATGATCATTTAAATAATTTTATTTAGTCGATAAGTATTGGAATTAAAACTTACTATACTTATTTAATTATTACGAAATTATTGACTTCTGTGTACAGTGTCATAATATCTGTATACACATTTGATATTTATTCTGGTAAACAGCAAGGCAGATTTGAGGAGCACATATTCAAATCATGAATCATATTTAATTTACTGTCGGTTGGAAATAAATTATCTCATAGATGCAAATAAATTGCTGATCATAAAAGGAGTAGCTCCTTATATAAATGTAAATTACGCTATCTTGCAATGCAATATTAAATTGGTTTAAGATAATCAATCGCAAACAAAGAACCAATGAAATTGGATATTAAAACTTGAAATGAAACTGTCATTGCTGCCGAATAGCAGCCGATTTTTTTGTATTAACAATGCAAATTTCTCTTTTATCCAAACTCATCCAAATACTAATTATTCTTATGAATAATATCTGAGATTCATACTTTAATTTCCGCTGCGGCGATTGTAGGACATTTTGTTGAAATGAGATTTAAATTGCCTTTTGTCGTGCTTTCGCATGATTGGGCTTATCAAGATTTGTGGCAGCGTGCGCAATATTGAATAATTAGGAATCATTGCGGCTATTAGTGCAATGTAGCCTGTTCTGATTATTGGTTTAATCGGATGAATAGTGCTTAAATTGAATAATCTAGACAGATATTAAACTTACGTCGTTTTGTGGATTAGTGCAGAAATTTAATATTGTTTGTGATGCTTTGAATCAGACAGCAGTTTGTTAGTTATTAATATAGTACAGCACCTATGTTTGAATTTCCTTTACTCCATTTTTTAGGGAATGTATAAATTCATGTGAAAATGTCGAGCATTTTGAGAGAACATCGTCGAGTGATTTTTATTTTACCGAGAGCAGCTCAGATCCATGTTCCGTATGTCACCGCTGGCGCATTTAGAGGCTTCAAATCTTACTAGCAGTCCAGTTTCAGAACCCTGTTGCACTGAATGTCTTTCACATTTTCATCAGCTATATTTAAGTTTCGTGTAGTAGGGGACGAGATTATTGCCATTATCCGGATACCATAATCGTAGCGAGGGCCGTTAACCTTGATCCATCTCCCATGCGGCTGTTACTTAGCCACTAACCCCTCAAGGTGCTATGCACTAATTAAGATAATAATTATGTAATATTGATTACATGGAAATGAAACATTCCATAGGCATACACCATAAGATAAAGCTGAAATTAAAATTTTGTTTGAGTTCGAACGGCCTGCATGTAACAACAGAGATTTAATTTAATTATTCCGTGAACAGAAAACAAAGTGATTCGTACAAGTAAGTACCTACTTACAACTGTAACCATTCTATTTAGAAATCCTGAAGAGTTCTCCGATTGTGTTTAAAGACAATTGTTGGAACAAAATGTTTTCTTTGTTTTTGATTTTAATCTTTTGTTTGGTAATTAGAAATACTCTTGAGTTCAAAGAAGCTGTTGAAAAAATAATCAAAATACCTGCCTTTGATTGAAATATAAGCCTTTTCCACTTTGAAGATGCATTTTTCCACTATCTTTCCATTCCGTCATAGTTGCATGTATTTATTTATTTCGATATTTATTATGTATGTGTGTATGTATGTATGTATATGTGTATGTATGTATGTATATTTGTATGTATATATATTATTTATCTTCTTTGTATTTATAATAATGTTGTGTGTAACTTGTGGTTATTTATTTCTTTTCTCCTTAACGCACTTGTCTACATCTCTTTTATTGTTATTCTCCTACCGCAGGTATGCTGGAAGAGATTTCTTTAGAAATAAGCATTACCTTTGTATATTATTTTCTTTCCTTTTCTTTTTCTCCTTCGATATGTGTGTACATAAATAGTAAATAAAAATAAAATTTTGTGTGCTAATTCTTTTTGTGACTACTTTTATGGAGCAATTAAGCTGGTATTTAGGTAATTTCGAATTTCTATCTGCCAAAGACAGTCCCATATAACAATAGCTTTTTTAGAATTACCATCTTTGTCATCAGGATTGAATGTCGTCATGATGTTGCTACTCATAAAATTACTGTAGTCACGAATATTTTTACAAATCATGGTGATTACTACGTTGCCTTGAAAATAATCACGCCCAGATAGTCTTTGATATAAAAGATACACAGAACAGAAATTTAACTTACTCATCTCATCGGTTTATACAAGATAGTACAAGTATACGTACTTGTAGGGTAGAACATTTTTTAGGAGGCGAGGTTATTCTCATTAACTAGACATGACACACTACCAGATTCTAGGCTACTACTGTGAGCTGCGGCTATTATGTTCAGAAGAGTTACCGCGCCCCCGGAATATATAGGGCTAAGGAAAGAATGAATGGGTGTTATTCAATAAGAGTCTGATACTCCTACCCACCCCACTCACGGCGGGAGGGGTCATTTGGTGATTTCCCACCCTTAAAAAAAACGACTACTGTGAAATATCTAAATTCACTGTTATAATAGACCTCTATTACTAGTTATTTTTTGTGGATTCATTCGCATCTTAGGGGAATTAACCACTACCTTTAACTGTCTTCAGAGTCCCATCTATCTTCTTAACAAATTTCGTTTAAATTGGTTCAGCCATGTTACCTTAAAGCGCAATAAATAAAAACCAGACCATGACATGAACGAGGGAGTTGCCTACATATTATTTATTATGAATAATATAACTTGATTATAATGTAGTTAAATTTTTCCCCCTCATTCAATCTTGATATTTATTTTACTCACTGTTTAATTAGGTACCCTTATTTCCTCAGCAATGTCGTTATGGTGATGAAGAAGGAAGCAATTTTCTTGATGTCGTCACGTTAATCATTCATTATTACTGTCTTTGGCCTATCTTTTTTCCTATCTTTGACCCAGATAATTTATCGCTATTCTCATATTACGAGGGAAACACCCTTTGCAGGAAATGGGCGTTTGGGCTTACCGCAACAAAGGTTCAGGAAGACTGATTGCGACTACACACATAGCTATTTATTTGGTATGTGATCAAAGTGCTTTCTTGTTCACAGGTGATGCTCATCCTTACTAATGGTCATATTATAAATCCGAAAGTCTGACTGTCTGTCTGTCTGTTACTTTTAGGGTAAAAACAGCTTAACCGTTCTAGATTAAAATTTGGTATGAAGATAGATGAAAAAAGACAGGATAATTTTTAACCAGACGCGTAGAACAGTTTTTTCAGTATATCTAATTCATAAAATAACTATATCTAAATTACACTAACACTAGAACTGAGAACGATTTTCAAAGTATATTATTATATTTGAAAGGAAATACAGACTAAGGGTTTTGATACTACGCAGTTCTTGAACAAGGCCTGTACCAAATTACGAACGATAAGAAATCATTACGAGTCATTAGCATTTTAATTGGTCCAATTTATTTACTCAAGCCCATCCTTGTAAACGACTTCCTTCCGAGAATAATTGATCTTTATTTTTCTAATGATCTGTTCTTTAATTCTTAACTCTAGTTAAGAAAAAAAAGAAAAACATTTTATATTTTTCCCTCACGAAATAAATCATTTATAATACAAGAAAAAAGAAAATTAATTATACCTACCTAACTTTATCAACTGGCTGCAACAAATTTAAATCTGCTAAAGAAGATCGATACTGTCAGCTTTTGCTAAGATCTTTGAAGCGCTTCTCAGTCCGTATTTCCAGAAGCATTTACGATTGTATTTAAGTGACAACCAACACGGATTTGTTTCGCGCCGATCCACAAATACCAATTTAGTTCCGTTCACCGAACTACTAATACATGCCATTGATCGGGGACATCAAGCTGACGTGATCTACACCGACTTTTCCAAGGCATTCGACAAAGTATCGCATAAAGTTCTTATAAATAAATTACGAGCTTATGGCATATCAGGATCCTTGCTTGGTTGGATATCATCTTATTTGATGTTCAGAGTTTTTTCTGTTGTAGTTAATGGTTATCAGTCAAGCTTGCAAACAGTTTCTTCCGGTGTTCCCCAAGGTTCACTTCTAGGCCCCATCTTGTTTAACTTTTTCATTAATGATATTCCAGAATGTTTCAAATTTTCAGAAGTTTTTATGTATGCTGACGATCTCAAGTTTGTGAAAATAGTTGAATCAGATCGGGATGCCAGGAATCTACAAAGTGATCTTAATAGATTAATTTTGTGGTGTAAAAGCAACGGAATGTTGCTTAATGCAAAAAAATGCTACCACGTAAAATTTACGAGAAAAACGCAAGCCCTAAACCATGCCTATTGCATCGATTCTCATAAAATATCTGAAGTAGAAAATGTGAAAGATCTCGGGGTTATTTTCGATAAAAAAATGACATTCGTACCACACTTGGATAACGTAATTAAAAGATCATCCAAAATGCTCGGATTTATGCTTAGAAATAGTAAAGGTTTTCGTGACAATCGCACTAAAATTCTATTATACAATAGTCTGGTACGTAGTATCATAGAATATTGTAGCGTAGTTTGGCGTCCCCATTATGCAAACCAAGCTCTGCGTCTCGAACGATGTCAAAAACGATTTGTCTGGCACTTAGCATTCCTAAATGGTATTGCTAAAAAAATACGCTCTTACAAATGCCGCTTAGAGCGTTTTAATATGAATACTTTGGAGCATCGCACAAGGATCAATGAGGCAATGTTTGCATCTAAGATCCTCCAACACCAAATTGATTGTCCAAGGTTACTGGCTTTGATTAGATTCAATGTCCCATCTAGGATCCCTCGCAAACCAATCACACCGCTCTGCCCACCTCTAAGAAAGACAGTTTTAGGCGCTAATTCTCCATGCGCGAGACTGTCTAGAATTGTGAACAGTCTCAGTGACAGGATTGATTTTCACTTTGATTCCAAGCCTATGAAAAAGCGTATTTTAAGTAATATTGTAAGTATTATTTAGTTAGTTTTTTAGTTATTTGTACTTCAGCTTTATTTGTAAGTCATTTCATTTCATTTTTTTTGTAAAGTTTATTTAGTTTTAAGTCTCTATTTATTTTAGTTTAGTTTTAAGATTCTCTTTTATTCTTTTTGGTATGCGGTGTTTACCTTTAAGTAATGTTTGCATTGTACCTTATAGATTAATTACTGTTATTGCATGCTTTGATGTACAACATTGTTGGTAGACCTAATATATAAATAAAAAAAAAGATAGTATAACAATCGCGCCTCAAGATTATTTAAAATTAGCTTCTACCGGCGATACTACACATTAAGCGATCTATATTCGGAAAAAAATGAGTTAAATTTGGTTAAACAGAATTTTGTTTTTTTCTTTCTTTTTAAATATGAGTAAAAAATTAAAGAACGAATAATTAGAAGAATAATAATCAATTAATTATCAATGCGAGAGTAACTCTGTCTGTATATTCCGCTGTTACAGAAGAAGAAGAATTGAATCGATTTTCAATGGAGATGAAATTTCATATTATGGAAGGTTCCCGGGATTGAACTACCTCGGGGTACAAGCAAGACCGAAAACCGATAGTTATACAAACATAACTGAAAAAGCTCACAGTTTACTTATATAGTTGTAACCTGAATCACTCCAAAATAACGCCTGACTCCTACTCAAATACCGGAACACATCAACACCGACGTGACGGACTTTCGTGGTTTCCCAGATTAACAACACGTTTCTCAAAAATAAACTTTATGCTTCTAATAACAGGGTCACTTTCACCTTGATGTAGTGTCAGTATTCTTAGTTTAGGTGTGCTTTACCTATGTAATCTATAATCCGGCAGGTTTCGTAACAGGCTCACAGGATAAAAGTTATGTTCGGACTTTTAATGAGCTCTCGACATGGTATGGTAAACTCATTTTATACAAACTTAATTTAAAATATGTTGGTTCAAGTTTATATTACGGAACCACTTAAGTAGTTAGATAATAAACTCAAGAAGTACATCACGTTAAGAAAGGTGTATTTATATTTGATTTATTATCTTACCTAACCTATAAACTCAATGTCATTTTCACCAAATTCCTTTGAATTATCTAAATCTACTGATATTAATTTGTTTCATTGTCTGGATTGTAATGTAAAGGTATATCGTTTTCATTTTAAAACAAACATTAACTAACAACATTAATGAAATCCAAACAACAAAATAAGTATGTGTTTATTATTATAAATTCATTATAGGGCCATATCCATTGGTTAGATGTTCTCATTTTTTTATTTAGAAGGTTCTACAATCGCGTGAAAGAATATAATTATGTTATTATCTTATAGTAGATACCTATACTATAAGGTAGGTAGATAATCTAGGTTGCTTCTCCACGCTTTACCTAATAGTTAGTATCTTGTAATTACAATAATCATAGAAGAATGACCCATTTGCATTTGACAAAATATAAACTGCAAACGTTCATTGTACAAATTTCGCTTGCCATTAGAACAGCGGTTTTGGGTTAAGCTTTAATTAGAAAATATCTGATACATGAATGTAATTAGCAATAAAATTTCCATGTAAGTACGTAGTCATTAACATTTTTGGCTCGATGTCCCCGTTTCAAAAAAAGAACAGCTAAATAGGTATTGTGTTAGCAAACATAACAATAATTACCAGTTTTGATAAGTCTAGATTTTTTAACTAGGTGGTGGTAGTAGAAAAAGACATGTTTCAGCCTCCAAATTATTTGATATAATTTCGGATAAGGGCAGGAGAGTGATGTGGTAGTAGTAAAAACAGTCTTTATACTATAATATTTTTAAACCCCAGAGCCTTCGTTTAATCTGGGATGGCACATCAACTGACCCCTTATCCATCGTTGTGTGTAGCGGAAAACCTATCCATGTTCGCTAAATTGCCCTCTGCATTCCAGGGCCGCGGTAATGCTTTCGAACAATCCCACGGCCCTAATTGGTAGGCCTTAGCGGGCCCCGTTACTTTGCTGACATCTGTTTCAGCCGCGCCGTCGACCCGGACCTGTTCCTTACCAGAGGGTTAACAGGTAGCTTGGCATGCCATCCGTAGACCCAAGCCTATGGTGGCCGTAAATCGCCTCGCGGCTCCCGACGCCGGGTCGTCTTCTTCGGCGGCTAGAGCGCAAGCACAGGTGAGTCGCTAGCATAACTGCTTCACAAAAAAGGCGTGTCCGGCCCTGGACCAATCCATGGTCCGAAGCGAGAAGTCACCGTCGCCGATCGCCGCTATGAGAAGACAGTGGTGCTCTGACCGACCTCCGGACACGTCATGAGCCGTATTTTACAGTAATGAATAACCACACTCCACCTGCTTGTGTAACACTACCTTAGCAACAAGTTAACGATGATAAATAAAATGATGGTGGTCGAATAAAAATGGCATTTCCTTCGAAAATTAGACGAAACTATTTTTCTTAGTCCTACTTGTCCCGTATCAGTATTTAATTCACGTAAAACCCAATCACGAACATTACTATGTCGATACTTCCCAGATGCCAATAAGTCCATTTACTACTTTCCGAACTGCTATTACTTTTAGATATAATTCACTAGCTGTTACCCGCGTTTTCACCTGCGTCCTGAGGGAAAAATGCTCTTAATTTCTATAATAATCTTTACCCAAGTTCAACCTATCTCCATGCCAAATTTCATCTTAATCGGTCCAACCGTTTCATCGTAAGAGTGAAACAAAAAAAACGCATTCGCAATTCAAGCATTAATTTAGAATTTCAGACAATTGTCTGTCCTGTATTTTTTTCCTAAATGAATTATTTTATGTATTTACTGAACAACATAAATGAATTTCATTTCGTTGCTTATAATATATGAGACATATTTTGAATGTTTGCCAGATATCTTTGGTACTTCGAATATACTTACTTCAATTGTTTTGGTACACGTGACATCATTCACATTGGGACCTTGGAACAAGTGACAATTGGGGCAAGTTGTAAATGACAATGATAATGTTTGTAGATAAAAAAGTTAGATATTTAGTGTAGTAATTAGGCCTTCGACAATAACAGAATCTTATCGTAAAAGGTACGTAAAAAAATGTTCCTTGTTAGATATTTAGGGAAACTTCAGGAACTAAGTATAGAGACAGCTATTTGTTAGTTGATGTAATAGTATTAGTTCCGATTTAGGTGTGCTTGAACTATTCATGGCGAGCAATTGGCCTCCGTCCGAAAAATCGACTGCCTCATAAGTTTAGTGGTTGTAAACGTCGACTACCATGCACGTGCTCTTAGGTTCGATTCGCATAGTAAGTTTTTTTAAAATCACAGACAGCCCGGAGTTAAGTAGTTAGAAAATTACAAGCCTGTGCCTGGAAAACTTAATGTGCCCACGTAAGCCATCATCCTCAGCTGCTATCTTGATACCAGTCGTTGTTACAAGTCCATGTCAGAGGCTGTATAATTATGATATATTACCTTTAGCCTTTGAAAATGTCACCTGTCGTATACCGGGAATTGGGGACTGAAATAACATATTATTTTATATTATATAGGTACCTAAAATAAACCTTAGATCTATCTTTGATAACATAACAACTGTTGACATTTATAGCTCAGTTACGTGTAATATGACAGATAGCCATAACAATCTATTACGATATTAGAAATCTATACCTCTTATATTTATACATTTCTGAGTAATAAACATGATAAGGGTAGATATTCTCGATTTATCTGGAATCATTGTTTTTGTTACATTTTCACGATAAAGCCGACATGGGAAATGTTGAGAAGAGAGTATCACCTTCATGTACAAAATACTACTGGTTTGGATTGACTGACAAACAGAATATTTTCTATATTTGAATATACATATATATGTCAGTCCGTGGTTTCCCTGTTTTTGATAATCTCTACGATTGTACTTTGTAACAGCTATTATTGAAATACACGACTTATTATACAACTGTGCTAATTTATCTCCCCAACAGAAAATACCTAGAAGATAGGTAGTTTTTATAAGTAAATAATGAGGTAGTTCCCTTAAAAATTGCAAGATCATGATCAAAGAATTGTAAAAGTATAATAATTATTTCAATAAGAAAGATCTTCATTTACGCGCGAGATATTAATCTTCTGCATCATTCCCTCACTACTGAGGATTGCGAAGAAATTGATTTATCAAACACGATCATAAGCCATCCTGAACCATCTAACAGAGCAAGTCTACCATCCAGAGTCGATAATAATATTGCCATAGAAACTCATTCAATTATCACAGATTAAATTCGATGAACCCACTACAAGTAACTCAACTAATTAAAATTTCCTTTACTTAATCGAAACTGAAACCCCTGAAGCACGAAACCAAAGAGTTCCTAATAACTTTGTGTACAACGATGCATTTAAATTGGAGCTAACGATAACGCCACTTCAAAATTGAGGCAACTATGTATATTCAAAGTCCAGTTCACTTGATGTAATATTATTATGAACTGACTTGCTAAAATGAGAAATTTATAGTTAAGTGGACGAGTTAATGAACTAAGGCCCAAGTTCACCGACAAAATAACGGTCCGATTAACTTAAAACAGCTGTTTACCATAAATTCAAACTTTCAACTATCGATGAGTAACGTATTATTTAAGATTTTTATTCCTGAAACGGTCGATTACCATATCAGGATGAACTAGAAGTGGGTAACACGAAAATTCCAGCTTCCTGGTTAAAAAACTTTTTTGTTTAAAGGACCGATTACGCAACCATAAGTCACCTACAACTCCATCGCATTAAGGTTAACATTAAGGGTGTCTGGCAACGGGTTGCCACCATGGTAAGTGTCTGGGAATGAATGCCGTGATTTTTAATAATATTCCGAAGGTAATACCGAAAAATCACACAGACAAGTAGATTTTTTTTTCACAACTTTAGTACCGTGTACCTGCCAAAGCCACCATAACCCAAACTTCATAATGGTCCGTTCTTACCTGTGTTGGGAGCATGCGCTAACAAACTTTCAGGTTTTATAAAATGACGAAGGTCTGAGGTTCATGGGCTCTTGGAATAATAGAATAGAATGTTACCGAAAAAACTCTTCAGAACTTTTCAACAAAATTACAACTCGAATAAGTACCCACCATTCACTATCTCACATCCAAATCTTTTGCATAACAAATTATGAAAGATAGTCTTATTACGGATATTTTGCTAGTTGTACCTATATTCAAGTAAGTTTCTGAACATAATATCTAGAGGTAATAACCAGTAGGTATTTTTTGTTCTTGAAGCAACTCAAAGACAAGTTTATTGTTAGACAAAAGGTACAGAACTTGTATGAATACTTAACGTATGTCATTTACATACAAGACGTAATCGTTAACGGAACTTGACTATCTCCTTTAAGTTTTGTGAGAATCAATATTCCCGCATTGACGCTTTTACATTATACATAGGTAATGTACCTCTTTGTATCTTGTACAGGAACAATGATAAAATGGAATAAATGTATTTAACATACATACCTATGTATTTTGTTTTGCTTTTGAATAGGAGTATTTCAAAACTGGCTGTATTGGAAGTCAATCATCAGTGACGGTTGATAGGTGAATGAAAATGTCAATTCGCAATAATTTTGTATACTTAATATATTTTTCGTAGGTAACATTCAAATATTATTATTGTTTGTTACAATAGCTTGCTCAATTGAACACATACAATTTTTTTTATGTTGTAGGTTTTGACTAATTAAAAGTCATTTTTCTTTAAATTCTAACAAAAATACTGCTTATATTTTAAACGGTATTTAACTCATCATGAAGCCTTCCTGATTTTCGAAATAACAACTTTCATTAGCATCCCACTATCCGTCAATTACAAATATCAAGTAGGTACATAAATATTCACTATCCCTTATGGAATTAAGATATTCCCCAACTACTAAATACATAGGCACTTAGCGGAACAAACTGTTCAACTTCCATCCATATTCCGACCAGAAACAGCTGAATATTAGAAAACGATTTTCTAAATCCAAGAAAACATTAGCCATGAGCCATGAGCCATGATTCAACAGAGTTCAGTGAAAGAGACTGTTGAATACATTAATCTTGTGCAATAGGAGGTTTGAATATGTCGTTATTAAGGCTGGATGGTCGCCAGCGCCATTTTCTGTGATCTATTTGTAATGCTGTAATGTAGTGTAATATACACAAAACGCATTCGTTGTCTATGCTTTTTAAGGCCTGGTCTGAGATTAATATCGGTGGGCCTAGATCTTTAGATGCTACGAATTGTTCTTTAAATATAATTTTGAAGAACACATTCGATTTAAGATAGTTTAATTAAAAATGGGTTAAATTAACTTTACAATTACATTAGTTCATGTTAGTCCCACCGGTCGGCGTCGGCGTCTGGTCGAAGGTAGATGTCATGTCAGTGTGGACAGCGCTGCTGTTCTATTTACAAGTTTAGTAATAACAAAAAAGTAAAAAAAAAACTGGCCAAGACGTGTGTGTCGGGCCACGCGCCGGAGAGTTACTCTGCAGGTGCAGGTCTTAGTTAGAAGACCTACTACGGAACCCTCCTGCAGAGTAACTCTGTAACCGGTTAAGTCTACTAAGCCATGATAGTTTTCCTTGTAAGTTCATTACATATGCTACTTCCATGATTTTTTTAGGTACAGCCGTTGCTCTTATCGAACAAAAAATTGCACTTTAAGGCTAGATATTTCGCAAACGGATCCCTAAATTGAAAAGTAGTTATGAGACACCCATAATAATACACATATCCAATATTTTTGAAAGACCTATCAACCGATACCCCACACGAAGAGATACGCGAGAAAAGAAACATTCACCCCCACGTATACGGGAGCTACCAAAAAAAAAATCATAATTTTATTTTACCACTTTGTCTAAGTTGTATCTTTGTTGTGTCTTTGTCTGTATTAGTATTAGTTTTCTAGTACCAAGAACACAATAGACACACATCTAGAAACCAGACAGACAGACGGACATGGCGAAACTATAAGGGTTCCTTGTTTACTATGGAATCCTAAAAAGGTTGAAACCTTACCTAAAAGCGGCAGATTCGATGTTGATAAAATATACATATCTAAGAACGTTTGCTAGACATCCAAATCAGTTCACTCATTTAGAAGAGCTATGGTGCCCCAGACAGACACACTGATAGACCTAGCGGTCAAATTGATATCAAACCTCTTTTTACATCGGGGATTAAGAATCCACGTCAAAGGGACTACACGCCAAAGTCGCTTTACCGAAAGCTAATTAATGAATAAGTGGTTTATCAATTGGAAAGTCAATATAAATTGCGTATATAGGTAAATATAAAATATATTTGAAGTTCACCAAATAGCACCTAACGTGCGTAGGTACTACACCAGATATTTTAAACTTAAGCTACTTATATTTTTAATGAACTTACATGTTTTTTTAACGAACTTTCATTATTTCACGCTTAAGAATCTCAGTTGTCTTTTAATTTTTTAGTGAGTATAATATTTAGGTGTCCACCATTCAGAATAAGTGAATACTTATTCACGGTACAATATTCTATTCTCTTTGTGGGGTTTTTCTTGTAATCATTGAGAGCTTTTTGAGGAATATCCTTTGATGGAAATTTTCTTTCTTATCACCGCGTTTCCTTACCACCGTAGAGCAATTCACAGCACAATTGGATAGATAATCATTCAGCCATAGTTACATATATTATAATATTAAAAAATTACAGACTAACTAATATCTTAAGGGATGTTAAATATGAGAGAACCTTGACCCAGTAGCTTCGTGGGATTCTTAAAGAGAGAAAATATTTTGATGTCAAAGACGTCACCTACAGGAGGAAGAACTGCATCGTTTTCATCAATCCTTGGTATATTTAAGTATCCTCGACAAAACAGATAGATTTCCGCGACATTTTAAAAGAAAAAAAAAATAAGGTGAAGAGCATATTATCCAGTGATTTACTTTCCAAGAAACACAATTATTTACACACCCTAACACAAATTGTGGGCTACCTCCCGATTAAGGTTCCCGAACTTATTTATTATCTGTGTAACACAGTACTGTGGCGTCATTTTGGGGATTAACGTGTTGTAATTGTAAATTGTCACGAATATACCACGGCTTTACTGAAAGGGGAAGTACTGATATTGGCTCAATGAATTTACCAAGAAGGGTGATTCAAACACTTGACATATTTGAGTGTTTAGAATCTTCAAGCTAGGGTGCTTGTGTAGTAAAGGAATGTAATTATATTTGGATAGGTTTTTGAACCCGTTCTGGAATTTTATATTTTTTTAGCGTAGCAACTTTTGATGAATAACTATAGGCTAACTTCGAAAGGGACTATTTTTTTGGTAACGCAATACCTAACTGGGTCTGTAAACTCAAATCATCCCAAGAGCTCGTTCTGAATCCACGTCTTAGAATCCATTTGTTATTTTAGGGACAACACAAACTAGACCTACATCAAATACTAATCACTAATGGTAAATGTTGAAATTCTCTATCAATATTATTGTAGTACCTAAACATGACAAACAGTCTACCATAACATGATGACAAGCGCCTACACATAATCAACAAGCAACATGCGTCAAATCTCTCACCTTCAACAGGAATGACAATATAATCCGTCTTAAATTAATCATGAGCTAATGATAACAATTAGGATCATAGCACTGCAGTCAAACGCTACAGATGGTAGTTGGTTTAAATAGCTGCGGTTAGCTGTCGCACTCCCTTCAACCCTAAACTAGCCACAATATGTTTAATACTTGACACACACTAACTACAGGTATATTAGCTTTTTTTAACGTCAGGCTTTGAAACTTCAAAAACCACTGAAGTTTTACGTCGCCAGTGATGACAATGTTCATTCTAATGTATGCCTTATTCTATAGCATTTTAGCTTCTTAAAAGACTAACCGATTTAATTGTTGTATGTTTAATTTTTCTTTGCTTCATTAAATCTGTACTTAAAACAATAAAGAGCGGGGAAAATCAAAGAGAATATTTTTGTGGGTACATAGAATTTTAAAACAATTTTATAAATTCAAAGTTAAATACTGAAACTAAATAGGACCTTGAAGCCGAAGCTACTTGCTCAACGTGAGCAAATGAACCTTGCTCCTAAATACGAACTCATGGGATTAAAATAGATAGTTATGTTTCATGACTGAAGATTGTAGACACAGATTTTTTATCATTTTTACGGAAAAACAATAAAAATACGATTCCCGACAATTTTTTTTTTATTTTTAATAATATGTGCTACTGATAAGGTTATACCTACTTATTATAAAACTGTGCTCAATTAACAGCATCTAAACAAATTTAATTATTTGAATGACCACAATCAAGTAAGTTGTAGTCACGCTTATGAACTTTAACATCAGCGTTATGTCCACTGAAAACATATCGTAAATGTAGATTCGTAGCGGCCAGGCTTCCACGAGTTCCATGAACGCTTTAGCTTGTACTCTCATTGTCGTCGGCAGGTCATAGTTCATGACGATTTTGTTTACTAGAATCTTTGTTTCGTTGCGTGCTAAGAGCAACCGTTCGCAAGAAATTGACATCAAAGTTACGTAAACAACCCCACATAAAGTATTCAGTATTACATTGATCAATACCCCGATTTCATAAATTGAGTTTTGATAGAACTTGAGACAGGTCCAAATGATGGCTATTATAAAAATAAAAATACTCATAAGTATCGTAAGGATTTGAAAGTTGAAAATGTTATTGACCATGGAACAAGTATGTCCGATCATGTCATACATCTTCGACATATCACATATTTTAGTATTACTCTCTGAAGGATTTCCAATGAAGTTCATCACCGTTGATTCAATGGTTCTGCATTTGAATGTAAAGACTGTTACAGTTTCTTTGGCTTGTTCATCAACAAACTTTTTCAAATAGTCGTTAATGATTTTCAGCCTACGTCTGAGTAAGTCAATATATTTACAAAAGATTACTATTTCTAGTCTTAGCACAAGATCAGGAAATACAGCAGTTAATACCCAGCCTATATTCAGAGTCAAACAGCCTGTAATTGTAATTATCATCTGGCTGATAACAACAAAAATAACGTACATGTATGATTCAAACAGTGACTTCTTATAATAATTATTAAGTATTTCGACTTTTAGCATAGTGTCTAGTTGTGCAAGCGTAGTTATAATGTGAATATTAGTTGAATTATAACAAAAAGTTGTTGTTATAGTATTGACAAAGTGTTGAACAATCATCATTATAATACAACTTAAATCGATAACTACTGTGTCAGTAATACTATCAAGACGAGTAAATTTAAAGACGTTATCGGAACATATAAAAAAAAATGTAATACTTATTGAAAGTACACAAACACATATTATTTTCATCTTCCTACTGGGTACTAGTATTTTTTCATTTACAAGAGCTAATCTGAATATTCCGAGAAAATATTCAATTTTAATTATAACCTTTATAGTGTCGACAATTTGCTTCGCTCGTCTCACTCTGAGGGTCTCTCTTGATATATGAGACTTAAATTTTGATTCTTTGTTAACTTCCATTGCAATTTTTTAATAGTTTTCTTGAAGCTGATACGTTTACCCAAAGTTATGTACTCGGATGTAATAATAGCTTACAGTGACTCTCGAATTTATATTCATGACTAATATTAAAATGGATATAAAATATTCACATTGCTTACTTCACGTATTACTCGATGTTATCAATATAATGAGTATTTTATTACTTCCAATGATGTTCCTATTATATACTTCTTTCTTATCTATATGCTTGCCCTAAGCTCGCGATTTCATTCTTTCTATATCGAACTTTTCCATGTAAACAATAATTCAATATGTCATCGAGAATTTACAATATATTAACATTTTTCTTATTATTCTATGTATAATACAAAAAAAAAATATAAAAAAAACAGAAGTTAGACATCAAAATATTCGTCCGCATCGCTGTTAGCGGGAATCGTACCCAAAAGGCTGGCTGATTCTTTGGCCTAGGTATAAGCCAGCCTCCGGGTCACGCGTGGAGTCGACTAAACGCTATGTCTATATATGTATGTAAAGCCTATGTCACGATATAGAAGACGGGCACTTGGACCCCATGGCCCTAAAGTTTCAACCCCAAACGGCTCAAATATATAATTGCCTATAAGGTTTATATATGCGCAGTTTGAGGTTTTCCGTGCCTGCAGCGGCTGCACCAGCACAGCCTGCCGTGCTGGGAAGGTGGCATGGAGCAAGGATGTCGACACAAGTTGCGTCCCACACCAAAGACCTTCCGTTCTTCCATGGCATTATAGACATACCATCCGGTCTCTTGCCATCGTCGCGTGCCAAGCCATTGGGTTCTAAAAGCTGGCACCCGGCGGTGACACGAGCACGGCGGATAATATCATTAATACTGGCGTGCCGTGCTATGCGACCTGCGCTCTTACTGCAGGAAAGACCATGGTGTCCAATGCAATCCACGGGTTCACCATACTGGCAACGATGCGGAGCTCCACAATGAGCGCCAAGGCGCAAGCATGTAGCGTGCCGGAATGTTGTGTCACCAATATAGGTCTATGGCTTCATTCACTTCCATCACCCAGCATAGTACCATTAGCACCCAGCATAGGGTGATGGAAGTGCATGAAGCCATAGACCCGACTCCCACTTCCCCACAGCCAGAAGGCGGGCACGCTCGGGAGGATTGGTAGACATGTCAATAAGATCTTTCCGCGCCAATCTGCAGAGCGGCTCATCCCACTATCTCTGGGAAGCCGGGTTGCCAGGTAAACCTGTATTTGGGCAAGCCATTTTCCAGGCGTTTATAGCATCAGTCAAATACGGCACCTCAAAGTCAACCAGTGACGGAGCTAAAATTTTCCTGGTTAACTTTTTGGTGCTGTAGACTGAGGATAAGAACGCCGGTAAACTAATACTAGACATTTTGCGGACGCCGAGGCCACCAAACCGAATGGGAAGAGTCGCTTGAAGCCACGAACGGTCGTCCAGAGCCACATTAAATAAAGAAGTTAAGGTGCTGCGAATAATTTGGTCAACTCAGTCTAACAGGTGTGGCTGCTTCCATAAAGGGGATGAACGAAGATTATACATAAATTTTCGGCCGAAACAACAGTATTTTACTAAAGTAACTGACTCACCAGATTCTCCGGCATCTGAGCTTACGAGATCCTATGATTATATGTCATCTCCTTCTTCTTCAAGTGCTACTAGTGGAGGTCAGCAATCAATTGATTGAATCTGTTTCTGTCTTTTGAGAAGGGAACAGTTTACAGGAGATGGTGATTATTCCTATTCTTGGATATCCTATCGCAATCGCTAAACGCTATCCTTGCCAATTGGTATAATTTCATTGTCATTCTTTTAATAATTGTTTTTAAGACTTCAAAGACACAGGGTCTTTTATAGACAAGCCCAAAAGTAGGACCAGGTCTAGGTTTCCGTTTAAGTGCAGAAGTTTTGAACTTCTCAACCTTCACCTACCTGTATTGGCATTTCGTTTATATGATGTACTACAGGAAGGTACATACATAATTTACTCTACCTACCTACGTATAAGCGGCTGTAGTACTCTGTCTGACATTTTTCGTATATTTCATACTGTTAAGCAGGTGCCAGAGCTTTCATAGTTCGCCGTATCTATAAATAAAATGCTTTGTCCTGCATGACTGACAGATCAACGCACGGCCTATAACCGCTGCTCGTAGAGACCTAAGGAGGTCAAAAAGAGGCAAAGTTTGTATGAAACTTTGTCATTTTTAGGGTTCCGTAGCCAAATGGCAAAAACGGAACCCTTATAGATTCGTCATGTCTGTCTGTCTGTCTGTCTGTCCGTCCGTATGTCACAGCCATTTTTTTCCGAAACTATAAGAACTATGCTGTTGAAATTTGGTAAGTAGATGTATTCTGTGAATCGCTTTAAGATTTTGACACATAAATAGAAAAAAAACAATAAATTTTGGGGGTCCCCATACTTAGAACTGAAACTCAAAAATTTTTTTTTCATCAAACCCGTACGTGTGGGGTATCTATGGATAGGTCTTGAAAAATGATATTGAGGTTTCTAATATCATTTTTTTCTAAACTGAATAGTTTGCGCGAGAGGCACTTCCAAAGTGGTAAAATGTGTGTCCCCCCCCCTGTAACTTCTAAAATAAGAGAATGATAAATCTAAAAAAAATATATGATGTAGATTACCATGCAAACTTTCATTGAAAATTGGTTTGAACGAGATCTAGCAGGTAGTTTTTAAGTAATCAGCAATTTTCCTCTACAAACAAACTTAATTGTGCGGTCGGAAAAAACAAGATGATTGCGACTTTATTGCGTATTTTTTCTTTCCAATGGTCGGAACCCTCGGTGCGCGAGTCCGACTCGCACTTGGCCGGTTTTTTTTTTTAAATTTTATTTCGTACTAGTGGCCCGCCCCGGCTTCGCACGGGTAGATAGTCTTTGTTTTTTAACCGACTTCAAAAAAGGTGGTTCTGTATTTGACCGGTATGCATGTGTTTGTATGTCCCCGATTTTCTCATAAACTACTGATCTGAATTGGATGAGAGTTGTCGTTCTTCAAATGCATAGTTTTCAAGGAAGAAAGGTTTTAGTACAATATATATTATAGGGATCTGATGAAGTTCTTCGTAAATAACCAATGGAACTCTTCAATTACTAATAGCAAAGGAACCACGATTGCTGCGATCGTATGCCTGTGATTGTTTTCACTGTTCTATAACATAAGTCGGTGTCTCCAATTAGGTATTGTGTATTTGCATTCTATTTTTGCAAAAAAAAATGTTTTCTTTTAGGAATGAAAAATCATGTCCCGAGTCTTCCCGCTGATTAGGCCCGTCCTAATCCTTACCGGACGGTTAGGCACTTATTGCTCAAAGTCTGCAGGCCGGACCTACAGTGGCCTGGATTCGATTCCTGGCTCCAAATGTTGATGACGTGGCTGGGGCGTGAGATTTGTCTCTCCATCACGCAACCCGCTATCTCCTTTTCCAGCATGACTGGTTAGCATTAGAAGGTGACTGCTTCCTATTCCCACTCTCTTTGGACCATGGTTTGAACCAGGGCCGAAAGTGAGAGATCGCCGCCGCCCAAGTGGGGCAGACCTCCACCGTATGTTCCACCGTGACCAGGTGATCCTCAAAGTGTCGACACCCCGACATTTCCACTCGCTTGATTCGATCCAGGAACCTCCCAAAATAACCGTGTCCAGTGAGAACCTGCGTCAGGCGTAGGCATTGGATCTGCGGTAGGTCAAGATGCCGTGGTGCCTCCTTAGCCACTCCGCGAAGAGAGGATTTAACGCCACAACAATCCCCACGCAGATTCATCCGTGGCCTTATGATTTGTTTATTAGCAAAGGGAATTCTAGATTCTTAATTTCTGAAGTATGGAATAGAATGAATTCAATGGAAAGTGCATTTTTTTTTTAGTTTATAATTATCCCGCTCTTATGTATGAAAAGAGGCCCTTTTCATACATGGAACGCATGGGTATTAATCAACATGGAATAACATCTACACATTATGACATGAAAGCGCTTACTTTTAACAAATTCGTAACTTAATTCTTGAAGCTGTTAAGGTGAAAGATAAAAAATAAATAAGTAAATACCAATCTCAAAAAAAGAACAAAAATATGTGGGATTTGAACTCGATGTAACCGATTCGCATGATCATGAATACAGCCTCTCCACTACAGCGCTCCTTGACATTTTAGGTAAAATTGACATTCTAATACAACGTGTTTTCAATTTGAATTACTGCTTATCTTCTTTACAAACGGGCGTGATGATTTTCATGTCAAAGATAATAGCGAAAATGCATATAGGTAATTATAAAAACTTAATAGGTCATCCAATTACAAACTTATTTCAATACCTCACTGCTCATTCCCCATAATATTTAGTGTGATGATTTGTAGCCTAAAACTTGAACCGATTCATAACAAACATCTTTGGTGAATTTCAAGTAAAACTGTTCAGACCTTTTGGCGTAAAGCTAAAACAGATTTTTTTTCTTACAAACTTAAAATCATAATTTTTCACCCTAGGGCTAAAATCTTGAAAAACTGTGAAACACGTTTATAATTATTTTCATTTTAGAGTGTCCCTTCAAAATTTGAGTTTAATCGAATAAGAAATAAAACTTACTCCATACAAACTTTCAAGCCTATTTTAATATACTTAGGGTCGGAATTTCCAAAAATCCTTTCTTATTACTTGTCTAGGACATAAAAGGTATCTCCTGTCCAAATTTCATTACTCTAGGTCCAGCCATTTCGGCTCCGCGTTGATGAGTCAGTCATTCAGTGTATGAGGTTGTCATTTTATATAATAGTATAGATAAGTAGCTCACGGGGGCGAAACTAGTGCAAATATATGAAAACTTGTACCTAACGCAATCAAGAGTCGAGTAAATATAAGAAAATGTTATTTATGTTTATTTTATATACCTACCTAGTTAGCATCAACTGTCTGCAGTCTTCTTACCCATTTATTGTGGGAATTGGCAGGCGATCCTTAACTCAGATTACTCTGTAATCTAGCTAGGACGTCAGAAATATAAACTGTCACTTATCCTTGGTTATTGTAAAAAAAGGTTTTTTGGCGATAAATCAAATTCTAGAAAAATTTCATACATTGAAATGAAATAGGAACGTGAACCTGATACTACTTGCCCATGCAAAGTGACCAAATGAACCTTACATTTTCCTATACAAGAGCTGATGAGATTAAAATGGATAGTTATGTTTCATGACTGAATTAGGTTATGCAGATCTTAGACACAATTTTTTCGGGCATTGTTACGGAAAAACAATAAAAATACGATTCACAACAATATTTTTTTATTTTTAGTAATACTGTGCGACTGATAATGTATGGTTATACCTGCTTAGGTGCTTAATATAAAACTGTGCTCAATGAACTTAACCTAAAAGAATTTAATTATTTGAATGACTACAATCAAGTAAGTTGTAGCCACGCTTATGAACTTTAACATCAGCGTTATGTCCACTGAAAACATATCGTAAATGTAGATTCGTAGCGGCCAGGCTTCCACGAGTTCCATGAACGCTTTAGCTTGTACTCTCATTGCCTTCGGCAGATCATAGTTCATGACGATTTTGTTTACTAGAATCTTTGTTTCGTTGCGTGCTAAGAGCAATCGTTCGCAAGTAATTGACATCAAAGTTACGTAACCAATCCCATAAAAAGTAGAAAATATTACATTGATCGATAATCCGATGTCATAAATTGAGTTTTGATAGAACTTGAGACAGGTCCACATGATGGCAATTATAAAAATAAAAATGCTCATAAGTATCGTAACGATTTGAATGTTGACAATTTTGTTGACCATGGAACAAGTATGCCCGATCATGTCATACATCTTCGCCATATCACGTATTTTAGTATTACTCTCTGAAGGATGTCCAATGAAGTTCATCTCCGTTGATTCAATGGTTCTGCATTTGAATGTAAAGACTGTTACAGTTTCCTTGGCTTGTTCTTCAACAAACTTTTTTAAATAGTTGTTAATGATGTTCAATCTACGTCTGAGTAAGTCAATATATTTACAAAAGGTCACTATTTCTAGTTTTAGCACAAGATCGGGAACTACAGCAGCCAATACCCAGCTTATATTCAGAGTCAAACAACCAATAATTGTAAATGTCGCCTGATTGATAAGAACAAAAATAACGTACATGTACGATTCAAAAAGTGACTTCTTATAATAATTATTTAGTGTTTCGACTTTTAGCATAGTGTCTAGTTGTGCAAGCGTAGTTATGATGCGAATATTAGTTGAATTAAAACAAAAAGTTGTTGCTATAGTATTGACGGATTGTTGAACAATCATCGTTATAATAAAAATTAAATTTACAACAACTGAGTCAGTAATACTATCACGACAAGTTAATTTAAAGACGATATCGGAACATATAAAAAACATTGTAAAACTTATTGAAAGCACACAAATAGACATTATTTTCATCTTCCAACTGGGTACTAGTATTTTTTCATTTACAAGAGCTAATCTGAATATTCCAAGAAAATATTCAATTTTAATTATAACATTTATAGTGTCGACAATTTGCTTCGCTCGTCTCACCCTGAGTGTCTCTCTTGATAAATGAGACTTACTTTTTGATTCTTTGTTAACTTCCATTGCTTTTTTTAAATATATTTTTTTAACTGATATTTTTACCCACAGTTATGTACTCGGATGTTATAAAAGCTTCCAGTGACTCTCGAATTTATATTCATCACTAATATTGAAATGGATATAAAATATTCACCTTGCTTATTTCACCTATTGCTTGATGTTATCAACATAATGAGTATTATATTACTTCTAGCCGCTCGACGACTACGCGCCGATACAAAAAAACCCGTCGAATGGTAAAATGCAAAAATCAAGGCCACGCGCCAGATGGCCGACCTCTTAAAATATGTTTATGTTAACGTGTTGATAGCATGAGTGGGTCCAGTAATGTTTTTGTGTAAGTTGACGAATGACTCTTTCAAGTGGTGTCAAGTGTCTGTTAACATTTTGTTTAAAATTTGTGAAATATCACTAATAATACGACTTAAAAATTTCGCGCGTCGCACGAGAACCATAGACTGACTTTTGACATAATCTTTTTCTTCCGATTGAACCAATACGGAACTATTTTCGTATTTTTTGCATGAAGAATATTAAGATTCGGGTAGAAAAGAGAAAACTATTAAAACTTCATGTGATAAAAATAAATAGATATATTATGATGACGTATGCAAAAAGTACGAAAAAAGGGACGGGATAATTGTCCCTTTTTTCGTACTTTCTGCATTAGGTGCATTTGACGGTCAAAATGAAAAAGGGACAAATTAAAGTCACTCTGTTGCATTGGACCGGCTAGTGATGTACCTATTATATATATATAAGGTCCATCTATTCATACTCGAAATATTTTAAACCATGCATCTATAAGTGGTAAAGAAGCCATAGAAACGATTTTTTTATTTAAAGCTAACCATATATTTTTTCATATTAAATAATTTTAAATTACTTGACACGCATAAAAAATACTGACTCCTTTTTATTTTACATCCATTACGCTAGTTTTTTCGTAGTATTTTGTCATTGAAGTGGGCGGCGACATGGTGACGCCATAGGATGGCGCGCGGCTTGATCACACGCAATACACACACACACACACACACACACGGTCAAAAATAATAAAAAAAGGCTATAACTAATTTCAGGTTCCCATCTATCTCCATATCAAAATCCATCCAAATCTGTTCAGCCTATGTTTCACGAATAATAAATGATTATTATTATCGTTTTGCCGTGAAAGCGTAACAAACAAACAAACTCACTTTCGCATTTATTAGTTAGGATAAGCCGCGCTATGCTCGTAGGCTTCTTTCTTACAGTTCACATCTGTACAATTAGGTAGGTACGCAACGCAACCAACAAACAGCTCGACACTGTCGTAGAACAAAGCCAGATGTGATAATACAACGAAATTGAGATTTTTACAAAATCAGCTTCAACAAAGCATAATCTATCGATATAAGCAAGAAAAAAAATTATATATCTGATACTTTCCGAGATATTGAAACGAACAAAGTTGTATTTCAAATACGTTCCAAAGAACATCGTCGTAAGGTCAGTAGCGCCTCTGTCGCTTGGGTATCAGCGCCGCGCGCCGTGCGTCGTTCGTCACAAGCGGCGCTGTTCAACGGAAAGCGGTGGTGCTTATCAACAATATATGATTGACGATTGATTTGGGTGTTATTGCTTGTATTATGTAATTTTTATTTATTTATGTATTAAAATCGACGTGAAAAATGACACGAATACAAAAAATATTACATTTAATTATTAATAATGAAGGAATAAGAAAGCGATTCGCGGAGCACTCTAGAATTTTAAGAAAATCTACGGAAAATGCACATAATTCCGGTAAGTTAATTTATAAATATTTATTTGTGATGAATAACAGTACTATTATTTTCGAGTTTATTGTTTTTGAGTCATTGGTTGACATTTTATGCCGGAACATTCAAATTTCATATCGTATCATAACAACCGACAGTGTTCTTCGGAATTAAAAAAATAATAATTTACTAGATAAAATTATTTTTAATGCTATTTGCTTTATGTACATTCGTTACGTAATTTATATTTTTGTTTTCTGGAATTAGATTTTTCAGACCTCGTATGTAATTATGCTTCGTTTTTCTTCTCAATTTAATTCAATTATATGGATTGCTTGTGCACATCCGACGTTATTCTTCGAAATTTTACGACGTTTTTGATGTAGCATATTGACAACTAACTATGTACTTCGGTATAATATCACATAGGTTTTTGTTCAGTATGTTCAAACGCCAATAAAACACGTATAAATTACCCGATTTTATTTTTATTCATTTATTTCTTTAACATGTATCTTTAAATATTTTACTATGTTGCAGGTCCGGGGGTTGAAAAACCCGAATCACCATTACTACCAGGGGGTGTACACCATTACTACTCAACTCATCGAAAACGAAGATTCGATTGATGTTTCGTTCGTTTTCTTATAAATGTTTTATATGGGTAGTATAAGTATATCCCTCTATGTGCAGAGCATCAGATTGCACCTTAGATACTGCACCACAATATATAATAAAAAGTTATCACCTATTCTTGGTATTTTCGAAGTTTTGTTTCGGTGAGTTAGAATAGGCTCCCAGGATCGGAAACATAGCCAATCAGTTAAGCGAAGTAGCGCAGGAATATGTGTTATATTTGGAGATGGTGAGGAACACTTAAATTAAATAGATTATGCCAACACGAGTTTTGACTTTGGCTTCCCCACCAGTGATCAAATCATTATCAAGTAAAGAATATGACAGACATTTATAATCAATTTTAAAATAAAGTTGATATTAAATGTATGGGTTAAAAATTAGATATAGGAAGAGAAGAAGAGGCAGATAGAGAAAATCCATGTTAGTAAAAATGAGGCCAAAAAAACATACTATAAATATAATCTCAAAGAAACTAATACTACAATGAACTAGGCTACTACAGCTTACTAGTTATTGGATCTAGTACCAGATACTTATCACCTTCACCTAATTTGAAACCTATTTCTAAAAGTTTGACAAATATAGAAAGATAAAATTATAACGACCTTTTTCATATGTGCAAAACACTAGAATAATTATTTCTGAACAACCTTTTATTTCAAATCCCTATCTTTTGTAAAATAATCGTGGTCTTATTTATCAACGATAGTGATACAGATGATGAGCGACTTATTTATTTATTTATTTATTTATTTATTTTAGGTTCACCCACAGCATATATATATACATACACAATATTCATAATCTTAAGTAGGTAATATTCTAATACATATGCCAATTAAGGGCAAACACAACATTTATAAAGAAAAGATGCCAGATAACCACTTAAACCTCTTGTAAACTATAGTAGCAATTGTGATTCATGTACAAGTAAAAAAAAAAAATGAAAAACAAAACAAGTTGTGAGAAACAACAGTTAAAAAAGAAATTTACAAATAATAGAAAATAAAATGTAAGACAGTAATAATAATGATGAGAATGAAAAATATTCAGTGTATTAGGTACTTAATGGTAATATAAACTTAAACTTAAGTTAATTTTACTGTATCATTGGTGTGTAGGAAGGCCAGAATTCTTGACTTGAGTTTAACTTTAGTGTCATTAAAGACATCGGCTTCAGGTACAGACTTATAAAATGAGTTTAGGTTGTTGCACATCTTAGTCATTGGTGAGTTGAGGCCTATGTTGGTCGACGCGGT
This sequence comes from Pyrrhia umbra, assembly GCA_963891755.1. NCBI lineage: Eukaryota > Metazoa > Arthropoda > Insecta > Lepidoptera > Noctuidae > Pyrrhia > Pyrrhia umbra. The sequence continues at coordinate 9,514,335 of OY982925.1, forward strand.
GGGGGGCTGTAGTAGTGTGGTTGTTGGATGGCGTGGAATTTTGCGCGGAACTTTTAAGAAGATGGACGATAAAAGCTCACTACTGTCTATTTTACCGTTCACTAATTTGTGAAGAAACATGATACTATGCATATATCTTCGCTGGCGTAGTGTGGTCATTTTGAAAAAACTCAGCCGCTGTTCATAGGGGCATCTATGTGAAATATTAGGGGATACGAAAGCAAGGTGTTTGGTGAAGGCCCTTTGTATTCTCTCCAGACGCTGAGAATGCAATGAGTAAAAGGGGTCCCAGGCAATGCTGGCATATTCCAACCTGCTGCGCACTAAGGCGTTGTATAAAGCTATTTTAGTTTTAATAGACCGAAAATCCTTAGTATTGCGCTTAAGAAAACCCAATAACTGGGCAGACTTCCCAACACAACTGTCTATGTGCTGCTTGAATGTTAGTTTCTTGTCCATAATCACTCCAAGATCCCTAATCTCATCAACCTTGCTCAGCGTGACGTTGTTGAGTGTGTAAAATGTTTGGCTAGGTTGTTTCCTTCGAGTGAAAGTGATATGGAAACATTTTTTCACATTCAGGACCATACCATTTTTATTGCACCAGTCCTGTACTCGATTTAAGTCATTTTGTATCGCTTCGGAGTCTGTTCCGGACACAATTGTCTTATAAATCTTTAAGTCGTCGGCGAACATTAAGAACTTGCAGTTCTTTATTTGATGACCGATATCATTAATGAACAGCGAGAACAAAACAGGTGCTAGATGGGAGCCTTGTGGCACTCCGGAGACAGAAACATATGGTTTTGAGACGTAACCATTTAATACAACGACCTGTGACCTTTGTTGGAGATAAGTAGTAAACCACCTTAAAAGTGAACCATGCACACCATTGGCAGCCATTTTTGACAAAAGAAGAGAGTGGTTCACTTTATCAAAAGCACTGGTAAAATCCGTGTACACCGCGTCCACCTCCAGTCGTTTGTCTAGCGAATTAGATACGCCGGACACGAATTGAACCAGGTTGCTTTCCACTGAACGGCCTGCTTTGAATCCATGTTGGCAGGGTGAAATGTTTGAGTCAAAGTGATGTGTGATTATGGGACAAACAAGTTTCTCAAATATTTTAGAAAAACAGGACAGTATTGATATTGGACGATAGTTCTTTACGTCTGCTGGATCGCCTTTTTTATATATGGGAACAATTTTTGCTTGTTTCCACACCTCAGGGAATATGCCTTCAGCCAATGAACGATTGAAGATAATGCTCAATGGAAATGCCAATGTTGTGCCACAGCGTTTTATGAATATTGGAGGGATGGCGTCGGGGCCAGGACCTTTTGTAGAGTCCAACTTTCTCAGCTGCTTCAGAACTTCTCTTTCAGTGAATTGTATTTTACTTATGACTTTTTGTGCGGTAGGAGATTGCTGAGATATGCCAACAAAGCTGGAACTATACACTGACGAGAACTGTTGGGCAAACAAGTCGGAGATTTCCGGGCCAGTATTAGCAACCGAATCATCCAAACGCATGCTGGAAGGAATCTTTGACTGTTCCCTACGTTTGTCCTTTATATACCGCCAAAAGGATTTTGGATTTTCTACTATATCGGATTCAATTTTATGTTTATATGTTTGATAGCATGATCTTATAAGCTTATGACTTTGGCCACGTAAAGACTCATATTCTAATAAATCGCGTGGATTTTGGTATTTGCGACATCTTTGTCGAATTTTTTCCTTCTCGTGAAGCAATTTAATTAGCCTAAATGAGAACCAAGTTGGATATTTTTGCTTTCTTCTGTTGTACTTCGGTATTGATGAATCAATAACATTTGATAGAATGTTGTAAAACCGGGAGACCATTTCATTTACGTCATGGCATTTAGAGAACACACTGATCCAGTCCACAGCTTTCAGTTTTGGAATAATTTCAGAATAGTTAGCCTTAAAGAAATTATAACCAGTTTTATAGTTAGCTTTCAGTGATTCTGAACCTGTATCAGATATACTTATTTGAAGACTTGGATGTAAAGGGTCGAGCTTACTCAGTTGATCAAGGGGAGCAGAAATCGTTAAATTTTTTAGGTTACTGATTACTAAGTCTAGTGTACGATTATCAATATTTCTTATGTAATTGAGTTGGAAAAGATTATTCAATGAAATAAAGTCTGTTAGTGAGTAACCTAATGCATTACAGTAGTTTGAGGGAAGTGTGTACTGAAAGCCTTCATTCACTTGAGTCCAATTCATAAAACCCAAATTGAAGTCACCAAGAACTATGACATTGTCTACCTTAGCAATGACATTATTTGCATTATTTAAAAATTAGAAAAAGATTTTTTTTTTTGATAGGAGGCGGAAGGTATACTAAGCATATAGCAATTTTTCTTAATGCATTTTGGAATTTAGTTTCTATAATGACCCATAAGTCTTCAGAGCTGGTCTCCCAGCTCTGCATTCTTGTAGATTTGACATCTTTAGATACCGCGAGCAACACTCCACCTCCATCTTTTTTGGAAGTACAAAATCGGTCTCTACGATAAACAATATATCTGTTATCAAAGATTTCACTGCTTGATACACTTGAATTTAACCATGTTTCTGTAAACGCAATAAGGTCGTAACTATTTAACAATATGTTATGGTAGATATTATTAGTTTTGGTTCTTGTGCCCCTTACATTTTGGTAGTATATATTAAGCATTATTGTAACGAACACCGAAGCATATCAGACTGTTATATAAGACATTTTACTCACTACTCAACTGAGGAACACTTTTCAATCTTTTCAGTGTGTCTGCGTTGCGAATATAGATAGAATCCTGATCGACGTCCTTGCGAACAAAGATTCTGCCATTGCGTATCCAAACAAACTTATATGAATTTTCCTTGGCTAACTTCCTCGTTGCAGCATGTAGCTGTTTGTTGGCTGGGCTTAGGTGTTCGGTTACAAATACGGGGGTGCGATTCCCGGCGATACCCAAGTGGTGAGAACTTAATTTGTCTTCTGGATGTTTTTTATTATAGCTGATAACGGCGGCCAAAATTGCGTCACGCTGCCTAGGCGATTGTAATTTTGCTATAACAGAACGTGGACGATCGCTATCCTTGTTTAGTTTCGCGATTCGAGTGATCTGCAGGATATCCTTGTCATTCAGAGGACTTCCAATGGTGGTAGATAAGTTCACTAGTGTATTTGCTAGGTTCTCATTTTTGTACTCAGGGATACCGTTAATTTCAATATTGTTTTCCCGCAAATGCTGCTCCACCACACCTAGCCGTGTTGTTAACTCGTTTACATTTGATTTCAGACGCTCATTATCTGCCTTCAAGTGTGCAATAGTGGAATCCCCCTCCTCAAGTCGATTCTTAAACTCTTCGAACTTCTCGTTAAAGAACTGGAGTGAGTTTTGAAAACTACTCAAATTCTCATTTATGCTTGACAGTTGACTTGACACCAATTCCTCAATGGTATTCTTTATAGAGTTTCCTATTTCCTGTTTTATAATACTCCGCAACGACTCTTCCGTGAGAGGCTGTTTTTGCTCAGATTTCCAGTCTAAGAACAACTCCAGCAGTTCAGTCTTGAAGGTATCGAAATCTCGGTTTAGTGTAGTATCCATCTCAACAGCTCCGGGTGAGTCGTCTAAGCGGACACGCTTGCCATTACGCACAGTGATATGGGAGCCGTCCGATGTTGAGTCGGTTTTTGCTGCTGATAGCGTTAAGTCAGGTTGAGACGCTGATTTTTCTTGAGTTAAGGTTGATTTTGGTGGAGTTCTTTGCATTATGATAAGCAACTGTTATTGAAATTGGAAATGAATATGAATAATCAAAAAAAAGAGAAAAAAAAAAAAGGCAAAAATATACGTATGCAATGTTGGGTTCGAACTCAGACCACGAAGCGCACTTGTTAACGAGTGCGCTATACCACCGCGCCACACCGTCTACTCTTGAGGCGTTGAAATAAACCAACGCTATCTTGATGCTCATGCAAGTGGTACGTGTTTCTGTGGTGACTTCTTTGTCTGGCTAATGGGGTCAAAGTCCAAGAACGTGCACTTTTAAAGATTTTTAAGTTATTTTCTTGATTAAAAATTGATCACAATGGAGTTTTACGAAGTTATTTCACTATTGTTTTGCACACAAAATATTACTGTTAGCTAAAAGTTTATAGTTGTGTATTTTTTTTGGCGATTTATGCACTTAAAACACAGTTGTTGAATTTTAGACACAGAGGTTACTAGAAGTACGTGGGTGCACGGGTGGCGACCGAGTTTAACTTTATAAATATTCCTTTCTTACCATTTCTATTTAAAAAATACCAACTTAAAATGAAATTTAATATAGATTTAATTACATTTCATTTTAAGTTGATAACATGTGATTCATTTGATTCGGAATGAAAATTCGTTGTTTTTTTATTACCTATATAAAGAGATTTCAGACAGCTTTGGGTCAAGTGCAATAATTACATACATTAACTTATTATTATTTTTGGCGATATGACCTGACTGAAGTTTGATTTTTGTTATTGTTAGGATGTTTTGGAAATGCTTTTTAGTATTTCAAGATTACTTTCTTTAATCATAATTGTAATTTTCTTTAAGTACCAAAATAAAAGTTTATAATCATGTTGTAAGTTAATATGTTATTTTTTTATGAAATTTTTATACAACTAGGTAAACACTCATACTATATCTATTGTTATTTTGTCTTATAGGTATAGCAGAGATAAATAATATTGTGTTTATGATTGATTTCAATTGTGATAAAAATTGATTTAAGTTACTTTTAAAATCTTTTAAAACTGATTCAGACTGATTATCTTGTTACCTATTAAGACTGATGAAGAGCCATACTATGTATTAATATTACGACTTCTAATAACCTAGGTATTTGTTTTATGTAGAAATTTTCAAAATATATTTGATTTAAAAATAAAAGTATTGATTGTAATTTTATGTTTCTCTCTATAATATTTTTGATATTATATAATGTATAATAAAAAATAAATGTAGAATAAATAATGTATAATAAATAATATATGTGTGTGTATAATAGTTCTTCGTAAAGTTTTTTTATACATATCAATATTTTTTATTTACTTAGAAATAACATACGACATCAAATTTTTATGTAAATCCATAGAACAGTGTGGTATATATACATACGTCGTAGTAGTTTCCGTAGAAAAACGTCGGAAAGTCACAAAAAACATCCTAAGCTACGTAGTACAACGTCGGATTGTTACATGTGAAGGCATTTTTTTTATTTAATAAAGATTTTTTTAATATCATTATCTATTAATAACCCTTAATAAGAGACAAAAGGCTATTGCTAATTTTCTTTTCATTAATATGATAACAAAAAATATTAGGCCGAAAATTGTGAACTCAAAACTTTAAAGTGCTCTCCTGTAAAGTAGCTATTTTGTAGATCCGACTTTGTTCTACGACAGTGTCGAGCTGACGATGCGATTCATTGCTCGCTCGTAATAGCTAGTAGACATGAGTTATAAAATGTTGTTGAAAAAATTCTGACATCTGACTGGGTCCAATAATTACGTATGTAACGTAATTATTTGACCTTATACGTTGAACTAAAAGAAAGACTACACATTCACAATTTTAACGTCGTCCTTTCGTGTTACCGCGCAGAGGTCATTAACTTGTATGAATTCGAGTCGCACTCATCAGCTGTTTAAGGCCGGCTGCGCCCGAGCCTGTAGGCCTTCAACGCTTACCTCAGCCCCCGCAAAGCATACGAAACGTCTAAAAATACGATGCGCGGGAAACGCGAGCGCTAGCGCGTCGCTCATGAGGTCACGAACTTTAGCAGGCGTCCGACACTCGCTCAAGACCACGCATTATATGCCTACCCCTTCGCATAGTCAGGGCTGGGCAAAATACATGCTTAGCTTTAATTGAAAATCAAATTACAAAATACTGTATCGCAGGTAATTAAAATACGAAATACAAAATATCTTTAAGTAAAGTATTTGAAATATAAAATACAAAATACAGTTTTTTAGCTATTTTTAATTGTAATACGAAATACAAATTACAAAACAAGTAAATCTATACCAGCACGGGCTGAAAAGCAGAGGAAAACAAGATTAATTAATCAGTAGACCAAAATTTCTTTTCATGAACACTAGATTTTTAAATGACAAACAGCCTCTCGTTGGAGAGCCAATAAAACCTGCTAAATGTATTTTAATGTTAAAATGTAATTTGAAGCCGCGTCAATTATTTGAAAAACGAATTACAAATTACATTTTAAAGAAGTACGTATTTTAATTACAAGTAATTCAAATACTGCCCAACCCTGCAATAGTAGATACTGATACAAGCGACAGAGGGCTGCCGCACGCCGGCCGAGCTCACGCATGGCACGTTTCCCGCGCTTACTTATCGAAATGCCGAAACCACGTAATTATTTTGTAGTGGATGGGTGACAAAGTCAAAAAGCTAATGAAAAATTGTCTACGACTAACAAATGATAAATTATTTACGAGATTCAGGATATTTTCAACGATTAAATTTAATAACCGTGAATTCAAAGACAGGAAAAAATGTATCCATCATTTTATAAATCTGAAACATATTTGATCCACAACAAAAATGTTTTTTTTTTGCAATATTACTTTTTACCAAAATCATCTGACTACTCGTAGTACAACCCTAGCGCATTCGTTCGAATACGCGCTTGCAGCACAGGGCAAAGCAATCTCAACTCTTTGTCACGTGCTTATGGTACATTTTTGCTCGCTGCGAACAGCAGGTATTATTATTAGGATTATAGCGTAGGTTTTTTCGATTTTGTATTGAAGAGATGTACCTGTTACGTAGTAACAATTTAGTAATCTGTGCCTATACTCCAATTACTAAGAGATTAAACATTTAAACGCACGCTATTTACCGTTTGTTCAAACGATGTTGAGCTCTATTGCTAAGGTGACATGACAAAAACAGAATGCAGAATATATTTGTTATTGTAAACATTATTTTGCTTTCAACACCATCCTTATCAGAACGGAATAGAACTTAAAATCGGTTTTAATAAGCTGCAAAAAGAATTTGGAAGTTTTTCTAATCTTATTTTACATGAAGTATAGGCAAAATAAACAAAATAAAAACACCCGGACTAACACAGCGGCGACCCGGCTGTAATATTTGTAATTTTTGAGAATAATAAACCATTTTAACATTTGCGCATGTCTGGGCTTTAATCATGGGCGCATAAGGTTCAATTTGGTCTGTTTTATACAGTTGTTGGGATTGGTAAATTTATTCCGCGCGAAAAATAAACCATTATAGCTTTTTGCGCGCGTGACTTCTTTATTTACTTTATTACCATAGGACATTGAGGTATACATAGGGTGGTAAATTCAACTGTTTTATACACATACTAGCTTCTGCCCGCGACTTCGTCCTCGTGGAATAGTGGTGCTCCGCTCCTATTGGTTTTAGCGTGATGATAATAATATATAGCCAATAGCCTTTCTCAATAAATGGACTATCTAACACTGAAATAATTTTTCATATCGTACAAGTAGGTAGTTCCTGAGATTAGCGCGTTCATACAAAGTAACGAACTCTTCAGTTTTATTATATTAGTATAGATTTTGTAAATTTATTTCGCATGGTACCTCTACCTACTTAGTAAATTGAAGCATAATATAATGTAGATATATTATAATAATACATATTGTCAAAGCATCCATACCTTTTTTGTTTATTCAGCATTCGTAGAGCTAACTATGACAACCTATTTTTAGTTTTGCCCATTTTCTTAACTTAATTACTATTACTACTAGACCTACCTAATAAATAACTAACAATAATTATATACAACTAAACTCTATAAAGGTATTATTTTTACAAATTATTTTCGACTCAGCCAGTTGAGTAACAAAACTTAGCGGGGGTGGGGCGGTTTCGCAAAAATTGACATACGTCCAACCTCCAACGCGTTCCGCTCGGGACTAAATCACACGGCGCGAGCGCGTTAGAAGATGAAAACACTTGATTTTGGAATTAGTGGTATAGGTATTTTCATATTTCAAATTATGTCGGCCGTTTTTTGTCACATTTTTTACGACCTTTATTATGGTATAAGTTTTATTGTTCAAAGCCTAATATTACTCAAATGAAATGGGTTTTAGATCACCATTTAGACTTGTCTTTGCGATTAAATTGGATGCAGCCAAATACACGTAATCGTGTATCGAACGGCCGAATCACCTAGATCAAAGTATGAACTATTTTATATATTTTTTTCAAAATTTAAATCCGTGTTATCAATGAATAAAACGCAAAACAAAACTACGGTTTTCAGGGTCGGCTCGCCTTAACTATTGCCTATTCTGTGGTGTAGGTACTTACTGTAGATTAGGATTTGTTTAAATCGTATCTAGGTTCAACTTCGTAAAATGTTAAGGATGGAATTAAACATAAGTGTATTGGTGTAAGTTTATACCTACTTAGGTGGTTTTCGTAATTTTAATTCATATTTGTTAATACGTAAGCGATAAGCTATTCAAATTAGACTAGATCGAGTTACGTAGTCTATCTAGATTGGTTTATTCTTAACATCTTCACGCTTGTATTCCTCGGAGAGATAAACAGAAGGCAGAGCTACCTATTTTCTTACGTTGACAGTCACAGTTCACTAGTCATATTGGTAGGTCCAAGTCCAATGTAAACACAACGTGAGGACATGGTTTGCGTGCGGCTGTCCTGCACCACAGACACTGAGGAGAATAAGACTGTCATTTTAGTCATGCATGCGCTGTCGTGCGCCGTCTGAAGACACGACTTGCGAACGCAACCTTGCTGGGCGCTCCCCGACGACTGACTGAGTAAGAGAGCCCGCGCCCGCGCCGCCGCGGCGTCGGGGCGTGTCCCGGCGGGTCATTCATACCTCATACAATCGGGAGTAAAGGTTTTATGCAAAACGTCTCAAGCATTATTAAAATTTTATTAATTTGGAATAAAAGAAATAATTCCCAAAAAATATATTTTTCGTTTCTATGGCTTCTTTACCCCCCACAGATGTCCCTCTTAAAATATTTCGGGTATGAATAGATAGACCTTTGGCTTCTTTCTTATCTATATACTTGCACTAAGCCCACGATTTCGTTCTATGTTTATCGAACTTTTCCATCTTAACAATCTATACTATTATATAAAATGACAACCTCATACACTGAATGACTGACTCATCAACGCAGAGCCGAAACGGCTGGACCTAGAGTAATGAAATTTGGACAGAAGGTGCCTTTTATTGCCTAGACAAGTAATAAGAAAGGATTTTTGAAAATTCCAACCCTAAGTATATTAAAATAGGGTTGAAAGTTTGTATGGAGTAAGTTTTATTTTTGATTCAATTAAACTCAAATTTTGTAGAAACACTGTAAAATGAAAATAATTAAACACGTGTTTCACAGTTTTTCAGTATTTTAGCCCTAGGGTGAAAAATTAATTTTTTTTTTTTTTTTTTTTTTATTTCTTGATAATTAATACGGGGTTTTTATCCACATGGATACGCCAACCCCATTGTACCTTATCACTACTATTACGCTAATATAGTTTTAACCTAACTTATTTAAACAATATTGTAACAGTCTTAAATAATTTGCTATTCATTGATTAAACTGTTGTACTAAACCACACAATCTTTGTGCCAATTTTGATTTAGGATTCGCTAAGATAGTGAAAACGAGTCCAAGATCTAAAGTATTTAAACCAAACTCCTTAATCAATGAATCTCTTTCATTTTTGTTCTTAGCACACTCCATCAGCAAATGTTGCACGTCTTCTATTTTGTTACATACTTCGCAGTTTGGAGATGCTGCCTTTCGCATTAAGAAGGCAAACTTTGCCGATGGAAAGTGCCCAGAACGCAATCTCAACGCTACTTTGATGTACCTCCTACTTAAATTAGTGTCATCAAACCAGGGCGCGCGAGGAGGTTCACTCTGGATTACTTTGTACCATATACCTTTTTTATTCGAAATCTCGTTAAAATGATCTTTCCATTTATCATAACAAGACTCCTTGATTTTTGAAACATATTCCCAGTGATCAGGTAGGTAACAAACTTCATTCCCTGTGTTGATTGCTAATTTTGCCAAACGGTCAGCCTCCTCGTTGCCGCGTAATCCTATGTGTGCTGGAACCCATTGCAATATAATTCTAATTTCGTCTTTATTAATAGTATTAATAATTTTAAGAATTTCGTAAGCTATCGATGCACCTCTGCAACCAGAGGCGCATCGAGCCACATGCTGTAAAGCACTTTTGCTGTCGGTAAAAATAGCTGTTCTGTATAAATTTTGATTGAGAACATAAGCTACTGCTTCGTATATTGCAATGAGTTCCAGCGACATTATACAAGTATTTGCATCGATTTTAAAACTAGCTTTAAAATCTAATTTTTTATGAAAGAAAGCTGCCCCACCACCATTACGATTTTTTGACCCATCCGTGAAGATTTTATCCCAATCGTTATACTTATTATTTAATTCTGCTACTACTTCATTTGCCAATAGATTAGGGTCATAACATTTTTTTGATTGTTTAACATATTCTAGATCACATTTAATAACTCCTTTAGTTTGTATGGCTGACACCCACACATCGAGAGTGAACATTTTAAGAACATCTGAGGAGACAATATGTAGCTGACTTACTTCATTGAGCGTAGATGCTAGCAACGGTTTCTTTTTATTTATCCAATAACTGTTATTTATAAAAGAACTTAATTCAGAGACTATATTTATATTTAAATTATTTGTCCATGATCGACATTTCAGAATATGCTTATAGGAAAGATATTGCCGCCTCAAAAACAGTGGTGGTATATGCAATTCGCTTTCCATCACATGTATTGGTGAGCTTTTAATGAAGCCCCCTATAACTCTTAGAGCTTGATTCTGTAATTTATCCAATTTAGAAACATGTATCTTTGCAGCAGAATCATACAAATAACACCCATAATCGATCCGACTTCTTATGATGGAAATATATAACCTACGCATATGTTTAGTGTGAATTCCCCATGAGCTACCCGCTAATACTTTTAATATATTCAGATATTTTGAACATTTATCAATTAATTCATTAATGTGTTTTCTCCAATGTAAACTTCTATCTACCCAAAGTCCTAAATACTTAATACATTCTACTACATTTAATGGTTGCTCATACACTTTCAGAGCTGGCAATATACGTCTCCGACCCCTACTGTAAACACAAAAATTAGATTTAGTTGAGGATAAAGTTAGTCCAATCTCACCCAGTAAAGCTACAATACAATTAAGAGCATCTTGTAACGCCTGTTCACATTTCGCAATTTGTTTGTTACTAATGTAAATAACAAAGTCATCGGCGTATTGTGATACTATTACATTATTTACTTGATGACAAATTTGGTATGTAACCAAGTTAAATAAAAGGGGGGAAAGCGGGTCCCCTTGAGCTAGGCCTCTATTAGTCCACCTACATTCAGACCCTTGGCTACTATGAGATTTAATGATTAAATGTCTTTCACTTATAAAAGACCAAAGGTAGACACAAAATTTAGAACCAATTTGGATTTCATCTAGTATTTTAGTAACCGATTCAGTTAACACATTATTGTAAGCATTTTCAATGTCCAAAAAGCATGCGACTGTAGGAGCATTTTTAGTAAATCCGACTTGAATATAAGATACCAGCCTAGAAAGTGCATCTAAAGATGATTGTGACTTCCTAAATCCTACCGTACATGGAGATATTAATTTGTTCTTTTCTACAAACCATTCAAATCGCTTACAAATCATCAAGTGGAAGGTTTTACAAATACAAGATATTAGCGAGATGGGTCGTAGTTTAATGTCTGTATTACGATTATTAGAGTATTTTGGGATGGGGATGATTAGAATATCACGCCATTGGCGTGGAACAATACCGAGGGAAAGTACAAAATTGTAGATTTTAAGTAAAAACTGTTTTCCTATTTCAGGTAGATTATAAACCATTGAATAAGATATGCCGTCGTGTCCCGGAGCCGTATCCTTCTTTTTTAAGCAATTTTCGAGTTCTTGACTAATAAAATCAATTTCTAAAACCTCATTTTTAGAACTAAAACAGGGCATACAACTAGAAACGTAGTCTGGAGTTAGGGTGCGTAACAATTCATTTTGTTTTTCAACTGGTATAAATGGGCGTTGATGTTGAAAACCCTTCATCCACCTCATCCGACGCCACATCTCAGGGGCTGACGTAACTTCATCAATTGAATTACAAAAATTTTGCCAACCCTGATTTTTAGCTTTTTTAATTAGTTTTTGGGATTCTAAAGTAATTTTTTCTAATTTATTTAAATTTTCAGGGGTGGGATTTTTACGAAAAGTAGAAAGGGCTAATCTTCGTTGTGCAACTAATTGCGATAAATGAGGGGTCCAATAATTCTTAGGTTTAAACTTTTCATCTGGCTGATCACAAAATTTATAATATGGTATATGTTTATTAGCCGCGTATTCTATAGTATTTATAAAAAAATCATACATTAGTTGAACATTAACATCTGTATCCTTAAATTCTAAAAGTTTTTCTGAAACAATTTCGCGATAATCACCCCAGTTAGCATTTTTAAAATTTCTTCTTTTATGGATATGAATAGTGGTCGAAACATTCGCCGTCATTTTAATAATAAGATGGTCACTACCTAAATTTTCATTAAATATCTGCCAGCCGAAATTTATTGCAACATCAGAAGAAATAAATGATACATCAGGCGATGTCTGTTGTAAGTTTCCATTCACTAATTTAACCCGAGTCGCTTGGCCGTTATTTAAAGAAATAAAGTCATTATCTAGTGCCGCATCCATTATTTGTGTACCTCTAATATCTGATTTCACAGACCAATTGGTGTGGTGTCCGTTAAAATCGCCCGCTATTATTGTTTTATTCGGAAAGTATGAGAATATATCATTCCAGTCAGACGGTTGTGTTTGTACGGACGAAGGACAGTAAAGCGACACTACATATTCTAAGTCCTTGCAATTTGATAACCTAACACAGACCATTTCGATACCCATATTATTATTATGTAATGACACTAGGTGAGATTGCACCGACTTGTGTACCAACAAAGCGACACCACCGTAACCGTCATATCTATCATTTCTATATATATTATAACCGCTAATATTGACACTAACTTCATAGTCAAACCATGTTTCGCTGATAATTGCAATGTGTATATTTTCTCGAATTAAAAGTTCTGAAAAGGATACAAGTTTAGGACGCAAACTTTGCGAGTTCCATTGAAATAGGTTCAGCTTAATAATTTTTTGTAAACTATCCATTACTAAAACAATTTATGTTATTCAAAATTTCCTCTCCTAATATCAACTTAATTGCAAAATTTTTTAGTTCCTCACAAACAATTTTAAACAAGGATACAATTTTTTCTTCAAATTTACTCTCAGATCTAATAATACTTTTAATTTTTTCCCAAATTTTCTTCCATTCAAATTTGTATAATAGTTGTTCGCTTCGGTTTGTACCTTTCTCAATTTTCTGTGATGTAGAACATTCTTCATCTACCCGCTGCTCTAAAATATCAACATTTTTGTTATTGTATGTTTTACTAATGTTTTTCGTGCTACCCTGTCTTGAAGTGACTTTTTTCTTTGTGATTGCTACCGGTGTTTCGGTTTGTTGAATTTCTTCGTCCTCCTTTCTTTTTGTTTGCGGTTCTTGATGTACTAGGGCCCTCGTCAAAACACTACTGTAGGATTCTATAGCGGAGTTAGGCGTGATTATTGATTGCGTATTAGTAATTTGTGGTGTCTCCATTAAGTCTTTATTCAATTCTTGTTTTTCCTCCATATAACGTTGTAGGGCTATTTTGTATGTAACTTGTTCCTCACTCATTATTTTTCTGATAGCTTTTTCTTTTAAGTAAATGGGACATTTTCTGTCCAAAACAAAATGATTCCCCTTACAATTTAGACATGTGTATTCTTCCAGGCTACAATTATCGTGGTTTCCTCCGCATTTAGGGCAGCATATCTTTTTAGACGAACAATATTTAATCATATGTCCAAATTGCCAGCAGCCTGAGCATTGTGTCACTGGGAAAATAAATGCTTCTACTATAAAACGACAGTCATAGGCATATACATATTGAGGTAGTACATTTCCTTTGAAGCCTATTCTTATAGACTCACAATTAATCCATTTTCCTTCCGAGCTAAGCCGTTTTAATCTTTTAATTGATAAAACCTCAGTGTTCGATTTTAAAATCGTCTTAATTTCTTCTTCGTTTAATTCAAGGTCGATACCTTTCACAATTCCATAGGATATCGTCATTTCCTGAGTTAATTGACACCGTAGCCCCATGTCTTTGATTTTCTGACAGTTAAGTAGTCTTTCAGCATCTTCCATTCTTTGAAATTGAATCAAAGCTTTATATGAGCTTTTATATTTTATTCTCAGAATATTCTTCATATTTTCAGAACTCAACAACTTAGCCATGGCTATAGGTTTAGGCAGTTTATCCTGCGATGTAATACACACTTCATGACTGTCCATTACTTTTTTAACATTCTTCTCAATTCCATTTCCATTCCTTGTATCTGTAGATTCACTCCTTATGAAGCGTTTAGGTCTCCTTCGATTTACAGTTATAAAACCATCTTCGCTCGAATCATCTTCTCGATCCTTTCTCTTCTCCACAGGCCTTACTATTCCATCAGATCCTTTTTCTGTCCCTATAACTTCTACTTCCATCTCAATCAATTGCTCTTCGCATCTCTTTACTATTTCAGAATCACTTAAATCTGATCCACTTGAATTTTCTCCCATTTCACAATTAACTATGTATATATGTGTCACTCGTTACAAAGCAGCGAAAGCATAAACGCGTACGCACAGCTTCACGACTCGCGCCACACTGGAAAATTAAAATTTTAAGTTTGTAAAAATAAAAATATGTTTTAACTTTACGCGAAAGCGTCTGAACAGTTTTACTTGAAACTCACCAAAAATATTTGTTATGAATCGGGTCAAGCTTTAGGCTACAAATCATCACGCTAATTATTATGGGGGATGAGCAGTGAGGCATTGAAATAAGTTTGTAATGGGATGACCTAACAAGTTTTCATAATTATGCATTTTCGCTATCATTACAATCTTTGACATGAAAATCATCACGCCCGTTTCTTAAGCAGATAAGCAGTAATTAAATTTGAAAATACGTTGTATTAGAACGTCAATTTTACATACAATGTCAACGAGCACTGTAGCGGAGGGGCTGTATTAATGATCACGCGAATCGGTTACATCGAGTTCGAATCCCACATATTTTTGTTTTTTTTTTTTAGTTTGGTGTATACATAATTTCCTTTTTCTTTTAGTTCATATCACATAATATCTTTCACCTTAGCGGCTTCAAGAATAAAGTTACGAATTTGTTAAAAGTAAGCGCTTTCAAGTCATCATATTATGTAGATGTTATTCCACTTTAGTAAGCATGGGTGGTTAATGCTCATGCATTCTATGTATAAAAATGACCTCTTTTCATACATAACAGTGGAATAATTATTAAAAGCCAAAAAAATTAGCGCTTTGCATTGAATTCATTCTATTCCACACTTCAGAAATTAATAATCTAGAATTTCCGTTGCTAATTAACAAATCATAAGGCCAAACATTTCAATGTATTCGGATGGGCCTGAGTACCTAAGGATCGTTTGTATTACACCTAACTGTTAGCGAATATGTTGGCACGCGATTTCTGATAGATATAACAATAAAACATACATTCGGACATAATTCATCGTTCTCCTGCTTTTTTAAATCATCAAGATTACCCGTACGCCCAGTGCATGGCACCCCACAATTGTGGCGATAAATCTCCTCTTTGAGGAGTGGCTAGGAAGGCGCCACGGCATCTTGCCCTACCGCAGATCCTATGCCTACGCCTGACGCAGGTTCTCACCGGACACGGATAATTTGGGAGGTTCCTGTCCTGTTCCTTAACGTCGGGGTGTCGTCACTGTGAGGGTCATACAGTGGAGTATACAGTGGTGATTTGCCCCGCTTGGGTGGCGGTGACCTCTCACGTTCGGCCCTGGTTCAAACCATGGTCCAATGCGAGTGGGAATAGGAAGCAGTCGCCTCCTTATGCGAAACAGTCATGCTAGAGAAGGAGATAGCGGGATGCGTGAGGGAGAGATAAACCTCATGCCCCAGCCAAGCCTGATGGCTTGGCTTGGCTTCAGCATTTGGAGCCAGGAAACGACTCCAGGCCGCTGCAGGCCCGGGCCTGCAGACTTTAAGCAATAAGTGGCTAGCCGTCCGGTAAGAATAAGGCCCGCGTAGACGGCGCATTTGAGTTCCACGCATGCCTCAATGAGATATTAGCATAGTTGACGGGGCCTACCCCCAGGGAAAGTGCCTGGTGGCGCTGTTCGAAAGAGCTACCGCGACCTAAGAAAATAAAGGGCGAAGAAGAGAACATAATGGATCGATTTAAGTCAGTCTGACACATACCCACGCTCCGCCCATAGCGGGAAGAGTCGGGGGAGATGATTTTCCATTCCTAAAAAAAACTCTGAACTCTATACCTCTGCTTTCTCCTTTAAAGCTTAGAGGTGTGACGTTATGTTATAGAATAGTGAAAACAATCACTGGCATACGATCGCAGTAATCGCTGTTCCTTTACTATTAGTAATTGAAGAGTTCCATTAGCCATCACCGAAGAACTTCATCAGATCCCAATATACTATATGTATTATACTAACAACCTTCCTTGAAAACTGCATTTGAAGAACGAAACTCCTATCCAATTCGGTTCAGTAGTTTTTGAGATAATCGCGGACATAAAAACACATACATACGGGTCAAACACAGAACCACGTTTTTTGAAGTCGGTTAAAAAACTGCCTACCCGTGCGAAGCCGGGGCGGGCCACTAGTCATTCAATATATGTATTATCTCCTTCTTCTTCAAGAGCTACCATTGGAGGTCAGCCATCAATTGACGGACTCTGTTTCTGTCTTTTGAGAAGGAAACAGTTTGCAGGCGATAGTGTTATTCCTATTCTTGGATATCCTATCGCGGAGCTATGACTTCCCTGCTCATTATTATAATTACAGTGTCATTATTTTAATAATTATTTCCAATAAGATACAGGATGGTTCATAGACTAGCTTAAAAGTGGGACCGGTCTAGGTTTCCGTCTAAGTGCAGAAGTTTTCAATTTCTTAACCTTTACCTACCTGTATCTGTATTTTGTTTATATGATGCACTACTGGTACATACATGATGTACTCTACGTCCGTCTATGTGGTTGTAGTACTGTGTCTGACATTTTTCGTATATTTCACTGTGTTACAGCAGGTGCCACAGGTTTTCATAGTTTCCCGTATCTATACGTATAAAATGCTTTGTTCTGAATGACTGACGGATCAACGAACAGACAACCTGAAAATTCGAGGGTGTATTTTTTGTATGACGTAGATATCCGATAAGAAAAGATTTTCCGAAATTATACCCCTAAAGACGTAAAAAGGGGGGCAAAGTTTGTATGAAACTCTGTCTTTTTTTATTTAATTCGTATAGCTCACACGGGCGAAGCAAGTGTATATTTATGAAAATTTGTACCTGAAGCAATCAAGAGAATTGGCAGGCGGTCTTTAACACAGATTACTCTGTAATCTAGCTAGGACGTCAGAAACAAAACTGTCTCATATGCTTGGTTATTTAAAAAAGTTTTTTTTTGTCGGTAAATAGAATTTTAGATCAAATTTATATATTCAAAGCTAAATACTGAAATCAAATAGAAACCTGAAGCTGATGCTACTTATCCAAGCAACGTGGCCAAATGAACCTTACATTCTCCTATAGAAGTGCTGATGAAATTAAAATGGTTACTTATATTTCATGACTGAATTAGTTATGTAGGTCTTAGACACATTTTTTTTCTGGCATTTGTACGGAAACCAATAAAAAAATACAATTCACATCAATTTATTTTTTATTTTTAGTAATACTGTGCGACTGATAATATTAGATTATACCTACTTATTATAAAACTGTGAATCTCAATGAACTAAACCTAAAAGAATTTAATTATTTGAATGACTACAATCAAGTAAGTTGTAGCCACGCTTATGAACTTCAACATCAGCGTTATGTCCACTGAAAACATATCGTAAATGTAGATTTGTAGCGGCCAGGCTTCCACGAGTTTCATGAACGCTTTAGCTTGTACTCTCATTGTCGTCGGCAGATCATAGTTCATGACGATTTTGTTTACTAGAATCTTTGTTTCGTTGCGTGCTAAGAGCAACCGTTCACAAGTAATTGACATCAAAGTTACATAACCAACCCCACAAACAGTAGTCAGTATTGCATTGATCAATAAACCGATGTCATAAATTGAGTTTTGATAGAACTTGAGACAGATCCACATGATGGTAATTATAAAAATAAAAATACTCGTAAGTATCGTAAGGATTTGAAAGTTGAAAATGTTGTTGACCATGGAACAAGTTTGTCCGATCATGTCATACATCTTCGCTATATCACGAATTTTAGTATTACTCTCTGAAGGATGTCCAATGAAGTTCATCTCCGTTGTTCCAATGGTTCTGCATTTGAATGTTAAAACCGTTACAGTTTCCTTGGCTTGTTCATCAACAAACTTTTTCAAATAGTAGTTAATGATGTTCAGCCTACGTCTGAGTAAGTCAATATATTTACAAAAGGTTACTATTTCTAGTCTTAGCACAAGATCGGGAATTGTAGAGGCTAATGCCCAGCCCACATGCATAGTAAAACACGCTGTAATGGTAATTGTCAACTGACTGATAACAACAAAAGTAATGTATATGTACGATTCAAAAAGTGACTTCTTATAATAATTGTTTAGTATTTCGACTTTCAGCATAGTGTCTAGATGTGCAAGCGTAGTTATAATGCGAATATTAGTTGAATTATAACAAAAAGTTGTTGTTATAGTATTGACAAAGTGTTGAACAATCATCATTAAAACACAACTTAAATTAATAACTACTGAATCAGTGATAATATCACGACAAATAAAATTGAAGACGATATCGGAACATATTAAAAAAATTGTAATACTTATTGAGAGCACACACATTGATATTATTTTCATCTTCCAACTGGGTACTAGTATTTTTTCTTTTACAAGAGCTAATCTGAATATTCCTAGGAAATATTCAAATTTAATTATAATATTTATACTGTCGACAATTTGCATCGCCTGTCTCACTCTGAGTGTCTCTCTTGATAAATGAGACTTACTTTTTGATTCTTTTTTAACTTCCATTGCATTTTTTTATAGTTTTCTTGAAGCTGATACGTTTACCGAAAGTTAGGTAGTACTCGGATATAATAATAGCTTTAAGTGATTCTCGAAGTTATATTAATGAATAATAATGTAATGGATATAAAATATTCACCATACTTATTTACTTATTGCTCGATGATCAATATAATGAGTATTTTATTTCTTCACAGTAATGTAACTATTACATACTTCTTTCTTCTATGTATATATACTTACCCTAAGCCACGGTAATATTATGTATACAGTATTTAAACTTCATACAAACGGACCAAGCGCGAGCTATGCCTACACGGCTCGATGTCGGCATGCGCTCGGCATGCTGACAGTCGCGACTGTGCCGCAGTGACGGACGAACGGACGGTGTTGTTTTTTTAACAATAACGAGTAGGATATATGGTGCTGTTTCCAGAGATAATTTTTTTTAAATTACCCGGATACTCCGGAAGGTATAACTATAATTTTTGTATATGTCTGTCTATTAATAACGTAATCTGTTTTTGCTTTTAATAGGCAGATATATCGATTTTGCCACTGAGTAAAATACCTAGATTAATAAATAAATAAGTGGATAGTGTGTAAAAAGTGCACTTACGTTAAAAAAAAGTAGTTTTAAGTAGTAGTACTTTTAAGTAAGATTTTGTAGTAGGTAAACATGTATTTTTATTGAACACTTCCTATTTCATTCACAAAAAAAAAATCATTTTTTTAAATAAAAATATAATACATAAACATTCACAAAACTGGAAAGACACTCAAATAGGTTGATGAAATTATAACACTATAGGCGGGCATCCCTATCATGCATGTGTGAGTACCGCGCGGCTGTAGGTAGTTAAGTCCCGAACAGAGTTAAAATACTGTATAGATAATATTACCATAAAACTTTTCCATGTAAACAATCATTCAATATTGGAGGTCAGCAATCAATTGACGGACTCTGTTTCTGTCTTTCGCGAAGGAAACAGTTTACAGGCGATAGTGTTATTCCTATTCTTGGATATCCTATCGCGGAGCTATGACTTCCCTGCTCATTATTATAATTTCAGTGTCATTATTTTAGTAATTATTTTTAAGAAGATACAGGGTGGTTCATAAACTAGCTTAAAAGTGGGACCAGGTCTAGGTTTCCGTTTAAGTGCAGAAGTTTTCAATTTCTAAACCTTCACCTACCTGTATCTGTATTTTGTTTATATGATGCACTACTGGTACATACATGATGTACTCTACGTCCGTCTACGTGGTTGTAGTACTGTGTCTGGCATTTTTCGTATATTTCACTGTGTTACAGCAGGTGCCACAGGTTTTCATAGTTTCCCGTATCTATACGTATAAAATGCTTTGTTCTGAATGACTGACGGATCAACGCACAGCCTATAACCGCTACTCAGGTCTCTAACCTGAAAATTCGAGGGTGTATTCTTTGTATGACGTAGAGACGTAGGATTTTCCGAAATTCTACACCTAAGGAGGTCAAAAAGGGGGGCAAAGTTTGTATGAAACTCTGTATTTTTTTAATTAAATTCGTATAGCTTAGCGGGCGAAGCTAGTGTAAATCTATGAAAATTTGTACCTAAAGCAATCAAGAGCTGAGTAAATCAAAAATATGTTAATTATGTTTGTTCTATTTTATATACCTAGTTAGCACCAACTGTCTACAGTCTTCTTACCCTTTTATTGTGGGCATTGGCATTGTACCTAGAAAACAATCAAGAGCTGAGTAAATCTAAGAGAATGTTATTTTTATAAACGCTAAGTATGCACTTTTTTTTCCTACATGACCTCTTGCAGAGTGCTTCTAACAGCATTCGACCTGCTTAACCGGATAATGTAGCCTAATTTAATTAATTAAATTAAAGCCGCCAGCCAAGGCTTAAAACTAAATTTAAAACTAAGTGACAGCGCGCTAAGGACTTCCCCTAATGGGAAACAAACCTCGGCTTAGGGCGTCACTGGGGAGGACAACTAGGGACTAGCTGGATCATAACAATATTATTATTAGGGGCCTTTTTATGCTACTGGCTCAGCGCGTGGGCTGGCTCGTCGAGCAAGGGTCGGGGAGAGCATGGACGGGGACGTCGAGACGGGCCTCGGCGGCTAGGACGGTATGCCGGCGGTCTGTGTTTACTCTCTTGGAGAAGGGTAATATCGTCGTCGGGGAATATGCACTTTCTAGCCTGAAGCACAGGTTTATACCTAGTTCAGGCAAATATGCAACTGTGTTCTATTTTTAAGGATAAGATGTTTATTGTATATCTGACTTTTTTCTAAATAAACTAGTATTATTATTTTCGTACATTATATTACATTTTTAAATATTTTTTACAAATACTATAAAAAAAACATTTAAAATTATCAAAAATAGTATCCCACCGGTAACGAGAAAGGGTCCAAGTTACCGGCGGTCAGGGCTTTAGAGAAAAGAACCTCTTGACGATACGCGCAGTGTCTAGGAGTCTGCATCAAGTCCTTGATCCAGCTGCCTTACGAGAGCCTCTTTAGGTGTTAGTCGAGGCTCTTGGCTAGGAGTCCATTGGCCGAAACGACTATCGGCACAATTATTGTTGAATCCACATGCCACATATCGACAACCTCGTGTGCCTAATCAAGATACTTGAGTTGTTTATGTTTTTCAGCCTTCACGAGGTTCTCGTCATGTAGCACAGTGATATCAATAATCATTGTGCGGCGCTCTAATCGATCTATCACCACTATGTCAGGCTTATTAGCTGTAAAAGTTCTGTTAGTGAAGATAGATCTATCCCAGAATAGTGTGACATGGTCATTCTGAGAACTGGGTCGGGCACATACCTGTAATATGGGACCTGATAGTCCACAAGGCAGTATTGCGAAGCAAGTTGCTGATGGATGATCCTGGCCACTTGGTTATGTCTGTGCAAGTATTCGCCATTGGCTAGACTGGAACAACCGGAGATTATGTGTCGGATCGACTCTCCTGGATGGTGGCATTCCCGACAGATGTCAACCGTGCCATTCTTCACGATGTAGGTACCTTCGGTAGTTCCTTGTCATCATGACTTTATCCATAATTGCACAAACGAACCCTTCAGTTTTCCGAAGAGATCTCCGAAGCGTAACCAGGATATGGACGCTAAAAAGTCAATATCAGGCCCATGAAGGACCCGGAAGTAGCGTCCGTGTAGCTCCTTACCCTGCCATACCTCAATGCGTTCCTTAGTATCTAGAATTACAGGCTTGTGCCAATTCGCGTTAGCCAAGTATAGCGGGGTGAGTCTCTTGCCATCATGACTACATCCTTATGCATCTTCATTTCAGCCTTCAGAAAATATTCCCTGAGACTGCATTCCTTCGCGTTCAAAAATCCACCCCCTCCTAGCTTCCGGGATATACAGCCTCATCACCGAAGACCGCGGGTGATGCATCCGGTATGTTGTCAATAGTGAACGTACTCGTCGATCCAAGGCGCCTAATTCCGTTTGAGTTCATTTGAGTATGCCAAAAGAGTACATCAAACTACACAATAAAAGGGTAAGGCTACAGTCTTACCCTTTTATTGTGGGAATTGGCAGGCGGTCCTTAACACAAATTACTCTGTAATCTAGCTAGGACGTTTTTTTGTCGATGATTAGATTTAAGAACAATTTTATAAATTCAAAGTTAAATACTGAAATGAAATAGGAACCTCAAGCTGATAGATACTACTCGCCCATGCAACGTGACCAAATGAACCTTACATGTTCCTATCAAGAGCTGATAAGATTAAAAAAGATAGTTATGTTTCATTACTGAATTAGGTTATGCAGATCTTGGACACATTTTTTTCTGGCATTTTTACGGAAAAACAATAAAAATACAATTCACAACAATATTTTTTATTTTTAGTAATACTGTGCGACTGATAATGTTAGGTCATACCTACTTAAGTACTTATAATAAAACTGTGCTGAAAGAACTTAATCTAAAAGAATTTAATTATTTGAATGACTACAATCAAGTAAGTTGTAGCCACGCTTATGAACTTTAACATCAGCGTTATGTCCGCTGAAAACATATCGTAAATGTAGATTCGTAGCGGCCACGCTTCCACGAGTTCCATGAACGCTTTAGCTTGTACTCTCATTGCCTTCGGCAGATCATAGTTCATGACGATTTTGTTTACTAGAATCTTTGTTTCGTTGCGTGCTAAGAGCAATCGTTCGCAAGTAATTGACATCAAAGTTACGTAACCAATCCCATAAAAAGTAGAAAATATTACATTGATCGATAATCCGATGTCATAAATTGAGTTTTGATAGAACTTGAGACAGGTCCACATGATGGCAATTATAAAAATAAAAATGCTCATAAGTATCGTAAGGATTTGAATGTTGACAATTTTGTTGACCATGGAACAAGTATGCCCGATCATGTCATACATCTTCGCCATATCACGTATTTTAGTATTACTCTCTGAAGGATGTCCAATGAAGTTCATCTCCGTTGATTCAATGGTTCTGCATTTGAATGTAAAGACTGTTACAGTTTCCTTGGCTTGTTCTTCAACAAACTTTTTTAAATAGTTGTTAATGATGTTCAATCTACGTCTGAGTAAGTCAATATATTTACAAAAGGTCACTATTTCTAGTTTTAGCACAAGATCGGGAACTACAGCAGCCAATACCCAGCTTATATTCAGAGTCAAACAACCAATAATTGTAAATGTCGCCTGATTGATAAGAACAAAAATAACGTACATGTACGATTCAAAAAGTGACTTCTTATAATAATTATTTAGTGTTTCGACTTTTAGCATAGTGTCTAGTTGTGCAAGCGTAGTTATGATGCGAATATTAGTTGAATTAAAACAAAAAGTTGTTGCTATAGTATTGACGGATTGTTGAACAATCATCGTTATAATAAAAATTAAATTAACAACAACTGAGTCAGTAATACTATCACGACAAGTTAATTTAAAGACTATATCGGAACATATAAAAAACATTGTAAAACTTATTGAAAGCACACATATAGATATTATTTTCATCTTCCTACTGGGTACTAGTATTTTTTCATTTACAAGAGCTATTCTGAATATTCCGAGGAAATATTCAATTTTAATTATAACATTTATAGTGTCGACAATTTGCTTCGCTCGTCTCACTCTGAGGGTCTCTCTTGATATATGAGACTTAAATTTTGATTCTTGGTTAACTTCCATTGCAATTTTTTAATAGTTTTCTTGAAGCTGATACGTTTACCCAAAGTTATGTACTCGGATGTAATAATAGCTTACAGTGACTCTCGAATTTATATTCATGACTAATATTAAAATGGATATAAAATATTCACATTGCTTACTTCACGTATTACTCGATGTTATCAATATAATGAGTATTTTATTACTTCCAATGATGTTCCTATTATATACTTCTTTCTTATTTATATGCTTGCCCTAAGCTCGCGATTTTATTCTTTCTATATCGAACTTTTCCATGTAAACAATAATTCAATATGTCATCGAGAATTTACAATTTATTTACATTTTTCTTATTATTATAGAATAATAAGAAAAATGTAAATATATTGTATTATACATAGGTATAATACAAAAAAATAATAAAAAAAAACAGAAGTTAGACATCAAAATATTCGTCCGCATCGCTGTTAGCGGGAATCGTAACCAAAAGGCTGGCTGCATTGCCAGGTTGGATGGCAATGCTGATTCTTTGGCCTAGGTATAAGCCAGCCTCCGGGTCACGCGTGGAGTCGACTAAACGCTATGTCTATATATGTATGTAAAGCCTATGTCACGATATAGGAGACGGGCACTTGGACCCCATGGCCCTAAAGTTTCAACCCCAAACGGCTCAAATATATAATTGCCTATAAGGTTTATATATGCGCAGTTTGAGGTTTTCCGTGCCTGCAGCGGCTGCACCAGCACAGCCTGCCGTGCTGGGAAGGTGGCATGGAGCAAGGATGTCGACACAAGTTGCGTCCCACACCAAAGACCTTCCCATCTTCCATGGCATTATAGACATACCATCCGGTCTCTTACCATCGTCGCGTGCCAAGCCATTGGGTTCTAAAACAGCTGGCACCCCGGTGGTGACAAGAGCACGGCGGATAATGTCATTAATACTGGCGTGCCGTGCTATGCGACCTGCGCTCTTACTGCAGGAAAGACCATGGTGTCCAATGCCATCCACGGGTCACCACACTGGCAACAATGTGGAGCTCCACAAGGAGCGCCAAAGCGCAAGCATGTAGCGTGCCGGAATGTTGTGTCACCAATATAGGTCTATGGCTTCATGCACTTCCATCACCCAGCATAGTACTATTAGCACCCAGCATAGGGTGATGGAAGTGCATGAAGCCATAGACCCGACTCCCACTTCCCCACAGCCAGAAGGCGGGCACGCTCGGCAGTATTGGTAGACATGTTAATAAGATCTTTCCGCGCCAATCTGCAGAGCGGCTCATCCCACTATCTCTGGGAAGCCGGGTTGCCAGGTAAACCTGTATTTGGGCAAGCCATTTTCCAGGCGTTTATAGCATCAGTCAAATACGGCACCTCAAAGTCAACCAGTGACGGAGCTAAAATTTTCCTGGTTAACTTTTTGGTGCTGTAGACTGAGGATAAGAACGCCGGTAAACTAATACTAGAAATTTTGCGGACGCCGAGGCCACCAAACCGAATGGGAAGAGTCGCTTGAAGCCACGAACGGTCGTCCAGAGCCACATTAAATAAAGAAGTTAAGGTGCTGCGAATAATTTGGTCAACTCAGTCTAACAGGTGTGGCTGCTTCCATAAAGGGGATGAACGAAGATTATACATAAATTTTCGGCCGAAACAACAGTATTTTACTAAAGTAACTGACTCACCAGATTCTCCGGCACCTGAGCTTACGAGATCCTATGAGATTATATGTCATCTCCTTCTTCTTCAAGTGCTACTAGTGGAGGTCAGCAATCAGTTGATGGATCTGTTTCCGTCTTTTGAGAAGGGAACAGTTTACAGGAGATGGTGATTATTCCTATTCTTGGATATCCTATCGCAATCGCTAATCGCTATCCTTGCCAATTGGTATAATTTCATTGTCATTCTTTTAATAATTGTTTTTAAGACTTCAAAGACACAGGGTCTTTTATAGACAAGCCCAAAAGTAGGACCAGGTCTAGGTTTCCGTCTAAGTGCAGAAGTTTTGAACTTCTCAACCTTCACCTACCTGTATTGGCATTTCGTTTATATGATGTACTACAGGAAGGTACATACATAATTTACTCTACCTACCTACGTATAAGCGGCTGTAGTACACTGTCTGACATTTTTCGTATATTTCATACTGTTAAGCAGGTGCGAGAGCTTTCATAGTTCGCCGTATCTATACTATTATATAAAATGACAACCTCATACACTGAATGACTGACTCATCAACGCAGAGCCAAAACGGCTGGACCTAGAGTAATGAAATTTGGACAAGAGATGCCTTTTATTGCCTAGACAAGTAATAAGAAAGGATTTTTGAAAATTCAAACCCTAAGTATACTAAAATAGGGTTGAAAGTTTGTATGGAGTAAGTTTTATTTTTGATTCAATTAAACTCAAATTTTGTAGAAACACTGTAAAATGAAAATAATTAAACACGTGTTTCATAGTTTATCAAGATTTTAGCCCTAGGGTGAAAAATTCAAATTTTAAGTTTGTAAGATTAAAAATATGTTTTAACTTTACGTGAATTCGTCTGAACAGTTTTACTTGAAATTCACCAAAAATGTATAATCGGGTCAAGTTTTAGGTTACAAATCATCACGCTGATTATTATGGGGAACGAGCAGTGAGGCATTGAAATAAGTTTGTAATGGGATGACCTAACAAGTTTTTATAATTATGCATTTTCGCTATCATTACAATCTTTGACATGAAAATCATCATGCCCGTTTCTAAAGCAGATAAGCAGTAATTAAAATTAAAAATACGTTGTATTAGAACGTCAATTTTACCTGCAATGTCAACGAGCACTGTAGCGGAGGGGTAGTATTAATGATCATGCGAATCGGTTACATCGAGTTCGAATCCCGCGTTTTTTTAGTTTTTTTTTGAGTTTGGTGTATACACAATTTTCTTTTTCTTTTAGTTAATTTTCACATAATATTTTTCACCTTTAGCGGCTTCAAGAATTAAGTTACGAATTTGTTAAAAGTAAGCGCTTTCAAGTCATCATATTATGTAGATGTTATTCCACTTTAGTAAGCATGGTGATTAATGCTCATGCATTCTATGTATAAAAATGACCTCTTTTCATACATAACAGTGGAATAATTAAAGCCAAAAAATTTGCGCTTTGCATTGAATTAATTCTATTCCACACTTCAGAACTTAAGAATCTAGAATTCCCTTTGCTAATTAACAGATCATAAGGCCAAACATTTGAAAATATTCTGAAGAACCTGAGTAAGGATCGTTTGTATTACACCTAACTGTTAGCGAATATGTTGGCACGCGATGTCTTATAGATATAACAATGAAACATACATTCGGACATAATTCACCGTACCAGCTTTTCCTAATCATCAAGATTACCCGTACGCCCAGTGCATGGCACCGCACAATTGTGGCGATAAATCTGTTCTTTGAGAGGCTAGGAACGCGCCACGGCATCTTGCCCTACCGCAGATCTTATGCCTACGCCTGACGCAGGTTCTCACCGGACACGGATATTTTGGGAGGTTCCTGTCCTGTTCCTTAACGTCGGGGTGTCGACACTGTGAGGATCATACAGTGGAGCATACAGTGGTGATTTGCTCCGCTTGGGTGGCGGTGACCTCTCACGTTTGGCCCTGGTTCAAACCATGGTCCAAATCGAGTGGGAATAGGAAGCAGTGGCCTCCTTATGCGAAACAGTCATGCTAGAGAAGGAGATAGCGGGATGCGTGAGGGAGAGACAAACCTCACGCCCCAGCCTAGCCATCAGCATTTGGACCCAGGAATCGACTCCAGGCCACTGCAGGCCCGGGCCTGCAGACTTTAAGCAATAAGTGGCTACCCTTCCGGTAAGAATTAGGCCCGCGTAGACGGCGCGTTTGAGTTCCACGCATGCCTCAATGAGATGTTAGCATAGTTGACGGGGCCCACCCCCAGGAAAAGTGCCTAAGGGCGCTGTTCGAAAGAGCTACCTAAGAAGAGAACATAATGGATCGATTTAAGTCAGTCTGATACTTACCCCCGCTCCGCCCACAGCGGGAAGAGTCGGGAGATGATTTTCTATTCCTAAAAAAAAAAAACTTTTTGCAAAAATAGATCAAAAATACACAACACAATACCTAATTGGAGACACCGACTTCTGGAACGATGTATTAGTTATTTTTCAATTTTAATTTCCATGCCAGTTCTATTTTTGCAAAAAAGTTTTTCAGTTCGCTTTTGAGTGCAGTAGTTTGTAATTTAAATAAATAACAATATCCTAATGTCCAGACAAATGTTCATCACATTGAATAAGGGTGAACTCTATACCTCTGCTTTCTCCTTTAAAGCTTAGAGGTGTGATGTTATGTTATAGAATAGTGAAAACAATCACTGGCATACGATTGCAGTAATCGCTGTTTCTTTACTATTAGTAATTGAAGAGTTCCATTGGCTATCTCCGAAGAACTTCATCAGATCCCAATATACTATATTATGTATTATACTAAAAACCTTCCTTGAAACTAACTTGACTATGCTTTTGAAGAGCGAAAACTCCTATCAAATTCGGTTCAGTAGTTTTTGAGATAATCGTGGACAAAAACACATACATACATATGGGTCAAATACAGAACCACGTTTTTTGAAGTCGATTTAAAAACAAAGACTGCCTACCCGTGCGAAGCCGGGGCGGGCCACTAGTCTATAAATAAAATGCTTTGTCCTGCATGACTGACAGATCAACGCACGGCCTATAACCGCTGCTCGTAGAGACCTAAGGAGGTCAAAAAGAGGCAAAGTTTGTATGAAACTTTGTCATTTTTTTTTAATTTTAATTCGTATAAGTAGCTCACGCGGGCGAAACTAGTGCAAATATATGAAAACTTGTACCTAACGCAATCAAGAGTCGAGTAAATATAAGAAAATGTTATTTATGTTTATTTTATATACCTACCTAGTTAGCATCAACTGTCTGCAGTCTTCTTACCCATTTATT
Source organism: Pyrrhia umbra (assembly GCA_963891755.1). NCBI lineage: Eukaryota > Metazoa > Arthropoda > Insecta > Lepidoptera > Noctuidae > Pyrrhia > Pyrrhia umbra. The sequence continues at coordinate 9,543,857 of OY982925.1, forward strand.
GTGGGAATTGGCAGGCGATCCTTAACTCAGATTACTCTGTAATCTAGCTAGGACGTCAGAAATATAAACTGTCACTTATCCTTGGTTATTGTAAAAAAAGGTTTTTTGGCGATAAATCAAATTCTAGAAAAATTTCATACATTGAAATGAAATAGGAACGTGAACCTGATACTACTTGCCCATGCAAAGTGCCCAAATGAACCTTACATGTTTCTATACAAGAGCTGATGAGATTAAAATGGATAGTAATGTTTCATGGCTGAATTAGGTTATGCAGATCTTAGACACATTTTTTTTACGGAAAAACAATAAAAATACGATTCACAACAATATTTTTTTATTTTTAGTAATACTGTGCGACTGATAATGTTAGGTTATACCTGCTTAGGTGCTTATTATAAAACTGTGCTCAGTGAACTTAACCTAAAAGAATTTAATAATTTGAATGACTACAATCAAGTAAGTTGTAGCCACGCTTATGAACTTTAACATCAGCGTTATGTCCACTGAAAACATATTGTAAATGTAGATTCGTAGCGGCCAGGCTTCCACGAGTTCCATGAACGCTTTAGCTTGTACTCTCATTGTCGTCGGCAGGTCATAGTTCATGACGATTTTGTTTACTAGAATCTTTGTTTCTTTGCGTGCTAAGAGCAATCGTTCGCAAGTAATTGACATCAAAGTTACGTAACCAAACCCAAAGAAAGTAGCAAGTATTACATTGATGATTAAACCAATGTTATAAATTGAGTTTTGATAGAACTTGAGACAGGTCCACATGATGGTAATTATAAAAATAAAAATACTCATAAGTATCGTAAGGATTTGAAAGTTGAAAATGTTGTTGACCATGGAACAAGTATGTCCGATCATGTCATACATCTTCGACATATCACGTATTTTAGTATTACTCTCTGAAGGATGTCCAATGAAGTTCATCTCCGTTGATTCAATGGTTCTGCATTTGAATGTAAAGACTGTTACAGTTTCCTTGGCTTGTTCTTCAACAAACTTTTTTAAATAGTTGTTAATGATGTTCAATCTACGTCTGAGTAAGTCAATATATTTACAAAAGGTCACTATTTCTAGTTTTAGCACAAGATCGGGAACTACAGCAGCCAATACCCAGCTTATATTCAGAGTCAAACAACCAATAATTGTAAATGTCGCCTGATTGATAAGAACAAAAATAACGTACATGTACGATTCAAAAAGTGACTTCTTATAATAATTATTTAGTGTTTCGACTTTTAGCATAGTGTCTAGTTGTGCAAGCGTAGTTATGATGCGAATATTAGTTGAATTAAAACAAAAAGTTGTTGCTATAGTATTGACGGATTGTTGAACAATCATCGTTATAATAAAAATTAAATTAACAACAACTGAGTCAGTAATACTATCACGACAAGTTAATTTAAAGACTATATCGGAACATATAAAAAACATTGTAAAACTTATTGAAAGCACACATATAGATATTATTTTCATCTTCCTACTGGGTACTAGTATTTTTTCATTTACAAGAGCTATTCTGAATATTCCGAGGAAATATTCAATTTTAATTATAACATTTATAGTGTCGACAATTTGCTTCGCTCGTCTCACTCTGAGGGTCTCTCTTGATATATGAGACTTAAATTTTGATTCTTGGTTAACTTCCATTGCAATTTTTTAATAGTTTTCTTGAAGCTGATACGTTTACCCAAAGTTATGTACTCGGATGTAATAATAGCTTACAGTGACTCTCGAAATTATAATCATGACTAATATTAAAATGGATATAAAATATTCACCTTGCTTATTTCAATTATTGCTCGATGTTATCAATATAATGAGTACTTTATTATAACAGTGATGTACTATGACAGTATTTTTTTCTATATATTAAGCACAAAGTTTGTTTATAATGTTAACACTTTGAGTACATTTAAAATGCTTTTATATTGCTGTGCCCTAGCAGGGTCATGTATGTACCTTAATTAATATTTGTAACACCATGTAAACTACATGATTGCAATAAATGACTATGACTATGACATAATGTACTTCTTTCTTATCTTTATACTTGCACTAAGCCCGCGATTTCGTCCTATGTATGTCGAACTTTTCCATGTAAACAATCATTCAATATGTGATCTCCTTCTTCTTCAAGTGAAGGTCAACAATCAATTGACGGAATCTGTTTCTGTCTTTTGCGAAGGGAATAGTTTACAGGCGATAGTGATATTCCAATTCTTGGATTTCCTATCGCGGAGACTGCCTTGCCCATTGTTATAATTTCATTGTGATTATTTTAGTAATTATTTTTTAGAAGATACAGAATGGTTCATAGACTAGCCTTAAAGTGGGACCAGGTTTAGGTTTCCGTCTAAGAGCAGAAGTATTGAATTTCTAAACTTATACCTACCTGTATTTGTATTTAAATAAAAAATAAATACAAATAAATATATAAAACTATGCTACACGCCGAACTGAATACCTTGTAAACAAACATATCAACACCTCCCTCAATTAACGCCACGAGTACACTGCAAACAGGATTCTAGAACTTAACATGTACCCGAAGCCTTACAAAGGGTAGACTTAAGCGCTCAATACTATGTCTTGGCACATGACTGAAGGACAAATAAGCAGTCATGGGTTCTAGGAACAAAGGGACAATAGGTCAACCGAATAAGTTGGAACTACCAAGCACTTGCAATACTGAGTTTCTGAGAAATGGGAGAATCATTTAGTGGTAGAATTGTAGCAATTTAGAAACATGTTTATTCATATTATGTGAAAGTATTTACAGAATGAAATACAATATCAAAAAATCTTTCGTCTTTAATTAAGTAAACAAAATTATATGGTATCAAGTTAACATCTACTTTTTAACTTTATAACTTACAATCTACCTTTAAAGTAGACACCGACCAATAAAAATGTCAACAAAAAGCAAAACGTCGAGCATAAATCCTTAATCTTTAACGATAAAGTCCTAGTAAAATAAATATTAAAGGTCAGACGACGTATCATGTTGCCAAGTGACAAATGACGTGTATATCCTAGAAGTGGACTCTTCCTTCATGAATTGAATTATTTATACGTCCACTGGCGAAGATAGCAAAAACAAGGTTAGATTGCTTACATGCAAAAGAAATACTGGGACATGGTAATCTTAGGGTATGAATCAGATAAACGATAGCCGCAAGCAGAGCCGCTCTAGAAGTTTGCTCCCGATATTTTAATAAAATAAATGTAAGTATTACGAATAACTAGGATTCGAATACGGTATCTTGAAATGCCACAACGCATAATTCTTTTAAATGTTTGAAAAGCTAATTTAAATATGTTACTGAACAAATAGATGAAGTTTTAACTGGCGATTATTTGTGAAGATTTGTATCTCAAAGTAATTTATGTCTTGTGTTTGCCCTTCCTGGTTGATGATCGTAGTTTCTTTTGAGTCCAGGAAAAAATGCTTTATTGCTATATTATTTACTCACATATTATAGCGTAAATAATTAAATAAATACACATAGAAATGTGTTTCTAAATATAAGTGCTGCGATGCTCTACCCTGTCCTTATTCCTACTCATAGGAATGGTTGAGAAACATTTGTACTGGGCGACATTGTAGGTTATTTTCGCGTCCCAAAAATCTTCGCAGGGCAAGCGATACGCTTGAAATAGTTCAACTATAGATGATCTAAGGAATTCATCTTTCTTTTCGGTCCCTTTCCGACTTTAGACAAAAGTGCTTGCTCGTTCATCATACGACTTTAGCTGATAGATATAAGTAATATGCAGCTGCTGAATCATCCAGGGCCATAGCCTACCGGGGTTGCGGGATGTTTGAAATAGTTACCGCGCTCTCAGAACACAAAAGGCTAAGGAAGGAACGTGGATGACTTTTAGTCAGTAAGAGTCTGCCACTAACGGTCGGAGTAGTGATTTTCCATCAGAAAAAAAAAGATGCTGATTCATAAAATGTCGTATCGAAATGAAATATTTTAATCGACCCGCTAATGTGATGATGAAGCCAGCACATGTGGTTAGTGGTTGTGTTCGTATTATTAAAACCCTATAGTTTGGGCTTATATGATTCGTTTTGACGAGATCAATAGATAAGTGTGCGCATTTTTTGATTTTTAAACTACATAATATTTATAAAAGGCGGGTTGGTATTTGAAGTGATAGTTGTTTTTAATTAAAATCGAATGCTTTATACGTACAACTAATCAAAGTAATTATTATTTACTACATTACTTATAAAAAGTACCCTATAACCATCTCTAGGAGAAGATCAATCCTTAAGACCTTTTACTAATAATAACGTAACAAACAAATAAATATTAGTAGGATAGTTAGGAAGGTAATATTTTTAAATAATTTAATGCTTTGCGTTATGTTTACTCTGCGTATCACCATAGGAACCCAATAAATTTAACAAAAGCTGTAATTATGTTGAGTAGTTGTTACATTTCCTTTTTAATGACGTTTTATTAATAAGGTATCCCTGTCAAAATCAATTTTATCGTTATTAAAATATATCGTTATTAACAAACATACAGCTATAGTAGCTGTATGTTTGTTAATAACGATAAAATTGTGTGATGATATCTTTAGCCCGCGACTTCTCCCTCATGTATTTTTTTTACTTATTATGATGATACTTATTATCATGATCCTAACTAGTACTATTATAAATGCGAAAGTGCGATTTTATGTTTATTTGTTTGTATGTTAGGCTTTTACAGTAAAAAAGCTTAATCAATTTCGATAAAACTTAGTACCTACATATATAAATGGGACTTAATATTTCAATGCGTCGAGTAGTTGTCTTCTAACGTGAGTAAAACCGCGGGAAACAGCTAGTAAGTTATAGTTTCTATAAATTGTACTGTCTGTCATTCTGTCAACTATTTCATAAACCTGAATATATTTTCCGATATTGAGTAAACTATTCTTTGTTTACAAGATAAAGCATTATGATAATCATAATGGAACGTCAACAGTGTGACTTTATGTTTTTTAATAAAATATTTCATTTCACACGATGTTACTTTAACAAATAGGCGTCCCAATACGCTAGCTTCGGTAACGATGAACAAAAATAAAACAGGCGAAAAAAAGGAAGAAAGTAAACCAAATATGGAGCACTTAGAAGAAAGTATCAAGATTGCCAAAGTAATGTACATTGTGAAACCTATAACGATATTAGAATACTGCTTCGCAATTTATAAATTTCATTATTGGGATGGACAGTTGCAGCCGACTAAAATTAAAATGAAAATTATATCATCCCTATGCATATTAGCTTACTCTGTAATGATATTTCAATTCCTTATTTTACCGGTCGTAGATAGCTCTGAAGTCATAACAGTTATACCTTCTATAGCCGTGTTCATCCAATATGTAATCTCTTCATTCACAAGCTACTTTCGTTCCAGCTCAATATCACATATTCCCATATTCACAACGATTGCTAAACTAGATAACTTATTGAAGGTTGAAATCGTTGATGACTTTTATAAAAAATCACGTTCAAAAGTGAATTTACTTGTGTTCATTACCATTTTAATCCATGCGATCAATGCCTCCTTAGAAATTGCGGGTAATCCCACTGAATTGGCGTGGATATTTGTGGCATATCATTTGTATTTTACACAAAAAATTGAATTATTAGCTTTTTTTAATTGTGTTGACATGTTAACGAATAGACTAGATGTGATTTACAAATTCTTGAATACATTTGTTACCGAACAAGACCAGAAGGATATGACGGTTTTTATTGTCAGGGAAAGACAAAAAGAATCACAGGAAGGGTTGAATTTTATTGGACGTGCATCAGCAACTAACGTCAAAATACGAGACTTAGCTGCGATATATGACGTAATTGGAAGAATTTGTTTATTGATTAATGAAGTTTACAACTTTAAGCTATTGATGATTCTGGCGACCTCTTTTGGATTTATACTTATAACCTTTTGGCAGGCGCTCTCCTTCTATAAAACTCTCGAAATTGGCACAAGTGATTTGATTTACATGATAGTTTTGTGTTTTAGTACTATTTGTAATTTGATCGGTCTTGCATTTGTTTGTGAAAAATTACTACGAGCACGTAATAAGACCAGGATTTTAATCAACAAGATAATAATGAACTATGATCTACCAAAGACGATGAGAGTGCAGGCTAAAGCGTTTATGGACCTCGTGGAGGTCTGGCCGTTACGTATCTGTGTATACAAAATGTTTTCTATAGATATTACGCTAATCTTAAAGTTTATAAGCGTGGCTACGACCTATTTAATAGTAATCATACAAATATCTAATTTAATTTAGTTTTTCTCCAAAAAAAAAACTTATAATCAAACATATTTATGTCTATGTATATGCAATCTATGTTTGTACAGTTGTGTTTTATTGACTTGTAATTCATAGTAGCCAACACAAGCCTTGTAACTTAGCCTTGAGTGTGTTTTTTTTAAATATAGTCTAGTATTGAGAACACTACCAATATCGTTTTATTTTCTAATTCATTTTGTTGGGATCGATATTTTGAAAGAAAAAACGTAGAGAGAGTAGGATGGTCCCTAGTTTCGTGATTTCTCTATGATGTTCAAAACATACCTACCTATATTATTATTGCCATACTGGTATTAGTTCCAATGGGTACTTCGTATACCCATTATGAACATGATTGATGATGAGGTATGTATTGAAGATAAACGGCATTCTGTTGTGGCGGAATGCCGCTGACATTCAGACTATTTTTGTTTAACAGAGAAAGAGAAGAGCTGTTCGATCAGTTTATAAGCTAAGTCCCAGACACTCACTCAGAGAAATGTTCAAAGAAATAAATATAACGACTGTTCCATCTCAGTACATTTACGAAACCTTGTTGTATGCACATAAAAACGCAAATATTTTTACAAGATACAGTGATGTTTATAATATTAACACAAGGAATAAACACAGATTCGTTATTCCCGCTACCAGGCTCCAGAAGATAAGCGGCTCATTTAAATGCCAATGTATACGCTTCTACAATAAAATTCCCAGCCATAATCAAAATTTAAGCCTTAATAAATTCAAATCATTCATTAAGCAGTCATTTATGTCGCAAAGCTTATAACTCTGTTAAGAACTACCTAGATGACAAAAAGGCTTGGGAATAAGCTGTTTCAATTCTTGCACCTATTTGTATGGGCTATCGGTATTTTTTCCTTTGATTTATTAGCATACACAGTGACATGTAATAATATATTTTTTGATGATTATTTTATTCACATTGACATGTTTACTCTAATTGTTATTTTATAAGCATTGACATTATTACCTACTTTTTAAAGTAGCTCAAATTATTTGATTGTGAATGTGTGTACAATGTGGGCTTTCTTTTATTTATTGCCTTAATGTTTAGTTTCATTTGCGTCTGACGGTTCAAGTATTTCATGCGGCCTACTCAAATGTCCTTTCTGGGGGTATTGTTCGTTGGATTGTATGTTCCTAAGTTAATGTTGAGCTAACAAAGACCGACACTTGCGTGCCAACTGAATGGACAGGCCCACTCGGATTGGTATGATTCTTTCTTCAATAGGTCGTTTCAGACTCGAGCCTACGTTGTACATCCATGATGCAATTACATTATGTCTGGACCTTAAAAGAGACTTTGACCCTTGACTTTGTTTCAGTGTTTCTTATCAAGGCAGTCAAATAGGAAATACCGTCCTCATCTAGCTTTAAAAAAATAATTGACGTGCAAAAGTGTTATTTTATAACCTATTTGCAAAATAAATATCATTTATCATTATCATTTATCATTTAATCGGATAACTACAATGGGTAACTGAAATTGAAGTAGAGAGTGCAGACAATTGTGTACCTTATTGTTGCATGTTGCTTTTCTGTTCCTATTTGCATGTAGTTTTTTAGGGTTCCCTAGTCAACAAGCAACTCTGATAGTTTCGCCATGTCTGTTTCTATGTCCGTCAGCGGTAAAGCTCAACAATGTTTGTATTGTTTTATGAATTAATGCAATGAATGTGTTGCTAAATTTACTACATAGATGTGACGATATTGCTAAGGAAAGATAGTTGGGGATATCAGTCGCATCTGTTCAAATCAGAAATGAGCTGATAAACGAATGTTGGACGCATCCTTCTAGAATATTATAAACTAGTCGATTCCCGTGGTTCTGAACTCTCCTTAACACCACCTTAACGCTCCCGGACAAAAAGTAAGCAGCTATAACCGTATCCAGGGTCACGTCTATCTCCGTACTAAATCAAGAATTTAGAGGTTGTTGATTTGGATGAATTATGCGTTACAAACATTTCATAAGACAGGATTAAGATAGAATACTTTTATCCCGATATCAGGACCTAATTCTGAAGTCCACCCAGACGAAATGAGTTTGGGCATAATATCTCAGCCAACCTGCATAAATGGTTTGTGAACTTCGTCATTCATTAAAGCAAATACGCATAGAAAATAGCAAAATTTTGAACAGTTCTCAAATTTTTCCATGACTCTGGCATGATTAGAAAACATAATTACATCAAGGGAATTTAAATAATGAATATTTTAGCACTTAAGCGATCTACACTTAAGTCGATTACAACACCTAATGGAACTATAACTATACCTAATATCAAGGTATACTAGAGAATGATCACAAGGCGTTATAGTACCTATCCAAGTATCTACTTACTACAAACGTTTCCATTTCGTTCAAAAAATAACATTAACAATGGTAGATAAAGAAGAATCAAAAAGCAAACCCTACTCCAAAGAACTACACAAAGTGAGGCGAGAAAAGCAAATTTTCGACACAATAAATGCTATAATTAAAATTGAAAGTTTCCTCGGAATGTTTAGATTTGCTTTTGTAAATGAAGAATTACGAGAACCCAGTTGGAAAATGAAATTGATATCTGTTTGTGTCATCTTAACAAGTGCTATTTTCTATTTGTTAAACTCTGCGATCTGCTTTAACTTTACTTCTGCTGAAACAAGATTTATTAGCGTACTATGTGTTGTAATGACGGTAATTCAATACTTGGCCAGTACAATATCAACTACATTCTTTTTTAATTCAACTAATATTCGCATTATAACCACGCTTGCCAAACTGGATATCAAGATGAAAGTCGAAAATATGAGTTTATTTTATAAGCAATCACTTTTGGAAACGTACAAATACATTATCATAGTTGTTATCAGCCAGATAGCTATGTCTATTAAAGATTTTTTAACTATGTATGTAGGATGGGCTTTTGCTGCTCTAATTGTCGATCTTGTAAAAAAACTGGAAATTGTAACATTTTGTAAATACATTGACTTATTATGGCACAGACTTCAAATGATTAACTACTATTTAAAAACATTTGTTGATGATCAAGACAAAGAAACGGCAACGGTTTTTACAATGGAATGCAGAACTATTGTAACAGAAGAGAAGGACAATTTCATTGGATATGCATCAGAGAGTAATACTAAAATATGTGATTTAGCGAAGATGTATAACACAATCGGTCATATTTTTGAAATGATCAACAAAATCTTCAGCCTCCAGATTCTCACGATACTCATGAGTACTTTTATGTTATTAATAACTGTCATGTACGCCTGCCTCAAGTTTTACCGAACATCAATTAATATCTCGGTTCTAATGATAAATGCAATAATATCTTTTTGCTGTTGGGTTGGCTACTTAGTTTTGATGTCATTGAAGTGCGAACAATTGCTCTTAGCACGCAACGAAACAAAGATTCTAGTAAACAAAATCGTCATGAACTATGATCTGCCGACAACAATGAGAGTACAAGCTAAAGCATTCATGGAACTCGTGGAAGCCTGGCCGCTACGAATCTACATTTATGATATGTTTTCAGTGGACATAACGTTGATGTTAAAGTTCATAAGCGTAGCTACAACTTACTCGATTGTAGTCATTCAAGTAGTTAACTTCTCTTAGGTTAAGTCGCCGAAGTATTGATTAAGTACAGATTTATACAAGTATTTAAAATAGTCAGAAGATTTTTAGGGTTCCGTAGAGGATAAGGAACTCTTATAATTTCGCGTTATTAGTCTGTCTGTCCGCGGCATAGCTCAAATGTTATTAGTACCAGAACGCTGAAATTTGGAATAGATGTACAAATTGATTATGCCAATAAAGTAGCAAAATATATTTTATTAGGGTACCTTCCATATTCGTAAAGTGGGGATGAATATATTTTTGTGAAAGCAGGAAAAACATTTTCCAATTTAAATAATTATTTTCGAGAATCGAGCATTACCCTCCTAAATGGCTCCTCCTAGATTTGTAAAAATATCACAGACGTAGCATATAAATAAACAAACTTAAAAGGAATAATATCACGGCTAAATAGGCTTTACTGGTTACAGAGTTATAGACGACGAACTAAAACCTATTACGGAACCCGATTGCGCGTAACCCGACACGCACCTGGTATTTTTATTTAAGAATCATTCTTAGATTTACATTTGCGTGCGTCATCTTGCAATGTTACTCCAAAAACAGAGACGAATTCAATGACACTACATATAATGAAATCCGTCAAAAGGTTTAGGCTGTAGAGCATCCCAAAGAATAAGACATACCTACATATAAAACAGTACCTACCCTCCTTAGTGATAGAAACATGGAACACTATCAGCAATTAGTAAATAGACACTCTTTTGTGTACTATTAATAATACAGGTGGAAAGTAAAATCGATAATCGTTAACTACTTAAAACTTGATGGAATTAATCATTTAGTGCCATCGTATTGCGACTAGTTGTACTCCCAAAAGTCTCGGCAGTAAAAAAAATAACGAAAACCCAGCAAAAGCAAACAAGCCAGAAGTTAAATTAAATATGGAACAATTAGAAGAACGTGCATACGATAGCAAGATTACCAAAGTCATGTACACTACAAAACCTGTAATGATATCAGAATACTGTGTCGGAATATTTAAGTTTTATTTTTGGAATGGGCAGTTACAGCCACCTAACAAAAAAATGAAAGGAATTTCTTTTCTATTTGTGATATCGTACATTTCAATGTTAAGTTATTACTTTCGAGTAAACGAAATCAATCTTCTAAACATTCGCAGTATTTTACAATATTTGCCTTCTATAGTGGTGTTAATCCAATGCGTCATTACGTCGATAAAACGCTGCTTTCAATCCTACTCGACATCAAATATTCACATATTTACAACTTTTGCTAAACTAGACAACTTACTGCATGTCGAAGGTTTGCATGATTTTTACAATAAGTCTCGTTCAAAAATCAACTTAATGATGTTTGTTTTTGTTATCATTCACGCTTTTATTTTGTTGTTAGAAATTACAACTAATTTTAATCGAAATTTATGGGTAATGTGCATTTGGTTTCACATGCTTTCATCACAAAAAATTGAAATACTAGCATTTTTAAACTGCATAGTTATGGTAACGTATAGATTGAATGTGATTAACAAAATCTTGGAAACCTTTGTTAATGAACAATGCCAGAAGCACATGACAGTTTTTATTGTTAGGGAAGAAAATAAAGATTCTCAGGAGAAGTTGAATTTTATTGGACGAGCATCAGAAAATAACGTGAAAATACGAAAATTAGCTGCGCTGTATGACATTACTGGGAAAAATTGTTTGTTGGTCAATGAAGTTTACAACTTTCAGCTATTTATGACTTTCATAACACTCTTTGGTTTCATACTTCTTACCATTTGGCAGGTTCTCTTCTTATATCAGAGTAGTAAATATGGTTCCGAATATTTTGTCGCGTTATGCCTTTGGTGTTTCAATAACGTTTACAATCTGATCGCCCTTACGTTTGTTTGTGAGAGATTACTTCGAGCACGTAATAAGAGCAGAATGTTAATCAACAAGATAATAATGAATTATGATCTACCGAAGACTATGAGAGTACAAGCTAAAGCATTCATGGAGCTCGTGGAGGCGTGGCCGTTACGCATCTATGTATACGATATGTTTTCTATAGATATTACGCTGTTGTTGAAGTTTATAAGCGTGGCAACGACCTATTTGATTGTTATCATACAAATATTTCAATTTATCTAAGTTGACAAGTTATAAGTTTATCTAAGTAACATATGTGTCATACTCTTATCTCAATTTTGGAATATTACCACTGGAGTGTACCTAGAATGTTGTTTCTCACCGCTGAAGACACTAATTAAGTAATTACACGTATTACCGATACATTTCCATCGATTGCAATGTTTACATTTACTATACAACTTTTACTTACTAGCTATTCCCCGCGCTCTGGGGGAACTTCTTTGCGCACCCGAATAAAAAGTTTTCTATCTGTTTATCCAGATTTTAAACTATTGCATTTATATTATTAGTGTCTGTTATTGTTCTCGCGTGTTCTAATTTGTTATTGTGTATTGTATGTGATTAAAATTTATTGTTTTCTCTTGAATGTTTGACAAAAATAATATGGATTTTTATTTAAAACCTACGATTGCCTCAATCACTAGAATTCTATGTTATATTTTAGTATGCATTGAAAATATTATGTTGGGTCAAGTGTCCCGATTGAAGTAAAGCTTAAAAGCCAAAAAGCATTCAAACATAATGAATTACCCTCTTGAACTACGGGTAAACATTTTTGATGTAAGTTTATAAATAACAAAATAATTAAAATCACTTAGAACCTGTACTATTCCCAGTTTCCGTGAGTGCTGCAGCTATCTCACAAAAAAATCAAAAAATAAAAGGAATGTAAAAATATATAGGTACAATTTTGGCCGGGTACAATACACTCTATTAGAAAATATTTAAAGAAGCTATAGGAGGCCAAGGATATTTTTCAAATTAATTAATTTTATAAAGTTTGATTTATTCCTTAAAATTGAAGCCAGAATGAAGTTTTACCCGTAATATCGTATCTGCTACGATTTGTTAATCTGGCTATCCACATATTCGCAAAGTAGATATTAAAGTGGTATAGGTATAATCAGGTATTATGATACAATTAAAATAATTACAATCAGTTCAATTTTCATAAAATATGCATTATATTACATAATTATCATTAACGAAACACATAACATGCAGTAGCTTTTGTTTGCGACCACGACTCCGTTTTTTTTCAGCCACGTACAAACCTTTATAAAAAATATCAAATCAACTTTAACAACCTATTGCATGAAAATTAATATTAAAATGTAATACATTTCAAAACATAATAATATAATTACAATAAGGTAACAATCAGCCATGACATCGCGTAAAATACATAAAAAATACCAGTCCATTTTTAAAGTCGGTAAATATTATACCACTTACCGCAGTCTATTTAATTATTAATTATAATATTTTGTGTATAAAAGATGAAACTAGATAACTATTAATGAAATTCCATTACGATAATAACATGAACTTAACACTCAATTTTACATCAAATAAGTCATTTCAAGGTATCGCACTTTGACAATCTGACGTCCTGAATGTACAATATAAAACGTATAAGAATGACAGTTAACCCAACAAAAGTAAAGAAGCAAGAAAGTAAACCAAATATGGAGCAGTTAGAAGATAGTGAATACAATAGCAAAATAACCGAAATTTTAAACATTGTGAAACCTATAACGATACTGGAATACTGCTCTGGATTATTTAAATTTAAGTTTAGAAATGGACGGTTGGAGCCTATCAATAAAAAAGTCAAAATGATTACTTTTCCCTGCGTGATTGTCTATTTTTTATACATATTTGAAAACACTTTTGGTGCGACCGAAACTACATTTTTAGTCAGTTACACACCCATACTGTTATTGCCTTCTTTAACAGTGATAACTCAGTATATTATCTCATCAATCAAAAGCTTCTCGCAGTCCGCCTCGATATCAAATATTTGCATATTTACAACCATTGCCAAAATAGACAATTTGTTGCATGTCGAAGTTTTGAATGATTTCTATAAAATAATCCGTTATAACACAAACTTGATCGTATTCGTTTTTCTTCTCGCTCACTTTAGCAATTTTTTGTTAGAATATGTGACTTCTTTTAATGCCCCGTGGATAATAATTGTCTCCTTTCATTTACATATGACACAAGAAATTGAATTACTAGCTTTTTTTAATTGTATCGCTATGGTAACGTATAGACTGAATGTCATGAACAATTTTTTGAGTACATTTGTTACTGAACAAGACCAGAAAGATATCACGGTTTTTATTGTCAGGAAAAAAATTAAAGAATCACAGGAGAAGTGCAATTTTATTGGACGTGTATCAGAAAATAACGTGAAAATACGAGAATTAGCTGCGATATATGATATTATTGGAAAACAATGTTTAATGATCAATATAGTTTACAACTCAAGACTATTCTCGATTCTCGTGACCGCTTTTAGTTTCATACTTATTAGTATCTGGCAGGCGCTCTCCTTCTATCAGAGCTCTCAATATTCTACCAAAAATTTAGTCAAGTTGTGCCTTTGGTGTTTTAGTACACTTTGCAATCTGATCGCCCTTGCATTTGTTTGTGAAAAATTACTTCGAGCACGTAATAAGACTAGGATTTTGGTCAACAAAATAATAATGAACTATAATCTACCGAAGACAATGAGAGTACAAGCTAAAGCGTTCATGGAGCTCGTGGAGGCCTGGCCGTTACAAATCTATGTATACGATATGTTTTCTATAGATATAACGCTGATGTTAAAGTTTATAAGTGTGGCAACAACCTACTTGATTGTTATAATTCAAATATTTCATTTTATATAGTCTTGCTTATACGTATAAGTAGTTTTATTCTAAGATATATTCACGGATTAACTATTCAATGACATTGTTAAGAGTGCAATGTTACCAGATCTCTTATTCCAAATATCAGCACAGAAAATAAAAAGTATATTCATATATATCAAGAGAGCACCAATAAGACCAAAAAGTTGAAATAAAAAACTGGGGTGTCGATTATCTCATGTAATTTTTAGTTCTAATAATTCTAATTTAAAACAAAGCGGGATTTTAGAACCTCAGTATTGCTTTGCTATGCTTTTTGTGAAGGCAGGAGAGCGGGAAACTATATTTAATGGGTACTATTTATGTGATTTTAAATTATCAACGCAAATTATAATAGGTATTTAGACATTGTATGGATTATGACGATTGGTTTGGCAAGATTTGTATTAAAGATCCCACGATAGTGTTCGTGTATCTATCTCCGAATGTATCACATTACTACTTCGGTTAATTTGGATTATTTGTGTAACTATGTATTTGTTGTAGTTTGTTCGATGTGAATGTTCTACTATTTATATTAAGATAATAAATAATTTAAAAAATACTTTGCTTTTTATTATATAGACCTATGTTCTTAAAATAAACTCAAGGAGAAATAAAATAAATAAATAATTATCATTAAGAGGCCAATTCCGAAATTATCAATAAATATTCTTGTATACTCATCAGACAGACTTACTTTCGCATTTATAATATTAGTAAGGAAAAGTTAGTTAGAGGAGCTCGTGGCTAAGTAACAGCCGCACGGGTCGATCGATCAAAAGGTTAAGCTACGCTTGGCGCCGTCGGTCCGTGGATGGGTGACCATCTATGACACAACGAAACTCCTCCGTGCCTCGGAAAGCACGTTAAGCTGTTGGTCCCGGCTGTCATTTGTAGATCTTTGACAGTCGTTACGGGTAGTCAGAAGCCAGAAAGTCTGACAACCAGTCTCGCCAAGGGGTATCGTGTTACCCAGTAAACTGGGTTGTGGAGGTCAGATAGGCAGTCGCTCCATGTAAAACATTGGTACTCTCAGCTGCATTCGGTTAGACTGGAAGCCGACCCCAACATAGTTAGGTAAAGGCTAGGCAGATGAGTAAGGAAAAGTTAGAATATAATTCTAACTTTTAAGAAACTCAAATAGCTATAGCATATTATGAATTTAAATTTTCAAAATATTAACAGACTTGGAACAGCAGCTTACTGCTTAATAATTCCTCGGGGTATCTGATTAGATGAAATCGTTAGAAATAATTAGTCTGATGGATATATCTAATTTGTTATTAATTTATCATTACTGCCCTAGTAAACAGACTATTATTATATATATGAATATATTTTATCTCGAGCAATTTGACATCAAAAGGCAACGATCAATACCTACTCAAAAAAAAGAATCATCGAATCAATCTAATAATTACATTTGACTGCGTCATTTTCCAAAATTAATCCAAAAACAGGGACGAATTCAATGACACTACATATAATGAAATCCGTCAAAAGGTTTAGGCTGTAGAGCATCCCAAAGAATAAGACATACCTACATATAAAACAGTACCTACCCTCCTTAGTGATAGAAACATGGAACACTATCAGCAATTAGTAAATAGACACTCTTTTGTGTACTATTAATAATACAGGTGGAAAGTAAAATCGATAATCGTTAACTACTTAAAACTTGATGGAATTAATCATTTAGTGCCATCGTATTGCGACTAGTTGTACTCCCAAAAGTCTCGGCAGTAAAAAAAATAACGAAAACCCAGCAAAAGCAAACAAGCCAGAAGTTAAATTAAATATGGAACAATTAGAAGAACGTGCATACGATAGCAAGATTACCAAAGTCATGTACACTACAAAACCTGTAATGATATCAGAATACTGTGTCGGAATATTTAAGTTTTATTTTTGGAATGGGCAGTTACAGCCACCTAACAAAAAAATGAAAGGAATTTCTTTTCTATTTGTGATATCGTACATTTCAATGTTAAGTTATTACTTTCGAGTAAACGAAATCAATCTTCTAAACATTCGCAGTATTTTACAATATTTGCCTTCTATAGTGGTGTTAATCCAATGCGTCATTACGTCGATAAAACGCTGCTTTCAATCCTACTCGACATCAAATATTCACATATTTACAACTTTTGCTAAACTAGACAACTTACTGCATGTCGAAGGTTTGCATGATTTTTACAATAAGTCTCGTTCAAAAATCAACTTAATGATGTTTGTTTTTGTTATCATTCACGCTTTTATTTTGTTGTTAGAAATTACAACTAATTTTAATCGAAATTTATGGGTAATGTGCATTTGGTTTCACATGCTTTCATCACAAAAAATTGAAATACTAGCATTTTTAAACTGCATAGTTATGGTAACGTATAGATTGAATGTGATTAACAAAATCTTGGAAACCTTTGTTAATGAACAATGCCAGAAGCACATGACAGTTTTTATTGTTAGGGAAGAAAATAAAGATTCTCAGGAGAAGTTGAATTTTATTGGACGAGCATCAGAAAATAACGTGAAAATACGAAAATTAGCTGCGCTGTATGACATTACTGGGAAAAATTGTTTGTTGGTCAATGAAGTTTACAACTTTCAGCTATTTATGACTTTCATAACACTCTTTGGTTTCATACTTCTTACCATTTGGCAGGTTCTCTTCTTATATCAGAGTAGTAAATATGGTTCCGAATATTTTATCGCGTTATGCCTTTGGTGTTTCAATAACGTTTACAATCTGATCGCCCTTACGTTTGTTTGTGAGAGATTACTTCGAGCACGTAATAAGAGCAGAATGTTAATCAACAAGATAATAATGAATTATGATCTACCGAAGACTATGAGAGTACAAGCTAAAGCATTCATGGAGCTCGTGGAGGCGTGGCCGTTACGCATCTATGTATACGATATGTTTTCTATAGATATTACGCTGTTGTTGAAGTTTATAAGCGTGGCAACGACCTATTTGATTGTTATCATACAAATATTTCAATTTATCTAAGTTGACAAGTTATAAGTTTATCTAAGTAACATATGTGTCATACTCTTATCTCAATTTTGGAATATTACCACTGGAGTGTACCTAGAATGTTGTTTCTCACCGCTGAAGACACTAATTAAGTAATTACACGTATTACCGATACATTTCCATCGATTGCAATGTTTACATTTACTATACAACTTTTACTTACTAGCTATTCCCCGCGCTCTGGGGGAACTTCTTTGCGCACCCGAATAAAAAGTTTTCTATCTGTTTATCCAGATTTTAAACTATTGCATTTATATTATTAGTGTCTGTTATTGTTCTCGCGTGTTCTAATTTGTTATTGTGTATTGTATGTGATTAAAATTTATTGTTTTCTCTTGAATGTTTGACAAAAATAATATGGATTTTTATTTAAAACCTACGATTGCCTCAATCACTAGAATTCTATGTTATATTTTATTATGCATTGAAAATATTATGTTGGGTCAAGTGTCCCGATTGAAGTAAAGCTTAAAAGCCAAAAAGCATTCAAACATAATGAATTACCCTCTTGAACTACGGGTAAACATTTTTGATGTAAGTTTATAAATAACAAAATAATTAAAATCACTTAGAACCTGTACTATTCCCAGTTTCCGTGAGTGCTGCAGCTATCTCACAAAAAAGTCACAAAATAAAAGGAATGTAAAAATATATAGGTACAATTTTGGCCGGGTACAATACACTCTATTAGAAAATATTTAAAGAAGCTATAGGAGGCCAAGGATATTTTTCAAATTAATTAATTTTATAAAGTTTGATTTATTCCTTAAAATTGAAGCCAGAATGAAGTTTTACCCGTAATATCGTATCTGCTACGATTTGTTAATCTGGCTATCCACATATTCGCAAAGTAGATATTAAAGTGGTATAGGTATAATCAGGTATTATGATACAATTAAAATAATTACAATCAGTTCAATTTTCATAAAATATGCATTATATTACATAATTATCATTAACGAAACACATAACATGCAGTAGCTTTTGTTTGCGACCACGACTCCGTTTTTTTTCAGCCACGTACAAACCTTTATAAAAAATATCAAATTAACTTTAACAACCTATTGCATGAAAATTAATATTAAAATGTAATACATTTCAAAACATAATAATATAATTACAATAAGGTAACAATCAGCCATGACATCGCGTAAAATACATAAAAAATACCAGTCCATTTTTAAAGTCGGTAAATATTATACCACTTACCGCAGTCTATTTAATTATTAATTATAATATTTTGTGTATAAAAGATGAAACTAGATAACTATTAATGAAATTCCATTACGATAATAACATGAACTTAACACTCAATTTTACATCAAATAAGTCATTTCAAGGTATCGCACTTTGACAATCTGACGTCCTGAATGTACAATATAAAACGTATAAGAATGACAGTTAACCCAACAAAAGTAAAGAAGCAAGAAAGTAAACCAAATATGGAGCAGTTAGAAGATAGTGAATACAATAGCAAAATAACCGAAATTTTAAACATTGTGAAACCTATAACGATACTGGAATACTGCTCTGGATTATTTAAATTTAAGTTTAGAAATGGACGGTTGGAGCCTATCAATAAAAAAGTCAAAATGATTACTTTTCCCTGCGTGATTGTCTATTTTTTATACATATTTGAAAACACTTTTGGAGCGACCGAAACTACATTTTTAGTCAGTTACACACCCATACTGTTATTGCCTTCTTTAACAGTGATAACTCAGTATATTATCTCATCAATCAAAAGCTTCTCGCAGTCCGCCTCGATATCAAATATTTGCATATTTACAACCATTGCCAAAATAGACAATTTGTTGCATGTCGAAGTTTTGAATGATTTCTATAAAATAATCCGTTATAACACAAACTTGATCGTATTCGTTTTTCTTCTCGCTCACTTTAGCAATTTTTTGTTAGAATATGTGACTT
This sequence comes from Pyrrhia umbra, assembly GCA_963891755.1. Lineage (NCBI taxonomy): Eukaryota > Metazoa > Arthropoda > Insecta > Lepidoptera > Noctuidae > Pyrrhia > Pyrrhia umbra. Next base: position 9,563,588 of record OY982925.1, read on the forward strand.
CTTTTAATGCCCCGTGGATAATAATTGTCTCCTTTCATTTACATATGACACAAGAAATTGAATTACTAGCTTTTTTTAATTATATCGCTATGGTAACGTATAGACTGAATGTCATGAACAATTTTTTGAGTACATTTGTTACTGAACAAGACCAGAAAGATATCACGGTTTTTATTGTCAGGAAAAAAATTAAAGAATCACAGGAGAAGTGCAATTTTATTGGACGTGTATCAGAAAATAACGTGAAAATACGAGAATTAGCTGCGATATATGATATTATTGGAAAACAATGTTTAATGATCAATATAGTTTACAACTCAAGACTATTCTCGATTCTCGTGACCGCTTTTAGTTTCATACTTATTAGTATCTGGCAGGCGCTCTCCTTCTATCAGAGCTCTCAATATTCTACCAAAAATTTAGTCAAGTTGTGCCTTTGGTGTTTTAGTACACTTTGCAATCTGATCGCCCTTGCATTTGTTTGTGAAAAATTACTTCGAGCACGTAATAAGACTAGGATTTTGGTCAACAAAATAATAATGAACTATAATCTACCGAAGACAATGAGAGTACAAGCTAAAGCGTTCATGGAGCTCGTGGAGGCCTGGCCGTTACAAATCTATGTATACGATATGTTTTCTATAGATATAACGCTGATGTTAAAGTTTATAAGTGTGGCAACAACCTACTTGATTGTTATAATTCAAATATTTCATTTTATATAGTCTTGCTTATACGTATAAGTAGTTTTATTCTAAGATATATTCACGGATTAACTATTCAATGACATTGTTAAGAGTGCAATGTTACCAGATCTCTTATTCCAAATATCAGCACAGAAAATAAAAAGTATATTCATATATATCAAGAGAGCACCAATAAGACCAAAAAGTTGAAATAAAAAACTGGGGTGTCGATTATCTCATGTAATTTTTAGTTCTAATAATTCTAATTTAAAACAAAGCGGGATTTTAGAACCTCAGTATTGCTTTGCTATGCTTTTTGTGAAGGCAGGAGAGCGGGAAACTATATTTAATGGGTACTATTTATGTGATTTTAAATTATCAACGCAAATTATAATAGGTATTTAGACATTGTATGGATTATGACGATTGGTTTGGCAAGATTTGTATTAAAGATCCCACGATAGTGTTCGTGTATCTATCTCCGAATGTATCACATTACTACTTCGGTTAATTTGGATTATTTGTGTAACTATGTATTTGTTGTAGTTTGTTCGATGTGAATGTTCTACTATTTATATTAAGATAATAAATAATTTAAAAAATACTTTGCTTTTTATTATATAGACCTATGTTCTTAAAATAAACTCAAGGAGAAATAAAATAAATAAATAATTATCATTAAGAGGCCAATTCCGAAATTATCAATAAATATTCTTGTATACTCATCAGACAGACTTACTTTCGCATTTATAATATTAGTAAGGAAAAGTTAGTTAGAGGAGCTCGTGGCTAAGTAACAGCCGCACGGGTCGATCGATCAAAAGGTTAAGCTACGCTTGGCGCCGTCGGTCCGTGGATGGGTGACCATCTATGACACAACGAAACTCCTCCGTGCCTCGGAAAGCACGTTAAGCTGTTGGTCCCGGCTGTCATTTGTAGATCTTTGACAGTCGTTACGGGTAGTCAGAAGCCAGAAAGTCTGACAACCAGTCTCGCCAAGGGGTATCGTGTTACCCAGTAAACTGGGTTGTGGAGGTCAGATAGGCAGTCGCTCCATGTAAAACATTGGTACTCTCAGCTGCATTCGGTTAGACTGGAAGCCGACCCCAACATAGTTAGGTAAAGGCTAGGCAGATGAGTAAGGAAAAGTTAGAATATAATTCTAACTTTTAAGAAACTCAAATAGCTATAGCATATTATGAATTTAAATTTTCAAAATATTAACAGACTTGGAACAGCAGCTTACTGCTTAATAATTCCTCGGGGTATCTGATTAGATGAAATCGTTAGAAATAATTAGTCTGATGGATATATCTAATTTGTTATTAATTTATCATTACTGCCCTAGTAAACAGACTATTATTATATATATGAATATATTTTATCTCGAGCAATTTGACATCAAAAGGCAACGATCAATACCTACTCAAAAAAAAGAATCATCGAATCAATCTAATAATTACATTTGACTGCGTCATTTTCCAAAATTAATCCAAAAACAGGGACGAATTCAATGACACTACATATAATGAAATCCGTCAAAAGGTTTAGGCTGTAGAGCATCCCAAAGAATAAGACATACCTACATATAAAACAGTACCTACCCTCCTTAGTGATAGAAACATGGAACACTATCAGCAATTAGTAAATGGATCCTCTTTTGTGTACCATTAATATCGATAATAATCGTTTCCTACTTCAGACTTGATGGAAAGAATCATTTAGTGCCATCGTATTGCGACTAGTTGTACCCCCAAAATTCTTGGCAGTAAAAAAATTAATGATAATACAGCAAAAGTAAACAAGCCAGAAGTTAAATCAAATATGGATCAATTAGAAGAAAGTGCAGACGATAGCAAGATTACCAAAGTCATGTACACTGCAAGACCTGTAATGATATCAGAATACTGTGTCGGAATATTTAAGTTTTATTTTTGGAATGGGCAGTTACAGCCACCAAACAGAAAAATGAAAGGAATATCTTTTCTATTTGTGATAACGTACACTTTAATGTTATTCTATTACTTTCAAGTAAACGAAATCAATATTTTAAATAGTCGCAGTGTCATACTATATTCACTTTGTATAGTGGTGTTAATCCAATACGTCATCTCGACGATCAAACGCTGCTTTCAATCCTACTCGACATCAAATATTCACATATTTACAACTATTGCTAAACTAGACAACTTACTGCATGTCGAAGGTTTGCATGATTTTTACAATAAATCTCGTTCTAAAATCAATTTAATGATGTTTGTTTTTGTTGCCATTAACGCTTTCATTCTGTTGTTTGAAGTTATGACTAATTTTAAACGAAATTTGTGGGTGACGTGCATTTGGTTTCACATGCTTTCAACACAAAGAATTGAAATGCTAGCATTTTTAAACTGCATAATTATGGTAACATATAGATTGAATGTGATTAACAAAACCTTGAAAACCTTTGTCAATGAACAATGCCAGAAGCACATGAAAGTTTTTATTGTTAGGGAAAAAAATAAAGATTCTCAGAAGTTGAATTTTATTGGACGTGCATCAGAAAATAATGTGAAAATACGAGAATCAGCTGCGCTGTATGACATTATTGGGAAAAATTGTATGTTGATCAATGAAGTTTACAACTTTCAGCTATTTATGATTTTCATATCCTTTTTTGGTTTCATACTTATTATCTTTTGGCAGGTGCTCTCCTTCTATCAGAGTAGTCAATATAGTTCAATTTTTTTGTCGCGTTGTGCCTTTGGTGTTTCAATAACCTTTACAATCTGACCGCCCTTACGTTTGTTTGTGAGAGATTACTTCGAGCACGTAATAAGACCAAGATTTTAATCAACAAAATAATAATGAACTATGATCTACCGAAGACTATGAGAGTACAAGCTAAAGCGTTCATGGAGCTCGTGGAGGCCTGGCCGTTACATATCTATGTATACAATATGTTTTCTATAGATATTACGCTGTTGTTGAAGTTTATAAGTGTGGCAACAACCTATTTGATTGTTATAATACAAATATTTCATTTTATTTAGTCATGGAATTATATGAACTTTTATTCTAAGAGATATAATCAGGAATAAACTATTAATAATATGCCAGATCCCTGATTCCAGATATCGCCACAGAAGATAAAATATTAATTGCAAGAGAACACGAATAAAATCTAAAAATTAACTGGCGTGACGCTCATCTCATGCGCTTCTTAGTTCTGACAATTCTAATTTAAAACAAACCGGGATTTTAGATGCCCATTGTCAGCAACTTCATTATGAGTGAGTATCGGCCACTTTGCTGAGTGTCAGTAACTTCCCTATGGGTGTCAGCAACTTCACTGTGTGTGTCAGACACTTCATTATGAATGTATAAATAGTAACTTTGTTATGAAATTTATATTGCAAATGATATTGAACTTCACTTCTAGTGTCAGACATTTCACTATGAGTGCCAGGAACTTCACTATGAGTGTCAGCAACTTCAACGTCAGTGACAATTGCTATGGGTATCGGCCACTTCGCTGAGTGTCAATAACTTCCCTATGAGTATCAGCAACTTTGCTATGAGTTTCAGACATTTCACTATGAGTGCCAGACACTTCAATATGAGTGCCAGATACTTCACTATGAGTATCAGCAACTTCAATATTATGTCAGTCACGTCACTGAGTGTCAGAAACTTCACTATGAGTGTTAGTAACTTCACTATGATTTTCAGACACTTCACTCAGTGAGTCAGACATTTCACTTCATAGTGAAGTTGTTAACTCAACAAAATGGTTGAAACTCATAGCAAAGTTGCTTACGAAAATTTTCATTTTCATTTTCGGTTTCAAGGTAAATATTATTTCGGTTTCATTTTCAATATCATTAACAAATTCAAATTCATCGCGAAGTTTCTGATATTCACAGTGAAGTGCCTAACACTCATAGTAAAGTATCTGGCATTCATAGTGAAATGTTTGACACTCCAGGTGTCCGTCACTCATCATTTCATTTTCGGTTCAAGTTCTACTTCTTGCTTTTTGAAAAGGCAGGAGGGCGGGAAGCTGACTATAACAAGCACTTCGAGTATTTATATGATTTTAAATTGTTAACGCAACATACACTAGGTATTTAGACATTTTGACGATGGGTTTTGGCGATAGTGTTCGTTTATAGTTCTTATTATCTCTATATGAATCAAATTATTACCTCGGATCAGTTGGATTATTTGTATAAGTATTGGCTGTAGTTTGTTCGATGTGAATGTTCTACTATTTATATCAAGATAATAAATAATTAAAATACTTTGCTGTTTATCATATAAACCAAAAACTCAAGAAGAAATAATAAATATTTTAAACATTTGAAAAAAATGGTAGCACCCTAAACTAAAGACAAAAGTCTACAAATTATTGAACACATATTGAATAAATGTGTCCTTTCCATTTGTTTGAGACTATGAGTTATGTAAAGTGGTAATGCAATTACGTTTTCTAATAAAAAAAGACTTCGCTTTGTTAAGCGAAGTCTTTATGTTATGTAGTATTTGAATGCCAATTTTCAATTTAGACAATTCCAATTCCGAAAGCATCAAAAAATATTCTTGTATACTCATCAGCAGAAGAGTATTCTAAGCAGCAGTCAGTATAAATATTGCTGTTATTACGTGCTAGTATACTATAGAAGTACCGTGTGTGTTGTATTTTTTTGGAGAGAAAAGTGAATCTTGGGACGTAACTTGTATCTTTGTTCTATTTAATCTTCCAAGCACAGTTGCTTATGCAGGTATTGCTACTCATGTATAATGACAAAAGTTTGCTCGGACCATATTTATTCAGTGATAAACTTTGAAAGTAAAACCATAATTATCTAAATGTAAAATTCATATCTATAAATGTAAAATATATATCTATATCTATATATACGTATGAATTTAAAGTTCCAAAATATTAACAGACTTACATAGCAGCTTACTTATCAATAATTCCTCGGGATATCTCATTAGATGAGATCGTTAGATAGTATAAGTATTTTATCTAATTTGTTAATGCACGCCCTAGAAATTTTTTGTTCAAAATTATACTTTCTATCAACATGTTAAATCGTCTTCAACCAGGTACTTAATTTATCATTACTGCCCCAGTAAACAGACCATTATCATATATTTGAATATATTTTATCTTGAGCAATTTGACATTAAAGGCACGGATCAATACTCCTAATAGAACACCGAGTCGTTTCTGATATTTATTTATTAGTCAAAAAGCTTTAGTTGAGTTCAGACATGGAGGATGGAAAGGAACAAGACAATGAACCAAAAATTGACCAGGATAACGGTTGCCCAAAAAAGAAAATCATCGATATTATTAACAATATAAAACCCGAAATCATATTCGAGTACTGCGCTGGAATTTATAGATTTCAGTTCGCCGATGGGGAGCTACGTGCCCCAAACTGGAAATTGAAAGTATTAGGAATTCTGATCACTTCAATTTATACTGCTGGATTTATCTGGTCCTCAATTCCCAATCCTTCAGACAGAAGTAGTATGACACAGTATTTTTTTAATAATATGGACGCTTTTCCTTGTACAGTGGTACTTCTTCAGTACATCGCCTCAATGGTAATTAGCAATTTTCTCATGAGCTCGAAAAATATTCGTTTGGTCACATTGCTTGGGGAAGTGGATACCATACTTCAGGTGGAAAATTTACCAGATTTTTATAAAAAAATAGGATCTAAACTACATAAGTTCTTAATCCTTTTAGTTTTAACTTATTTTATCCATAGCGTGCTAGATTTGTTCAGTGCAGAAGATGTTATATGGGAAATTACCATTTTGCCTCTATATCTGAATCAAAAAATCGCAGTATTCATTTTTTGTTCATACGTCATCATGTTAAATAGTAGACTGCATATTATTAACAGCTACTTGAAAGAATTTATTCAAGAACAAACCGCAAAGAACAAATCAGTTTTTTCCGTCAGGGACATAAAAGTTAAAACGAAGAATAAGTTGAATTTTATTGGACGACCATCAGTAAGGAACATAAAAATAAGAGATCTGGCCACAACATATGACAACATCGGCGAAATTTGTTACATAACAAACGAAATTTTTAATTTCCATATTTTTTTCTCTCTAGTGACCACATTTACGTTTATAGTAATTACTATTTGGACATCACTGAACCTGTACCGCACACCTGATTTTCATGATTCCAGTCAGTTAATAAACGTAATGATGTGGTGTATTGGTATGATATTCAATGTAGCCGCCATGTCATTTGCTTGTGAACGACTACTTACATTACGCAACGAGACTAGAATACTAGTCAACAAGATAATAATGAACTATAATCTGCCAAAGACGATGAGAGTACAAGCTAAAGCATTTATGGAGCTCGTGGAGGCGTGGCCGTTACGCATCTATGTATATGACATGTTTTCTATAGATATAACGCTAATGTTGAAGTTTATAAGCGTGGCAACGACATATTTAATTGTTATAATTCAAATATTCCATTTCATGTAAGCTTATGCAACAAACCTCTTATGTTTATTTTGAAACCTTCCCACTGGAGTGTACCAAAAATACTGCTATACTGCATGCTACTCAATGTCGGCTTTCAACTCTGGCTTAGGTATACAGCAGCACAAGTTAGTTAGTTAAAGTTAGTCCATTTCATTGGAAGAACTGCCATTCAAGAGTTAAAAAAGATGAATATTTCCTTGGATTTGACAGATGTTGAAATATTCTATGTAAGGATTCGAACCAAAGTAATGGTCGTAAAAAAACGATTCTTGTCACATTGAGAATCATTTCATCTTGAATGGCAGATCTTTCATTTCACGTATAAGAAACCTATTTTTTTGTAAGTCGGTATATATTTTGAGCCTTATGTAGTCGTTTTCATGTAATGAGATAGGTGCGCTACATAACTCCCTTCCTGAGATCGGAGATTGTTGCTTGATGAGTCAGCGGTCATATGCTGCCGTAGATTTGGTTGTCCCATTTGACGTGGGGTGTTGCTGCAGATTGTGAGTCAGAGTGGTGCAGGGTTGCGATGCCCCAGTAGGTCAGAGTGGCGCAGTGTGGGTAGCAGCTGGCTTCTTGCGCTAGTTGCTGGCGACTAAGAGAGTGTATGTACATATAATGGCCTCTGCTTGTTGACCGGTCGAACTGTGGGGTGCCGTGCCGAGTTGCTTGATGGGACTGAAGGGTGTGACCAGGCTTGTGCGCCAGCTACAGACTAGGTGGTCATGAAACCGAAGAAGCCGTGAATAGTTGCTGGCTGGGTGACGCGCTGGTTGCTGCTGATGTTGAGATGTAGGGAGAGAAGGCGACGATGATGATGATGATGGCAAAGTTTTACACCAGATGTTGCGCTGATGTTCATGCTCTGGGTTCACCAGTATGAAGTATGGACCATCGGTATGAAGGATTACGTCGAGGTCAACAGTGCGGAGGAACACTGTGTGAAGTCTCTCTATTGATAAGGAAGGACCCTCCGGCCTGGCGGGCTACTGCCCGAGGGTTGATGTCGGTAACTCTGCTTGCGCGATGCAAGAACTTGCTCTCGTCGATCTCATCTAGGGAGATAGGTGTCGCTACAAAGGCACCGTTAAATACATGTTTAGATGTTAAGTTCTATTCTATGATTGTTCTCGAGTGATAAAGTATTTTTCTTGTGTTCTATTTGTGTATAAAATAAAATTTGATGTATTATCTTATAAATACGTTTTTTTTAGAACTATCTTTCAATAATTCATCGAAAAAAATACATAAGGTCAACAGATTATTATGAATATAAACAAATTATTGCCCATCAATAAACCAAAAATGTATGTGGTTGATAACTTTTGTTATACATATTATGAAGAAGGCCTCTTATAAATTGTCACATCCCAGTCTATTACTACATTAATAAATTTCCGAAAACATATTTTTCTTTGTATCTGTTCATTTCAAATAGGTCTAAAATAGAACCGTAATTCTTAAGCTATTCTGTCAACAGTCAGTCTGATAGTGATACATGAACATATGGCATTTTATTGTCTACAAATTAATTGTGTGCTTTATTATTATTTCAATGGATGGCATCAACAGAAAGCTAGTAATTTATTACACTAAACACAGGAGATATTTAATTGATTTAAAAAATCCTACTCTCGCATACTACTACTCTCATGACCTTCTCTCTCCACTTTGAAATTTCAAACCCCCACTTTTACTATATTTTTCTCAACAAATATTTTATATCCGATTTTCATAAATATATAGGATACTTTTTATTCAGTATTTGAGCCCAATTTTAATTGCACGCAGACGAAGCTGCGGGCTGAATTAATACCCAGTCATTCATATTTTTATGCCTATGAGCTACCGGAAGTTCATTGTGAAAGGGGGTACGGCTGACGTCTGTCAAACACATCACCATCGAAGAGAGTATATTCGTCACCTCGAAAATGGATATGAGGAAACGTTAATGTAGAATATACAAAGAACATCGAGCAACACCTAAAGAGGTACTCGTTTGACAGCTGGATCGAGGGCTTTATACAGATAGCAGGTTATCTTTCGTTTGAGAAATATGAAGCTTAAATGCAATTTTTTTTTAGACTCGAGCGTCCTGCCCTCTCGAAAAAAACTTTACCGGTTACAGAGTTTTAGCCGACCAACTACAATGTATTACGGAACCCTACACTGTTCGTGGCCCAACACGTTCTTGGCCGATTTTTTGATATGTGTAGACTCACTATATTGATTAGATGATGTATAAATATTACACTTTAATGTAAATTAAAGAATGACCAAAAGTCTAGCTATGAGTATAATTGAGTACACAACCGTGGGCAAACCTTTTGAATTTTATTCTCTGAAAAATAATTTAAATTAACTATGGAACGTGTGAGGAAAATAGTTGATACTATAAATTTAATAATTAAAATTGAATATTTCTTCGGAATATTTAGATTTAGTCTTGTGAATGAAGAATTGCGAGAACCCAATTGGAAAATGAAAACGTTTTGCATTTTCACCGTCACAATTAGTGCTATCTTATTTTTTTTTACTGCTGTCTACTTAAACATTGACAGTATTTCTTTAATAAGATTTATAAGAACTATCACTATTATACTACTGATTAGTCAATACTGTGTCATTACATCAACTACTTTCATTTATAATTCATCTAATATTCGAATTATTTCTACGTTTGCCAATCTAGACACCATGTTGAAAGTCGATAATTTCAGTACTTTCTATAAGAAATCTCGTTTTGAAACGTACGTATCTATTTTTATTATTGTTACCACTCAGATAGCTATGACGAGTTTAGATGTTTTCACTATCGACTTGGCAACGGCAATAGCTGCTACAATATTTGATTCTATTCAAAAACTGGAAATTGCAACCTTTTGTAGATATGTTGATTCACTAAGGCACAGATTGAATATGATTAACCACTACTTAAAAACATTTGTCGAAGAACAAGATAAGGATACTTTAACTACCTTTACAATATACAGAAGTATTAAAATAATGGAGAGGGTCAATTTCATTGGACACGTATCAGATGATAACACTAAAACACGTGATTTGGCGAAAATGTATAATATGATCGGACAAATTTGTTCAATGATCAACGAAATATTCAACATGCAGATTCTTGGGATGCTGATGAACACTTTCATAGTTATGATTAACATGATGTGGTCCTGCCTACTAATGTACCGAACATCTATCGATAACTTGGGATTTTTGATTAACGTAATAGTAACTTGTTTTATATGGATTGGTTACGTAGCTTGGATCTCAATTTCTTGCGAACGATTGCTCTTAGCACGCAAAGAAACAAAGATTCTAGTAAACAAAATCGTCATGAACTATGACCTGCCGACGACAATGAGAGTACAAGCTAAAGCGTTCATGGAACTCATGGAAGCCTGGCCGCTACGAATCTACATTTACGATATGTTTTCAGTGGACATAACGCTGATGTTAAAGTTCATAAGCGTGGCTACAACTTACTTGATTGTAATCATTCAAGTATTTAACTTCTCTTAAGTTTATTTAGCACAGTTTTAGAATAAGTAGTATCTACCGGCAGTAACGGTTTCTCTGTATTAAAATAAACGTTGTGTGGTAAATCATTTTTGATTGTCTCATGACCGGTAAAAATATTTTTAAGATTTGTTTCTACTCATACTAAAAGTATCTCATTTGTGTAAATCCAAACGTTTACCTCATTCGTTCTTTGAATGGTATTTTTTGTGCAATTTTCATTGTAATTCGAATATTAAAGACATACAAGAAGAAAAATACAATAGTAGTGTGCAAGCCATGCCCTTTTATTATGATACCCCACATGACCTAGTTACTATACTTTGAAATGTTAAATACCCACTGCCTTGGCATGGATAGCATTGGTAAAGTAGATTTTATCGGTTACAGGATTATAGTCAACGCAGTAAACGTATTATGGAACCATGTTGCGCGTGGTTCCCCTCCCCCCCCCCCACACGCACTCGGCCAGTTTTTACCATTTTTGGTCGGAACCCTAAAAAGGAGAGACACTACTAACGATTCTAACCAAGTTACATGCCGGCTGCTGTAGTAGCTGCACCTATTTGGCTAGTTATTTTTTGCTAAGTTTGTAATTGTGAGTCAAGTATTTTAGAAAAAAAATAAAACATTGTATGGAAAAGTGATAAGAAACCTTATGACGACGAGCCAACCATAGCTCATAGTCCACAGGCTCGCGCCTACGGTGGCTGGGAGTCGTCTTGCGGCTCCCGGCGCCTGTGGCGTCTCCCGCGGCAGCCAGCGCGTGAGGTCTGTCGCTCCCTCACGAGTTCCGTCACCTCCGAATTAATAGTAGGTGGCTAGAGTAATTAATATTACAAATTGAATTTTACGTAATTAGTATTAATACTACCTATGTATAACGAAGTTAAAAGGTAAGCTTTATAGACGACCAACTAAAATGTATTACGGACCCTAAACTGTTCGTGGCCCGACACGCTCTTGGCCGATTTCTTGATGTGTGTATCTGTCTACCAATTAATCAATATATATATATCATTATATTGATTAGATGGTGGATATACACTTTAATGTAAATTAAAGAATAACCAATAGTCGGTAGCTATTAGTATAATCGAGTACACAACCGTGGACAAACCTTTTGAATTTTATTATCTGAAAAATAATTTAAATTAACTATGGAACGTGCGAGGAAAATAGTTGATACTATAAATTTAATAATTAAAATTGAATATTTCTTCGGAATATTCAGATTTGTTCTTGTGAATGAAGAATTGCGAGAACCCAATTGGAAAATGAAAACGATTTGCGTTTTCACAGTCACAATTAGTGCTATCTTATTGTTGTCGACTGCTATCTACTTAAACATTAACAGTATATTTTTAATAAGATTCATAAACACAATCAGTATTTTATTAATGATCAGTCAATACTGTGTCTTTGCATCAACTACTTTCATTTATAATTCAACTAATATTCGAATTATCTCTACGTTTGCCAATTTGGACACCATGTTGGAAGTCGATAATTTCAGTAATTTCTATAGGAAATCGCGTTTTGAAACAGGTATATACATTTTTATTGTTGTTACTACTCAGATGGCTATGACCACTATTGATGTTTTAACTGTCAATTTATCATGGGCAATATCTGCTGCAATATTAGATTTTATTCAAAGACTGGAAATTGCAACTTTTTGTAGATATGTTGATTCACTAAGGCACCGATTGAATATGATTAACCACTATTTAAAAACATTTGTCGAAGAACAAGATAAGGATACTAAAACAGCCTTTACAATATACAGAAGTATTAAAATAATGGAGAAGGTCAATTTCATTGGACACGTATCGGATGATAACACTAAAACACGTGATTTGGCGAAAATGTATAATATGATCGGACAAATTTGTTCAATGATCAACGAAATTTTCAACATGCAGATTCTTGGGATGCTGATAAACACTTTCATAGTTATAATTAACATGATGTGGTCCTGCCTACTGATTTACCGAACATCATCCATCGATAACTTGGGTTTTTTGATCAACGTAATAGTAACTTGTTTTATATGGATTGGTTACGTAGCATGGATCTCAATTACTTGCGAACGATTGCTCTTAGCACGCAACGAAACAAAGATTCTAGTAAACAAAATCATCATGAACTATGACCTGCCGACGACAATGAGAGTACAAGCTAAAGCGTTCATGGAACTCGTGGAAGCCTGGCCGCTACGAATCTACATTTACGATATGTTTTCAGTGGACATAACGCTGATGTTAAAGTTCATAAGCGTGGCTACAACTTACTTGATTGTAGTTATTCAAATATTTAACTTCTCTTAGGTTTATTTAGAAAAAATATTATTTAGCACAGTTTTAAAATAAGTATCTACTACTTTTAACGGTTGCTTGGTATTAAAATAAACGTTATGCGGTAAATCGATGTTTGATTATCTCATGTCTGGTGAAAATATTTTTTAAGATTTGTTTCTCCTCATACTAAAAGTATCTCATTTGTGCAAATCCAAATGTTTAGCTCATTCGTTCTTTGAATGGTATTTTTTGTGCAATTTTCATTGTAATTCGAACACTAAAAGACAAAAATACGATTAGTAGTGTGCAAGCCATGCCCTTTTATATGATACCCTACATGACCTAGTTACTATACTTTGAAATGTGAAACACCCACTGCCTTTGGTAAAGCCTACCTTGGATAGTATTGGTAAAGCAGGTTTTACCGGTTACAGGATTATAGTTAACGAATCAAAACGTATTACGGAACCATACTGCATGTGACCCGACACGCACTCGGGAAGTTTTTACCATTTTCGGTCGGAACCCTAAAAATGTGAGAAACTACTAACGATTCTCTCGAACTTGTTTCGTGCCGGCTGCTATAGTAGCTGCATCTATTTGGCTAGTTATTGTTTGCTAAGTTTGTAATTGTGAGTCAAGTATTTTAGAAAAAAATTAAAACATTGTATGGAAAAGTGATAAGAAAACTTATGTTCAAAGTACATAATTATATAAACGTTTTTAATATTGTCTAAAAGTTTTTTTTTAATTATTTTGTCGTACCTACCTATCATTACGTAAATTGTCTTTAAATTGTGTCATAGAGTAACAATTTTATCATTATCTTACATGATTAATGTTGTAACCATTTATCAGATATTTTACATTGTTTTTAGTACCACCACAATAGGCTTCAAATATATTTTTTGTTTAAACTTCAAGGCTAATAAGTAATTCCTATAGTATAAAAGAATAATTACTGGTAGTAAATATCATGTTTCAAAAGAAAAGGGTCTTCTTATGAAGTTAAAACACACGTTAAGCTAATAATAAACTTCACTTATAATAGTCTTCGCTGCGTTATCTCTAATCACGGGCAAAAACCATATTGTTACGGCGGAATGTAATAACAAATTAGGATCGTTACTCTGCCAAACCACATCACACCGACCACATCAATCAAACCAAATCCATTACGTGATGCTAATGTAGAAAAACAATAGACGATAGCCAGCCATCCATGGTAATGTTTTTTACATGATACTGGTATTAGGAAAACATTTTAGATGCAGACTAGCGGCTCGGCCCGGCTTTGCACGGCTAGTGAAGCATACTGTGCTTACATGCTTTGTCTGTCGTGGGATCGCATCAGCTCAGCTTTTTCGATGAATGCTCCCAGGTGGCTTGACTTTTTCCGACACTATCAACAATTATCGTTATATTTCTACCAATTTACACAAAACCTTGACAAATTATATAGGTACTTAAACCTTCCTCATAAATTACTCTATGTATTGGATGTCTATTTAACCACATGAAAATCTGTTCAATAATAAATACTATCGAGAACAGACAGACAGGCAGACGTGGAGGAGGACTTTGTTTTATAATACATGTAGTGATGATACATTCAAATGTTTTTGTATAAATATTTTTACACCACCTTACGTAGGGCTTAGCCAATGGGGGTGTTCGATCAAGGTTATCGCTTGCTGTGGAACCTGAATGGGGTCTGTGTGTTTAATACCAAAACCATCTCAAAATTATTTCTATGTAGCACAACAAACGACGGAAATATGAACAATTCTCCATAAACAACTATTTTACGAGTCCTGGCAAATAAATTGAAATGTTCAACTACGTCAATTTGATTTCATGAAAGTTTAAATAATTTTAGAGAATTAAATAGTTCGTAGTTCGGCTAATACTAATCAGTACAAACTCATCTCACAAATTTATTCACACTATTTCCCTTCTCGCTAGAATGCTGTCAGCCCGGATTAGCCACGCTTGGGCTGGTATTACAATGGTTCCGTAGAATGTGTAATAATTGAAATTCGGAAGTAGTAGGTACCTTTTCATTATGACAATTAATGACTGACTTAATTTATTCGTACGAATAATTTATTACCAAATACAGGGAAAATTATTGGAGAAGAATTTATCAAAGGAGTGTGTATCTAGTAGGAGTAGGTATACCTATATTCGCTAACACAAAATAAATATCCTCAGCCACGTTGATTCAAGCATCAGTGGCTTTGCAGTGTCGTCAAAGATGCAAGTAAATGCCGCTAGCCTCATTAATAATCCGCGGCGACTGGGCTTCGGTGTATTTTTTTTTTGTATTTTCGCTTTTCACGAAAGATACTTATCCACAAAAAGACAATAAAGCAAATCCCTCGAAAATACAAAATGTTATTCAAATCGTTAGAGCGATTTCCGAGATTTGAAAAATAAATTAATACAAGAGTTGCTTGTTGGTAAGTTTGTAAGGTTTTCGCCATGTGCGTCTGTCTCTCTGTCTGCGGCATAGCTCAGAAGTTCTTGGTACTAGATCGCTAAAATTTGGTATGGATACTATATATAAATTGGACGGACATGGCGAAACTATAAGGGTTCCTTGTCGGCATAGATTCTTGTCGGACTACGGAAACCTGAAAAGATAGTTGACTAAACCAAAAACTGACTCTTTTCATAGATATTCTTATCAATAAGAATGTTATACAGCAAGGCTAATACAACGCTAGGTTTCCGATTTCCATATCAAACGAATTCCGAACAGTAAAATCTCATAGCCGTGGTAAAACCTATTACCTCAATGTTTTCCTCGTCTCCTCACAGCGACGGCGTCTCCTCCTATTAGATACGCTCCGGCTAACATTGCACTGGTTGAGTCTATTCTATACCTCGCTCAGCTCAGCTCAGTAAGCACTATATTCTGAATTTAACACGGCGTAAATTGAGCGCAGAATATTCAAGGCGTCATTTTTCGTAGATTTCATTATAGTTATACCTAGTGTTAGATGTGTAGTTTTCTCTTTGTTTGTCTTTTCCATTCAAGGGACAATAAACTAGAAAGGTAACTTCAATTTACTTTCTCTTAAAATCACTATAAAATTATGCTTAAATAAAACCCCAAAGCCTTATGACTACTCAATTAAATCTTTGTAGGGGTGCATGGAGTCATTATGCAAATGCCCTTTGATACAAGTTTAATCAGTGACACAATAGAACTAGGGACTATCGCTGTATGCACTATAAAAATGCACCCAGGGTCAATCCCTGTGCAGGACTATTGTCAAGTATTTGGAAATTTCCTACTACTGATAATAGCCAATATTATGATAAGATAACACCGGATATGCACTGGATTATCTGGAACTATAAAACAATGTACGGAACAAACTGCAGTATATTTATTATAAACTAACTTCCCGCCAGCGGCTTCGCCCGAGATATTTTAACTAATGGATAAAAAAACTTGACAAATTATATACTAAAACCTTCCTCATTAATCACTCTATCTATTAAAAATAAACCATTAAAATCCGTTGCGTAGTTTTAAAGATTTAAGCATACATAGAGATATAGGGGCAGAGAAAGCGACTTTGTTTTATACTATGTAGTGATAACTTCTAGATAAACTAAACGAAAATTTAATAGAAGAATGCATTTAAAATATTGATACAATCTTCGCAAGAAAAGTCCGATATCCGATTCAGATAATTCTTCATACGATCCAGATATGCTACTAAGGTGATTATCGGGCAGTCAATAACTTTCTCAGTCTCAGCTGTAACTTAAGTTAGGTATCTCTCGGGAGGATCTCGGGCATAAATATATATATACATATGTATTTGTATGTATACTAATTTCACAATGAAAATAAACGTAGTTTGTTTATGTTGTAAATAAAGCTGGTTAAGATAAACAATTAGGGTAAACATCTAATATAATAACTACAATACATAGTCTAGCACAACTATTAGTTGTCTTGTCACTACTAAATTTTATACAGATTTACTTACTATACAGATTTAGTGGGGGCAATGAACAACAAAGGCTCTTTTCTTATCAAACAATGATGAATTCTTTTGAACAATTCGCATTTCAAATTAATCTCTATGAAATGTGGACTGTTTCTTATAAATATATCGGAGATTTTTTTTAGATGATGTTACTTCCTCCATAATTGTAACTGTCCCAAAAACATTGTGTATTTATTCCTAATAGAGCACTGAACGATTTATGATTCGAACTCGGTAGAACAAGCAGTATTTTTTTATTCCAGTATTTGTAAGTAGTTCTTAAGGGATCCGATTGAAACCTCCGAGCTAAAAGCCAATAAATAGAAGTAACAACTTTTAAAATAAAATTCATTTCTATCAACAATAGAACAGCCTCAAATATTTACGTAAGTATCAGGAGCGATCCTGAATTTGAACAAGTTAATCATGTTGAAACGGTGCTGTACTGGATCTCGTGTTTGCAATACCAAGTGAAATTCATCGAGAGATGAGTTATAGTGCCAACGTGACGACGTAAAGGGATAGTTCCGGATATAATAAGTACATACTGAGACAATTTGGTATATTCTTACTAAACCTACTGAACCGGTTTAGTATGGAGATTGATTGAAAATTGGGACGATATATGATATTTTATTTGGGTGCAAAATAGCCTACAGCATCGATGTATTAAAAGAGGATAATTTTATCAATTCCTAGAATAGATTCGATAAAAAAAAAGATGCAATACTTAATCGGAAGTGCAATTCAATCAAATTACGAACATTTCATGATACGTAGAAGATACTCGTATACTTTATTTACTCAGTGGGCCTAGCACGAGCCCACTAATGTAATCATAACGTTATAGGTGATTTTCGAATCATAAATACAAACATACCAAAACACTTCTTTGTTAAAAATGCATAAATATCAATTTTCAGCATCCAAGGATAAGATTAAAGTTATCATTTGAAATAAATAGTACGTAAGAAGTGAGTATATCCCATTCAAAAATCGCTTTCGTAACGAATACTTTTTCGTAAGTGATTCATGCTAGGCACACAGAAATCATAATATTGCGGCATAAGCCTACATAGAAAATCTATTATATAACTCATGAAAAATTTCGCATCAACCTCTAGTTTAAAGGTGTCGACTAGCTTCAATATCGCACGATTCTAGGAATTCTCCTTATATTCGTGATTGTAATTCCAAATAACCAATACCAGGAAAAAAAATGTTGTTTCCGTTGGTGAATCAAAAGCCAAAAGGTCAACCACAACACAATTTTATTACTTACAGAGAAACTGACTTTTATTATAAATTACAGTAGGTGGCCCACATACTTGTATAATTGACCAATCTTTTAGGATAATGTTGAGTTTACCTTTTTCTTTTCAAATTATTTACCTAAATGATTTATCGGCAAATATTAGTTGCTTGCGTTGTTTTTTTGTTTGATATTGCTAGTATCTTTAATTTGATTCAAAGTAAATTCTTCTACAATACTGCTTTTTGTATTATGTATATAAGCTAAAGTAATTGTGGAAACAAATTACTCTTAAGGGAGTACCTCCCTTAGGGATGTAATCTAAGAACAACCTAACACATAAACTCTTTAAAAAAAACGGTAAACTACAATAACCTTCCTAAGAATGCAGTCTTAATCATCAAAAGGGAGTGTCAGACATATACTGACTAAAACCAATGTTCTTTCCTCAGCCCTTTTAATTCTAAAGCGCAGTAACTCTTTCGGAAATATGGCAGACTATAGCCCAGAAGGACACTTTAGCTGTGAGCTCTTTGAGGCGCGCGTCGACACGGACCTGGTTCTTACCGGACGGCCAGCCACCCATAGTATCCCTGAACTTCACAACACATTTATAATTTCTGATTGTTATAATTGCAGGCTTCTTTCCTTTACCGATAACGCCATTTCACGGAACGGCATCATTCACATCAAATTGCTAATTAAATTTTTATAGCCGAGCATTTTTATTTTTATTTTGTCTCTTTATATCCATTTTTTAACCAAGATATAGACAGTTTTTTAATAATTGAAATCTTTACATTATATAATGTTATTACTACATAACACGAGTGAAGAATATAAACTTTGAAAGAATATAAAATTCAGTTCAAGATCAGAGGCATCATTGATCATAAATGCAATATTGCTATAGAATATCTATTTAAGATGTGTTTTTACTATAGTCTTTTTATTTTAATGTTTTTTGTTAGTGTGGTTTCAGCAAAGGGGTTTTGTCTCGAATATGTTTTAATTCAATTTCTATCCTGAATTAACACATTTTGCTTTATATCCAGTCCATGCAAACGAAGTCGCGGTTAAAAGCTAGTCATTTACCTATGTATGCTTGAAAAAAAATAACTAATGAGCACTGTGCCCATTAATTTAGCCACCAACTGTACAGTACATTAATATGTACACAACAATACGTTTTATCCCAGTATATGGACCCAATTCTGTAGGTTATATAAACAAAACCACAGCCAGGGACTAGAAAGAGAATAATTATTAATTATTATTTTTTGGATTTTGAGTAGTTTAAATTCACTGATGATATAAAGTCTTTAGATAAATGCAAATAATATAAAAACAACAGGCCAAGTGCGAGTCGGACTCGCGCACCGAGGGTTCCGACCTTTAGAAAGAATATTATATCACACACACATCACATTTACAATATTAGTTAGGATTGCAATTTTAACCGTCATGAGAAAACTACTTCACACACCCGGATAAAAAATGTTACGTCCTATAAAAGGTTAAAGAAATTAATTATATACATTATATTAGTGATGATAATGTTTTAGTAGAAAATAGGTAATAGAATTTTATCAGGGAATTTTCTTCGTTGTAAAGAATATTTAAACATAATTTCTATATTACTATTGCAACATAACAAATTGTGTCAATTTTCCAATAACATCCAACAAAACATCCGAGACATAATTCAAATGCGAAAATAATGGTGAACTAAGCAACTTCGTATCACTCTGTATGTAGGTACATTGTACACATCTCAATAAATATTTTGAGGTCGAATGGGCATACAAACAACAAGCGATTAAAAAATATCATTCGACATTTACGCATCATGATTTCAGGCAATTTATTGCCTTATCCGCTGCTTATTGGCACAATTTATTAAATGTTTGTAGGACCGTTAGTCTAGTCAAGGTACGATAACTTCTTAGAATCTACTTATTCTTTTACAAAAAAAAATATTTTTCTTGATTATACAGTTATTCTTTCAATTGATATATTTATAATCTTAAAATTTGCGTTAAAAATAGACTTATCACGTAAAAGAAAATAATTATGCAAATATTGGTCACCGTCGCTTTCAACAGGGTAATGTCGACGATTCAATGACACGTTGGATAGCAATGCAGATTCTTTTAAATTAGGCTATAGGCCAGTTTTGATTCACGTGTGGAGTTGACTGTACGCATTGCTACCTTGCGATATAAAAGTATTTTTGTATTGATGCACTCAATCAAACAACATAAAAAGTTACAAAAACCCGATTCAACAAGGTATGTAACATCTACCACGTGAAATCGCGGATAATCTCTCTCATTCTGTATACTTTTTGGACTGGTTTTTAATACCTAGTCTTACTACAATAATGTCTTCTAAGATACACGTAGATACGTTCATACGTTGACTCTGTATGTTGTTATCAGAATCATGCTTTTTTTTTCCTCGAAATACAGTTTATTCGTTATCTTTATTATTTTAATTAAAGTCATATCTTTCGAGTACATTTGCAACGTTCGTATCCGCCCACACGTATACCTCTCAAAAAAGCTTTATTTCTTCGAGATACGGTGCTAACGACAATGTGACACGGGCAACCTCGACTAAAACTGATTCCGCGTCGATAAGAATGCTGAGACCCTTAGGACTCATCCAAATCTTTTGCATGGGTTTCATTCAAAGATATATTTATTTAATGACTAAATAAATCCCATGAGGAGCTCGTGTCTATAACAGTCACACTGGTCGATCGGTCCAGGTCTATGTCATAGTGAGACCTATCCTAATCCATGCCTTGCAAAGCACGTTAATACGTCACTTTTGACAGTAGGTACGAGTAGTCAGAAGCCAGGAACTATGACAACCAGTCTTACCAAGGGGTAAAGTGTTACCCGGTAACTGTTTTATGGAGATAGGCAGCCACTGCATGTAAAACACTGATACTCAGCTGCATCTGGTTAGACCGGAAGACGAACAACATGGTCGGAAAAAGCTAGGCAGCTGATTATGAATACATTAATCCCATCTTTGATTTTTCTCATCTATTATGATTTACTATCTACCTATATGACGGACAGCAGTTGTCGCCAGTATTCTGAAAACTGAATTGACAGACAAAACTTCCACTTTCGCTGTATCAATATTCAAAGTTCAAATGTCATTATCACTTACGTTCAAAGATATTACATATTATACATAGCTAGATTGTGCAGTGAAGCCTAGAATAGTGCCTTTTTGAGAAAGATCTAAACTGGATTTCATCCCTTTCTAATGGGATGACCATGCCATTTGGATTTTTGGACAATTTTCTTTTAAAAAAAAAAAAAAAAACGTTGCCCAACACTAGGAATTACTCCTGTGTCGTGGGTGTGTTTACAAACATACATTACACATGCACAAACACCCAGACCCGGAACAATTTTAGTTGTCCCGTGCGGGAATCGAACCCGCGACACGCCGCGCAGCAGCCAATTGCTCAGCCACTGCGCCAAACGTGCCGTCTAATGTGATTGATTGTGGAGAATATGAGAATATCATGGTGGCCTCATAGTTAAGTTATCCGCATCTCTTGTACGAGACCAAACGTAATTTTATAATTACTCAAAATTGTTGTCATCTTACTGCATAAAATAATAACATACTATTTTTACTTCCTTATGAAACATTCATATTTACACCACAAGTAAGATATGATTCGATCTTACATCTCAGTACACAACATGTAAGCACACTTTTTAAGTTGAAATTATAATTAATTAAAATCAAAAGTATTTTCAATTATAAATCATATTCATAACTCGCGCAATATTGCTTATAGGTGCACAGTGTTGTCATAATAATGTTACGAAAATCCTCAAATTATTAACTTAAATACCAAAATTCTAATTACCGGAAGATATAATTTAAAAAGTATAAAATAACATTATAAAATATATTGTTGAAACAAAAAAATAACTTTATGTTTGCTTTAATTGAATAAACAATAAAATAAAACTAAGCCTTGATCAAAAATGTACGTATGTTTTTTATGCTTGCAATCGATTAGAAAGAGAGGCACTCCAGATTAGGTGACTCTAAAAATGGCACGTTTTGCAGTATTGCAGGGTTGTATTAAAAATTGGGCTTTATCTCAATGGCAGTTAATTTCATTTTATGAGGTCTTCTTTTTAGAATATTTTAGATTCGATAACTCTGACCTTTGTTATCAAAATTCTCGCTTTACTAAGTTACTTTACTTATTATATCAGTTTGAATATCAGTACATCAGTAAGTCTTCAACATGGCAGTTTGTAGGAGCTTGCTATTGCTAGCATTTGCAACTTGTGTACTTTCGGAGGGAGGTATGTCGTTTCAATAGTATTTCGTTCACTATTATTTTTCTTTTTATAGAATTCTTCTACGATGTCAGCGCCCCTGGTTATTTTGTAATGTGCTCTGGGCATGTTACTTTTTAGGGTTCTGTACCAAAAATGGTAAAAATGATCCCTAATGGTTTCACTTCGTCTGTCTGTCTGTCCGTCTGTGACACCTGATTATTTCAGGAACTACTCATGCTATAGACTTGAAATTTGGAACAATTATAATAAAAATGTTGAAAAATCAATCAAAAGTGGGGGTTTAATATTTCAAATAATAATCACTAAATCATGTGGGGTATCATATGAAAGGTCTTGATTTGCACATTTATATATATATATTGCTTTCTTGTCTCTTTTAATTTTTGAATTATTATGAATTTTGCACAAGAAAAGTCCGTCGCCCCCCCCGCCTTATCTCCAAACTTTAAGAAGGAAAACCCCCTTCAAAAAAATAGGATTGATAGACACTAACCTAAATATAACAGGAAAAATAAAAGTATGATTCTAAACATCGCAGTTTTTAAGTAGGTAATCAACAATTTTCCTCTACAAACAAAAAAAATATGGAAAATAAGACAGATAATTGCGACTTTATTGCGTATAATATTCTTTCCAAAAGTCGGAACCCTCAGTGCGCGAGTCCGACTCGCACTTGACCGGTTTTTTCTTATTTAAATTTAAACTATTGACTTTTTTTCGTAACTTGTAGTCTCTCCCCGTCAATTCAAAGTTTATCTGATACTAGTGGCCCGCCCCGGCTTCGCACGGGTAGGTAGTCTTTGTTTTTTAACCGATTTCAAAAAAGGTGGTTCTGTATTTGACCGGTATGTATGAGTTTGTATGTCCCCGATTTTCTCAAAAACTACTGATCTGAAATTGGATGAGAGTTATCGTTCTTCAAATGCATAGTTTTCAAGAAAGGTTTTAGTACAATATATATTATTGGGATCTGTTGTATTTCTTCGTAAATAACCAATGGAACTCTTCAATTACTAATAGCAAAGGAACCACGATTGCTGCGATCGTATGCCTGTGATTGTTTTCACTGTTCTATAACATAACAACACACCTCTATGCTTTAAAGGAGAAAACAGACATATAGAGTTCACCCTTATTAAAGGTGATGAACATTTGTCTAGACATTAGGATATTGTAATTTATCTAAATTACAAACTGAGCCACTAATAAAAAGAGAACTGAAAAACTTTTTTTCAAAAAACAACTATCTTGGAACACAATACAAATTTAAAAATAACTAATAGACATCATTCTAGAAGTCGGTGTCTCCAATTAGGTATTGTGTATTTGCATTCTATTTTTGGAAAAAAAAAATGTTTTCTTTTAGGAATGAAAAATCATGTCCCGAGTCTTCCCGCTGATTAGGCCCGTCCTAATCCTTACCGGACGGTTAGCCACTTATTGCTCAAAGTCTGCAGGCCGGACCTACAGTGGCCTGGAGTCGATTCCTGGCTCCAAATGTTGATGACGTGGCTGGGGCGTGAGATTTGTCTCTCCCTCACGCAACCCGCTATCTCCTTTTCCAGCATGACTGGTTAGCATTAGAAGGTGACTGCTTCCTATTCCCACTCTCTTTGGACCATGGTTTGAACCAGGGCCGAAAGTGAGAGATCGCCGCCGCCCAAGTGGGGCAGACCTCTACCGTATGTTCCACCGTGACCTCCAGGTGATCCTCACAGTCTCGACACCCCGACATTTCCACTCGCTTGATTCCATCCAGGAACCTCCCAAAATAACCGTGTCCAGTGAGAACCTGCGTCAGGCGTAGGCATTGGATCTGCGGTAGGTCAAGATGCCGTGGTGCCTCCTTAACCACTCCGCGAAGAGAGGATTTAACGCCACAACAATCCCCACGCAGGTTCATCCGTGGCCTTATGATTTGTTTATTAGCAAAGGGAATTCTAGATTCTTAATTTCTGAAGTGTGGAATAGAATGCATTCAATGGAAAGCGCAATTTTTTTTTAGTTTATAATTATCCCGCTCTTATGTATGAAAAGAAGCCCTTTTCATACATGGAACGCATGGGCATTAATCACCATGGAATAACATCTACACATTATGACTTGAAAGCGCTTACTTTTAACAAATTCGTAACTTAATTCTTGAAGCCGTTAAGGTGAAAGATAGTATTATGTGATATCAACCAAAAAAATAAAAAATAAATAAGTAAATACCAATCTCAAAAAAAGAACAAAAATATGTGGGATTTGAACTCGATGTAACCGATTCGCATGATCATGAATACAGCCCCTCCACTACAGCGCTCCTTGACATTTTAGGTAAAATTGACATTCTAACACAACGTGTTTTCAATTTGAATTACTGCTTATCTTTTTTAGAAACGGGCGTGATGATTTTCATGTCAAAGATAATAGCGAAAATGCATATAGGTAATTATAAAAACTTGATAGGTCATCCCATTACAAACTTATTTCAATACCTCACTGCTCATTCCCCATAATATTTAGTGTGATGATTTGTAGCCTAAAACTTGAACCGATTCATAACAAACATCTTTGGTGAATTTCAAGTAAAACTGTTCAGACCTTTTGGCGTAAAGCTAAAACAGATTTTTTTTCTTACAAACTTAAAATCATATTTTTTCACCCTAGGGCTAAAATCTTGAAAAACTGTGAAACACGTGTTTAATTATTTTCATTTTAGAGTGTCCCTACAAAATTTGAGTTTAATCGAATAAGAAATAAAACTTACTCCATACAAACTTTCAAACCTATTTTAATATACTTTGGGTCGGAATTTCCAAAAATCCTTTCTTATTACTTGTCTAGAACATAAAAGGTACCTCCTGTCCAAATTTCATTACTCTAGGTCCAGCCATTTCGGCTCCGCGTTGATGAGTCAGTCATTCAGTGTATGAGGTTGTCATTTTATATAATAGTATAGATAAATTACATTACGGAAACTGACAGTCTGGTATCTATGATGAGAAGAATGAACGTCGTTCTTTGTTTTGCGCTAGAACCTGAATGACTGTAATATATCATAATTCCTTAATTGTAGCATTACAAAGCGGAACTAAGATCAGTCTGACGATTGCATGTGGATTTAGGTACGTAACTCATTATTCTTTTTTTTAACGAGTACTTTCCATTCACAGGAGTACTTTTCGAACCATGCAAAAAAAATGACATAAAATGCGTGAGCACAGCAATCCAAACGTTTATGGAGAAGACCTCCAATGGCTTGCCAGATTACAACATCAAACCTTTGGACCCGTTGATCATACCTGAGTTGAATGTCGTGGTCGATGAAGTCATGGGACTGGTCTTCCAATTCAAAAACATCAACATAACTGGACTGAAGAACCAAGAGATTTCAGACTTCCAGTAAGTAATAAATAACAAAAAAAAAAAAAAAAACAATCAGACTAAAAACTATACTTAGTGCTTTGGGTAGTTTGCATTTTATGAAGATTGTATAAATTGGTGATGAACAAATTTTGTAATTGACCTAACGAACGGATATTAAATGTCGTCATTTGACCTCTCTTTAACCGTCTACGGCAAAGCAAAAAAGAAAGGAGATTTTGACTTGTATGTATTTTTATTGTTAAGCTAACTAAAACATAATACAGCTATGCGATAAGGCATAATTAATTAAATTAAAGTTACACAAATGCCTATTTCCGAAGTCTAAAAAAATCCATTTCAATACATAGCTACTATAGACTGGAAAAAAATATTCCACGTATTGGATCAATCGTCCGATCTTTTAGGAACTGCCCTAACAGTACTCTTACCATTCAATATATATATATATATATTTTACTAAAAGAAACAGCATTCCAATCCTTACTATTCTTAATAGTATTAGGTACAAATGCCTAAAGTAACTCCGTCTGTCTGGCTTAACGAAAGTTTTATGCCAAAAGCGTAGATCCACGCGAAACACAATGAGGATCAGTAATGTAATAGCAAATTCAATAAAACTAGTATCTATGTTATTCTTTATGACATAAGAATGATATATCTTTTTGAATTATCGAAATCGGACCATTACTTATGAAGATATTAAGTAATAAACATTTGCCGTCCCGGCCGCTAAAAATTAATGTCCGCGGGAGCGTGTGACGTCACTCCAACGGAACCGAGCGCAGTCTGCATTCATATTTCACTATTCGGCGGAGCTGCGACGCGGTTGGTCAGTATATTTGGCAATTTATTTTACGTAAAGTGTTGTTAGAGTGTGTTTTGTGATATTTGAGTATAAAACGTCCTAAAATATGAGTACTAATAAAGTAGAGGCTGGTTTTGTGCGAGCTCAGTCAGATAATCTTCCAAAGGTGGATTCTTTCATGACATTTGATTATCTCAGTAATCTAGTTCTAAGTTAATCTACGTTACTTATTAGTAATCTTAAGATATTGATTTAAAATCTTTAGGCCTCCACACAATCGGCTATTATCGCGGTGAATCGCTGTACATTGCTGTGAACTCTCAAAAACTCTTGAGAGTTTTTCATCCAACACAGCAATGTATAGCAAATCACCGCGATCATCGGTGATTGTGTGGAGGCAGCAGTAGGTAGGTGTAAAAAATAATGAATATAATGTATTGGTACAGAAATCTTGATAAACAAATGTTGTTTTCGTTCATTCCTATGCGGATCATTTCGCGGATGGCTATTTAACCAACTTGCGCTTTATTTAGTTCATAGTTCCCTATATACTTGTCGATCTATAACGGAAACCTTAATATTGGTTTTCAATGGCTATTTTTTGCCACCTCGTTCATTGTTACAAATAATTCATTCAGTATGTACCTACTTAGGATGGCTTGAAAAAATCATCATCAATCATCTCTTTACAACAGGATACCATTTTGAAGAAGTTTTGCGTTTTTCGGCACGTTAAAAATAATTTTTCTAAGGTAATAATAGAAGTATT
This sequence comes from Pyrrhia umbra, assembly GCA_963891755.1. Lineage (NCBI taxonomy): Eukaryota > Metazoa > Arthropoda > Insecta > Lepidoptera > Noctuidae > Pyrrhia > Pyrrhia umbra. Next base: position 9,591,178 of record OY982925.1, read on the forward strand.
TGTACATTTTGGCACTATACAATATTAATACATGTTTGAAAAGGTGAATTAGACACAAATCGGACACTTAATTTGTTTGAAAGTCACAATTAATCAAACAAAACACTGCGCGCCATACTGCTGCCAACGGCTAACCGTTGGAGTGACGTCACAGCTATCGCGGCGACCGCTCGGTGAACTTCGCTAGTAATTTGGTCATAACTTCGTCAATTTTTATCGTAGATCAAAAATTTTTGCACTGTATGTTAAGGATTACTTAGCTCTACAAATCTGCATTGTCAACTAAAAACGTTACGGATCCTCATTGATTTATATGGTCTTTAAATACCTGACATACAATAGGTTAACCGATTAGCTTGAACTTGGTTGGGGGGAAGGTTATGAAATAGTATTCCCACAGAAAGCGGGTGAATGCACAATCCTGATAATCCATATAATAATATTAATATGGTCGAAATTCGACCAGTGGGCGAACTCTAGTATTTATAAATGCGAAAGCTTGTGAGGATGTGTCGAATGATAAATCTTGACGAGTGATGTATGTTACTCTTTTATGCAAAAACTAATGAATAGAATTAGATTAAATTTGTTGCATACATCGTTTATAACCTGGATATACTTTTTATCTAGATACTCAAATTAGTTTCCACAGGATCCGGGGGAGACCGTAGGTAACGGGCAAATAATACAATATGCAAAATAACTTTGCAGGTGCTCTGTTTGAGCAAGAAAAACCAGTCTTTAAAAAACCCGCCTAATCATTCATTAGGTTTAAATTGACCAAAACAAAGCATCTTATCTTGTTTAGGTATGTTGCATACCCTTCCCTGAGATATAAGCCGCAAACAAACTTACTACATTCCGGTCCGATTAAAAGGGTCTCATTTAACAAACAAATAAAACATTTCTGATTTGTCTCTGTTATGTCATGCCAAAATAATACCAATAGCCGTCAATTAATAAGATAGGAATTCTAATTTGATAAACTCAATAATATTTTACACGATCTGCGGATCGACCTCGTACCTCAAGCTCAGCATTTCTACCTCTGAATTAATTTAGCAGCAGTCGTTAGAGAGAGAGAGACTTTAACTTCTGTGAATGTGACTGCGTTATGCGATGCTACATAACACTTTCTATTCCACTTTACCTGAACAGTCTGAACACCCAAGGGACCAACTCAATGCGACCACAGTTAATGTTATACAAGTTGCCACTTTTACTAGGAGAAAATTAAAAATAGTTTTTTACCGTAACACGAAAGAAGAATAAGGCCCCTCGCCCACGGCGACTTTTTGTAGCGATGCTGTCGTGCGTCCGCATCGATACAGTCGCGAAGCGGTCGCTAGCAGTGTGCCCTCGCCCACGGGCTCAGCTTCAGTCCCGATGCAAACGCAATACTGTCGCGCTTCTGTCTCGATGCAAACGCGATTCAGTATAAACAGCACAAAAATACCTACGATCGCTACAGTTGCAAGATGGACTCCGTTGAGGTAGCATTAGTCACGTTGTCTTTGGTGCTGCTTTTACGTAAGCAGCCGAAGCATAGGCAAGTAGTTCTTCCTCCGATGTCGTCCAACACGGTTGCGCATTTGTATCGATACAGTCGCGATGCAGTAGCGCGTTGCAAATGCGACTAACACGCGTTAGTAGCGATATTGACGCGCGTTTACTAAACGCACGACAGCATCGCTACAAAAAGTCGTCGTGGGCGAGGGGCCTAAGAGCACGATATGAAATTTAACTGAATATTCCATAATTTTCACACACTTCATCATCATCTGCCTAGCCTTTTCCCAAGTATGTTGGGATCGGCTTCCAGTCTAAACCGGATGCAGCTGAAAAAAAAAATTCACACACTTTTCATACGTATACAAAATCTAAACAAATAAAACAATGGAAAAATCTTATTGGTATTTATTATATTGGTAAATAAGTCAAAGTTCACGCGTAGGAAGTTCTGAACTCTGCTAAAAATAAATAGATAGTTTTAAAAATAGTTCAATGTCCAAAAAAAGTCGGTACTCATTATTATCATGCTCAAATACCCACACAATCACGTATGCTTTATCAAAGAAAAACAAGAAATAAAGAATAAAGATGCATCTACATTAAATTGACTTATTGATAACATTAATTAGCCGTTTCTGCCCCCCTTATCACACTGATAACATTTTTGCTAAATTATTTGCAGAATTGATACAGACAAGAAGTCGGTGGTGTTAAAAACGAAAGCTGTTTTGAATATAGTTGGTGATGTCAAAATAGAATTCACCAAAAAAAACAAAGTATTTAACGGACCTTATACAGCTTCGACAAGTAAGTACCATAAACTCTTTTTATATTTAAATACGAAAGTAACTCTGTCAGTCTGGTACGCTTAAATCTACTTAACCAATTAAGATGAAGTGTTATGAAGATAGATTATAAAAAACGATAAATGAGACGATGGAGTATTTTATCCCAGTGTGTAGAATAGTTCTCACGGGTTGACACCGAGGGAAACGGCAAATCCTTACTAATATTATAAATTCGAAAGTAACTCTGTCTGTCTGTCTGTTACGCTTTCACGCCAAAACTACTGGACCGATATAAATGAAATTTGGTACAGAGATAGAATAGACCCTGAGGAACAACATAGGCTACTTTTTACCCGGGTGCGCTAAGTAGTTCCCTCGGGATGCGGGTGAAACCGCGGGAAACAGCTAGTATAGAATAAACATGAATTTACCACACACTTTTGTATTTTAGGGAAGTTTTTTTATGTTTTAAACAAAAAAAAGTATTATTTTATATGTAATTAATGAGATAAAAAATAAAACTGAAATATATGTTATTAGTTCCTTAGTTATCTTAGTAGTAGATAAGCAATTAGAAAAATTAAATGCAATGTCTAAATCTTAATAAATACAGTGGTAAATTATGACTAGATTGTCTTTAATTTCTCTGGAAAATAATAATTTAGTAAGTTATCTGAATAATCTGTTGTATAATATCATTGCTGCATTATCTGATAACAACCAATATGTTCCAGCTGCTTTAGGAATCTCGCAATATGGCTTCAGTCTGACGAAAAAAGGAGATAATGAATATTTCGAAGTGGGTCCTGAAACGAACACTTGTGAAATTATTGGAGAGCCAAACGTAGCTATTGGAGACGTTCTTCAGAACGCCTTGAATAATGGTAAGTAGCAAGAAAAAGCTTTTCTATTTTTAAATTTAGATCTATTTCTCAAAAAAAAACTTCTTAAACTAATACTGCCGTCATAAGACGAAAGGTGGTTACTAAAAATTTATTCGATATTAAGCATTAATTAATGTCTACATAATTATTATAAAAAAATGTATAATAACAAAAAAACAGAAGTTAGGCATCAAAATATTCATCGCTGTCAGCGGGAATCGTGCCCAAAAGGCTGGCTGCATTGCCACGTTGGATGACAATGCTGATTGTTTGGCCTAGGTATAGGCCAGCTTTCGGACCACGCGTGGAGCCGACTAAACGCTTGCCTATTTTGCAATATAGGAAACAGGCACTTGGATCCCATGGCCCTAAAGTTTCAACCCCAAATTGCTCAAATATATAACTTGGTAGTTATATATTTGAAAGGTATAATTATTACTATCACAAGATCGGGTGATATAGCACACTTAGCGGTTCTCCCGTTAACCTTTAACGAATATAAAACACATGGAGCCTATCTGACCTCCACAACCCAGTTATTGTCAGACATTCTGGCTTTTGACTACCCGTAACGTCTGTCAAATTAAATGACATCCGAGACGAAAATTTTAACGTATTTTCCAAGGCACGGAGGAGTTTCACTATGACATAGTCGCTTATCCACGGGCCGACCGCGCCACGCGCAGCTTAACCTTTGACCCGTGTGGCTGTTATTTAGCCACGAGCTCCTCATAGAATAAACTAACTGTAACAGACTAATATTGACTATTTTCGCTTTTTTATTCATAATATTTTTTCCTTCTTTGTCACAGATTCCGACGCAAAGGCCATGAAACCAGATTACGAGACTAACAAGGTAGCATTACGAAAGAAAACGCTGTGCCGTATTGTAGAAACCGCCTACATTACTGTCATTCATAACATTAGGGCATCGGGGAAGGTCTTCCCTAAATCTGCCTTCTTTATAGACATTTAATAAACTAATTCAATACTTATAACGAATTTGAATTTAAAACCTTTAAAATAACTTTAAAAATTACATACTGAACAGCACCGTACATAAATATTTAGAAGCATGAAAATGAAGGCTTGCATTCTTATCGAGAATCTAATATGTAGATGTTAAAAGGATACAGTGAATTAAAAAAAAAAGTGATCCACGATGCTATGCTCGCTGCGAAAATTCTTCTATTATATTATAAAGCTAAGAAAATGTTTGATGTATAAAACATGGACATTTTTTTCGTAACATTCATTCGAAGAATCACGATTTCAATATTTCCTTATTGCGCAATAAGATGTATTACAGTCAAAGGTACGATAGTCTATTGATGTGGTGTGACTTTTTTTTACTGTAGGCTTTAGTTGGACTCCGATCTTTAAAAGGAAAAAAAAACTGGCCAAGTGCGTGTAGGGCCACGCACAGTAGGGTTCCGTAGTTATAAGTCTTAGTTATTTGTCTATAACTTTGTAACCGAATAAGCCTACTTAGCCTGGATCATTTTTCTTGTAAGTTCATTACATGTGCTACGGTTTGTGAACCCCGCTAACACAATACCCGTATGTAAAACTGGTAGTGTAACTTTCAGACTTCTGACTACCTGTTAAAATTGCAATAAAACTGACACCTGGGACGAAAAACTTAACGTGCTTTCCGAGGCAAAGAAGAGTCTTGGTGTATATTAATGATCTACAGACTGGCCACGGTAAACGCAACAACTGCTGCGTGCAGCTGTTACTTAGCCTCGAGCTAAGAATGCTCACTCTTTATTACGAGCTCCAAGCGCCTAAAAGATATTTCACTTTACATACTCTTCAAAAGACGCCGCTGGAAGAATCAATTTAGGCAATAATAATGAATTAATTATTATAATTACTCAATAATCTAAGTAAAAATACGTGATCCTATTAACATTCTATTTCTGGGGCTTCTGGCTTTCAAAACTAAACAGTTTGAAAATGCAGACTAGCATAATATTGATCTAAAAGATATTGCTAGGAGAGATATGTAGGCACAAATACGTGATGTTCAAACTTTGTCTAAAGCCAAGACTGACTTGAATTCAAATAGACGCAGAGCTATTCTTAGCAAAATTAGTGCTAAAATTTTCAGTTTTATCAAAGTGTGAAGCAAAATTGTGTTGTATGTTAATATTTTACAGAATAGATAGTTACATATCTAAACTATTCGACACTAAAATGTAGCTCAATAAAACATAGAAGTAGGTACCTACTGAAACATTTCTCGGAATTGTGGGTTTTATTACATTTAATTAATATATTTAATAAATTTAAAAAATATGTTGAAGTATGTTGTATAGATCATCATCAGTCTATATATCATCCTACTGCTGGGCACAGGCACTCTTCTCATACAGAGAAGGCATGAGCATTAATCGCCACGCTTGCTCAAGGCGCATTGGCGATTTCAGACTTTTTAAGTCCAGGTTTCCTCACGATGTTTTGCTTCACCGTTAGTTAGTGACGTCTAAGATATAGGTATTTAGAAAGTGCATATGACTTTAGAAAAGTCACATTGGTAGGTACTTGCTAGGTTTCGAACCCGCAAACTCGTACACGAGAAACGAAGTGTTCCGTACCATTATGTTGTATAGATAATGGTTCAGAACCCTTCGTGTGCGAGTTCGACTCGCCCTTGCCCATTTTTTTTTGTTTGACATTAACATACGTAAGGTAGATTATTCTACAATATTGTTTATTTTATTATACATATAGTTAATATAACAAGTAATTGTGGGATCAAATTACTCCCTTAAAAATGTATACCTAAGAAAAAACCTACCATATAAAGTCATAAGTCATTTTGTACAACATAAACTCTTTAAAAAACACGGTAAACAACAATAACCTTCCTAAGAATGCAGTCTTGATTACTCAGTTATTACTCATGTCAAATTAGGGTTCCTTGCGTAAATAGTTACTCCAAAAAATACTCAATCCATATTTTGCTGTTATAACCACGAAAATTCGTTGCACATTTGTAATGATAATATTTTTTTAGGCAAGATCTTTTATTTAAATATTTACTATTGAAACTAATAGAAGGTAAGTATTTCATTAAAAAAAAAACATTTTATAATGTTTACGAATTTAACGAGAACCAATAACTTTATTTCCTCTCGCACCTATGCATTTTTTTAATCATTGAAGTCTTTATTATTGTATAATGTTATGTAGTAAACACGTGTAGATGAATATTAACTTGAAAATCATTCAGTTCAAGTGTAGAAACACTCTTGATCTATCATAAAAGCAATATTGCTATAAAATATTTGTGTGAATGTGTTTTAACTTTAGTATTTTCATTTTAATGTTTTTTGTTGGGGTGATTTCAGGAAAAGGTCTTGTCATAAATATTTCAATTTCTCATTCATGTATACTTGAAAAAATATAAGTTATGAGCACTATGCCTGTTAATTTGGCTAACCATCTGCCTAGCCTTTTCGAAACTATGTTGGGGTCGGCTTCCAGTCTAAACTGGATGCAGCTGAGTACCAGTGTGTAGTGTGCAGCTCGCCTCACCTTATATTTGTAACTGCACACACTAAATTAGGACATTATTACACGAATTGTCGACTTGAACAGTTCTCTTTTATTTTGCCTACATCACTCCAATACATGGCGACCCTTAGCCAGCAGTTAAAATTTTGCAACATACGTAAAATACGAAAGTAGCTGAATAAATTATGAAGAAATACAATTATGAAGAATAGGAGTTGTGAAGACGAGAAATAAGAAGAAAGAATATTTTCAAACTACAGAAGATAGAAAACCCTCACAGAAGCTTGATTTGGATGAAGCGACAAAACAATATAAGAAGACAGAAAAGGGTGTTGCTGCCGGGAGCCGGGAGAGTGCTCAAGCCTTATGATGAGAGGATATGCAGGGCGCCGGGAGATAAATTGTACGGGTCCGAGGTGGAGCAGCTGGGAGTCAGTTCGAGTCCAATGTTGAGGAGTTCATTCACCTGCGCTACGTGAGACGTCATGACCTACATATACGTTGACAGTATATACGAACCTACTGCTATGTAAGTTTTTGCTCTGCTGTTGTATTTTTTTTTACGTTATTGTAATGTTCTGTTTTATATGTTTAGTTTAAAGTCATGCGGAATTACTGTATATTCAGTTTAAGGAAATTATGTCACAGCAATTGCGGGACCTACATGCTAAGTTAAAATATTTAAGAGAATATGTAGTAAAACTTGGTCCAAATAGGCGTACAGAAGATTTAGGTTTTAAGAAACTAGAGGAAGCTGAAAAAGAATATAGTAAATTGGAGTGTATTTTGACTCAGCTGAATAAAGAAGTACAAGATCAGAAATTAGATACAAAATCTTGTGAGATTTTCCAAACGTTAGTTGATGAGATACAGCATAATTTTAAGAAAATAAAGAGTTTATTTTCTTTGAGAGATAGTAGTAGTCAAACTAGTTCTAAAGATTTGATAGAATATTCTAATTGTGCTACAAAAATGTCAGACGCATTTGATATTAAAACTGCAATTTCCCTGTTGCCGGTAATGAATGGCCAGGAGCAGGTGACAAATCAACTTATCGATGGTATTCTTCTTTATAGTTCGCTCATCAATGATGACAGTAAAAGTAAATTAATAGATTTCGTATTAAAGACACGTCTCTCACCTAGTGCAAAACTGCGCCTTAAAGCTACGTATGCTGATATTGAAAGTTTGGTAGAAGATATTCGCGTTTATTTGTTACCGAAAAAATCGGCTGTAGCATTACAAACCCAATTATTTAGAGCTACTCAAGGTCGTAGGACTATAGAAAAATTTGGTTCTGACATTGAGGAGTTGTTCGTAAATCTCACGATTGCTCAGGCTAACGAGAAGCGCGATGCATATGAGGTATTGCGTCCTCTCAATGAGAAGACTGCAATTAAAAGGTTTAGCGATGGTTTGGCCGACAAACGGCTCAGCACCATCATTGCCTCGCGACAATTTGCGTCCTTATCTGAAGCTGTTACAGCTGCGGTAGACGAGCAATCTATGTCTTTCCACCCACAAGAGCAGGTTATGCAATTTAGAGCTAACCACAATGTTAAACGCGGAAACTACAGAAGTTTCCGAGGCCGAGGAGATAGCCATTTTTATAACAATAAGAAAAATCAAAATCGTAATTATAATTATTATGAAAATAGCACAGGTCAAAGAACTTCACATATCGTGAATCGAGGTAAACACTCAGGCGATCAGCGCCAGCGTCAGCATTTTCGCCGACGTCCGATGCGTTATCAGCGTGTGCAGCATAACACGCAAGAGTCCAATGTCCAAGACAACTTGCGCAACGATGACGCAAATAACTATGACAATTTAGAGTTTTTTCGCACCTAAACAGGGTAATCATTCTATTTTTAGTTATAGTAATTTTTGTGTAATTCAGTGTCAACTTAAAAATAGTAATATTGATCTTAATTTATTAATCGATAGTGGAGCTAGTTTATGTGTACTTAAGTATGAATGGTTGTCGCGACATAGGAATTTAATGAATTTAGTAAAACAGGATAAGATAGTTATAAAAGGAATTAGTGGTAATTTAGAGTCTATGGGATATATTTATTTAAATATTATAATTAATCATGTGAATTTTCAACAGAAATTCTACATTTTTGAACATTTATCTTGCGCCGCAGAAGGTATACTCGGTCAGGATTTTTTCGAGCGATATAACGCGATATTAAACTACAAAGATGGTACACTGACTTTAGAATCCCAAAACGAGTCTGTTAGTGTTAATGTTAATAAAAATACGTTTACAATTCCACCCCGTTGCGAAGTCATCAAATACATCCCGACGTCACAAAATTGTGATTGCGTCATTTTGTCAAAGGAAATTCATAAAGGCGTGTACTCAGCGGGTGTAATATCGAAGCCACATAATGGACTTATTCCTGTTAGGATATTAAATACAACAGATAGTTCAGTTAGTATAAACACTTCAGAATTGACTATTAGTTGTCTAGATAAATTTTATGTTTGTAAGTTTGATGACGATTGTTCATCGGTTGATAGAGTTAGAACTTTGCTCACTACTTTGCAACTACATACATACCTGAATAAAGAGGAGCAAAGAAGCATTGAGAACATATGTGCCAAGTATGCAGATGTTTTTCACTTATCAGGAGATACGCTCACAACAACTAATTTAATAAAACATTCAATCCAACTTAAGGAAAACGCGTCTCCATCATATGTCAAGCCTTATCGATTGCCAAAAGCATTGAAAGGCGAGGTACAAAAACAAATAAATGAGATGATTAAAAATGATATTATAGAAGAGTCTATTTCAGAGTGGTCAAGTCCTATTTTATTAGTACCTAAAAAGACAGATAGGTCAGGAGAAAGGAAATGGAGACTTGTAGTAGATTATCGCCAACTCAATAATAGGATACAGGATGATAAGTTTCCGTTACCTAACATCACTGAGATCCTAGATTCACTATCAAATAACATTTATTTTTCAAAATTAGATCTCAGTCAAGGTTATTATCAATTGTCATTAGACGAAAAATCTAGAAAATATACTGCATTTACAACAGACAAGCAGTATCAAATGAAACGATGTCCAATGGGATTAAAGACATCCCCCAGTGCCTTTGCACGTCTTATGACTATAGCAATGTCAGGGTTAAATTATAAATCATGTTTCCTCTATCAGGACGATTGTATTGTCGTAGGTAACTGTCTTGAAATGCACAACAAGAATCTCATAAAAATTTTGGAATGCTTACGAAAAGTAAATTTGAAATTAAATCCATTAAAATGTGAATTTTTGCGTAAGGAAATAGTTTATTTAGGTCACAAAATCACTTCAGAAGGTATATTTCCCGACCCATCAAAGGTAACATGCCTGCAAAAATACCCTGTCCCACAGAATGTAGACGAAGTCAAGAGATTTGTTGCATTCGCTAACTATTATAGACGTTTCATTCCAAAATTTGCAGAAATAGCCTATCCTTTGAATGCGTTATGTAAGAAAAACGTACCGTTTGTGTGGAGTGACGAATGCGAGAGAGCATTTTATAAGTTAAAAGAGATACTCATTAGTCCGACTGTACTTGACTATCCAGACTTTAGTGACAAAAATACGTTTACGCTACAAACTGACGCATCAAAACTTGGATTAGGCGCCGTACTGTCTAATAGCAATGGCAAGGTAGTCGCGTATGCCAGCCGTAACTTGAAACCAGCTGAGACGCGGTACCCTGTGATTGAGTTAGAACTACTTGCTATTGTTTGGGCAGTTCGACATTTTAGACCTTATTTATATGGGAAAAAGTTTTATATTAAAACTGACCATAAGCCGTTGATTTATTTATTTAATATGACCGATCCTTCAAGCCGCTTAACTAAGTTTAGATTATATCTTGAGGAGTACGATTTTGAAATCAGCTATGTCCCAGGACGGCACAACGCAGCTGCAGATGCATTGAGCCGGATACCTATTACATCCAACAGCTTAAAGGAAATGCAACAGCATGTAGTATCGGTCATGACAAGAGCACAGGCTCGTAGGTTACGTACTGACTATGACAACAATAACATGACTACGGAGGTATCCTCTACTCCAAGGCCTGATCAACCTAAAGTAGTGGAAATCCTCAAACGACCTATTGACAGCGTTGAATTGATTCTATTTTGTAATAACAATACATTAAAACAAATAGAAAAATGTAAACATTTTACTAGTGATAATGGTAACTGCAAATTCGTGCCTGAAAAATCAGCAATTTTTATTATTTCTCAATCGTTGTCTACCGTAAGTGTGTTAACGAGAGAATTACAACGTTTTTGCAAGCAAATCAAAATAAACGAGCTCGTAATAATTAAAATCAAGCACTATGAACAATTTGTAAACAACTTTATAAAGGAAATAAGCCATTTGAAAGATTTTCCCAAGTTACTTGTTATTAAAGATGTGACAAGAATTACTGACAAAGACACAAAGACTGTGATCCTAAATGACTTCCACCTGTTACCCACGAGTGGCCACGCGGGGGTAAACAGAATGTTAAATAATATTAGGAAGTATTATTATTGGCCAGGAATGACCAACGACGTATCAGAATACGTAAAGAAATGTAAAAGTTGTCAGATTCAAAAGCATTCCAATAGACATACGAAGGAGCCAATGGTTATCACATCCACGGCATCCACTGCTTTTGAGAGAGTTAGTTTAGATTTAATGGGTCCATTAGATGTAGATAATTTTAATTATAAGTATATTCTGACGTTACAATGTGATCTGACTAAATATGTTGAAGCTTATCCCTTAGAAAAGAAGGATACAGTTTCAGTAGCGCGATCATTTGTAAATAATTTTATTCTGAGATATGGAATCCCTACAGAAATAATAACAGATCAGGGAACAGAGTTTATGTCATCAGTATTTACTGAAATTTGCCAATTATTGCATATAAAAAAACTGCATTCAACAGCTTACCATCATGAGACTCTTGGAGGTTTGGAAAATACTCATAAGGTTCTAGGAGCTTATCTTAGGATTCAGTGTGATAATAATAAAACAGATTGGAGCAGTTGGCTTCCATTCTGGTGCTTTTCATTTAATACTACAGTTCACTCTGAGACAAAATACACTCCATTTGAATTAGTATTTGGTAAACATTGTAAGTTGCCATCTAACATAGAACAAAATTCATATGTTGATCCCTTATATAATCCTGATTCTTATCCATTAGAACTTAAGTACAGACTTCAAAGAGCACAAGCTGAAGCAAGAAACAATTTGTTATTTAATAAACAATTAAGAAAAATAAATCTTGACAAAACTATTAATTCAATAAAATATAATAAAGGAGATTTAGTATTAATTAAAAATCAAGTAGGAGATAAGTTAGATAAGACTTATTTAGGACCATACGAAGTCATAGAAGATGTCTCACCAAATGTTAAAATTTTGAAGGATAATAAAACATACATAATTCATAAAAATAATACAAAAAAGTTTGTAACTTAAAAATATTGTTTTTATTTAAGTTTTATTGGATTTTTGTTAGCAATGTATGAAGTTTAATAATATTTTGTGTTAATTTAGTTTAAGTTTTTATTGTGTTAATTTAGTTTTAAGAAAAAAAAAAGTCATATTTTTTTAAAAAAAAGGGGGAGGTGTAGTGTGCAGCTCGCCTCACCTTATATTTGTAACTGCACACACTAAATTAGGACATTATTACACGAATTGTCGACTTGAACAGTTCTCTTTTATTTTGCCTACATCACTCCAATACAAGTGTTTTACATGGAGCGACTGCCTATCTGACCTCCACAACCCAGTTACCATCCACGGACCGGCGAACCGTTCTGTTGTTACTTAGCCACGAGCTCCTCTTAATTTGGCCAACCACGGTATATTATTATGAACATAATAATACGGTTTATCTAGTATATATAGTATCTGGACCTAATCTTTAACTACACAAGCAAAGTCACGGCCAGAGGCCAGTAAGAAAATATTTAACAATTTAAATTCACTGATATTACAAAGTCTTTCTGACGCAATGTTTTAATAAAAAAAAAACAGGTAGCTGCAATACTAGAACTTAGTTTAATTTTACTGTCAAGCAAAGCAATATTTTATTCTACTCAGTGCGATTTTGTGTAGTAGGAGTATAATGACTGATAAACCAGTATATTTTTTTATGAAAATCTAGCCGTATAAAACTTGCTGTTTCCGCGTCAGGAGGGTACTGCTTCGCGCACCCGGGTAAAAAGTGCTATGTTCTATCTCATCTCCATACCAAATTGCATCTAAATTGGGTAAGACATTTTCTCATGAAAACGCAACAGACAGACAGGTAGAGTTACTTTCGGATTCATATAAATATAAAATATTTGAGTACCAAATAGGTAATGGAATTTTATCTGACAATTTTCTTCATAGGGAGGTTGACTAAAAAATGGATAATGACTATTACATCATAACCAAATATATCAATTTTCCAATAACATCCAAAAAAACACCCGGGACATAATTCTAAAGCGAAAATAATGGAGAACGAAGTAACTTCGGATACTACGGAACTAACTAACAGATGACTAAATAGTAACTACGTAAGTATCATCCTGTATGTACATTGTACACATCTCAATAAATATTTTGAGGTCGAATGGACATTAAAACAACAAGCGATTAAAAAATAGGTATCAATATTAATCGTATTATGAATTCATGCAATTTATTGCCATATCCACAGCTTATTGGCACAATTTATTAAATGTTTGTAGGACCGTTAGTCCAGTCAAGGTACGATAACTTCTTAAATCTATGTACTTATCTATACTGATATTATAAAGGGGAAAGATTTATTTGTTTGTTACGATTTAGGGCCCTCGCCCACGGCGACTTTTTGTAGCGATGCTGTCGCGCGTCCGCATCGATACAGTCGCGAAGCGGTCGCTAGCTGTGTGCCGTCGCCCACGGGCTCAGCTTCAGTCGCGATGCAAACGCAATACTGTCGCGCGTCTGTCTCGCCGCAAACGCGATTCAGTAAGGGAGCATTCAAGTATTACGTAACGCAATTTTTGAAGATTTTAGATTCCCTCCCCCCCATGTAACGCACGGTAACGTTTTTTTTGTACCCCCCTCCCCCTCCCTAAATGTTACGTAACATTTAAGTGACCATTGAAGTCACAATTATGTTGAAGAAAGTATACCTTTGTTATTGTATAATTGCGTTTGCAGTAGTAATAAACAAAATAAGAGATTTTTAAGTTATATGTTTTTATTTAGTCATAAATCAAATAAGTGTAGGTACGTAAAAACACAATTCAATTGTAATTACTGCTACTCTGTCCACGGGTTTGCCAGCCACTCAGACTCTTTCATTACAGATATTTGGAGAGCAGACGAAGAAGGTTCCGGTATTGTTAAAACACTTGCATCAACTTCGTCTTTGAGCCAATCGGCATCCTCAGACAATGTCTTACTATGGCGCACAATGCAGAGCAGCTAATTTGCCCTTCTTCTTCGAGGGATTCCCCGTAAAACATAAACGAAAAGGGTTGCCGATTTGGAAGATTCTAATTCCGTAGTTTTTTTATTAAAATAAAAAAAAATTACGTAACGCGTTGTTTAAATACCCCTTCTCCCGCCCTTGTAACATTTTACAAGACCCTCCCCTCCCCCCAAATTGCGTTACGTAATACTTGAATGCTTCCTAACAGCACAAAAATACCTACGATCGCTACAGTTGCAAGATGGACTCCGTTGAGGTAACATTAGTCACGTTGTGTTTGGTGATGCTTTTACGTAAGCAGCTGAAGCGTAGGCAACGATCCGTTCTTCACCCAATGTCGTCCAACACGGTCGCGCGTTTCCATCGATACAGTCGCGATGCAGTAGCGCGTTGCAAACGCGACTAACACGCGTTAGTAGCGATACTGACGCGCGTTTACCAAACGCGCGACAGCATCGCTACAAAAAGTTGTCGTGGGCGAGGGGCCTTAATCTATACTAATATTCTATTCTATTTTTTTAAATGGCGATAGGTCGCTAAATGACGACCATTCCGTCAAAATCAGACGTCTATACTAATATTATAAAGAGATAATTTTTGTGAGTTTGTAAGGTTATAGTGGGTATCTCCGAATCTACTGAACCGATTTAGATACTATTAGTACAGACATAGAGTAGACTCTGGAGAAGGCACCTAGGCTACGTTTTACCCGGGTGCGTCAAGACGCACATATAGTAAAAATAGCATAGCAATAACATAGTTAAAAGGTAAAAAGTAGGTAAAACGTAGTTCGCTCGGGATAAGGGTGAAACTGAGGGAAACATATGTTTCAATAATTGAATTGGAAAAAACTGAGCAGCCAAAATTAGGTTGTCCACGCAGACGAAGCCACGGGCGGGAAGCCAGTTTCTCATTTATAAAAAAAACATATTATTGTCGATAATGCAGTTATTCTCTCAAATTGATTTAATTAGCATTGAAAATAGATTAATCACGTTTGTATTATTCAAAAAGTCACATAAAACCTGATTCCTGACCTCGTGAAACCGTGAGAATATCTCTCATTGTGGATACTTTTTGAACATTTTTTTAGGGTTCGGTAGTCGACAAGGAACCCTTCTTGTTTCGCCATGTCCTTGTCTGCGGCATAGCTCAAAGGTTTTTAGAACAAGAAAGCTAAAATTTGGTATGGATAGGCATATTGATTACGCCGAAAAAATGGTAAAATAAAACTTAGAAAAATATTTGTTAAGGGTGCCTCAATAAAAAAAAAATATAGGTATGCCATATTTTTTTTCTCGTGTATCCCGTTGTGTAGAGGAGTACCGTTAGATAGGTCTTTCAACAATGTTATGGGTGTGTTAATCCTTTTTTCGGTTAAGCTAGCCATTTGCGAAATATCTTGCTTTTAAGTTCAAATTATTGTTCCCCCTCTAACTTTTAAATGGCTTCTACAAATGTGAAAAAAAACACAGACGTAGTACTTGTATTGAAATTACAAGAAAAACTATTACGGCTAAGTAGTAGTATAAAGGCTTAACCGGTTACAGAGTTATAGTCGACTAACTAAGACCTACTACGGAACCCTACTGCGCGTGGCCCGACACGCACTTAAACGGTTTTTAATAATCTTACTACAATATTTCTAGTCTCTCCTTCAACACTTCTATGATACACTTAGGTACGCTCACACATTCAAACATCTCTCACTGTTTTGTTAGTTGGAACTCTCTGATAAATCATCCTCCTAAGTAATGTAACCACCAATAAATCAATATTCAAAGTTTGAATGTCATTATCACTTACGTTGTACATCCAATGCGATTCGATAACTCTGACCTCTGTTATCACAATTCTCACTTTGCTTAAGTCACTTTACTTATTATATCAGTATTTGTATAAACAAATGAAAGTGTACTGATAAATAGTCACTGGTCAGTTCTCAATTATTGCTCATTTAATCAGTGAGTCTTCAACATGGCGGTTTTTAGGAGCTTGCTATTACTTGCATTTGCAACTTGTGTACTATCGGAGGGTATGTAATTTCTTATAGCATTTCGTTCACTATCATTTTTTTTTTTATTGAATTCTTCTGCGATGTCAACGCAGGTTCAGGTTATTTTGTAAAGTGCTCTGCGTATGTTACTTTTTTCTTATTTAAATTTAATAGCGTCTATATACTAAAATAATTCCATACTATTCACTTTTTCGTAACTTGTAGTCTGTCTCTCCCCGTCGATCTAAAGTTTGTCTGGTAAAAATACTACACTTAAACGTTAATTACTTTGTCTTTGGTATCTACGAGGAAATCTTATCTCCCTTTTACGCTGAAATCTGGATGACTAACATTTCATAATACGGCCCTGATTACTTTATTGTAAAGTTTCAAGCTATACTTAAAACTAGTCTGAGGCTAGCACGTGTATTAAGGTATGTTACTCGTTATTCTTTTTCTAAATAAATACTATCCATTCACAGGAACGCTATTCGAACCATGCAACAAAAATGACATAAAATGCCTGAGCACAGCGACCGAAACCTTTTTGGAGAAGACCTGCAATGGCTTGCCGGAATACAACATCAAACCTTTGGACCCGTTGATCATACCTGAGTTAAATGTCGTCGTCGATGAAGGCATGGGACTGGTGTTCCAGTTCAAAAACATCAACATAACTGGACTGAAGAACCAACAGATTTCAGACTTCCAGTAAGTAATGCATGCGAATGTTTGTGAGGATGTGTGTATGTATGTTTGTTACTCTTTCATGCAAAAACTACTGAATAGAATTGGATAAAATTTGGTACATACATAGTTTATAATCTAGATTAACACATAGAATACTTTTTATTTAGTAGTTGTCTCAGGATACGGGTGAGTCCGTGAGAAACAGCAAGTAATATGCAAATAACGTTATATGTGCAACAAAAACCAGTCTTGAAACGACCCGATTAATCATTCATTAGGTTTTAATTGACTAAAACGAAGCATCTTATCTTCAACTTGTTGCATTCGCTTCTCTGAGATATAAGCCGCAAATAAACCAACTACATTCCGGTCTGGTTTGAAGGGCCTCATTTAATTACAAACAAATAAAACATTTCTAATTTGTCTCTGCTATGTCATGCCAAAATAATACCAATAGCCATCAGTTGATTTGCCATCAATTAATTAGATAGGAATTCCAAATGGATAAGCTCAATAATATTTTACACGATCTGCGGACCGACCTCGTACCTCAAGCTCAGCACTTCTGCCTCTGTATCAATTTAGCAGCAGTGATTAGAGAGAGAGAAAATACTTTTAGAGTCTGGGAGTCCCTTGAAGGCGCTATCCACACATTTCCGGGTACCCGTCCCTGCCGTGTTCCGTCAGGGACGGGGAAAAAATCGGTTACATATAACTTGTACAAACTCGTTCTCACATCTCCGTATCATCATCCGGAGCGTACTGTCCCGGTGCACGGACGCTCTGACAGTGCTATCCTATTTTTTCTAGGTACATTGGCAGACGTTTAATAAATATACGTTTTGCCGGCTGATAGTATTCTTAGTGATCTGCTTCTTCTTCTAGCACTATTGCAATCATTGCTAATTCTTCATTGTTAAATAAATAAATCGTGTTTGAATACGGGTGACGGATGGCACATTCCTGACGGGAACACTGAAACGGACAACTCGGAACACGGATAGCGTTGACCCGGAAATGTGTGGATAGCGCCTAAATGTGGCTGCGGTGACAATCTCTACTGGTCGACATCACACTTTCTAGTCTAACCACCTTGCCTGAATACCTAAGAGACCAACTCAATACAACCACAATTAATGCTATACTGTTTGCCACTATTTAAACAATTGAAATTGAAAACATTTTAACACGAAAGAAGAAAAAGAACACGACTTTATACTCGAATTATTTTAAATAAAGTACCTACATACATAGACTTAAATGCACAAAAGATATCTACATACATCTTGTGGAGATGTATTTGCAATGGAAAAATATTATTGGTGATAATCTGTGTAAATAAGTCAAAGTCCGCGCGTTCGAAGTTGTGAACACCGCTAAAAATAAATAACTGATTTATACCAAATGCAGCAAACATTATTATCATGCTCAAATACCTACACATCACGTCACGTGTGCTTTATCAAAGGAAAACAAGAAATAAAGAATAAAGATGCATTTACATAAAATTGACTTATTGGTATGGTAACATTAATTAGCCGTTTCTGCCCCCTTATCACACTGATAACCTTTTTGCATAATTTATTTGCAGAATGGATACAGACAAGAAGTCGGTGGTATTAAAAACGAAAGCTGTTTTAAACATAGTTGGTGATGTCAAAATAGAATTCACTAAGAAAAACAAAGTATTTAACGGACCTTATACAGCTTCGACAAGTAAGTACTACAAACTGTATTTATATTTAAATACGAAAGTAACTCTGTCAGTCTGTTACGCTTTTACGGTAAAACAACTTAACCGATTAAGATGAAATGTATTATGGAGATAGATTGTGGAGGAGACGATGGAGTTTTTTATCCAAGTGTATAGAATAGGTAGTTCTTACGGGGTGACACTGATGGAAACGGCAAATTTAGAATAAACATGAATTTACCACTCACTTTTTTATTTTTTAAAGAGATAGAGTACCTAATATTTTACTTGACTGAAAAATATCAAATCAAGTCCGAAAACTAATAAATACTGTGGTACATTACGACAAGGTTGACGTTAGATTTAATTTTACGAAAGAAAAACATTGTTAGGTTATCTGAATAGTTTTTTGTGTTATTTTATTGCTGCATTAACTCATGACAACCAATATTATGTTCCAGCTGCTTTGGGAAGCTCGCAATATGGCTACAGTCTGACGAAAAAAGGAGATAATGAATATTTCGAAGTAGGTCCTGAAACGAATACTTGTGAAATTATCGGAGAGCCAAACGTGGTTATTGGAGACGTTCTTCAGAACGCCTTGGATAATGGTAAGTAGCAATAAAAGCTTATCTATTTTTGAACTTAACTCTATTTCTCACAAAAAATCTCCTGAAACGAACGCTCTGCATCCTATACACATACAGATATTATATCTGTATGTGTATAGGATGCAGAGCGTTGTTTAAGAAATCTGAAAATATATATTCGGACTTTCTCCAGCGTTACTTATAAAACCATTGCAAGAGCAAGAAACACATAAATCTATACAATAAGGAAAACATAGCCATGGTTCGGTGAAATGGACCAGAATCTCCCAACCCTATGCCTCTTGACCCTCTTATGTGTCAATCTCAACACTTACGGACCCTGCTGTCATGGTCTCCAACAGTTTTCTTTACGAATATACATAAAAGTAATAATAGAAGAAAAATAATAATTATTACTATTACAAGATTGGGCGCTATGGTACACTTAAGGGTAGGCCTATACCGGATTTAAAATAGGCGGATGAGAATGAAATAACATTATTGTAACCAGATTTATTACTATTTTCGGTATTTTATTAATAATAATTTTTCCTTCTTTGTCACAGATGCCGACGCGAAGGTCATGAAACCAGATTACGAGACTAAAAAGGTAGCATTACGGAAGAAGACGCTGTGCCGTATTGTAGAAACCGCCTACATTACTGTCATCCATAACATTAGGGCATCGGCGAAGACCTTCCCTAAATCTGCCTTCTTCAAAGACATTTAATAAACTAATTCAATACTAATAACGAATTTGACTTTAAAACCTTTTCAAAAACCGTTAAAAATAACACAATCCTCGAAGCTTTTAATATTCTGAACACCATCGTATATAAATAAATAGAAGCATAAAAATATCTCTTCTCATGTATTCCTAACGAGAATCTATTAGGTAAATTTCAATGCAAATAAGATGTATAACAGTCAAAGGTACGATACTCTATTGATGTGATGTGACCTTTAAATTTTTACTGTAGGCTTTTTAGTTGGACTCCGATTTTGAAAAGGAAAAAAGGTCAAATTTACCCTTGAGAAGAGCCCATATTTGTTTCACATACATATTAAAAATAACTTGGCGACAGCTGACTTCAGAAACCACTCCCGATCTAATAGAAAAATGGGGCTGAATTAATATCAAGTGAGCTGGAATAGATTAGAATATATTTTATGTAGCAAATCATGGTCTAAAGATAGCATATATGTATATATTTTATAATATCTTCTTGGAACTGGAGACTGGTGGATATTTGGGGTTTTCTTTAACCAAGTACTTGAAATTATTGATATTTCATGACAGCGTTTTTTAGGGATGGGAAGTCTTCAAATGAAATAGTCCCGCTGTGGGCAGAGTGGGGGAAGTGTCAGGCTGTTACTGACTATCCATTCATGTTCCTTCCTTCGCACTCCCGTCCCGCATCCCGTTGCTACGGCAGGCCCTGGCCCTAGGGTGTACCTCGTCAACTATGCTGACATCTCTTTTAGGCGCGCGTGGAATACAAACGCATCTTCGACATAGGCCTTGTCCTTACCGGAAGGCTCCCAAACTTTCTAACTGTAAATAATTAGAATCGAAGAATACCTTTCTTACAAATATTTTTAGTAAGAACCATAGATAAATGAACAACATTAACCTAAATTAGATACTGTAAATACACGTGTAAATATAATTGAAGGATATTCGATAGCTCAGAATATAATATTGAGTACCCATTTCAAAGGAATAACACGAAAAACTACTTCAAACGTTATCAAGTGTGTAAACATCTCCTATTTCAGTGGCAAACAAGGATACGTAATTTCCTCTTTGTATACTTATTCTCCATCTGCCTCGAGGGCGTGTGTATTACATAATCGATTCATCGTAATTTTTTTGTATGTAGGCAAAACTTTCTGTCAAATCCGCTCGTGTAGGCTATTTATACATAGAAAATGCTTTGTCCTGAATGACTGATGGTTAACAGACAGCCTAAACAGGTGGTCGTAGAGACCTGAAACTTGGAGGGTGTGTTTTTGAACGTATTTGTGTTAAGAACGTTTGTTGTGAAATTCTACCCCTAAGGAGGTAAAAAGGAAAGAAAAGTTTGTATGAACTCAGTCATTTTTAATTTGAATTAGTATAGTAAACGCGGGCGAAGCCGCTGGCGGAAAGCTAGTGGGCAGATAAATCTCTACGAAATTATACAATAAAGTGTTGAATATCAAGCCTCACGTTCCAAACATTTTCTAGAAACCAATTTCGAATTTTACTTCAATAAAATTTTTGATCCCTTATTGGTACAAAGAGGGTCATACATTTTTTAGATAAGATATACCTTTCGTGTTTGACGATTGAGTAAATATATCTTGGACTTCGCTGGCTTCGCTTTAGAATTGCGGGATAAAATCTTGTGCTATCAAAGGGACCTAATAAATATTGATAAAGGTATAGAACGTTATTGAAGTGATTGATTCAGCCTGTAAATGTGCATAGAGGAGGGTCTTTCTGTTTGTCAAGAAGGGATCTTGCTGCAGTATTTTTTATGATAGAAAGAGATCTGGTTGAATTTATGATACAGAAAGGAAGGGAGCGATATTTTGACTTTGATCACATCACTGATTCATCTTTTTCCAAAAGCTCAATTATTCTGTGTAGACAGTTTCCGTATAAATATTGTATAGGAGGTTCGCGATAATTCCGTGTTTATCGTTTAAATTTTATTTTGCCAACGTTCCCCTAAGCCCATTACATTACAGTACAGCCCGCCCGCTGTCTCAGGTAACCGTACCGATAAACAAAGGAATCTTTTACTTTGATTAATGTTCGGTAAATATTAGAAAACACCATTTTCCTCAGTCAGCTAGATGTCAGGTGAAATTGTTCTTTGCTATCATGAAATGAGGAAAATGTGCTGAGATCTTACCGCTGTTGGCTTTTACCCTTAGCTTTTACATTAAGTAAAGTGTGTCCTATAGTGCTATTTAAATAAAGACTGCTGTTAGAATGCTATGATTTTGAGAAAACTTTCATTTTGACTAATGTACATAACTAAAATACGCTGAGTGATGATTTTTGCGCTTCAACACATTCAAATGCTTCAAGATATTTTGACATGAACGATTAATTAAAATTCCGCGAACTTACTATGTTTAGATTAGAGCTTTCTTGCGTCCGGTGAGCAGCTGGGCCCACCCGCTTGCAGGGAAAGTTTAGGATATCTAAAGCGCTTCTCCCAAATTTAGCAAACACTCCAGAATTCAGGGCACGTGTTTTCTCTACATATCCAGAGTAACTCTGGATACTAGGGCTGAAATGGCGTCTATCTATCAATAACTGTCAAAATGCGTATATTCACAGCGGTTTCTAGCTGACACTACGTTAGTGCAATCTGCAAAACCATATATCATGTGAAATCATACGAGAGCATCTCGAAATTGAAATATTTTCTGTCCGTGGTTTAGTTGTAACACTCCAAGAGTTGCACTGTTAAATTAAAAGGGACTGACAGGTGATAAATGATAGGATGATCAGATGCAAATTTTTGCTATAATATCCAAAAATGATTGTTGTCGGTTGGAAATTAGGGTTTTATTTCTTACCAGACGGAGAGACGTAATACGAACAAGCTAATTTATCAAAACTTACTGTTTAGTACTACTAAACAGGAATAACAATTACTGTTCAATCATAAACGTAGCATTGATGAAACAAACATTAAAATCTCGGCTTTTCAACTTCATTCTCAAACTTTCATGTATTGGTGCATATTGCAGACTACTTGAAAGAAACTAATGCAAGAAACATTTATTGGACAAGATTTAAAAAAAAACATACTAACGTTTTATTTGATTAGATTCTGTATGGTATACTAGGTCCTGTAAATACGAAACTTAATCCCAGGCAGCCTGTAGCTTGAAAGCTAAGGTTAGGCCAATGAGCTCAAACCAAAGCCAAAGCTGTATCTATACCACGTAACACCAGATTCGACTAATTTACTTTGAATATGGTATTCACAAGCAAATTTTTTGATGCATCAAGTTAATACATAAAGTTAATTCAAAATTGATCGGATTTTCAGCGCTGATATAAAAGGCTTTTTAGAGAAATTGTGTCTTGAAATTTATTTTTTTATTAATGTTAACTACCTAACTAGACATAAGGCAAGTATCTAGATTTCTAAAGTAATTAATGTATTAGTATAGAATGCTAATAAACACGCGGCAGTAGTAACATTATCTGTTTATTTAAACTAGAATTGAATGTGCTCTGAGCTTGAACACGGCCCCAGGGAAGGAAATTGGATACGTTTTTCATCTAAATACCTAGTCTCGAATGCAAATGCAACTATGGACCTATTTATACTAAACTTACGTAATTTAGACACTTTCATAAAAGTTAGTATGTGTTTGCGATAGTTTCTGAAACTTGTGAACCATCATCTGTCTTGCATTTTCCCAACTTTGTTTGGGTAGGCTAATTGCTTTTCTGCTTTTCCACTTTTCTGCTTTTCTGACACCCAGAACGCAGTTACCCACTAACACGATACCCCGTGGTGAGACTTTCTGTCTTCTGACTACCCGTAACAACTGCAAAAGACCTACAAATAACAGCTGGGACCAACAGCTTAACATGCTTTCCGAAACACGGAGTCTTGGTATATTAATGGTTCCATCCACAGACCGACCATGGTAAGCGCAATTTGAACTAGATCGATCGACCCGTGCAGCTGTTACTTAGCCTCGAGCTAAGAATGCTTACTCTTTATTACGAGCTCCACAAGCCTAAAAAATATTTCAGTTTAAGTAAACTATATATATACTCTTCTAAGGACAATGAATGAATTATTATAATGGTTTTATTCAGAATTTTACACGATATAGGTACATGATTTTTAATTTAAACTACTTAAAACTACTTAAGGCTAAAGATTAAAAACTACTACTACAACATACCTATATGCTAAAACAATAAATACAAAATAAAAAAAAACACCTATTATAATTACTCAATAATCTAAGTAAAAATAAGTGATCCTATTACTTAAACTTACAAACCTGGCATAAAAGCGGCTTTCAAAACTAAACAGTTTGAAAATGCAGACTAACATAATATTGATCTAAAAGATATTGCTAGGAGAGTTATGTAGGCACAAATACGTGGTGTTCAAACTTTGTCTAAAGCCAAGACTGACTTGAATTCAAATAGACGCAGTTCCATTCTTTGAAAAATAAGTGCATTTTTTTTTAATTTTATCATAGTGTGATGGATGTTAATATTCTACAGAATGTATATACCTAAGGTAATCGACACTAAAATCTAGCTCAATAAGATCCAAGTTCACCGACAATATAACGGTCCGATTAACTTAAAACAGCTGTTTACCATAAATTCAAACTTCCAAGTTTCGATGGGTAACGTATTAGATAGATTAGAGATTTTTATTCCGGAAACGGTCGATTGCTAAACCAGGGTTAAACAAGAAGTGAGTACCACGAAAGTTCCAGCTTCCTGGTTGGAAATCGTTTTTGTTTAACGGGCTGATTATGTAATCATCAGTCGGTGAACTTAGCCCTTACATGGAAATTTCTCGGAATTTGATCAAAGCAAACATAGATGTCTAATTGATTTTTAGTAGCCAACTAAATTGTTAGTATATTTATTACATTTAATTAGTGTTCACATTATTTATAATAACTTAATAAACAATAATAACACCCATTTTGTTGACTAATCAGTAATTACACAATTCGTAAATTTGCTTCCGCCAATTATCAAAGGATTTTGCTATTTCAATGAACATAAATTATCACCATGGCAATACCGGTAAGTTCTTTGTGAAGCCACAAACTTCATTAATCATCCTCAAAGTTTCAGTAGAATAATTCTACAAAGCTCTATTTTAGTATCCACAGAACGCGGGGATACTCAAAGAAAAATTGAAGACATTTTTATTTCTCACTAAGACGGAAATTGGAATTATAATTTAATCAAACTCGAAGAAAATTCTCGCCAGGTATAGCCTTGTTATAAAAACAAAACTCTTTTGATATTCTTTTTTTTTGCAACTAAAGGACCTCAGAATAAACAGATATCCTTTTCGGCAAATGCTTTTAATGGTACACCTACTTAATGTAAGTTTTGTGCCTAAATAAATAGTGTCAACTAAAAACACACAAGAATTGTTTAAATGTCAGATAGATATATCATATTCATTTATTTATTCCGACCGCCCCAGAAGAAAAAGAACCGTCCAAGTGTGAGTCGGAATTGCACAACAAGGGTTCCGAACTTCGGAAAAATATACACACTAATGTAATGATAAACAATACTTATTTACCACTTTGGATCGGTTCAAATAATTAGATTTGTTTTTATCGTCAGCGAGTGTCACAACTCAACGGTATAATAAAAAAAGGCTATGTATAGATACCATTAAAGGTAAATAAATTCTATGCGGCTATTAATTATTAAGCATTTGGTATAGTCATTATACAACAATGTTAAATACAATCTAAAACCCGACTACTTCCGAAGTACTCCTACCCAGGTCACATGCCGCACTATAATTACTGATGTGCCTTCCTAGCCTTTTCCCAACAATGTTGGGGTCGGCTTCCAGTCTAAACCGGATGCAGCTGAGTACCAATGTATTACATGGAGCGACTGCCTATCTGACCTCCACAACCCAGTTACCAGGTAACACGATACCCCTTGGTAAGACTGGTTGTCAGACTTTCTGGCTTCTGACTACCCGTAACGACTGTCAAAGATCTTCAAATGACAACCGGGACCAACAGCTTTACGTGCTTTCCGAGGCACGGAGGAGTCTCGCTATGACAAAGATGGTCACCCATCCACGGACCGACCACGCCAAGCGCAGCTTAACCTTTGATCGGTCGGCCCGTGCGGCTTTTACTTAGCCACGAGCTCCTCTACTACATTTACCGATGTATTATATATATGTATATTCTACTATATTTACTGATGTAACAAATTTAATTACACCTAATTCAACACAATCGGCCAGCAGTGCTGGAATACACATACATATATTGACTCTAATAATAACCCTTTCTTTTGGCTTTGCCGGTGTGATTTTATAGTTCCAATTTTTATTGTCCCTAGTCTTGAAATAAATCTCTAGCGAATAAAGAATAAAACCTTCGTCATCTATTTTAATTTCCGCGACCTATTTACCAGCATTCTCATTGCTTTGTAAGAACAAACTTAGTCAGCTCATTAGCAGGCGCCACGATATAAATATTTTATTTTATATAAGAGAAATAATTTAGCAGCTTATTGATTTTATTAATGAAGGGAACATTGGCATTTAATTCCTCTTAGCATCAATATTTGCATAGCTAAGCAAACTCTTCCGTCGTATCTGTATGAAAGAGAATTTTACTTTATGTCAGTGTTCTAAGAAATACATGGACAAATATACATAGGTATTATATCCACTTTTGAAATGTTACACACGTGTTTAAAAGCTTCTTTAGACTTATATATACGAATATAATGGAATTCTATAATAATTACAAAATGAACAGGTTATATTAATAGCCTCTTTTTAAAGTAAATTAAAATAGCTCATTGCAGTCAGCAAGGCTGGACCAGACCATCACAGACATCACACCTATGCGTGTTATTGGTCGCTTTAAATCTTTGATTTTCAGGATGTGATCTATGTTTGCCCTTTTTGTCTTTTGATTAGTACATTTTATGCCATTAAAGACGTTTGTAATCAAAAGTGTAGATAAAGAGTAATTTCTATATATAAACTGACCATTCTTACAATAGACTACTGCTAAATAACTATGACTTTCCCTTGTTCCAATAAATCTTCCCTCATCCAACCTAAATCGGCAATGAATCAGCTATAAAAGAAAATAAATGCCTAAAAGTCAAAATCCATTTAAGACATTAAAGTATAAAATATTCATATTTCTTCGGCATTATCAACGCATATTGTTGATACAAGTAATAAACTTAAATAAAAAGCCATTAGCATAATCTAAGTAGGGTTGTCGCACGTACAAAAATATGTACTGAATTTTGATCGGTGTAATATTGGTACTTTTAAAATAATGAGATATTAAAAGTAAATAAATTATATATAGTTTATATGTGATTGATAAAAATATTGCTTCCTAACACTAGACTTTCTTGAATTAACGCCAAGTGAAGTATAAAAATACTTTTTTTTATTTTTGTCATATAATGTGACATCCCTATAATATCTAAGACAACAAAGGCATGCAATAATTCTTGCGTATATATGATAAGCTTTCGCTTGAAGTCGACGAACTTTGGTGAAACAGTAAGCCTATTACGCAATCAACCATTGCTTAGATTGAACAACAATTTTGCGATCGTCTTCATCTCAAAATTATTTCGTTTTAGAACGTTGATTCCATTTTCACACGAAGAAACATTTAAATTGGAATTATGTGTAATTTTAAAATTATTTTTTCACGCGGCGAACACTGACAACCGTTTTTATTCGGTCTAACATTTTACAAATTAGTGTTATACATAGAAGTAGTGAATATCGGTTAAACATTCCTTCTTACTTTACTGTTTCTAGCTCATATACCCATCTTGTTTTATAGTAAAATAAATAGGTAATTATGTGAATTCATTCATAATTAACTGACGGAAATATGAATATCAGTAGGAAGTTTTTGAAAACTGGGGAATACCTACATTAAAGGACCTATAAAATACACGACAATAATGTCTACTGACTTAATTAGCAGACAACCGGTCGCTTGCGCCTTGTACGAGGTAGGTCTCAAACTTGAGTTATGTAGATACGAGTAAGAAAATCTTAACAATGTTGGTTTAACATCTTGTAAATATAATTATCAAGTAGACAACATATTTTAATTATTTTTTTCGAATATTGTAACATTGATTTACTCGTCATCATAACCAATTTGGTAACCGCGAAAGTTAAATATCGCAACCTCTCAAAAGTTGGTAAATAACTAAATTATTTTTTGATGAAGCTTATTTGATTTCGGAAACTGAAAAACTGTTATCTATATTTTCTGCCTTAACCCGTGGGAATGTGTCAGTGTGAGTATACATATTTGTGGTCGGTTTATTGTCTAGGTAACCAAGAACGTTGTTGAAATAAAATGAGAGTAAATCATAATTTGTACCTTACTGTTAGGTTAGAAAGAGTTAGTGTGAGTGGGAGTGAGGTGAGAGTCTGCCTCCATTCTAAATATACTGACGAGCTGAATAAATAATATTTCAACGACTCGGTGGGTCATGACTCTGATGGACACTAACTTTTAGTAATGGCTGTCACAAATATTTTTTTTAGGTTAAAAATACCGTATTTAATCTAAATCGGTTTTGCCGTAGGCCCGTGAAAGTGTTAAACAAACAACCAATTAACTTTCGTATATTAGTCAGACAGTTGGAATTCATTTACAAAGTATATACATAGATATACCATATATTATGGTGTGATTATAATGTACCACAGTAGCAGCATACACTGCAAGACTAACAGCCGTTTGCATCAAACTTTTTATCGTTTATACTTTTACGAAAATCACAAAACATGATAACAGTAATAAGATCACTTTTAATATGTTTTATGTTATAAACACATAGATATAATAATTAAGTAAACATATATCATAAATATTAAGACGATAAAATAATAGCAAATGTATTCAATTTTATCCTCCATTTTGACAGATCTTGAATGACAGTTCTTCCATTTCACGTCTGCCTGATATTTTTTTATGCAACCGGTTGTAAGCGTAAAGATAATTAGTCTCGCCCTAGACGGTGATATCAACTGAACTCCACAACTGAAATAGTGCTAGTTAGTCTAGTGCGAAACATATATTTTTAAAACTCGTTGTAACAGGTTTTTTGAATAAATTAAAGTGCAACTTTGTTTTATTTATCTTAGACAGACGGTATCTGACATTAAAAGGTTGCAATAAAATCTAAAGGTTGCAATAAAATATTAAAGGTGCAGTCAGGAAGTCAATGAGCTAATGTGACTAGCAATGAATCAGCGCTGTAGGTGTTATTTAATTAGGTTATTGAACCCAAAGCCGTTATATGACACATTGTAGGAATCCAAATTTCTTATGCGAAAAAGGTTAGGTGCTATTTCCTATACTGAATAGTTCCATCTCTATTTCTGACACTGTTCAATGTGACATCTTTCTATACTAATATAATAAAGCTGAAGAGTTTGTTTGTTTGTTTAAACGCGCTAATCTCAGGAACTACTGGACCAATTTTTTTTTTTCAGTGTTAGATAGCCCATTTATCGAGGAAGGGTATAGGCTATATATGATCACGCTTAAAACAATAGGAGCGGAGCATCAATGAAGAATGTTTCAAAATCGGGGGTTAAAGATAGCGATAGCCCAAAGTTACTGTAAGTGGCAGAGTACCCTAAGTGGCAGAAGGTAGCTATAATACCTAATAGCCTGTACTCTTGAATTCATAAGTTTGCTTGCAATACAGAGACAAATTGATGATCATAAATCATAAGATGTCTCTTACATACCATATTATCTAATTGATGGTCATTAATACTTAGGTACTAAGTACAAAAAAATATCCAATAACTCAATATATACATACATACTTTAAGCTTAAGCTTACTTTCTTCAATTCATATAATTATCATTGCGGCGATTAAATACCAAACTAAATGAAACTGAATTATCTATACCTACACTTAGCGTTGCCAGGCGTCCGGATAAAGCCGGACAGTCAGGCCTCAGGTCAGGCAGTCAGGCTTTGAGGATTTTTAAGTTTGACCATTCAAGAGTGATCCTTAAACTTAATGTTACTTCAAAAATGTTAAATAATTTTATGGTAAATGATAAACTAGATAATTGTTGTTTTTTGCCAAATGTCCGGCTAAACTAGCTGGCGTGTCCGGCTCTTCGGTTTGAAAACCTGGCAACCCTACCTACACTTAAATTTTTTCAAGTTTCTAAAATTTTATTCAGTAATATTGCCGACACAAACAAGAAGGAAATACACCTACACAATAGAAAATCTTGACCCCACCTAGATAGCAGAAACGTATAACAACGTTTGCCAAAACTAAACCCATTATTTTCGTGAAGTACGTATGGTATGCATAATAATGCATTTCGTGAATGGAACGATGCGCTTATTATTTTAATATTTGTCATCTTCAAAGTTCCTTGATCTTGATTATAAAATTGTGTTCTACGTTGTTTTTTAGCGATAGCAAAATAAAACTGGTTATTTGCGAAGATGAACTATATTTGTAATATATTTAAAAGAATTCAAGATTTTCCAATGGAAAACACTCACCTAGCTAATTATTTATTTCGTAATGAAAATGAAAACACTATTTAGTTGAAGTATTCATAGTTACTCACTTTTTATTAAAAAAAAATCTCATAGTAATACAAGTATTATTGTATTGTATGATTATTTTAATATTCTTTTTTTTTCGTGTAACCGCCACTCGGTAGATATTGCATGCATTGTGTTCTCACGTAAGTGAATGTAAATTCTTTATAAGAATAAAGATTCTTCAACCCGAATGAAATAATGTAGTAGCGATACAAAGATCACACTCACATCAAGGAAGACCAAAAAGGCTCAAAAACTTAAAAACAAAAACTATTCTTTGAAGCTCACAATTTAGGATACCTTATTACTGTATCTGGTAGAAAATTGCCTGTAAATGTTTGACGTGAATCCCATCAACGGAACAAAAAGTCCCGTTGTCTGTTCATCGAGCAGAATTTTACATAAAGGCAGATCATTAAATTTGCACAGATCATTTATCAAGAAGCCTCAAACCTAATTAAGGGTGAAGGAAATAGTAAAATTCGTCATTTTTTTCCGTCAGCGTATCTCTTAGTGAACAAAGACTGGTCCAGTGGTTTTATTGAGTTCCAGCGGAATTTAAACGCTGATCGGTTTGTAGACAAGTTACCGAGTATCATCATGAAATCGTTTATTGCCTGTTTCAAGAGGGTTGCTCTATAAATAGATACTGTTATTTTCTTTTAAAGTTTATTGAATTTCAAAGCATTGCCTAGGTACTGTGCCTGCAGCTGTTGATTAGTCAGATTGACAGCAATTAATCTATCAAAGATCTTTGCTGTGCAGTATGTTAAGCTATTATTAAATAAGATTTTTATATTACCAATTAGGTTGGAGCTTCAAATAGGTTAGGTACTTGATACAATAAGTTAGGCTAAAATATAGATTGCGTACTCCACTTCCGGCAGAAATGAAACAAATTATATCTACTAATATCGTAACAAAACTACTACACGTTACCCCTTGTTTGATAAGATAACCTCTTAAAAGAAACAATGGATTTATAAATAGAATAGTGATTTAAAATTATAAAAATAATAGTTAACGATTTGCTATTTTAAAACCATCATCGTTGTTACTTTTAATACGTTTTACTCGGTCGCGACTCGACTATAATATTTATATTACTTTACAATTGTATTATAAAATATTATTGTAAACCTAGTTTTATGTTCCCTTATAGTTTACCTATCTAGACACAAGTAATTCAAAGGTTATTCCTCTCGCAAGATTTGTGGATTACGGATCACAATAAATTTTATTATAGTTCTTCATTTAAATAATAAAAGCTCCAATAGAAAGTTCCAAGTTTCCAGTTTTAAATTACGGATGAATCGACAAATGCGGGTTAAAACAATATATTATTTGTAAACTCGCCTTTAAATTCGCTCCGGCGATCCGGATCCGGTTTTTTGTTTTAAGAAAACAAACTCCGTATATAAAACCTTGGTGGTAACAACAAGCTTTTCTTCGCGGTTATTAGTGCAAGCAAGATGGTTCTCGGTCGTGTGCACTTCCCCTTTTGTGTTGTACTTGTGCTCCAAACTTTATTGTATTGTGATGGTCAGTTGGAGCAAAAGAGCTATGGTACATGTGAGTATGTTTTGCCATTGTTGTGACATTTTGTGCGGTTGTAAAAGAATGGGTTCTGCGGTATATATTTTCTAATAGAACATTTGTTGTTGCTTCAACAATTTTCGTGTTTTTAGTACTGATTTTGCAATCAATTTGATCTTTCGATTTTTCGTTAATGTGATCTAGTCTTCTCTTTTGTGGTTTTTGTTATATAAAAACATACATACCTACAACAAAATCACACTTGCCAATACACTTTTTTGTGATGTGTTAAGAAAAAGAAATGGAACACAAATTAATTACCTACTTGAAACGTTTTGCTTTTTTATCGCTTACCAAAGTATCAAACAATAAACGCTTTTAAATTGAAATCATTCAAAATGTCGACTATAGCCTCGGATTTAATTTGTATCTTCTCTAGGAATTCCCGTTTCTTTCAACTTTAATTTCGACCGTTTTGTACAGTCTAACAGCGTGTCTAGGTACAATGACTAGCTATTCTATATCTTGGCCTAGATACTGAAATGTTTGTCTCGGATCTTTCCCATTTATTTTTCCTACATGTCTATCTGTTATAAGAAATTTATGTAAATATTAGCCATATATCTTAAAAAGAAACACAAAAGGAATGAATTATTCTTCCTTCGTTTTATTGTATCTAGGCTAGAGGTCATGGGAACTAGAAGATACAAAGCCATACTTACAAGGCCGGCTGGTTCTATTAGCTATTTGTTCTAAAATAATATTTAAAAAAAGTAGTGGTTTTTTTGTTTTTGAGAATAAATGGTTTTAAACCTTAGTTAATGTACCTACTTAACTTAAAAAAAATGGTCTCCACATACCCACAACATTTTTGAACGACCTATCTAATTTTATTTTACCACTTTGTCGGCAAGATCAATATACATACCTATACTAAATTTCAGGTTTCTAGTACCAAGAACCTCTGAGCTATGCCGCGGACAGACAGACAGACGGACATGGCGAAACTATCGGTTCCTTGTCGACTACGGAACCCTAAAAAGGTAGGACGATAACGGTTACATTTTTTAATGATATCGCAAACCTAAAATCTTGTATTGTATACTTTTTCTTGGCAGACAGACTTGGCTATTATTATATCCCATATTTATAATAGATATGTTTTATATTGAAAGTTGCGGTTGATAAATTAAGCAATCTATTTGTCAATAAACACTTACCATTACCCTATTCAAAAGAATATCTCTATATTTTAATGCGAAAATTTGTGAGGTATGTATCTTTATTTGTTACTCGTTATCGCAAAAGCTGCTGAATGGATTTGGATGAAATTTGGTACACACATCGAATCGTTTAAAGCCTGAATTAACACAAAAGATACTTTTCATCTGGGTACGCGAAGCAGTTGCCCTAAGGATGCGGTTGAAACCGCGGAAACAGCTATACTCTGTACCAATTGATTTCAAGAAAAATTAAAACAAAAACCTATTTTGTTCTAATTCTGCCACAGAAATTAACAAAGTGGCGTAAGGATGGTGCATTTATGTCAATTTTATGCTCTAAACATCACAATTCATCATTTATACCGTTTTATTTATATGAGTGGGAAAATTAGAACAAAATAGGTTATAATTTTGTTAACATTTTTCTTTAAATCAATTGGTATAGACTATAGTGTGTAAAATAATCATTTAATTTAATTTAATTTAATTTAATTTAATTTAATTTAATTTAATTTAATTTAATTTATTTAATAACTATGGATGACTAACAGCTAAAACAAGCAGAATAAAAAATAGTTAATTTGTTTTTTTTAATTTTTTATTTTTTAATCTAACAAGTGGCTATTGCAATGAGTGACTTCACTCAAATTATAAAAGAAAATGATATTATTTTTTGTTTAACACTAAGTACATAATAAACTGTACCTAACGGTGTTTGGAACCCTCTATGACCTTATTCCGTCATGCTGTAATAGTAGCGTTCACATGCATGCAACATTATTATATTTTTGTTAATGGAGTGTTGGATATAAACATAGAGATAACCTTTAAAGATTAGGCTATTTAATACGTAGGTTAAAAACATTATATTCTAATGTAAAAGGGTCAGGAAATATCTCAAATACTAAAATGTATTAACAAATCTTAATATAATTTTTTAATATACTTAATTACAAAATTACATGTAGGTAAAGTTACGTTCTTTATACGAGTACCTAATTAAATTATCAAAACATCTTGACTGTTTACCAAGCAAACCTAGAACGCCAATACTGAAAAAAATCCTTTAAAAAACCCAAAATACATAGCCTGTCCTCGGAATCGAACCTAGACTTCAAACGGATCAGCAGTAGCGCTACTGAACCACTAGACCGGCGTTTCCCATACTGGAGTCCACGAAGCTTTAATTAATTAGTATATTTAGTACTAAAGGGGTCCGCGAAGCCAGAATTAATTAATAGATTTAGTACTAAGGGGGACCATTGACGACGCAGTCAAAACATTTCAATCAGAATCATTATTATAGTCAACTATTTAAGAAACCTACTCGGCAAATACTCATAAATGAGAACTAGCTATTTGCCCCTGGTTTCAACCATGTCTTAAAGAAACTACCTACTTCACGTACCCGGAGAAAAAAAACTATACCCCAGGTTTAAAAATTCCTCCCTAAAAACTTCAACTAAATTGGTTACGCCGTTATATCGTGAAAGCCTTACAAACAAACAAAAACAACTCACATTTGCATATAAGTATATATATAATATCAACTAATAACACCTAAACAAAACTGGCTTTGATAGTGATATCTTAAAATAGTCTATTATTATAGACTGTACCAATTGATTTTACAACAAAATTATAATCTATGTATTTTGTTCTAATTTTCCCATATAGTTAGATGAATAAAATGCCATTAAATGATTAAAAATGATATTTAGAGTACGAAATTGACTCACATGCGCCATCCGTACGCCATTTTGTTAACTTCTGTGGCAGAATTAGGACAAAATAGATTACGACTTCGTTTAAGTTTTTGACCCAAAGGCTGGCTTTTACTTTGGACAAAGGCTAAGCATTGCCATCCAACGTGGCAATTCCGCCAGCCTCTTGGGCACACTTCCAGTTGACGGCAATGAGGAAGAATTTTTGACGCCATATTTTAGTTAGATTTATATTAGAATATATATATACTTACTTACTTTTTTAATTTTTCGTAATGTAAATAATGTAAATACTTTCTGTAAATAAATGTTCTTTTACGAAAAAAAAAAGAAGTTTAAGTTTTTCATAAAATCTATTGGTACAGATCATAGTATCCATAAAATGCGCACTTTACTTCTTAAAAACAAGTTTTAAAATTAGATATGTATATGAGTATGAATGCGTTTTATTATACCTACACATTTCTTAAAACAGGAAGTCAATGTCACAACAAAGACCATCAAAATATTCTCATATAAGTTTAATACTAAAAGTAAAAGTTACGTGGACGAATAATCAGACCTTGATCTTTTAATTTTGAAAACCAGGTAGGGACAGGAAGAACAAAATACATATTCTGTTCTTATTTTAAAAACGCTATTCAACCATCAACTGTTTTAGGTCAGTAACCTCGACTACTTTTTTGTACCTAGAGGACGATTTATTTCTGTTTCGGTCCTTGTATTTTTTTTAAGTTAAAGTAGTACCAATAGCTGATAATAAATACACAGATATTTCTCACCGTACATTTAATGAAAGTTTGAGTTTACAGTAGAACCTACCTCTCTCTCTAATCTCGCTGTGTTTCAGTCACTTTTGTGAAGTCGGGTGAATTTCATTATCTTTTTTCAAATACATAGCTATGTAATTATTATTTTAGTTACATACTTAGCTATGTGTAATATTCGTGTTCATATACTTAAGTAACTTCAGTTTTCTACGTACCTTTTTGTCTGAAACTAGATCAAACTTCAATATCACGCCAGATGTCGATAGAACCACAAAATTTTATGGTCCACACTTTATTCTCGCAAATAGCTTTGGTCCTTTAACCTTTTCTGTAACCTTTTGTAAACTTCAATGAGGGGTATAGGTACTTCCAACAAACAAATATTTGAGAATTGCAAAAATCTAATACGAGTATTTCGTCCCTTTTGAATATGCAAATATTGCACATTACTTAACTTAAAAAAAAATAACTAATATTTTTTTTTACATCTACATGACTCTGAAGTTTAGTTAAAAACTTTCGACTTTTCAACTGTTGGAACAGATATCTAAAAGAACCATTAAAAAAAATAACTACCAATTAGGTTTTTTTATAAAAGCAATCATTATATTTCGTATCAAGGAATTTATCTGGTGTAAATGTCCTCATATGACTACATGAGCAATAAGGCATGTGCTTTTAATCTCCCTCCACGATCTGCAGTGTTTCGCAGAAATTAATTGAAGTAGGTTGGTCGCCTACATTAAAAGAAAAACAAAACCTTCTGGAATGTCCTCAGTCTTAAGTCTTGAGAATTCAGTGTGTAGGTATAATGTAAGTAATGTGCCTAGTGTAATTAATATTTTTGTAAGAGTCCCTTGCTATTTTAGCGATTCTGAGTGCGTCAGTTCTTACATCGTAACTAATATTGTAAATGCTTGTATGTTACGCTTTCAGGTTAAAACGGCTGAATCAATTTGGATGATATATATATTTTTTATTGAACAAGTTTTATTCGCATTTAATTATTTTTATGTTTCACTTATATTGTGATATTTTTGTTGCTACAGCTTCTGCGATTTTATATCATCGGCTGTCGAAATTATAATAGTTTTTTGATCGCTATGATTATTTGGTACGGAATTATAGAGAGGGCCCTGGGCCCTGGAGATAGTTATGGGTTTTTTATATGGGTGCGTCAAATTGTTCCCTGTGAAACGGGTGAAACCGCGGGAATGAGCTAGTTTATAATAAATATATCATACTGATATTTCAGCTAAATTATAATTTTCGAGTATGTACTATTATAGTAGATAATATGTGTACACACGGCATAAACAAGCTTCGGTATCATTTCCACATGATAAAAAAACATTGGCAGGCAGGTAGGTACCTACGTAGATTATGTTCTGGCGGGAAACAGTAGAAGCAATTTCGTTTATGATTACCTATTGATGGCACAAATAATATTCATAAAATTTTACGACCGTAAAATCATCAGAACAGAGTCTGATAGACTTTTGCGAATTTGTTCACGTTTATTACAATGTAACAAATTACTTTTTTACTTGGAAACCAATTTTGTGGTGCTAGTTGTTACTAGTAATAATTTAGTAGTGGTACCAAATGTAAGTAGGTATATAGGTACCTAGATTTCAGAGATAAGGTGTTTCAACCTACGTGTTTCTAAAGTTTGCCTTTTTAAAGACATGCACAGCGGGAGGAGTCATTTGATGAATTGTTCTTAAGAAAAGCCTTTAAATATAAATCAAACCTTAAATCTTTCTTTCCCCAACTTCTGAATTTTATCTAGTCTGTTTCAATCAAAACCTGTATTTACGTGTAGCTATTAGGTACTTAGATTTACTTAGTAACCAGGTCGTATTGTCTTTCATTCCAGTGTCACCGGTCCCGTTCCCGTCCTGCAGAGCGGACCACATCGACTGCCTACGCCGTAGTCTCAGAACTTTCTTTTTTCTAATGGACTCCGGCCACTTCGGAATGAAGCCTATCGATCCCGCCATAATAAACAGTGTGGCCCTAGCTTTACCTGAACAACACACGTCATTTTCACTGAGAAGGGTCAATGTTACTGGCGCCAGGTGGACTAAACTCGTCGAAAGAAGGTTTTAATCATTATTCATACTTTGTTTTGAGTAAGATTTGTGGTGTTTAATCTTTGAACTTAATGTAGGTAGGTATGCATTCATTAAGCTAATTCTAAGGTGCAAATTGATCCATTTTTGGGTGCAGCTTGCTGTTAAAATTTATTAGGAAGGTAAATCTTTTTCCTCGCTGTAGTAGTGTAAAACATTGTGAAACATTACCTATTATGATACTACATTTGGCTACTAATCATTAATTTTAAGAGTTTCTCCATGGGGGATGTAACTCAGTGGTAGAGTGTCTGCTTCGCATGCTGAAAGTCCTGGGTTCAAATCCCAGCATCTCCAAAGCCACTTTTTGGACTTTTCTCGAGTAATTTTTTTTATCACTGAAATTCTGGTGCTGAAAGATGATTTTTTTCAGATTTAATTTGGAAGGGGGCAAAAGTGGTGTCATATTCCTCAGTGACTTGCATTTGACAGGCCAAATAAGTATGGATGTAGCTGGAAGACGAGAACCCCACATCGCTTACATTACTATGGATATTCGTAAGTATCAAAATATCACCTAGGTTTTTCTTATCATTCATCATTCTCGCTTACAGTGGCAAAAATTAAAGTAAAAAGCTACCTACCTACCTACCTAATTAGATAGTTGTATGTAATTACCTAAGTAGATCAAAACAACTACCTAGAAAAACTTGTAAAACTTGATGTGTTTACCGGTTATAAGGCAGCTGCACAAGCGGGAGCAACAGCAAAAAAAGTTTAAGTTTATGTAGGTCTAACCTATAAACCGGTCATTAGTCACTTCTACTGTAGTCATAGTACAGGTATTTAACTCAGGTAAGAATACCTGTGTTTTTTCAATATTTTCAATAACCTATCTATCGTAGGTATCGTTTCTAAGATTGGCTTACTATGCTCCTGATGTCAAAATCGTAAAAGTCGTAACCGTAAGTCAGTTATAACTCAGGTTAGGTACTTAATAAATAAATGCATCTCAAAAATAGTAGTAGTAGGTAACTAGGTACCTGAGGCCTTACCATAACGTGCCAAATTAGGAATAGTTTCGTCGTGAAAATGAGACGGTGCTATAAGAACCTACAACGTTAGTTGCGGTGTCTCACACTCACACCTGAATAGTGATTGAAAATTCCCGTGGTGGTATGGCCCCTGGTATGTACCTACCTATGTATGAGTGGTAGATAAATATTCCTCATGTTGTCACCTAGGTACGTGCATTGATCATGCTTGCACGAGGCGGATTACCGATTTTTTCTCATGATGTTTTCGTTGATCGTTAGTCAGTGGTGTCCAAGATTCACTTATAAAATATGCCTTTGTCAAAGTCAGTCACAAAAGTCTCATTGGTACCTAAGTACCTATTTGCCAGATTTCGAACCCGCACAATCGCAGTTAAGGTACACGCGCGTTAACGTCTACGTCACTGCGACAGTTTACTTACCCAAGTAGGTAAACTGTCGCAGTGACGTAGAAGACGAACGAGTGACGAACTAACAACTAGGATAAATTGTATAAACATTCCTTTGTTCGCTAGTATCATTTTATCACAAACTGAGATCACTAATGCGTCTATTAATCGCGTGATAATTAGAGTAGGTAGGTATTAGGTTTCCATTAACCTATAAGGAGCCCTATGGATTATGGATAGATGCAGTAATTGTATGAATTATCAGCTAATTGATCGCGATGCTTCAACGGAATAAATTAGTGCCTAACTATTTAACTATTCCACCACCACGACGACAAATGTGTTACCTATCTAGACTAAATTTGAATTTCTATCCTAACAATATTTGTACCAAAACAAAGCACCTGCGACTATGGGCGTCCAAGCAAACTAGGTTCCAAATGTATCTAGATCGGTAACACCCCGTCTCATGCAATTAAACTTTGTTTAACTGCAGTTAAGCGCAGTTTTGGTAGATTCGGACTGTCCGCATAAAACAACGTTTTAAATTTCAGAGGGTGCGGAGACCAACATAACTTATGTTGGAAACATACTGCGGGGCATCGATAATGAGGATTACATTGTAATCGGTCCAGAGAGGATAGCTGTCAGGAATATGCGGATACCGACGTATTTTTTGCAACCAAGTAAGCCTCGATTTATTAGTTCTGTGGAAAGTTTCGAGTGTAGGTGTATTTTCAGAGTTCGAAGACTTAACTTTTAAAGGGGTAGTAGCTGTTCTCGGTGGTTTCACGCCGTCCAAGGGAACATCTTCTCGCACCCGGATAAACACTGTCCATGCCAAATTTCAGAAAAATCGCTTTAGCCATTTTACTGTGAAAGTGTAACAAACTTATGCTACCCGCTCCCCCGCGGTTAACTCTGATCCTGAAAAAACAACTGCGCGCACCCAGGTGGTAACTATCCTTTGCCCTTCCTCAGGTTTAAACTATCTGATATCCATACTAAATATCATATATGTCTTATAGTGAAAACGTAACAAACAGAAATAGTCACTTTTAAATTTATTATTATTTACCGACTAATAATACGATGTTCAACGTTTTGTTACTCTGTAAATCTATTCCGGGTTCGATTCCCGGGTCTATTTTTTAGTTCATGCGCCCTCTCTTAAGGATACGAGATGATCAAGTTACCGCGCCCCCGGAATGCAAAGGACTAAGGAAGGAACACGGATGAGTTTTTAGTCATAAAAGTCTGACACTAATGGCGGGGGGAGTCATTCGATGATTCCTCTTCCGAAAAAAATGCGTTCTCTCTCCCTCTTACATGGAACTAAAACAGCTAGTGAAATATGAATGAACTATAGATTTCGGGAAAAATAGGAGTGACGTGAATTTTTACAAGCAGACCTACCTACCGAGGGAAGATTATTTATGACATTCTGAAGTTGTAAAAGTGTTTTAGAATCCATTAGATATCATGTTCACACCAACTGAAAGTCGTCTAGTACAGTTGTGAGAGCGATCTCGCTTTACGAACTCCATTTACGTGTCAATGTTCCACACAATATCTAGTAATTAAACATTTATTAATCCATTTGGCCAATAAGTTATCCAATATCGGTTAGTTAGTTATCTAGTCTAGACTTCAATCTGGCGCTAAACCAGTATAATCTATTTGTTAGTTAGTATATAATTGCCCTTGATCGTATCGTGTAGTTGCCTACAATAAATTCAGGTCTAATATAAAATAGGGCGTTAGAACTTTCTCTTTTGATAGTTGGTCTTATTTAATTACCTACTGTCAGTTGAGATTGTCTTCATTACATATTAAACGTTAACCGTAAAAGTGTATCAGACAGACAAGAGTTGCTATCACATACTAAGGGCCAAGTTCACCAACTGATGGTTTCGTAATCGACCCGTTAAACGAAAAGGTTTTTTAACCAGGAAGCTGGATTTTTCGTGTTACCCACTTCCAGTTCAACCCTGGTTTGATGGTCGACCGTTTCAGGAATAAAAATTTCTAATAATACGTAACCCATCGAAAGTTGGCAGTTTGAATTTATGGTAAACAGCTGTTTTAAGATAATCGGACCGTTATCTCGTCGGTGAACTTGGGCCTTTACCGGGAAACGCGAATTTTCGTATTACGCACTTCTTGTTCAAACCTGTTTTGGTAATCGACCGTTTCAGGAACAAAAATCTCAAATAATACGTTA
The DNA here is from genome assembly GCA_963891755.1 of Pyrrhia umbra. NCBI lineage: Eukaryota > Metazoa > Arthropoda > Insecta > Lepidoptera > Noctuidae > Pyrrhia > Pyrrhia umbra. The sequence goes on from OY982925.1 coordinate 9,632,698, forward strand.
CCCATCGAAAGTTGGAAGTTTGAATTTATTGTAAAGAGCTGTTTTAAGTTAATCGGACCGTTAAAATGTCGGTGAACTTGAGCCAAATACCTATAAGCAAGGATGAATATTAATCATAATAATTGAGGCAGGCGTTTCAAGTTCAATGGTTTGACTACAAATATAATAAACTAACTAGCCAGGCAATATTGTGATCACAATATTATTGTAAAATATTTTTTCAAAAATTTAATTTGGAATTTATTCTAATAATAAATGCCTGGGCAGCACTTCAGATGACAGCGACAATCCAATCAATGTAATCTACAATCACCAAAACATGATTAACTTCAATAAAGTCCATACCTACCTATTGCAAAACTGTTAGCCTACCATTTTTTTTTGTTTCAACATCATTCAACAACTAAAAAAAAAAGATTACATATTTAATAGTGCAACTCTGTTAAAATAACTAAATAACCAATTTCTTTTGCAGATTCCGAAGATGCATACATAATTGATGAAGCCTTACAGAAAAAACAATCTATCTTAGATCACTTTTCAAATGAAATCACAGCAGCCTTGATGCATTCCATAGTTGATAATTTCAGATTATTCTCATCAAAAGTACCTATTAAACATTATTACAAGTATTATAACAAGTAACTTAGTAACAATTCAAAATTACAAACATTTCTGCTATTATCATTCAACATTTCAATAAAAAAAACAACATTATATTATGGAATTTAGTTATTTATTAAAAACTTTAAAACAGGCACAATTGAGTTGTTTTATTAATAATCCTTAGAAGGCATCACCCATGGATTCCTCAACAAATTTCTTATAAATCGCCATAAACTTGGCTACAAAAGCTTCAAGATGGAATATAGGTTTGTTGCCAAGTCTCATTCTATGTTCATAGCTCGCTGCATGACTGGCCACTTGACATTTCATTGCCATATCACAGTTCCGCACCAATTCTTTTAAAAGACCACCAAAAATCATGTCTGGCGGTACACCATGTATAATCAGTTCATAGAGTTTTTGTCGTACCTCACCTAGCTTTTTTGGTGTCTGCTCTGAAAGTATCAAAGAGGATGTCTCTCTGATGAATTGTTGCCAATCTGGCTCCGGTATCTTTTGATCTGCCGTGAAAGGGTATTGTTGAACCTTACATGCCTCACACATAAGTAATGCCCTTCTTAAATTACGGTCTGCAGCTTTAGCAAGCCGCAAGGCCAGCTCTGGTGGGATATTCAAACTTTCTTTCTTACAAACTAACTGTAGAACAGAGGCTATTTCACTTTCTGATGGTGCAGGCACTCTGATGGTGAGGCAACGTGATCTGATGGCTGGAATAACACGAGAAATAGAGTTTGCTATGAGTATAAGGCGACATGTTGCGACGTACTTCTCCATAGTTCGACGCAAAGCATGCTGTGCATCTTTTGTTAGGTCATCCACTTCATTCAATATGACAACTTTAAATTCTCTCTGACCAGAAGAATCTATCTGATGGGTTTGTGCAACGTTCTTCACCAAATCCATAATAACCACTCTATCGTGAATCCCAACATCTGTAGGGTTAACTTCAATGTGGTAATTGCTACTTACAGTCATGATTTCCACTTTTTTATTAGAAGGTGTTGTGAAAGTCATGGTTTCTTGTCTCAGCCTTTCAACTCCTGAACCATAAAGTTCTCGCAATAAACACATGATGCGCGTCTTCTTACCGGCTCCAGATGGGCCGTAAACCAGTAGATGGGGAAAATCACTTTGCTGAACTAAACTCTTCAATCGAACGGCTTGATCTTTATGATAATCTAATTTCATTAAATCTCTTGGTCTGTGCTTATCTACCCAAAGACTCATTGTTACTGTACTATTTAACAATATTAAAATTAAATGTTTTCGTTAGTAATTAAATATATTAAACTACACCGGCTAAAAATCTCAATAGATTTCAATCAATTCATTCAACTGAAATAAGAATCTTGAGTTCCAGTTCACCCGCTTTGGCATCCACATAAATAAATTTAATCGTTTTGTTAAACATTAATATAATTCCACTTCATTCACACATCAGTATAACTGGATAAGGTTATCTCGCAGTGTTACCAACTCCCAGAAATATTTATCCCTAAAGCTAAGTTAAAAACCCCTAAAACTGCCACAATTACATGAAAATCCCCCTAATTTTTTTAAATAAAATAAGAGTAAAAAATTAATTAGTACCCAAACTGAAAAAGTATATATCCGGGAAAAAAAGAAATATACGTCATTTATGTGACATATGATCTGGATCTGTTTCCCAAATCTTTGTATACTGTTGAATGTATTTCTTTTTTTTTAGGCATTATTAACAAATCGCTGGTCGACACAACAGTACAATAGGAAAATTAAACAAATAAATAACATCTAACGTATTTCCAGTAAGCACAGACCAGCAGTCTTGTGTTTATTATGCAATTTTTCTTAGTATTGAGGAACCGTACTAATATTTTCACTCATACTTTTATTATTTTAATAAAAAAATATGAGAAATATAAAAAATAAGGAAAAATATAAGAAGGAAAAAAAACCCTAAAAATCCCCCTAAAGATAGAACGCCCCTAAAAAAATCCCAACCCACTTATTTACCCCCTAAATTTAGGGGGAAAACCCCTAAGTTGGTAACACTGTTATCTCGCTTTACAGAACCTCAAATTCACAGCTGTCATTTGCAATAATTGACAGCCTAGTTGACAGCTAACTTTATAAACTGACTGTAAAAAGCGCGCGCTTTGTCTCGTTCTCTGTGCACGGTTTTGTAAATCAAAGCTGTAAATTTGAGGTTCTGTAAAGCGAGATAGTCTAATCCAGTTATACTGATGTGTGAATGGAATGGAATTATATTAATGTTTAACAAAACTATTAAAATTTATGCCAAAACGGGGCACGGAACTGAAGATTGTTATTCAATTGAATTAATTGACATCTATTGAGATTGTAACGATAAAAACATTAATAAAATTTTACTACATACTGTAAAATAGTACAGTAACAATGAGTCTTTGGGTAGATAAGCACAGACCAAGAGATTTAATGAAACTAGATTATCATAAAGATCGTTTAAAATTGGAAACAATGAAATTAATATTTAAATATTTAACACTCATTTAGATGTTAGTAAGTGGCTCTACAAGCCGAGACCCACCAGATTATTAAATAGTCACTTCGGCCGATGGATATCTACAACACTAGAGGCATCGCAGATTATCATTGCCCTTTCCTAACTTGTTCGAGGACAAAATCTAGTATTATCAAATAGGCGTGTCGTCTCCCGCGGTAGCTGGGGCGTGAGGCCTGTCGCTGTCCTGCCGCCTCCTTCACCAGTATTATTGCTTCGCAGAAGGAGGCGACGGCTTCCCTTCCCATTCCGTCTCGCCTATAAAATATTATAAATTATTCATACAGGGCCATCTTTTAGGTTGATTCCGATTTCTGCCAAGTGCCAAAAGATCATTGTTTGACTGTAGAGCTTCGTGTGGTGCGCTAATCTATAGTTTCATCATCAGCCTTATATTGTCCCACAGCTGGGCACAGGCATATTCTCATACAGAGAAGGCATGAGTATTGATCACCACGCTAGCCAATCACCAATCTATAGTTGCACCGTCTAAAAAAACTTTATATATCCATTAGTATTATATTCTCTTTGACATATCACAGAGTAAAACGTAGTGTTTATGTACACTGTTGTACTCTGCTGTCATCTGACAGTTTATTGGAGTGTAATGTTTGAGTTCTGCATCAGCGTAAATATTTATTATAAAATTATTCCAATCGCTGATTAAAACGAATAAAGAGAAAATAACTGAATTCTTAATACAGTTAAGATAGAACAAAAAAAAAACAGTCGTATGCTGCTTGTTTAATTAAAAATGACAGTGATATTTATTATTTTTCAAATTTGTGTATTATGCTTGACAAATTCTTTTGGAGAAGAAATCAATTTGTACGGAGATGCCGGAGAAGCGTATGCTATAGAAATTTATATTGGACATCCACATCAAAAGGTATTTATCAAAAAGTTCCATAAAAAAACATGAAACAACAAATTCGGGCTTTTATTTTTGGCCAGTATCCAATTATGATCGTTTTTAACAAACTAAGGTGGTCAAGGAGGTCGTACGGATCATGTTATAAATAGATAATTTAATGCAACAGAGGTGTTTTGTTATTTCATTTCCAAAAATACTTATTACATCTAATCATCTTGGTCAGTCACAAAAGTTACAATTAATTAAACTATTTATGAAGTGTTTAACTGTGTTTTTATAACTTGTTTGAAAGTTTTCAAATCAATTAAAGGATCTATAATAGAATGATTTTACAATAATTAACTAAGATACCTAGTCAATAACAGCTTACGATTTCTTGTTTTAATATATTTTTGATTAAATAGAAAAAATGTGTTTATTACTTTTCATACAAAAAATACAGTTCTTGTTTGCACTCTTATACCCTGTTGCCAAAAACCAAATCCAAATAAAATATCACATAAAGATTCTTGATTTGCTTAGTAGAAAATTAATATGATATATGAATAAATTGTTTTAAATAACACTTTTTTTTCTTTTTTACAGTTTAAATTATTAGTTGATACAGGAAGCACAACTCTAGCCTTAGCTTCCTATGCTCGGGAAGATAGCAATATATATTTTCATGTTGATAATTCAAGTAGTCTTTACAATAGTGGAACTAAGGTAGGTAACATATACATTAGTACCTTAATACTGAAGGAAAAAAAAATATGCCAAAAACGGGAATATATAAATTGATATAATGATTTTGTGGTTTATGCTCTGGCTTTCAAAAGAATAATACAGAAGAAAATTTGGGATTGGGCACTATATTTCCACTAGCAGCCACTAGCTTTTGGGGGTGGGGGGGGGCTTGAGCCCCTTACCTGGATCCACAAGTGCATAAAATGAAACTTCATGAAAAGATATCTATGTATTTTTTTTTGCAATCTTGTTAATAATATCTGTTGAATACTTACAGATACAAGCTGCATATACACAAGGCAATTGGACAGGGCTCTTAGCCTCAGATTTCATACAGTTTCCCTCATTGACTAGCGTCCCAGAAGTGCGCTCAGACTTTGCACTTATTACAGAAAGTCATGATTTCTTTACTAAAGCCTCTGCATGGCAGGTAAGCTGAAATAATCCTACTAACTAATATTATAAATGCCAATGTCGGTTCCGTTGATACATTTAACAATAAAATGGCTGAACTAATTTTGTTAAAATTTGGAATGGATACAAATGGATCAAAAGCAGAAATTTTGACTTAAGAACTTAAAAAGTTTGTTTGAAATAAACAGATAAACATACTAAAGGTCCTTATCCCACCGAGGTGAGCCCGAGAGGCGGGGGGGGGGGGGGGGGGGCACAGAGAGGGACTCGTTTTTAGGGTTCCGTAGTCCGACAAGGAACCCTTATAGTTTCGCTCTGTCCGTCTGTCTGTCTGTCTGTCTGTCCGCGGCATAGCTCCGTGGTTTTTGTTATTGGAAAGCTGAAATTTGGTATGAATATGTATATTGATCACGCCGAGAAAGTGGTAAAATAAAATTTTGAAAAATATTTTTTTTTAGGGTAGCTCCCAAACATGTAAAGTAGGGATGAATATTTTTTTTCTCGCGTACCCCTTCGTGTGGGATATCGTTAAATAGGTCTTTCAAAAATATTATTGGTGTGTGAAGACCATTTTTCAGTAAAGCGAGCCATTTGCGAAATATCTAGATTTTAAGTGAAATTTTTTGTTCGATACGAGTTACCCCCCCCTCTAACTTTTGAATGGCTGTACCTAGAAATGTGAAAAAAATCACAGACGTAGTACATGTAATGAATTTACAAGGAAAACTATCACGGCTAAGTAGGCTTAACCGGTTACAGAGCTATAGTCGACTAACTAACTCCTACTACGGAACCCTACTGCGCGTGGCCCGACACGCACTTGGCCGGTTTTTTTTATTTTATGCTTACATCTCGAAAGTGGTGCGATGGCTCACCTCAGAGGGGTTAGGATTTTTAGTATGCTTATCTCCTAGATAGTCCAAATAAAGTAAAACTTTCCGCTATCGACTTTTTCATCAAAAATTATATGTTGTCCAAGCTATAAAGCATGGTTTTTCCAAGTGCTTAAAGAAGTTCCCTCAGACCACGAGTAAATTGCAGGACACAGCTGGGAAATAAATTATATGAGTTACATTAACACCTATCTAAGAACTTAAGATTCTAGACAAAAAAATACTTTACAACAACAACAAAAATGTTCAGCGGTAAAGAGGTTCTTGATAAATATTTTGCCTAAACTAAATAACAGATGTATAATCTGGGGAAGTGCGGAGCATCCTAACACAAGCAATCTATTTGCTTAAAAGGATTCTCCTCATTGAAACTAGAATAAGTTATTTAAGTTGAAGCAATAAACTTTTTTTTTTTTTAAATATGTAGGTAAAATATACATGCATGCTTTATAATGACGTACAAATGAAAAAGCACACGTAGCTCAAGTATGTACTTAAGTTGTTTTAGCAAGGTAGATACCTGATATAAATTTTGTTGCTTATAAAATAAATGAAGATCAAATTTTATAAATGTTGGAACAACTTTCAGGGTCTCCTTGGACTAGCATACATGCCAGTTGGAGCTTGGGGGAAAGCCGGATCTGTAGAATCCTGGCTGGATGCCGTCGACCGCAATTTAAACAAGCCAGCGTCATTCTATTTGAAACTATGTGGACCAACTAGCACAACTAATACAACACATTATGGTTATTTCAATGTTGTAGGTATGTATAATAAGGACATAATAGTTGTACGTTGTACTGTCCTAACTTCGGCGTTTTCAAATACGACAACATGTACAGGATCCAATTGTATTTTTAAACTATCCCACCAACTCAAATATACACACAAAACTTCATCCAAATCGGTCAAGCCGTTTAGGAGGAGTTAGGTGTGAAACACACGTACAGAGGAATTATATATATATATAAAGATAAAGATTATAAAATGACCAGGCACCGCAAGCAGCACCCGTTCGAGTATAGCGCGAGGATTAGTTATCAATCATAGCCATCACTTACGTCAATTACTAACTGAAGAATTGACGGAAAGCAAAAGGTTCTTAGCTCTTCTTTTTTTTTAACAAGGCTTCAGTCATTCTAGGTAACTATGCCAGCCTTATGGGGAATTACATATATAGTACATAATTACACGCTTAACATACACATTCAATCATCAGTATTCTCTCTGTCTTCTTTCATTCATACATAATTTTTCAAAATCAAATATCTTCTTGCATAAAGCTCTTCTTAACATCTAGATCCGGTGCAAATAGCAAGCGGGCAAACGCATAAACATGTTGTTGACATCAAATTATTAACGGCTGCGCAATGTATACCTCCATTTAAAATAAGATAAGAAATTTGAACGCACCCTATTTACCGTTTGTTCAAACGATTTAGACCCCTATTGCTAAAGTGACATGACAAAAAACAGATGCAGAATATATTTGGTATTGTAAATATTATTATGTTCTCAAGACCATCCTTATTTGTACGGAATAGAACTCAAAATCGGTTGAATGACCTGCAAAAAGAGTTTGGAAATGTTTCTAATGTTATTGTAAATGAATTATAGGCAATAGCGTTCTAATATCCGATTATTGTCTTACTGGAATTACAGATGACAACACACCAAATTCAAATCTCAATAAAACATTCCGGACGCCCGTGCTGCGCAAGCGATGGTACGAAGTAGGTGTCATATCCATCAGAGTTATGACCTCCATGAGTCCTCAAAGTATTGATCTCCAAGTTCAAGATATAGTGAAGGATCCTGATGAGGATAAGTGCATTAAACTGAATGCAGTCAAGAGCATTGTCGATAGTGGAACCACTCAAATTAAGCTGCCTGACAAGTTGTTTAGACAGGTAATTATTTTAAAGGTTCGACACACATCTGATCGAAGATGCATCACGTATCATCAAAAGTAGATGTCAAAATATTCTACCTTATACACAAGCAAATGATGACGCGTCAGTGCGAGTAGACGTGACTTATTACACGTCCGCCGCGAATATGGAATATCCACGTTATCCGAATATGGGTTACGGCTATATATTTTTTTTAATACAGAATTGTACCCAAAAACCTTACCTTGCTTTTAAAGTTTTGTAGTTGTACTTTTTTAATTACACACACTTTTTTAATTAGCACAATTCTCCTTTTTTATTACTAGTTTATTTTTGTATTCTTGAGCTTTCATAATACGGATAATAGTTAATTACTTGACTTTCCATTCAATATTATTTATCAATGAAATATCTTAATTATAACAAGTGGATCCACTTTCCTACATTAACTGTGTCTCTAGATATAAAGAACATTATAACACTAAGTCCGCCGCCGTCTGTCTGTCTGACCGCGATAAACTCGAAAATTATCAACCGGATTTTTATACGGTTGGAATATGAATATGCACGCAAGCAACGACTGGCAGATATTTAGACGTATGCGATATTAATCCTTATCAAATGTTTATTTCTTTCTTCCTTTAGTGTGTATTTCATACACATCTTAAATGACCCTTACACCATAGAATTAAAATACTTTAAATTAATGTAAAAAAAAACAAGCGGTCGTCAACTTTAATAAGCATAAGAGTTTGCTATTTATCTTTAATGTAGTTATTTAATTTCCTATTTAAATAAAATATCGATGAACAATAAATGTAACATAACATTTACAATTTACATCTAATCAGAGAGAAAAAAATTACGCATATAATGCGTTAACCGCCGCGCGAAGCCGGGGCATTTGCTCGTTACTGACAAGTGGAATATTATCACAATAGAGTGTTTATATCATTGATATAATGTTACTAACGTAACTAGATCTGCAATCACCAAGCAAAATGATTGCCATAAAAGTTTGAGCCCTAAGTCACAATTCAAGTCATCTGTCAACTGAATGTCTGGAAAAATGACTGTCGCCGTCTTTGTCAAACAGATGTCACGTACATAAAGTTTCGGCTAGTGGGAAAGAGATCAATATAAAGTTGCATCAAAATGGTTACTAGTTTCTACATAACCAAAAAATTGGTTACGTTTTTGTTGACGCGTAATGTTCGGGATTGCATCTCTATTGTATATATCTCGATGGTTTTCATTATGTTTCAGGTTGTTGACGAGCTAAAGAACGAATTTAGAAAATCACAAGTGCTTATATTAGATGAATTCTGGAATCGCAGAGAGGTAATATTTTTATTATTTTTCAAGTTTCCCAGCTGTTCACTTGCATCCTTAGGAAATTACTTCACTAACCCGGATCCTATTCTATGTCTTTGGACTACTACTTTACAGTGCCATGGAGGCTGGAGACTTGAGAGCCCGATTCTTAAGCAACCTACAAAACTTAGCAGGCATCAATGTCGTATTTTTGTCGTTGTTATAATTTGTTGTATAAATTCTCTCACTTCCTTCCTTGTATATTTTAGAAACGGTATTATTTGTTAAAAAGAATCTGCAACTGTTTCCGAATTCTGAGCCGATGGTTCCGATAGAAGTCGACGTGATAGTCGGAGACTTTGTTTACATAATGCTAAAACAGCTCTCATGAGTAAGAGTGTATTCTGCATGGCCCCAAAATTATACAACAAGGTATCAAAGGCGTACAAAGATTTAAAATATTGACAGATTTAATAAAATCATGAAGAAACTAATAAAATCATGAAGAAACTAATTAATTAATAAATGCTACTATAATGTTGCCGACTATTTAAATGATGAACTTTGTTTTTTTTATTATAATGAGAATGACGTATATTTGATTTTAGTGACAGTTTAAGTAAATTATTGACGTGCGATTATATTTTATTTAAATATTTTTTTACTTCTTAATCAGATGATCTAAGGAGCAGCATATCAGATCAGTCAATCTTCGACATTATATTTCTGCTCGTTTGGTGTTTAATTTTGTTATCATACTGTTTGTAATGGACATTAATGAGTTATTATTATTTCTATGCTTGATACTACTTAATCAAATCTTATTAATTTAACGGAACATTATATTTTTTTTGTTGTACTTTGAATTATATTATTAGTGTATTTGTACGCCTTTATGGGCAAGACATGTTGAAACTTGTTTTTGTTGTAATCTTTCCAATTGATTGTTTAATACCTACACATGTTTTGACAAATAATTTATATCTTATCTTTGTCATATCAAAGTCAATCTTAGAGGCTACTGGTTAATATCGGTGAAGGAAAATTTCATGAGGAAAAACTTAAAAAAAAGTTCTGTAACGAGTGTTTATTCGTTGTATTTGTCGCTACTGTTTAACGACTTTTTATCCAAGACTATTAATTTCTATTTATTTCGACTGATTCCAGGCTGCCTGCTGGCCAGAGCCGCAAGTGTGGTCACTACCCTGGCTGGCGATAGATCTCCTGAGTGCTGATGCCGATAACCAGTACTTCACGTTGGAAATACCACCGCAGGTATCTAACATTGCTGTGGAATGTTCGAAAGAGTTACCGCGCCTTCGGAACACAAAGGGCGAAGCAAAGAACACGGATGGGTTTTAGTCTGTAAGAGTCTGACACTCTAAAATTCAAAAAATATTTATTCAAACTAGGGTGAAAATCATCATCTTCGCTTTTTGCACTCTCTTCCGTTTCGCCCTTCCGCTAACAGCGGGAAGACTCATTTGATGATGTCTCATCCCCAAAACAAAAGCGGCTTTCATGCATAATATATATGTGTGCGTATTCTCAATAGAAACTATTAAGTAAAAGTTATATAAAAACAAATTGAAATATGAAGAATGACTACATTGTCAAATGAGGTATTTCTTAAGACTTTATCTATTTTTTAAGACTCAAGCATAGATCTTGTGTTGAGCATAGTGTTATTGCCATTTGAATGGTCAGTCTAATTTAAGTAATGCTTCAGTCTTGATCCGGGTTGTGTAATACGATCAAGAATTATTTTTTAAAATGCGTACAGATTCGTTTCATACCCAAAGGGTGGGTCACAACCAACAAAGGCCCATATAACTTAGTTTCCGCTGTCCGTCCGCCCGTTTGTCTGTCAGTGGGCTATGTCATATGAACCGTAACAGGTAGAGTAGAAATGTTCAGTGTATGTATTTCTTTTGCCGCTAAAACTGTCAAGCGCGAGTCGTGCGTCACGAAGATTTTCGTACGCTCGTATATGATCGGGGCCCTCCCCCAGGGCCTGCCGGGGCTGCGGGATGTTCGAAAGAGATACCGGCCCGGAATAGAAAGGGCTGAGGAAGGAACATGGATGGGTTTTAGTCAGTAAGAGTCTGACACTAACGGCGGGAGGGATCATTTGATGATTTCCCATCCGAAAAAAAAACGCTCGTATATGATATTATATTATGTATGGCATGGAAACTCACCTGTCCGATTTTTTTTTGTTTTTTTTTTTTTTACACTGTATATTTTCTTTCTACAGAATTACATGCTAGTTGTCGGCGTTCATAATAGCAGTGACACGACAGGGACTGTGTCCACGTATTGTTATAAACTAGGACTGGAAGCGGGAGGCACGGAGACCGTGATCGGTTATACTGCTATGGAAGGATTGCAGGTACTGTTTATTTATATAACTCACTACACTATATAATATCGTTTCAAAACGTATATTTAGCGTAATTAGCGGTTTTAAAAAAACTTCCAAAAAAGGAGGTTCTTAATTTGGCAGTATTTTATTGGCCTTAATTTGAGAGCAATATTATGTCATAGAAAAAAAAATTTTTTTGACAAAAAAGAACAAAATATGAAATTAAATATATTTTTTAAATGCGCTAAACAAACAGGCAAGTGGTTCTAATAAAGTATTTTTTATAGTTCTTCTCAATTGAGCTTCTGTTTTAAAAGTTGGCGGTGGCGTAAATAAATAAAATAAATATTTCCGTTATAATTCGTTCATTTCATTTTTTAACCCCAAAAAAGGGGCTGTTATAAGTTTGGCATCCTATCTACCAAACGGATGACCTGATTTCAATGCGGTTTTTTTATTGAAGGCCAGTGTCATCGGTATGCTTCTTCAATTTACGAGCTGGTTTATATGAAAGGACGAGATAATTCCTTGTAACTTCATTAGAGGTAGTTCAAAGTAACGTACTGGTGGGCACATTTTATGCAACAATAAATTTATATATATTTTTGTTTTTTTTTAAATTGTATATTTATTATTATTGCAATTTTTATTAAAATTTCAGGTCCTATTCAACAGATCAGCCGGCTGGATCGGTTTTCAAACATCAGACTGTGGAGCAAACGCTCGCATTACGGGCCCATACAACACGTCTTCATCACTCAAATCTACATGTCAACTACTAAGGCCCGTTGCAGACGTAGCAACGTCTATCAAAGCAGCCCAGTGGTCTTTATGTGCCATATCTTTAATAGCTACAGGTGTATTACTGTACTTACTAGCGCCGTGTGCGAAAACCTTATTTGTGAAAAGGATTCTGAGAACGCAGCAAATTTCGCTGTCACAGACAGCATTGGTTGAAGAGGAATCGCCCTGAGAAGACAAATGGTTTGACTGAATTTATTTATTTCTAGTTTTTGAACAGAATAGTCGTTTGTACAATCTTTAAATTATTAGTGTGAGTCAATTGGAGCAAGTCATTCAATATTTTGTGGATATAGGATGTATTTTAATAAATATTTAGGTAATGATTTTGATCTCAAAGATGTAAAAAAATTATAAATTATAAGCGAAAATTTAGATTCTTTGAAAACATAATTGCACCTCAAGTTTTTAAAATATTTTTTCGGTGTGAGTATTTACTTTTCTGAGTTTTAATATCTCCTTTAAGGATGTATTTGTAGTAGTACAATAATTTATGATTTTAAACTGATCCTGATCTTTGTTATTCTAAAGATAGTTACTTAAGAGCAAACATAGGTGAGACAATATTCTGTATGCTCTTATTTTTCAGCTCGAACGTTTTTCAACCATTTAATTTGGTGACAACCAATGAAAAGTGATTGACAGAAAATATACATATAAGTTAAACAGGAAGTAAAATCATTACGTGAAGTATTTACGTTACGAAGTGTTTTTAGGTTTTTCCACGTAAATATTCTTGTAAAATGTATTTATTTTTAAATTCTAGAAAATTTGTCACCGTCAAAGATATTATATTATAGTAGGTATTCATAAGTTTTTAAAAGTGTGATTTTACTATAATAACTAGTAGTATTTAAAAAAACATGTATTAAGAAGGTTTGGGCTACATTGTTTCAGTCGTTTTCTGTGGACGTATATATGGCGGAGTATAATGTATTGACAAAGTTCAATACTCAGTAAGCACTTTGCAGATGAAGCAACTATTGCAGCAACTGGCAATCAGCTGTTTACATATACCTCAATTGAACTGCGCACACGTAGCAACTCGAATTTCTTGACTTTCAAAAAGTTGATAGCAACTTGACTTTCAAAAAGTTGATAGCAACTTGACTTTCTAATAGTTGATAGCAACTTGACTTTCAAAAAGTTGATAGCAACTTGACTTTCAAAAAGTTGATAGTTGCCTCAACTAAAGTTGTCCTATCTGCAAAGCGCCTAAGAACAGTAGGTTACAAGAAACATCTGATCAATGTGTCCCGAGCCTATACGAGTGCTATTCAATAAGTATAATTGTAATAATTAGTTTCGAGGTAAGATACAGATCTCTAACCTTGTATTACTTGCGCGACGCAGTAATCTGTCACTAAAATGGCAACCCTAAGAATTTAATAAATTAAAATTGTAGGTACTGTAAATATTTTCAAAATGATAAACACCAAAATTAAAAAAATATATAGTGTGATAGGTTGTAAATACTCATTTCGGAACATTATGGTATTTATACTCTAAAAGAGTAGTGTTTTATTTTTTATAAGTCTGAGTAGGTATGTATGTTTATAATGTCTTGCATATTTTATTATTAAGGCATGCACCATCGCTCACTATACACAATTAAGCCTAAACATATTAAGGACATCATTATGCCCCTATTCGTTGTTTGAGATAGATTAATGCTTATTAAGCAGTGGCAGTTCTTTCGGAACTACACAGTTCTTTAAAGATATTACAGTCCTTCCTATCCAGAATTCTTATGAAAGATGGAAACATATTTTTTATAGATATATTTTTAGAACAGATTTCGATTCAATTGAATTTTAATGCATATCAAAATAATATCATAAAATCCCAACGGAATTAATGTCAATATATAAATTAAAATATTTTGTATACATTAACCAGATTTATTGTAAGTTTTATTCAAATGTTTCCATCTTTTTAGAAAAATCTGCCACTCGATTTTAAACGCTCGAGTACCGCCGGAAATTGTTTCCTGGCAATATTATGCCATCATTCATTCTTCATTCAGTTCATTCTCTGTATCAAGTTTTTTTTTATTGAGTACTTTTAAAAACTGTATACACGCAAATTGAAATGTGTATTCTGGCATTTCGAATTATTTTAAACCAAGTAACAATTTGCCATTATGCCACATAGACGTATTATCGTTACGCTTAGTATGTATAAGTATATATTCCTCCCCGTACCCTACATGGCTCTAGCAATCCCGCATGTGAGGCCTACGCACATCGCGTTTTTCAAATGCGCTTGTTTTTCATTCCACATTTTTGTATTTATGTGATCTGCAATTGCCTTATCTGGCCATAATCAGGCGTGGTTTCAAGGGTTACCTCTTTGATTCAAGGGTAACCCCCTTGAAACCACATCTATTTTTTTGGAAATGTAACTCCACTGAGCCGAAATCAACACGAATCAGGATTAAAGTCATTCTCAGTCGCTCTGATCCAGGTCCAGTATATGCCTTTATTTTAGGCGTGTTTTGGTTTGGTTAATTAGGAGGTCCTCAGCAAATTAATAAGTATGCTCTAGTATACTCTTCTATATCGCTTACAGTTTCTGGTAACTTGCACATAGCAGTTTATTTGCGCTTGTAGCGAAGCAAAAGCGCGTCGACACCACGATTAAAAATTATGGTGTGCATAGACTCGTACCGTCTTACTTATAAAAAATCTGTAATCTGAAGTTTAACCATTTCTCACCTAATCCTTACTTAACGTCGTAATTCAGGATTAAGCTACTAACTTAAGTTCGGATTAACGCTAAACAGCATTTATGAGTGAGATTTTTGCTAGCCATTGCTAAGCAGCAGATTAAAAATTAATCAGACTATAAGTATGACGGTTAGGTATCGCCACTCTTGGAGGCTATTTTAACGCACCCCAGTATGTATTGTATTGTAGTTCTATTTTCTAATTCATATTTTTTTGCACTATTGACTCGTTACACAATAATATAACATTTCTTATGATTGATGTCTTATTAAAACTAAAAATAGTCTGTACATTGCTGTGTTTTTAAAACTTGATGTTTGCCTAAAAACCTACGTCAATTTTATTTCAAATGTAAATCTGATTCACATAAGTTCACTTATGTTATTATTTTTAATATAATTTAACACAAGGAACACGCACGTCCAGATGGAAATCAGGTAACAATGGCCGTATTGTGACTATAATTTATTGATTAACAAGCCGGCCCGGCGAACTTCGTACCGCTCCATAATTTTTCCCCCCTTAATTTTCCCGATGTTTTAATAGTTATTCTGCTATTCAGGACGGAGAAAAATACAACAAATCAATAACCATCAAAATCGGTCCTACCGTTCTCGAGTTATAAAGTGTTCGGACGAACCCGACTTGTTTTATATATATTATATTTTTATAAATATAAGATTAGACATAGTATGTACTTAAATAAATAAAAAAAAATATTTACTGGTAATTATTGTATTATGACTACGCTTAATTTTCTTTAGTGATTTGCTTTATTTTCTTGACAACATATCAAGATTTTGTGGTGGATTGAACTCGTTTAATTTAAACATAAATTGTGTATTTTAAAACTTACAATTTAGTCATTAATGCAATGACTAAATTGTAAGTCATACAGTCGTTTGTAAGTATACATTTTTTAATAGCATCTTTATAAATATGGATATTGCACAAGTATTTTTAAGCTTCTACAATAATGTAATGCACAACATTTAGTTTTTGAAAAATCGAAAGTATTCTTGCCTAAAGCTTGAAAAGCATTAACGCCATAACATGTAAATAAAATAATGAATGGCAGCTTAGTAACAATTTTTTTAGCTAATTTTTGACACGCTGTTTTTTGTTCTTGACAAATAATACGCTAATGTAGTCTTTATTTCAAAGTGACGTGATTGAGCGTCTTAAATAAATAAATAAAATAAAACGCCAAGTTACTTCGACTATAATCAAACTAGTGATTCAGCGCTTAAAATCACGTTCGAAGATCGTAATGGCGGAGCTTAGGGAAGTAACTTGATTTTTTGTAGCAATTCATTACTGTCCACACATCACAAGTAAATAGCATGATTATAAATTTACATAAATAATAAGTTAGGTACGTAACGTATTTTTTATGTATTTACTCATTTTTTTTGTATTTTGTTCGCAAGCGAAAGTTTGTTCTGTCATTCCTGAGTATGGCAAAGAGTTGTACCTATTAGAAGATTTCTAGTAATTGATTGGCTATTGGATTGATTCCTGGTTAGGGGCTATGGTCCTATAAAATGGAAGAATACTGTTCATTAAGGAAATTAACACCCGTATTCAAAAACCGAACTATGATAAGGGATTTATCAAGTACCAGAGATCATCGTAGGAACGCAAAATAAACCAATGACATGCAACTGTAAATGCATATGCAACTGGAATTAAGGATTCTAGTTTATAGTCGGCGTACATAATGTTAGGAGTAAGTTTATTTTATTAAGAACTTGTGAATTCAGGTCGTAGTGTGTATTATAGTCAAGTACCTATTTATATACCATTTTATGTGTTTTAATTAGGTGAAGTTTCTTAAATAATTTGATAAATACACTTGTAACAATTGTTTTTGGAATTGTATGGTCTATAATACCATAGACTATTATTTTCGTCTGTTTACTGTAACTTATGATGACCAATTTAGGCAAAAGGGTTAAATGCTAATAAATTAAAAATATATTTACAATAAATTAAATTGATCTAGCCATTGTGTTTTTAAATAAAACCTTTCCTAATTTACCTACACATCGTGGCGCCACTTATAATTGCCTACGTCACAGTTTGATGTTCAAAATATCATGTCACTATCATTAAGTCTTGAAGTGAACAATCTAGATTTTATATAAGAATTTACAAATATATACGTCTATACATCTTTGGTATAGCTTGTCGGATACGAAAAAATCATTCCCATTTTGTCTTTTATAGCTTAATTCTTGAGCATAGTCTATTTAACATCACGCTATGAACCTTAGGAGTGAACCAGGATAGAAGTAGAAAAAATAGGCTCTCGTGGGCCACAGTTGGTTTTTAATACAACTAAAATAACGTAGCTCCAACTTATCTTGGAAGGTATCAAATTATTTAAATGTTACTTTCTACTACCTATTAGCATTTTAATGTCTTTGAACACTGCCCGTATACAATACATACTAACTACATAGTATGACAATTCATCTGTGGTGTTCAGTAAACAAACAACATAATATTATAATATATATCTTGGTAGGTATATACCTATATTTATTAATTCCTATACTGTCCTCTGATGGATAGTTAATATTCTTTTATGGTACCTGATTTACCTGATTACTTGGCAATAAAATCTATAGTATTATGTAGGTATTATAATAAAATAAATACCATAGGTAGATGTAGGTATCACGTAGGTACCTTTGCTTTATTATACAGGTCTACCAACTGCAAAGAGGGATTGAACTGCATTACCAACTTTCTCAATGTTCGTTGTATTGGTATAAAAATTTGCTTTAAATACTAACTTGGAGGAAAATAATGAAAAATTCAAATGTATTCGAACGTACTTAGGTACCTACTCAATGTATTTGCTGTATTACCTACCTACATTATGACACGTATGTAGAAACCTAAACAATAGCAAAGTGGCGTTGGTGCCTGCCTACCTAAGAACAACAAAAAAAAAATCGATGGTGAATTTTTTTACAAGCAGTAATGAATATTTTGGCAATGAAATATAACTGAAAAAATCATGTTTTTTCTTATTGCCCCTAACACAAAAGAGTAATTACGAATATATATAAGTAGATACATATAAATGTATATGAAGAGGACGCTATTCAAGCGCGTGACGTTGGTAAGTGGGTTTGTAAACAACGTTTTTGCACATACAGTGTAAACTCATAAAAAATGGTAACTGACCTTCCTAGTGATATGTTTATTTTTCAATTAATATTGACATTCAATTTAAATTGAACAAAAAAGATATCCCTTGGGACAAACATTGGTACGTTGACTTCGTGACAAATGTTTGTAACAGATATCGAGCATAAAGCGATCTTGTTATAAAATAGATGAACAAAATTCTATGATGCCGTTTGAAAAAGCGTGCATTGTTCCAAGATCATTAAGAAAATATCTAAAAGAGTAGATACCTACCAAAAATGCTTCGTTCTGTTGGTGATAATAATTATAGAAAAAGGTTTTATATAAATAATTCAATGTCAATACGCACCCAGTCAGCGGGCAGGAATTGGACGAGGAAAGCTGAAAATGGGAGAAAATTGCTCAACCGTGGACTGACACGACCTAGCTAATGATAAATGTCTGTAGTCAGATTTTTTCAGATACTTTCCGAGATACTACCTACTGATGGTCTATGAGGACCGAGGGACTGGATTTTAATGGCTATAGTTTTTTTATATATTTTTTTACAAATTCCAAAGATTGTTTTACATTTTTTTAAGTCTACTACTAAATCCGATGATTTTTATGTTCATACTCACATGGTATAGGTATAAAGTACCTAACTTTTGTACTGCAACTATGACCCGGCTAAATAACTAACATCTTTAGGTACTAATTAAGTGTCATAAAAATAATAATTGTTTACTCTACCTACCTTCCTACACTACAGGTTTGTCTTATAACAACTTCTTACAACGTACAATTACGCGTTGTCTTATTTATCTTCTTATGCTACATAATAAACATAGAAACAATTAGTGCAAAAATAATTATGTTTTAATTTCCGACCGCCATGACAGGAGCGGTAATTTCCTTGAGTTTAATAACTAGATCGCTTCGGAAATAACGATATTCTTTGATTTCCGCTATGATCGGTAGATGGTAAATTAAAATAATTTAATGACCTTGTCATGTCATACAAACTTTGCCCCCTTTTCACCCCTTGGATAGAATTTTGGAAAATCCTATCTTATCGGATGTCTACGTCATACAAAGAACACACCCTCCAAGTTTCATGAGTTGAATTGATTCACCGCTGATTCTACAATCAGCGGTTTAGCCCGAGCGTTGATCCGTCAATCGTTCAGGACAAAACATTGATTATGATCATGACTTATGTATAACTTTGATATTTATTTCAAGGAGAGAAATATTTTTATTATTTATTTTTTCAAATCCGACGATTGTTGGGTAGAATTTTCTTAACTAAATTCTTTTACAACTAAACAAATTTCTATCCAGACATTCAATTAGGTACTTCAGTCTAACATGCCAAGAAAAAAAATCTATTCAAATGGCTCTCGAGTTCGATTAAATAATTCAGTCGTCAAGCGTTTTGCGGCAATTTGCATTGAAACGAGATAGGACAGAAGTCGCGACTCGAAACTGAAATTAAATTGCGATTATACTGAGATTGAAAAGAATTGTGCCTAATGCCTTGTGGAAGAAAATTTAATTTTGTACGCGACGGAATTTCTTATGCAGCAAGTTGTTACGGATTTACCGGATCACTTGAGGATTACGATATTTAACCGTTATTTAATTTAAAAAAATAAAAGGAATGGATAATTTTAGGATAGCAGGTCGTTTCAGAAACAAAGGCTGGTTAGTTTGATTGTTCATCTGAAAATCTCAAACCAGATCTAGAGGAACTCAGCAAATTGATTTCATATTCTTTTAATTTTATGTATATAATTTACTTACATTGAAGTTTTAATTTGATTCGAAAATCGTATCCTATTGACATCATCACAGTAGGCAATAAATTAATTAAAATGATCATGCAAATTGAATTTCGTAAATATCAATTGAGAGTTTAAACATTTCATTAGCCATTTAATTATCGGCTTCTGAATATTCCGACAGCCTCAGTCAGGAGGTATTCGTCAGTTCTATATTTGCACACGTAAGTAATTAAAACTCTCCTGTTTGTATTTAAGCTGAATAATGCTATTTTCCTACTGGAATGCCAAAAGAAACGGGTGGTTGTACCCTAGGGTTAACACCTTAAATAAAATCACAGATAAGTATCTAAACAGGCAAGGTCGACGTCTGGTGCCAATATGGTGGAGCGCGGACTAATTCAGACGTTGTCGATTTACACACTGCACTCATCTGCCATCTACTTGCGTCATCTATTTAGATACCTATGTCTGTGAATAATTATAATATTATGTATACTTTTTATGAGCTATGAAAACGTGATGCGATTCTCCCATAGATTTTGTATAGCAAGCGGTCACGTTACTGGAACATTCAACTCAATTCAAGGAAACTAAAAGTCTAATTTAATATGTTTTGGAAGGATATGCGCTTATTGAAAAATACATACCAAGTTATGTTTTAAAATCAAGAGGATACCTGAATATTAAAGATTTGCACTAAAATATATATAACACAGTAAAATCATTTGTCCTTGCCCTTTTCAACTTCATCCTTTGGTTAAACATCGCAGATGATAATTTATAGAGGCTAATGCAAAAAAATATAAAAATCTAGTAGACTTGGATCGTAAATCTCAATTTTGTTTGCTAGAAAAATGCTCGAGACATGTTTGTCTAAAGTATTTTACTTTAACAAACGCACAAGATACATCTGAGGCGTCGGGAATTATTTAGAGTTATTTTCTTGTTACGTAAAAACCAGGGCACTCATTTTGTAATATCTTGTTCAAATTATCTAATTTAATTTAATTTTTTAAACCTAACCGTTATAGAACCCAATGGCCCAGAGACCAGATGGGATGTCTATAATGCCATGGAAGGTGGGAAGGTCTTTGGTGTGGGACGCAACTTAAGTCGACACCCGCTCCATCCCATCTTCCTAGTACAGTGGGCTGTGCTGGTGCAGCCGCAGACGGCAAATATATAAACTTTAGTGGTAATTATATATTTGAGCTGCTTGGGGTTGAAATATTAGGGCCATGGGGTCTAAGTGACCGTCAACTATTTCGTGATATAGGCAAACGTTTAGTACTCCACACGTGATCAAAGGGCTGGCCTATATATTTCGGTCAAAGAATCAGCATTGCCATCTAACGTGGCAATGCAACCAGCCTTTTGGGCACGATGTCCGTTGATAGCGATGCGGATGAAATTTTAATGCCTAATTTTGTTAAAAAAAAAAAAATATTCTTATAGTTTGATTATTCTAAATATTGTAAATCTAAATAATTTTTAATTTACAGAAAAACTTTTAATATAATGATTGTATGTATTTATTTCCATGGTCGTGACTAATTAAAATAATGTTCCGAAAGATTTCATCATTAATAATACCTAGTTTTTATATCACCTACAAATTGACGAACCTGGCAATCGAACCCAGAAAAAACTGCTAATTGCATGAAATCTTTTGTATCCATCTCGAACAATTAACTTCTAAAATGCCGAAATTCTATTTGATCGCACATTACCCATGAACTTTACTAATACCATAATTATGTATTGTGTTTGCATTATTAGATTGTATAGGAAGTAAGTTGAATAGGTTTACCAAGTAAAAGTTTCATACAAAATACAGTGACCGAACATCTGCATTTTACACTTGTAAACATTCAGGCTTTAAGGTTACAGCTGTGTTGGACTTTAAGGAGTTTTTTGGTTGTCTTCATCAAATCTTCTGGAACAATTAAGGTTTTTTGAGGTCGGTCAAATTTAGAATCGAATCTTTTTTCGAACAAAACAAATCCTTGAGGTGTTATCAATTTTGGGTCTACCTTTTTTACGGTTTACCTGTGTATATGTATCCGAGTGCGTTGATTTTTACTTATAACTCTTAAGGGCTCACCATGAACTCTTGATTAAAGAATTTAAAATTTAATTTTGTGTATAAGTCACTGCTTTCTGTAACTTTTTTGAGTAATATCACTCCTTCTCAAATAGTGTTTATGGTCGAATTAAACTAGTATTGATTATCATAAGAAAAAAATGCGGTATTCAAAAACTATTAATCTTACTTAGGTAATATTACCTTGACCCGACACGCAACAGTATATGTTGTTTTTTTTGCGTCTGCAATTTAGTAGGAAAACATAGAACGATAAAACGTGGGTACATTATGAGTAAAATAAACGCTTAACATTTTTTGCAAACAGATTCCTAAATCGCAAAATGGTCACGACCTACCCACAATGTTTTTAAAAGACCTATCCAACGTTACCCCACATGATAGACGGAAAAAAAAAATTCCCACTTACTGTGGATCCCTCGATCCTAAAAATATTTTTCAACATTTATTTTACCACTTTGTCGGAGAGATTAATACCGTATACGATTACAGAGTTATAGTCGACTAACCTACTGCGGAACCCTAATGCGCGTGGCCCGACACGCACTTGGCCGGTTTTTTATATTACTTTCATTAAAAAAGGTAAACTTTTACTAATTGAAATTACTAATTTTCTGTCATCGCCAGTCTATAAAACATATTCCTACTATTCTGTCTAAAAACCATGTAGGTTATTAAGTTTTCTCTATTTCATTTCGTAGGATTAAGTCACTCACCCATAACACTATTATTTTTTACCTACCTTCATTATTTCCTAATTTTGTTTCCGAATATTTATTATTTCGTTTCGTCAAACGTAATTGACTAGGATATTTAATACTGATAATAATTAATTATTCAATGAAGATTACATTATAAAGCATGATGAAGATTAATCAGTGACCTTGACTCAAAGTTTATATATAACAGAAGTCGTTGATATAAGTAGTACGATTTGCATTGTGACTGAGCTTTCAACCGGACTGTGTAACATTTTAAGTTAATCGCAATGAGTGCTGTTTTTAACATATTTATTTTGTTTACGCAAATAACAGCTATATTTACAGCGTGTAAGTGACATTTTTATTATTTATTTATTAAATTAAATATGGTATTATAGCTTAATAAATATTAAATTTATAATCAATGGGTGTACATAAATAATTTAGCGAATAATTGGACATAAAGTTTTAATTCTTTTTTAAATAAAATAATATTTTGCAACAAAGCTTTATTCTAAACGACTCTTAGCTTAGCTTATCTTACTTTAACTTAGAATTGCTTGCAATTTATTTTTAAATTACCTACCTACCTAATATTAAAACACAAACTGCTAAATATTTCAAATCTAGATTTTTTCTGAGCAATCGTCGACGTTAATACATCCTATATTGTTATGGATTTTTGTACACCTACTTTTGTTATAACCATAAAGCTAAAACTAGTAAGAAATATTATAAGTTCCAGACATTTTAATTTTTTTTTTTTTCTAGTCCATACAATTACAATAAAGACAATTATTTAGAGAATCATAACATTAGTAACATTAAAATAACAAATAATTATTGAAAATACATAAATAACGTACATTTTAAATAAATAATCCAATAAAAATGTATTCAATAATACATATAAGTGATAAAAAATGGGGCTATATTTACAAAATTTACATGATATTGAACCTCTTTAAAATGTCGTCTGTTTAATATCTCATATATCTTCATTACATCATCATCGATTTCATGTTAAATAGTATTTCATTATTAGTTTTTAAAACACCTTGTACGCAACGTGATGTTAATTTATCAGCTTTGTAATTTAAATGAATAGATCATTAAAATTAAAACAAAGGCTGTTCATTGGTAAGCGCATCACTTGAAAATATTCTCTGGTGTGTCTACGGTCCCATCTATCTCCATACCAAATTTCATATCAATCAATGCGGCCGTTTTACCACTAAATAATAACAAACAGAGTAATGCCCGTAGATATAATCCTGCGGATCAAGCATGTAGGTATCACTTCCAAAAAAGTATTCGTATCGAAAGCTATTTTAGATTATTTCGATCGTCCTAGGTCCACTGAGGTATTGTGTCGGTAGTTTCTTTATTCATTATCGCAGAAAAATGTATGGATACCGCCGTAATTGAATATATAAACCACTACCACTACTCCGTACCTTGGAAAGCACGTTCAACTATTGATCCCGGTTGTCATTTGCCATGTCGTTACGGGTGCTCAGAAGCCAGAAAGTCTGACAACTAGTTAACAAGGGGTATCGTGTTACCCGGTAACTGGATTGTGGAAGTCAGATAGACAGTCGCTCCGTGTATTTCACTGGTACTCAGCTACAGATGATGATGATTGACGTAAACAGAAAGACCGATAACTTTGGCAGGTTTTGTTACAAACAGCTACATACTATGTAACTAGTTTGAAGGGAAAACTTAATAGCCAGCCTTAACCTTGATCCTTACAAATAAGTTGTTTGTATACTTTGTTAATTAAATCGATATTGAATGTCCTTGCTTATTTCCTGGTCAGACACAAGGATGTTTAAGGGCCCGTTTTTGATCCGTATAAAGATGATCATTTGTCACGTTATGAATTAGTCATCTAGCCAATTAATTGCTAAACAGGTAGGTGTTGCTTTGTAATGTATTTTTTAATAAATAAATAAATTCAATATTAACCATAGGTTATAGCGAGTGATAAAAACTTAATTGCAAATTAAGTTAGGTTGAGTGAGGTAACTAAACTAGCTTTAATAGATTTCTTTCGGTTATTTGTTGAGAGCTAGTGAAGGTAACCTATGATGCAAAATTTTTGAACGACATTTATTTGATCGATACGTTTTTATTTCATTTAAATATTTATCCAGAACAAGTCTTTGCTACAAAACAAACTCATGTTTTATACATAATAGTTTACTTTGCTCACAATAGGCATACTTGAACAATAAAATAAAATAAAGTTTTTCTTGAAACAATGTCATATTGTATAAAAAAAATATCAAATTTGATCGTGAGGAGTTCCAAAGGCAACTGCATTATTACAACTAGCTGTTCGCAGTTTCCTGAGGGACTTACTTTATGCACCCAGATAAAAAGTAAGTAGTAAGCCTATACCCGTGTTCAGGGTTCTGTCTATCTCCATACCAAATTTCATTTAAAATAGTTCAGCCGTTTTACCGTTAAAGCGTGACAAACAAACAACCTTTTTTTCGGATGGGAAATCATCAAATGAAACCCTCCTATCATAAGTGGGGCGGAAGGGAGTGTCAGTTTCTTACTGGCTAAAACCCATCCATATACCTTCCTCAGCCCTTTATTCTTTCGGACATCCCGCAGCACAAACAAACAACTTTTCATTTTTTTTTATATGCCAGATACGTGCAGTAAATTATCTAGATAACTGCAAATACTAGGGATGCAGCATTTTAAGACACATTTAAAGTCTCGTCACGTATTAACACGACATACGTGTTTCTGTTTGTTTTAGATATTTGTGGTCATGGCCTACGAGGTTAGGATTCTTAGCACTGTTCTTGTTTACTTGACTAGTTATTTTGTTACTAATTAGATTTTTTATCTTTTGTCTAGTAACATAATGTGCTAAAGGTATATGAGATCTGTCTGTCGGTCTGTTTGTTATTTTTTTTATGTAGGCTAATTAAAGCGTTAGGTAGGCAGTCTAAGTATCATTTAAAATTATCTGTCAGTATTATTACTAATATTGCTAACATAAATGTGAAAATAACTCCAAAGAGTTACCTAATAAAAAAAAACTGACCAGTTAAAACAGCAAATCTATTATTCTGATCACGTAAGGTCTTAATAAAAAGGTTCTTATGGTTTATATATAGGTTTGGCTCTGAGCCATAATGCTGTGTACACGAATACGTAGGTACATATTTTAACTATGAAATATTCACATAAGAGTAAAAACATCACTACGTACCAATACTAATTCCTCCTAAAGCATGCTTAGCCCCTGATCTTGCTGTCACTTGTAGATCTTTGTCATTTGTTATGAGCAACAGAAGCCATAAAGTTTGATAACACATAGCAACACACACAGTAAATTGGTTGCGAAGAACATGTAGAATCTGGTTATACTGGAAATCCACACTAATTCTTATTATTCTACTAGCACTTTGCCCGCGACTTCGTCCGCGAGAGATTCGGATTTTCGCACACATTCCAGAGGTGTCGCTAAATAGCATTATAAACATTATTTTTGGATGGCCAGTTTCCATAATAATATAATTTCAAACAAAAAATGTCCCAATAATGTAAATCATAATGTCTGTTAGATAATTAATTTACAAAGGCAACGATACTGAAAAATACCTAAGAGTTTTTTTTTAAATACCATAAGCATAACCTCTCTCCGTGCAGGAACAGTTCAGGTCGCATAAGACTACTTATAGTTAATTTTCTTATATTAGTAATATTATAAATATAAATACAAAACTCCATCTGTCTCTCTATCCGTTTGTCTATAATACCTTCATGGAAAAACGGCTGAATCAAATGAGATAAATTTTGTATAGATATAAACTGAAAGCTGAGGAAGGACATTGAGGTTATTATGCAGGTGCGTGAAGTAGACTCACAGACACAATCAACCGCCGACCTAAATTTTTCAAGTTCAAGCAAAAGGACAGAAAGGAATTGAAGGGTGTTTTGGCTACCTTGGGCATCCGAACTGGAGTATTGAGAATCGAAAGAATGTACTGATCTCATACGATAGTAGAGTGACCTAAGAGGTCCAGATGGGCTTCAGCTTGTATGCAGATGGTCACATGAGAGGTTCTCTCTAAATAATCATATGCGGAGATTGCGGGGGTCATAGCTAATTAAAAGCCATGCAAATCGATAAGTGACCCTTTTCTAAACCGACCCAACCGTGCCTAGGAGAGCACGAGCTGTCAGTCCTGCGCCTGATCTTTGATTGGGGATAATTTCATTTTAGCCTTGTGTTGTAGCCACATCATTCAATGCGTCACTGGGTATCTTGAGGGAGTTGGAATGCAAACACTTTCTAAACCAGCACGCAGTTTGAAACAATCTTAAACAACAGATTTTGGCTAGAATGCCAGCACTAACCGCTAAAAGAGAGCTAACGACAGCTGAGTTAGATGATCCCTTAATAAGGTATTGAAGACATCATTGATGGATTTACAAACAGAAGAACCCCAGGAGGTAATATACTCGTTACGAAAAGTGAGAAAAGTTTGGTGAATATTTGTTATTTTTTTGTAAATACACGTGTGTCTGAACATTAAAACAGGCGGTTGACGACGACGAACGACGAAAAAGAAGTAGGTGGCAAAAAAGCACCTTTTCAACAGAAACTTAGTGTAAGACACCGATTTCTAGAACGATGCTTTAGCAGAAAATAAAATTAATTTTCACTTTGTAAGCCGTTTGTATTTTTGTGAAAAGTTTTTTTTTGATTTCATCGCATGCATTGAACCCTAAAATTCGCATGAATAGGTATTATACGGACATACGTCCAGTAAATATAATGGAAAAAGATTGTTTACTTTTTTAGGTATATCATTGCATTATGATAATTGGAATACCATAATTACTCTATCGCACGTTATCGAAGAAATTACATGAGATACAATTTACATCAAAGTGAAGGGTACAACGACGGTCTTATCGCTAACAGCTTTATTATTTTAGGCGCATACGGAAAGCGCGACAATATTTTCGGCCTATTTATTGTCCCACTACAGGGCTATGGCCTAATTTCACAGAGTTTTTTTAAGGCGTAAGGAAATGTACATAGTAGTATAGTAGCCACATAGGCAAATATATTTTCGAGCTGTTTGTGGTTGAAATTGTACCCACCTTATTTTGAAAGATCAGGGTGTCCACTCCAAATGCCTAAAAACCCCTGACTTTCCCTGATCACTCTACCACATTTCCCTGACGCAGTATTGTCGTCGTATAAGGCAAATATGCAATTTTCTCGTTTTAAACCAGATTATGAATGTATTATACTTTGCACTTTTGAAGTCAAGGTCTAGACCATGTGCACTAAATAGGAGAAGATATTTAATTTGTGTTTAGAGTTAAGTACCCTAAATAGTAACCTACGAAAATAGGCCATTAGAAATCAGAGCGCGAGCGAAGCGAGCGCGATTTTTTTTTAGAAATATCAGGAACATAATTCTTATGTATCATGTTTTTATTTCATGACTCCCTTTTCCATGAATTTTTACTGTTACGATGTTTTTACCTGACAATCCCTGACCACCTATAGCTTCCCTGACATTTTCCAGATACTGGATATCCTGGATTTAGCGAAGCGGCTTGCTAATACTTCCCGTGATCCAAGGGCTGCTTTTATCTTTGCCTAAGACTAAGCATTGCAATCCAACGTGGCAATTCTGCCAGCCTCTTGAGTACGCTTCCAGTTGACGGTGATGAGGAAACATTTTTTGACGCCATATTTTAGTTAAATTTTAACTTTATTAGAATATTTTGTGGTTTCAATTTTCATGTTTCTTACTGTAAATAATACTTATGACTTGAAAGCGCTTACTTTTAACAAATTCGTAACTTGAAGTCTTGTAAACGTTTCTAATGGTTATTTTTTTATTTTAAAAAAATGTGAATTTAACCAAAAAAAGAAAAATATAATTTACCAAACGCAAAAAAAAAACTGCGGGATTTGAACTCGAAGCAAAAGCAACCGACTCGCATGGTCGTTAATACAGGCTACACTGTTCATTGACATTTAGTTCAAATTAATGTTCTCATACATCGTTTGATTCATAAATTCTACTATTCTACCAATGCTTTCGTGTTTTCAATTTCAATTACTGCTTATCTTCTTTAGGAATCAGCGTGATGATTTTCATATCAACGATTGTAATAACAGCTAAAATGCATAATTACTAAAAATTTATAGGTCATCCCATTACAAACTTTTATACAATGTCTCACTGCTCATTCCTCATAATATTTAGCGTGATGTTTTATAGCCTAAAGCCTGACCCGATTCATAACAATCATCTTTGCTGAATTTCAAGTAGAACTGTTCAGTCGTTTTGGCGTGAAGCTCAAACAGATAAACACACAAACAGACAAACAGACAAAAATTCTAAAAATCATATTTTTGGATTCAGCATCGTTTACTGATCACGCCGAAACCACTTTAAAAAAAATATATTCAATGTACAGATTTTCTACCATTACAATTTTATTATATGTATAGATGTTCCCAAATAGTTGGAAAAAGCTTGGTTGATAAATATTTTAAACTTCTTTACTTCAAATGTTATCAGTATAGTATTCTACGGGACCTCGTGAAAACCTTATGTACCTACTATAAAATATTTTGCTTTTTTTTTCATACAAGATTAGCATCTACTTAAATTAGTATGATAAGTAGGTACGAGTATAACAGTTATAGACATAAAGAGACGAGAATGTACTTGCATTTTTACAAGTTGTAATTTACAACATAATGACCAATGATATCATCGACTTAGTTAAAAAAATATTTAGACATTGAGCACATAGGTTGCGTCAATCTAATTAAATCATCATTATTTTGTTTTGCTTTATATTTTTGCCGGCGCTTAGTCGTTATCTAGGAAACAATAATTAAATATTAATCTACAAAGTGTAAAGCTATCGGTTTTTTTATAATCAATATGAAAAAACTTGATCTAATGCAAATTGTATATTTCTGGTTTAATTACTTTTGATAATTACTCTAAGACTGTGTTTGTATCTACTAAGATTTAGATGTACTAATATAAGAGCTATTTATCATGCACAAATTTTCTTAACAAATAGTGTATTTCATAAAGGATTATAATATTATTATCTTTCACTTGGATAATGATTATTTTTACATTCTACTTTTAGTTTGACTTTAATTAGGTTAGTAAATATGGATTTTAGGTAGCTTAGCTTAAATTTGTAGAAATATCATATCTATACAAATAAAATGCTTTGTCTTGAATGACTAACGGGTCAGCGCACATCCCAAACCACTGATCGTAGAGTCCTGAAACTTGGAGGGTGTGTTCTTTGTATGACGTAGGCATCCGACAAAAAGGATTTTTCGCAATTCTACCCCTAAAGGGGTGAAAAAGGGGGGCAAAGTTTGTATGAAACTCTGTCATTTTTAATTTGAATTCGTATACATCACGCGGGCGAAGCCGCTGGCGGAAAGCTAGCACTCGATAAAAATATCGCTAATTCATCATCCATTAACAATACAAAACATTACAGAGCCAATGTAGGTATATAGCTTGGAATTACCGAGCAGTTGTCACGTAACGCCGATTAAGTTAACCTGTTTTACGACCAATCTATCTGCTAAATTGTAAGTGGTGATTAACCTGTTTATGACTCGTGTAATGGTTTCTTGTAATTTTAAACGGAATTTTCGAAATCTTAGCACATTTTATACAATTGTAGGTATACACATATTATGTATTATTAAAATACAGAACATAGGAAGAAAGGACAGAAGGTGAATTAGTCAAACGATATATAAGTCTTATAACATCTTCTAGCAATAAGAAAAACCGAATTAATTTATAATAAAATTTAACTAGACTGAAAAGCTTGTACTTTTTCAAATCAGAATTTACAAGCACTGGAAAAAGCCACATTAACGTAGCAAGTACAGAACAAATGAAATCTAGTTCTTTTATCAAAAGGTATTTTTAGACGATCGACTCCACGCCGTTTTTGACTACATGGTATTTTTTTTAAAACAATTTACCTATTTATAAATATAACCTATGTTACTCAGCGATAACGAAGCTTTCTAACGGAAAAAGATTTTTTTAAATCGGTGCAGTCATTTTTAAGTTTATTCGTTACATACAAAAATACAAGCTTTCCTCTTTATAATAATGATATATATATATAGATTCCTCAGGGAATCATGAACAACTTTTTTATGTCAGACACTGAGCAGACCAAAATCAGCACATTTCGCTTGTCAGTTCTAAAACTCATCTCTGTTTCCCATTCCAGTACCACCGATCCAAAAATGCCAGTTAAGCGACTCGAAATGTGTCAAGAAGTCAGCTCAGAATGCTTTAGCTGTGTTCGCAGCTGGTATTCCAGAAGTAGGTGCTGAAGTGTTAGATCCTGTCCATATCAACGTCATCAAGATAGACCTGTCTGGCCTGAAGCTAACTATCAAAGACTCCGACATTGTTGGCCTTAAAAATTCCGTGATTGATAAGCTCAAGTAAGTTTTTTCATTTATTACCTGGTGGTCAAAACATAATAATATTACCCTCAGTTACATTTTTTTTCCTGTTCCAAAGTTTGTCTGGAAGATATCGCTTTTAGCGATAAAACCGCCGTTGTACCCATATTTTAATTTTAATTGTATCTCGTCTAATATTAATTTTATCCTTACACACTTGGTTCCGGCTCGTGTACAAGGATCCTTAAGACTCACGAAAGAGAAGAAAATAAAAGAATTAAAAAAATATACAGTGTTGTGGTTCCGGGGCTGTGGGATGTTCGAAAGAGTTACCGTATCCCCAGAATTAAAAGGACTAACATTGTGATGTGTACAGTATTATTATATGTTGCAATGTTGAAAAACATTGTAACATAATGTGGACGTGTTATAAAACACAAGTTACACAACATGTTACCTAATCTGTACGCACCTTAAGAGTCTGACACTCCCTCACACCCCACCCATGACGGGAGGAGTCATTTGATGATCTCCCTACCGAAAAAAAAGTGTTGTAGTTCAGTTTTGGAAAAGCCAGAAGTCGATATGAAATGTAATTTCTGCTGTGTGAGATTGTTGAACATGAGGTCCCGGGTTCAAATCGATTTGGTTTTGGATTTTACTGACATGTATTGCTTAATAGTAGCCTGTCAACATCTCCCCACTTCTTTCCATAGTCAATTTCATCTAAATATATTCACCCGTTTTACTGGGAAAGCATAACAAACAAACTCATATTGATTGCTATACAATATTACGTTAAAACATTAATTATATTTCCAGCGTCGACACTGCAAAGAAACAGATACAGTTTGCCTTCCATGCAGCACCTATTGAGCTGAAGGGCAAGTACAAGGCTAGTGGTATGCTACTCATTCTGCCGATCAGTGGCGACGGTGATGTCACTATCAAGATTAGTAAGTAATGATCTATGTGATATCGATTAATCCACAAAAGATGACGTATGTCGTCATCTTGGCATTTTTTTGTTGAAAACCAATTTTATGTAATAAAAAAATATGATACCGGTTCCTTACTGATATAGTATTTTTTTGTATTATGGAAATTTCACGTAATATCAAACATATAGTTTGTTCTTTTAAAATTAAATCAATCTGACTGCTGAGTTCCATCAAAGCATGAGTTCCTTAAATTATTATTCAAGCCGAAAGACAAATAAAGAGTTCGAGAATGATCACTCATTCAAGTAATTTTGTAAAAGGATAATGATTTTAATCTAACCTAATAGGAATGCACTTTATTTTTTGATTTCAGTTGACTGCTATTATATTTCATCCGCACCATATTTTCTATTACAGCTGGTTGCATCAAACTTTTTATCATTTATCTACACTAATATGTATTATAAAGAGGAAAACTTTGTTTGTTTGTAATGAATAGGCTCAAAAACTACTGGACCGATTTTAAAAATTCTTTCACCATTCGAAAGCTACATTATCCACGAGTAACATAGGCTAAATTTTATTTTGGAAAAAATAGGGTTCCGTAAGATATTTGGGTTTTCTACCACTATTCCACGCGGACGAAGTCGCGGGCAGAAGCTAGTACTTTATACTTTTACGAATATCACAAAACATGATCTCAATAATTAGCATACTTTTCATATTTTTTATGATATCAATACTATACATACATTATAATAATTAAGTAAACATATATCATAAATATTTATTCGAAAAACATAAAATAATAGCCTAGTTAATCAATTTTAGCCTCCATTTTGACAGTTCTTGAATGACAGTTCTTCCGTTTCACGTATAAAACCGCATATTTTTTTGGTGCAACCGGCTGTTTGTCTGATTTTATTATAAAAGTTATACGACTTATCTTCTGAACGTTAGAATTATGAGTCACTTTTTAAATAACCTAAAAACTGTTCTAGGTTTCATAAATTATTTAAAATCAATATTAGAACAAACTTATTTTAGACTATTTTCGAAATTTTTTTTTTCGTTATTTAAATCTGTCTATCTGTAAATATTAGAATTATGAGTCACTTTTTAAATAACCTAAAAACTGTTCTAGGTTTCATAAATTATTTAAAATCAATATCAGAACAAACTTAGGTATTTTAAATTATTTTCGAAATTCTTTTTTTTCGTTATTTATCTGTCTAATTATTTGTCGGAATTCTGGCGTTAACATTTATTTAATTTTACAGAAAATATCCAGATCTCCATGACCATGCCATACGACATCGTGAAAAATGATAAAGGAAAAGATGTCATCGAATTAAAGAGTTACAAATTCAGTTATGAGAATAATGAGAACACGCACTTTAAGCTGACCAATCTGTTCAATGGAAACAAACAATTGAGTGAGTACCAAAGATCATTATATTTATCTGTTTTTAGTAAGTTTGGTATCTAATTGATAATCACAATATCAATACAAGTTCGGTAAATCCTTACTTCCTTACTAATATTATAAATGCGAAAGTAACTCTGTCTGTCTGTCTGTTACACTTTCACGCCAAAACTACTGGACCGATATAAATGAAATTTGGTACAGAGATAGAATAGACCCTGAGGAACAACATAGGCTACTTATTACCCGGGTGCGCTAAGTAGTTCCCTCGGGATGCGGGTGAAACCGCGGGAAACAGCTAGTGGTTATATATATTGATACATGTACCTACATTCATATTGATATTATATAAGTGGTTCTTAGGGTTCCATAGTCAATAAGAAACTCGCATAGTTTCGCCATGTCTGCTGTCTGTCTGCCTATCCGCAGCTCAGCTCAGAGACCCTTTGTATTGTTTATGCATATTCATTATGCCGACGAATGTATAACGTATGTAAGGAAAATACTCACCCATCTATGGACTGAACGCGACTACCGCAGCTTATCCTAGCTGATTGACCGATGGGCTGCGGACGAATCTGGATTCCCGCGGCCCCGCGCCCACGTGCGAGAAGCGACACCGGGGTGGTT
Source organism: Pyrrhia umbra (assembly GCA_963891755.1). Lineage (NCBI taxonomy): Eukaryota > Metazoa > Arthropoda > Insecta > Lepidoptera > Noctuidae > Pyrrhia > Pyrrhia umbra. Next base: position 9,667,066 of record OY982925.1, read on the forward strand.
TTAGCCGGCCGGTAAGAGTCCGGCACTGTTCCCGGCCTCCCCAGGCCGGGTTCGACCATGAGGATTTCCCCCCGAAAAAAAAAAAAAAGCTGATTGACCGATCCGCGTGGCTGTTACTTGCTATGAGCCCCTCAACCCCAGTGGGCAATAGTATACTGAAAAATATGATTATATAATTATACATGATTATTTTTACTAACATTACAGGTGACGCAATGCACACATTTATGAACGAAAACTGGAAGGTGATTTCACAGGAGTTCGGCAACCCTATGCTTGAGAAACCCGTACAAAAAATATACACCGCCATCAAGACTTTCTTGCGATCACAACCCTTGGAGGACATTGCTAATGTTTGAGTTAATACCAAAACTTCAGTATTAGTTTAAAAATAATAGGGTTATAATGGTCTGATTTTAAATCCGAAAGCAAAATAATTAATATTTGAATTGAAATATTCTGTGAATGTTTTAAAGATTATTTTTAAAATTATAATGTGTGAATTTCGGATATCAAAAATGTTTAATCATCATGAACAACGAAGTCAAAAATAAAGATTATTATTTGTATTTTTTACTAAAGGAAATGACTGCATAATAAAGCTATTTTTAAATCGATGTTCTTTTATACTAAATAATATTCCCTGTGAAGAGATATCATAGCAATAATGTAGAACTGTGCAATATGCAATTATCATTTTTCTTAAGGCGCAAACTTTCTAATGTAACACTGAATTGGGTAATAATTCCTATGCTAAGTTTACGGAATAATTGGGGACAATAAGGAATAAAGTTGTAATTATAAATTTCATCCAAATCCATTCATTAGTTTTTGCGTAAAAGAGTTACTTACACATACATAGATCCTCACAAAATTTCGCATTTATAATACTTATTAGTGGGATTATTCTAAAGCCAAAGTTAGTATTAAATTCTTTCGCAGAGCAACTTCAACCACTGCAGAATGGTTGAGTAGTAGTTTCCAAAAGTAATATATTAATATATTGACTTTCATGAGAGTTATACATGGTTATTAGTATTACTAGCAATTTGCCCGCGACTTCGTCCGCGAGAGATTCGGATTTTCGCACATATTCCAGGTGTCGCAAAATAGCATTATAAACATTATTTTTGGATGGCCAGTTTTACCACCTCCAGAAAAATAGCAGTTTCCATATAATTTCAAACAAAAAATGTCCCAATAATGTAAATCATTATGTCTGTTAGATAATTAATTTACAAAGGCAACGAAACTGAAAAATACCTAAGAGTTTTTTTTAAATACCTATGCATAACCTCTCTCCGTGCAGGAACAGTTCAGGTCGCATAAGACTATACTTATTTGTCTTATAATAGTAATATTATAAATACAAAACTCCATCTGTCTCTCTATCCGTTTGTCTATAATACCTTCATGGGAAAACGGCTGAATCAAACGAGATGAATTTTGTATAGATATAAACTGAAAGCTGAGGAAGGACATTGAGGTTATTATGCGGGTGCGTGAAGTTGACTCACAGACGCAATCAACCGCCGTCCTAAATTTTTCAAGTTCAAGCAAAAACACAGAAAGGAATTGAAGGGTATTTTGGCTAACTCGGGCCTCCGAACTGGAGTATTGAGAATCGAAAGAATATACTGATCTCATACGACAGCAGAGTGACCTAAGAGGTCCAGATGGGCTTCAGCTTGTGTGCAGAAAGTCGCATGAGAGGTTCTCTCCAAATAATCATATGCGGAGATTGGGGGGCTCGTAGCTAATTAATAGCCATGCAAATCGATAAGTGACCCTTTTCTAAACCGACCCAACCGTGCCTAGGAGAGCACGTGAAGCTGTCAGTCTTGCGCCTGAACTTTGATTGGAGATAATTTCATTTTAGCCACGTATTGTAGCCACATCATTCAATGTGTCACTGGGTATCTTGAGGGAGTTGGAATGTAAACTTTTTCTAAATCAGCACGCAGTTTGAATCAATCTTAAACAACAGATTTTGGTTAGAATGCCAGCACCAACCGCTATAAGGGAGCTGACGACAGCTGTGTAAGATGAATGGGATATTCTTTAATAAGGTATTAAAGACATCATTGATGGATTTACAAACAGAAGAACCCCAGGAGGTAATATACTCGTTACGAAAAGTGAGAAAAGTTTGGTGAACATTTGTTATTTTTAAAACAGGCGGTTGACGACGACGAAAAAGAAGTAGGTGGCAAAATGCACCTTTTCAACAGAAATTTAGTGTAAGACACTGATTTCTAGAACGATGTTTTAGCAGAAAATAAAATTAATTTTCACTTGTAAGCCGTTTGTATTTTGTGTGAAAAGTCATTTTTTAATTTCATCGCATGCATTGAACCCTAAAATTCACATGAATATTATACGTACATAGGTCCGGTCAATATAATCTGGAAAAAGATTGTTTACTTTTATAGCTATATCATTGCATTATGATAATTGGAATATCATAATTACTCTATCGAACGTCATCGATACAATTTACATCAAAGTGAAGGGTACAATGACGGACTTATCGCTAACAGCTTTATTATTTTGGGCGCATACGGAAAGCGCGACTTTATTTTTGGCCTACTTATAATCCCACTTCAGGGCTATGGCCTAATTGTACAATGTTTTTTTAAGGCGGAAGGAAATGTACATATTAGTATAGTAGCCACACAGGCAAATATATTTTCGAGCTGTTTGTGGTTGAAACTGTACCCACTTTATTTTAAATAAAATTAAAAAAATCAGGGTGTCCACTCCAAATGCCTAAAAAAACCCTAACTTTCCCTGATCACTCTACCACATTTCCCTGACACAGTATTGTCGTCGTATATCCAAATTATGAATGTATTATACTTTGCACTATTCAAGTCAAGGTCTAGACTATGTGCACTAAATAGGAGAAGATATCTTATTTGTGTTTAGAGTTAAGTACCCTAAATAGTAAGCCACGAAAATAGGCCAATAAGAATCAGAGCGCGAGCGAAGCGAGCGCGATTTATTTTTTAGAAATATGAGGAACATAGGTCTTAGGAATCATGTTTTTATTTCATGACTCCCTTTTCCATAAATTTTTACTCTTACGATGTTTTTACCTGACAATCCCTGACCACCTATAGCTTCTCTGACATTTTCCAGATACTGGATATCCTAGATTTAGCGAAGCGGCTTGCTAACACTTCCCGTGACTCAAGTGCTGCTTTTATCTTTGCCTAAGACTAAGCATTGCAATCCACCGTGGCAATTCTGCCAGCCTCTTGAGTAAGCTTCCAGTTGACGGTGATGAGGAAAAATTTTTTGACGCCATATTTTAGTTAAATTTTCAATTTATTAGAATATTTTGAGGTTTCTATTTTCATGTTTCATACTGTAAATAATGTAAATACTTATGACTTGAAAGTGCTTACTTTTAACAAATTTTAACTTGAATTCTTGTAACCGTTTCTAATGTTTTTTTTTTATGGTAAAAAAATGTGAATCAACCAAAAAAATAAAAATATAATTTACCAAATGCAAAAAAAAAATCAAAAATATGCGGGATTTGAACTCGAAGCAAAAGCAACCGACTCGCATGGTCGTTAATACAGGCTACACTGTTCGTTGACATTTTAGTTAAAATTGACGTTCTCATACATCGTTCGATTCATAAATTCTACTATTCTACCAATGCTTTCGTGTTTTCAATTTCAATTACTGCTTATCTTCTTTAGGAATCAGCGTGATGATTTTCATATCAACGATTGTAATAACAGCTAAAATGCATAATCACTAAAAATTTATAGGTCATCCCATTACAAACTTTTATACAATGTCTCACTGCTCATTCCCCATAATATTTAGCGTGATGTTTTATAGCCTAAAGCCTGACCCGATTCATAACAATCATTTTTGCTGAATTTCAAGTAGAACTGTTCAGTCGTTTTGGTGTGAAGCTCAAACAGATAAACACACAAACAGACAAACAGACAAAAATTCTAAAAATCATATTTTTGGATTCAGCATCGTTTACTGATCACGCAGAGACCACTTTAAAAAAAATATATTCAATGTACAGATTTTCTACCATTACAATTTTATTATATGTATAGATACGGTTGGTACACACGTGCCTATTTCGGTTTAGATGCACAAGTTTCAAACTCAAATAGAGAGTTAGTCATGACCTCATCATAAAGGTGCAGCCGCGAGCTGAGCATCTAAAAGTAGGTTTGTTATTGAATAATACTAGCACTAATAGGTATTAGAACCGAAGCCAAAATTGTAAAAAAATATCAGAAATTCAAAATTCAAATTCTCAATATCTCATTCTCATTTTTAATAGCCATCTTATCCAAAGATTTTTTGAATTTTGACATAAAGTCCATTCCATAGAACTAATATGAAAAACCTATATTATATGCCTAGCCTTTTCCCAACTATGTCGGGGTCGGCTTCCAGTCAAACCGGATGCAGCTGAGTACCAGTGTTTTTTATATGGAGCGACTGCCTATCTGACCTCCACAACCCAGTTACTGGGTAACACGATACCCCTTGGTAAGACTGGTTGTCAGACTTTCTGGCTTCTTACTACCCGTAACGACTGTCAAAGATCGACAAATGACAGCCGGAACCAACAGCTTAACGTGCTTTTTGAGGCACGGAGGAGTTTCTTTATATTTTAAATCCCCATCCACAGACCGACCGCGCCTAGCGTAGCTTAACCTATGATCGACCGTGCGGCTGCTACTTAGCCACGCAGCTGCCATAGGTTTCCATAGTTCCTCGTATTCTAGTCTACAGCTATCATTCCACCAATATAGCTCAAGTAGTTTCTTTCCATGTTTTGCAATAGTCCTGCACAAGCCGGGAATTGCTGCATTTGTATCAGTGTATACAGGGATAATCCCCGGTTATGTGTTACCATGATATTTCATTAAAGTTGTCTCAAACGGCTTCTGCGTGGTGGCTTTGGTTCACGTTTGCCTCCTAAAGGTCTGGGATTCTGTAGTCATACATAGATAACATGATAAAGACATTACTATTATAACTATTTGTTTAATAGTTATACCATGGGACTGTTGAGCAAAAATATATATAAGAGACTTTGAAAAAAATATTATTTGTACTTAGTAATAATATAAGTGCTCGTACATTTTCATCACGCTATGGTAATTATCTCATCCATAGCAAACAATGTTGTATAATGAACGAGTAGATTTTTTTAGAAGATGTGTAGTAGTTCTAATAGTCGGGTCCATGAAGGGGCGAAAATTAATTTAATAATAGTGGAACTAAATAGTGGTAAAACGAATTCTTAGAAAAACTAACACTGAAGGTTTTTTCCCGCTCAGTAACAGAATACAACAATTCTAAGCAGCAATTGTCTTACATTGTTACATATACAAGTAAATATTTAGGTTCGCATTTGTATCGTATCGCAAATAACTTTTTAGTCTTTAATTAGAACAAGTCCGTCATACTATTCCCAACCACTATCACTCCTGAAAGCCAAAATCAACAGTGGCGACCGCCAGAAAAGCATCGAGGCAATGCAGCTTAACGAACGCCCGGCAAAAACACTTAGGAAGTGGTGAAGGGCGGAAATTTTGGGATCTATCATTTGTAAATTTGACGATCAAAAAGTGCTGATTTTCAGCCTAGTTTGAATAAACGATTTTTGAATTTTGCCAGAGAAATGATTTGTGAATGAACTAGCGGATGGGGGATGTACCTACTCTTATTTTTGTCTGTGGTTCATTCTAGTTTAATTTTCCATACTATAACACTCTTCAGCCTTTACATGCAAAAAACCCATATCGATCCGATACTGCCTAAAAGGAGGACGAAAGTAAAACCTTACTTTATAACCTGCATAATCAATGTAAAAGGAATTTAAAATAGACACCCTGAAACTAGTCCTAGTCCTTAGATACTGCGGCGGTATGGTCTTATTAATTGCTGTTTAAACTTCGAGTTTTTCGTTTCTTAGAGACAATGCTTATTACGTTTAACGTTGGTCCTGTTTAGCATGTTAGTCTTTAGCTCTAATTATGTTTTCAGTATTTGAATAAGTACGCATGTTCAAATTATTAATAAAGGTAAATAATGGACATATTCTAAAATACAAAACATCTTGAATGAAAATGCCTATGATTTTTTTAACGTAGTCTGTGAAATGATTACAGTGACAATGATCGTCTTGTGACAGAATGTGGTCCTGTGGTTATTATACAAATCTAACATTTTCTTTTTATTTGTTTATATTTTTAAAACGGCAGGTACACAATTTAATAAAATAATTGCAACAACAAACAACGAATGGGCTTGATATCAGGCAAAAGTACAAAAGGCAAGATAAATTATATAAATGTGTACCAAAAACGTAAGACAATGGTTTGACATGATATAGGACTTGGGAACATTAGTCGGTATCCTTGGCAAGTCAGAATTACAGTGGTTTTAAACTGTAAGTCTAGCACGAAAAATATTCGTATCGAAAACGATTTTTGAATGTAAAATAATACTCATTTCTTACGTACTATTTATTTAAATTGTTATTTATACATTTCAAAACTCAAATTTTGCAATGGTCCGGAGCGAGACAGAATGGGAAGCCGTCGCCTCCTTCTGCAAATAATTCTGGATTACGGTTATCCTTACTTCCTTACTAATATTATAAATGCGAAAGTAACTCTGTCTGTCTGTCTGTCTGTCTGTCTGTCTGTTACGCTTTCACGCCAAAACTACTGGACCGATATAAATGAAATTTGGTACAGAGATAGAACAGACCCTGAGGAACAACATAGGCTACTTTTTACCCGGGTGCGCTAAGTAGTTCCCTCGGGATGCGGGTGAAACCGCGGGAAACAGCTAGTGGGTTATATACTACTTTTCATTTAGGTGTGTTGAATAGTGTGTTTCCTCAGTACGCGGTTGCAAAAACTTGCCTAAATAAATAACAATGTTATTTCAATTTAATTAAGATTTATTATAAATATTATTACATAAAATTATTTAAGTTTAAAAAAATACATTTTAAGCTATGCTGGCAATCTTCTGAACACGCTACCGAAAAAAACAATTCATATGAATTGTTTCCATAGTTGTATATTGTAGTAATTTCAGGTTGGTAGTTTTTAGTGTTAAAAATAATACATTAAGGATTCCTCTATGATTAATTTATTGTTTTAAAACTAATAATTTTTATATGCAAATACTGTTTTTCTTAAAAAAACAATGATTCACACGGAAAGTAGTCAATAAAATAAATTATAATTTTAACCTTAAACTTTGGTTACTCAATTTTTCTTTGCAGAACTAAGTAATTTTAATACTTAGTATAGTGTGTGGAAGGTACGTAGGTTCGGACCTGCTTGTGACTAAGCAGGAATTTTTCAGGCAATTTTCTGGAACATCCTCTCCTTAACGCGGTCTGAAGTAGAATTTGACTGGCAGAAATAGTCACGTAAGCAAAAAGCGTTATGTGATCATGCCCCATACGATTTAATCTATCTTCCTCTCCCTCTCTCTTTCTCTTTCTATCATATATACGAGTGTGTGTGTGAGTATCGAGATTCAAAAATACGACGGGAGTTCCCCAACTCGCATTCTAAAATTCATTAAAATTTAAAAACAGATTCATGCATTACTAATAGGTATATTATTTTATCTCCGGTTATAATTGTATAATGTGTACCTATCTCTTTTTATTTGTATTAAAAGTATAAACGCCACGACAGACAGACAGACAGAATCTACATAAATACATACCAACTATTATTAGTATTTACTTTTTTACATTTACATTATTATCAGGCAAGATGACCAGTAACAAAAATAATAGAAGTTTTTTTTTGTAATTGCAAATAATTATTGCAATATTATTTAATTTATGTCCATATGTAATTACGGTCGGTGACGAGGTGTCAAATAGTATATTAACGGAATCTCTTCAAGTTCATGAACAGTTCTAAGTTGACTGTAGGACAGTTTGTATCGAAGTTACGATGGTGTTCAAAGTAACGTGTTTGATTTTGGTGGTGTTCAGTTTTGCCCAATCAGCAGGTGAGAATATTTTGAGAATTATTTTTAGAATAAGGTTTTTTATTATGAAAGTGACTTGATATAATATTGAATAGCGACTGGATAATAGGAATTTAAAACAGTTGATAGTTGAGTGCTTTTGGAGTAATTGTCCGGAATATTTTGTTGTGTCTGAAACATTAGAATGACCCCTTTTTTTCGGATGGGAAATCATCAAATGATCCCCTCCGCCGTAAATTGACTTACTGACTAAAACCTATCTATGCTCATTCCTCAGCCCTTTGTATTCCGGGGGCGCGGTATCTCTTTCGAACGTCCCGCAGCCCCGGCATTACAATTAGCCCTGGGCAAGGCATACATTTAATTGATTTTTAAACTTAATGGGCAATCAGTTGTGTCCAATTCATTATAAAATCTTAATATAAGTCCATTGTAAGTCTATTTAAAAATTAAAGCCCGAAAGTGATTCACTCTTTATTTTTTTTATAAATAAACGATAAAGAAAATAAATGTTTTTAAAGAAAAAAGTTTCATAATTAAGCCTTGAAGTCACAAGAAAAGTATTTTAAAATCAGTTTTTGTTCATATCTTTTAAATATCTAAGTCTTATTACTTAAGACGACGACTACCGCCAATGACCTTGAGCAAATGGGCGGAGCTTGAGCTTCCCCCCCGCGACCCCGCAATGCACACCGCACGGTTGTCATTTTATATTTTGAAGAACTTTGACGGGTGACCATAATATTATGTAGAGATTCTAAGGACAGTCGCATATTGTATTTTGATATGCATGTCTAAGATATAAAAATAGAAATACAAATAACATCTGTCTGAGTAATACTTCGAAACACTAATTTTAAATTTCCAACCCCCACTGCATACTTCGTTTGCCAGAAAAGCAAAAATATTTTCAATTTCTTTAATCTGCAAAACATATTTATCGATCTGAATTGTTACAAGTTTCAAGAAAAAATTCTGACAACTAGCATTCTTGAATTAATCCGCTGTGAAAGATGGACAGACAGACAGACAAAATCGCACCATAGGAGTTAATTTTTAGGCCATATTGGTGTCCATTTTGAGCTCTTCTAACAGAAATGCACGCAAGTTTTTTTCATATTTGCATTTTACGACATCTGCTGCTTCTCAAATAACTTCAGCTCATCTTCACTTGTATAGGAAAATCATATTAGTTTTGTAAGGAGAGCCTGGAAGCCAGTTAATTAGTCCGACGTTTCTGATCCATCTGTAAAGTGTCCGACCAAACCTTTGGCATCAGCTTTGGCCAAACCATTAGCTTAAAATTGGCCTAAGTTTTGACACCAACAGAACCGAAATTGAATAATCTATTACGTTTAAAGACCTAAAAGTGAGTGAGACTGTATTACAAATGATGTTAATATTTTAAATAAGCTGCAGGTAGTTTTATTTATATTATTAAGTTGATACACCGAACATATTAGTAAAAAGTCATTGTGGCTTCTTTGCTAAGGCAGTTGCATCTCATTTACGAGTATGCAGATTCGAACTTCGAAACCTAGAAATTACGAATCTGACTATTCCAAAGTTTTACATGCACTTTTTTTAGTATAACTTAGACACCATTGACTAACGGTGAAGGAAAACATCGTGAGGAAACCTGGACTACACGGTGTGAAATCACCAATCCACCTTGAAAAAGCGTGATAATTAATGCTAATGCATGTCTATGTCATACCCAAAAGTGGGATAGTAAAAATCCGATTATGACCAGGATTTTTTAAATTTTTACCTATCATGAACAATGGAAATTCACCCGTTTTGGGCCTAATTTTGAAAGTGCCGCAAAGCAAAAAATCAATGCAAAAATAAATGTGCTTAATTCGGATATAGACTTTGTCTGAATGAGAATTAGCTGTTACATTTTCAAGCACCAAATTTGTACGACCCTTTTCCACGGTTTCATGCATTATTGAAGAAATAAAGTAATGGAAAAAATCCTACCATTGTATGGCATTTCGATAATCTTTTAGAAAGATGCAATATCGATTTTTGACTTTGAAATCATTTATAATTACCGATTTAAATATTTTTGATCTTTATCTTTTTACCTTATATTACTAATATAAGGTTTTTTATAATTATTTTATCAGAAAAACTCACCGCAAAAATTTACAGATTTTTTTATAAAAAGATTATTAAATTGACATGCAGTAGCTCAATTTTCATTTAGTTTTCTTATTACAATTCATCGGAATTCAAACATAACCTTGGAATTGGAAAATGGTCGAAATACCATATTAAGAAAAGCATTTAAGAGAAAAATGTACGGAAGACTAATTATTTCAGAATGTTTGTTTTACAAACTACGGAGAGTTTTTTTTAAATTTAATTCGTATACCAAAAGATGTCGAAGACAACATAAAAAATATTAGAATATGCATCAAGCCTTTATATCAAGCCCTTTTATAATTATGATGACGTAGAAACTACGTTACTACTACTACTAACGTTCTGTCGGATACTATTTGGTGTTGAAAATAAAACATAAGAGTGGCATAGTGAAGTAGGACCTTCATTTCTAAAACACTATGCTTCGTCTTATCTTTTAGATTGTGTGTATATAATATTATCCCACATTAGATACCTTGACTAATAGATTAATATGTATATCATATGTGACTGCTTACTTGGCGTTTTTACTAAACTTTGAAAATGGTTGCTATGTAAAGCATCACTACCCAATGTTACCAGTAAAAAACCGGCCAAGTGCGTGTCGGGCCACACGCAGTAGGATTCCGTAGTAGGTCTTAGTTAGTCAACTATAACTATGTAACCGGTGAAGCCTACTTTGCCGTGATAGTTTTCGAAAGTTAGTTTTTTTATATTTTTGAAAGACCTATCTAACAATACCCTACATGAAGGGTTACGCAACAAAAAAAATATTCACCCTCATTTCACGTGTTCGGGAGCTCCACTAAATTATTATTATTTTTTTATTAATTTTTACCACTTTTTCGGCGTGATCAATACACATATCTATACTAAATTTCAGCTTTCTAGTACCAAGAGCCTCTGAGCTATGCCGCGAACAGAAGGACAGACGGACATTGCGAAACTATAAGGGTTCCTTGTCGGACTACGGAACCCTAAAAATAAAACTAATGTAACCAATCCAAAATAGAAAAATGGTCTAGCTAAAATAGTCAGACAATACAATACATTTTACAATTTTACATTTTACAATACTCTTTGAATAGCGTAAGCTTATTTTTTTATCATATTCTGCATTTTTTTTCAAATTCGTCTCGTAGCAAAGAAACTCGAACCCAAATTCACGTGTTTAGAAAAATATTTTCATTGGTAATAATTTAGAATAGCGCCACCTTGTTACCCATGGATAAACCGTTTTATTTACAAACCATTAAGTTTTGTTCTAAGATATCATCCCATGCCCTGACTTATAGCTACTATTTCTATAAATTCCAAACTATTAGGAAATATTGTAACATAACATGAAAGAATTTTAATTTTGACGATTATCTCCGACCTACATGTAAAATTTAAATGAGGTATGCAATATTCTCGTTTTGAATACGCAATGTATTAAAAGAAATACATATTTAAATCCTAAAGTACATTTAATTATTTAGTAAGTCAATAACAAAATATATTTGTCCTGTTAAATTTAGATACACACATTTTAGATTATGACAGATTATGGATGATTTGGTTTGAAAACACGTTATTCACATCAAAAAAATATTTTATCCGCATGTAGTGCCTTTTCAATGTAATAATTATAATTCACCAGTCATCTTATCACAAATATAATAATTTATTTACATCGTAATGTGCTCGCTCTGAGTGACAGCGTCTACCCGTGACAGTGGTCACAGACGTACTGCCCCCGTCGCCCGGTGGAGCCCCTCCGTAATTTCAACTCAACGTTTTGACAAAAGCACAAAAATTGACGTAAATGTACGATTTAAAAAAAATATACGTATACAAAAAGACAGATAATTAACTTTTCTATAAAATGGTACAGGTTTCATTAAAATCCGCTTGATAAATTCTATGTAAAACTCAGTTTTTCTTCTGCGTTAGACCTAACTTCATGATTTTTTTATACAATGTTATAAATACATAATTAAAAAAAACGTTATACAAAATTATCAAGCATATGCTCTAGTTTAGTATATATACTTTTCAAATCATGAAAGCAAGTCGTTAAAGCGTAATCATTAGCTTTAAAAGGGGCAAAGTCGTATATCGCCGCCTTAATAAGCCTCAAATAACGAGCTGTATTCTATACATTTTATCTAAAAGAATATTTTAATTAACATTATTGTCTAGTAAAAGCTTTGAAAGTCTCTTTTCAACTCGCATTTTATCAAAATTAATTATCATAAATCTTTCATAAAGTTCACCTAAATTAATTTGATTTTATCTAATACAAGCAACAATATAAAAAAAATGATTATTTTGCATCAAGCCCGCATATTTTTCACCTAAATTAATTTGATTTTATCTAATACAAGCAACAATAGAAAAAAAATGATTATTTTGCATCAAGCCCGCATATTTTTTTTTGTTAATCAAAATAATTGAAAAGCGGAATGAAAAAATATCAAACACGCATGCGGAAAAAACATGCGGGTTTCATCTGTTATTTTTTACCGCGTACAAAATAATATTTTAAATTATTTTATTATTTTAACAACTTTTTTATAGTTACTTCTATTATTTTAATAGCATTTCACTTCTCAACTGCTAGTTAAATTATTTTATAGCTTATTACTTACGTTGTTCATTAGCTTTTTTAGATCAAATGAGAGTAAATATCCTACTAATATTATAAATGCGAAAGTTTGTATGTATGGATGTATGGATGTATGGATGTATGGATGTTTGTTACTCTTTCACGCAAAAACTACTGAACGGATTTGGATGAAATTTGGTACACATATAGCTTTTAACCTAGATTAACATATAGGATACTTTTTACCCGGGTGCGCGGAGTAGTTCCCTCGGGATGCGGGTGAAACCGCGGGAAACATTCATCTATAAATATGATATTCAAAAACCAAATTTTCAGTAAATATTACTAGGCTGAAAATCAGCTTTTAGAACGTCAAATTTACAAAAAACAAACTCCAAAATTCCCGCCCTTCACTACACGTATAATGTATATAGGTACCACAATATATAAAACTTATACCTATTTTCTGAAACAACCGCCAAATACATCAAATCATAAAAATAATAGGAAGACAAGAAAAAATAATTCCTTGAAAAAATCTATAATTCCTCAATTAACAAGAGTCTATTTGCCGCAGGGTAGTGTCCAAACTAGATATCATGTACCTACCAAATTACTACAGTTGTTTGTCCTAAGGCTGTTTAACCAATAATACGATACACTAGAGTTGGCGATTATATGTAGTACCACTACACTATATGAGTATTGAATAGTCAGTATTTTTTATTAATGTATTTGAGTATCGAGAATTATGGCATGAATTAAATATGGGTTTGACTAGTGATGCTACTTAAATGTACGTTCGGTGAACTAACTACCACCTTGCACATTATGTATTTTTTTTCGTAGCAAAAGCTATTCATTCGTTCATTTAGTTCGCTGAAGATACGTCACAAGAAGAACAAAGAAATCTGAGATATAAATTTTAATCCTAAAAAATTGTCAACTCAACTTTTTTCTATTATTATGTAGAATACTAAACATCATCGAATAATATTTACATTCATCAAACTAAACGGCGGGCGAATAAATCTGCAATAAAAGTCAATGATGCATTACCTAATCATAACTAATGTGAATAGCAAAATTAATCACAATATCAATTTATTGTAATTTCGCGATCATTAACAGTCGGACCAGTTAATTAATTTGTCTGGTCATTTGTATAGAATTAGAGCGTTCTTGCAATTTGGCGTACGTGACACTCTTGGGGTACACATCATTAAGGTTTATAGGTTCCTCAGTTAGTCTTAAGATGGCCTTTTTACCGTATGGACTGTAGTTACTAACCTAACAAGTACTTTTTTTTGGATGGGAATTCATCACATGACTCCTCTCCCCGTTAGTGTAAGACTCTTACTGGCTTAAACCCATCCATGTTCCTTCCTTTCTTCGCCCTTGGCGTTCCTGGGCTGCGGTTATCTCAGTGTACCCTTGCTTTGCCTTGAACATAATCTATTCCTTTAGGTACTTTAAAAAACATAATGAAAAGCAATAAAATAAACAGCCAAGTCATTTGACATACTGTAATCATGAATAATAGAACATAATTTATATAATCGGTCCTATTTTTACTTATAAGTAGGCCCAATTAGTTTCCAACAACGGGACATTAGTACGTAAGTGATATGACATCGTGTTAGACACGCGATGTATGGTATAAGAGATTTATAATTATTATTTATGTCAATCTCTCTAATTATAATTGCCTTAGTCTAAGGTACTTTAATGGAAACCGACTACCGAGACTGCTCCGTGTCATTTGTAGAACTTTGACAGTCGTTGTAGGTAGCATAGTCAGAAGGCAGAAGTCTGACAACCAGTCATACCAAAAGGTAACATGCTACCCTGTAAACTTCTGCTCTTAAGCTGCATCCAATAAGTCTAGAATCCGCCTCCTACACAGTTGGGAAAAGGCTAGGAAGATGAATAACTCAACAAAAGCCTTATTTTTATTTCATTTTACAGTTTTACCAGTTGAAAAATGCAGTCTCGACGACTCAGCCTGCTTGATACCGGCATTCCAGAAAATGATCCCGATATTCACAGTTGGTATGCCAGAGACCAACGTTGAGGTATTAGATCCCTTAGAAATTGAAGACCTTGCTTTTGAACTAGCTGGTCTTAAGTTTACGTTAAAAGGAGGCGTCATGAAAGGATTGAAAACTTCCATTGTTGATGGTGTTGAGTAAGTATTTTATTTAAAAAAATATTTACATATCAGAAATTTATGCCTATCTTAACGGCTCCGTCAAAGATGTCAATCAAGCAATCCTTTAAAACCTTAAAAAACATGTGTGAAAAAAAAGTACATTTCTCAACTCAAATAACCGTTCGTTAGCCACATTTAAAGCCTGGCGTCCAATTGGCGATGGATCGGGTTAGACTGCATCAGTATGAAAATGCGTAGCGGCCCGCTCCGTCCCGATCCGTCGCTAGTAGACGATATTTCTTACAAAACTTATGCAAGCGTATTTTAGCATTGCGATGAGACAAGGCTTTAGTAATTAATATTTCTTTACATTTTTTTTAATTTTTCAGATGGGACACTAAGAAGAAATTCTTCTCAGTAGATTTCCACTTGGACAACTCAGTGAAGGGTCACTACACTGCTGGAGGTCGCGTCTTGATCTTGCCAATCACTGGTGATGGCCAGATGAAACTGAAATTGAGTGAGTTTACTTTTATCATCCAAAGATTCAGTACTCTGTATTTTTATAGAAATAGGTCTATTACATAACTAGCGTTTTCCCGCAATATCGCATGACTTAAGCTGCATATTTTTGAGGTAATCAATATTCTGTGTTAATAAAAAAAACAATATTTGTATGCCATGTTTCACTCAAAACGTTTTCATGCAAAAACTACAAATTTTGTTGTTTGTAAAGAATAATCAAAATTTATATGGGAACCTCATAACCCTTCGTTTATATTAATTCCTGGTCATTTTTGTGTGTAAAATATTCACTACCAGAAGTTTTAAATATTTGAGAGACTTTGAGAGACTGAGAAATAGTAAAAAAACTTCGTCATTCAAAAAGTCACCAATATAAATATGTAAAGTTTGTTAGTTTGTAAATAGACTACTCTCGGAAACAATTAGACCGATGCCAAGATTAGATAGATTTTGTTCCATGTGCGTATGTATGACAAGGACGATACCATGGGCATGTTGTAAAGTAAGGTAAAACATCACCTAGCTAGAATGTTTTCAAAAGACTTTCCACTAACTTGTATCTCTTAACCCACCTTTTAATAGGTAAAACATTCTCCTATTTTCAGAGCATCTTCAAATCAAGCTGGTCATTCATTACGATGTAATTAAAAACGCCGAAGGGAAGGACGTGATCAAACCAACAAAATACAACTTCGATTTCGACGTTAAAGATCATGCTCATTATCATCTGACCAACTTGTTCAATGGCAATAAGGAACTGAGTAAGTATATTCTTGTTTATTCTAGGTAGGTAATCAATCAGACATTTTCTAGCTTGAAAGAGCGTCAACGTCCACTCCTAGATTGCTAAGCAAGGAAACGTGAACGTGTTTCGATAGGTACCTATAGGTATTTTAGAATATAATATTCTAAAGACCAATAATGTTGACGCGAAAGTACAATTTTTGAAAAAAAAAAATTGCTGCTCTGACTCCTCTTTAGAAACATTGTTTCTCATTTTAACAATTAAGAAAGAAATTAAACGCTTCAAAATTTAACATCTCAAAATTCAGTTTCTTGATCAAATATCAACAACCTATTCCAATGAATGTTGACAATGGATGCGGCATTAATCTTTGTCGAGCGTAATAGATGGCGCCACATATAGCTTTTCGCACTGCGTTATTCATTTTCAATCAATGCGTTATCAAACATTTTTACTCGCAGATTTTTTACTCAGTTATACTATGAGAAATATGTCGTTGACGTTTGTTTGGGAAATGTTCATTGCAATTAAAAATTGCATGTCTGTTTGTAAGGGTAGGTAAACTAAAGGACTTAATTGCACATTTTATGATGAGTCACTAACAATTATGTTTAGGTAAATTATTTAGTTATGCAAATACAAATCCCTTTTGAGAAATACTTTTATTCCAGGTGAGGCTATGCTGTCTTTCCTGAACGAAAACTGGAAGCAAATAGCTCAAGAATTCGGCAGGCCTGTTATAGATGCAACCGCAAAGAAAATATTTAAGAATATTGTAAACTTTTTCGAAGCAATGCCGATAGAAGAGATAGCCAGTGTTTAATTAATTATCACTATACCATGTCTGTATTATAGCTTTTGATTAAATAGATTATGTTGGTGTTAATTTTCTGTTTATTTTTTCATAAAAAATTATCGCAGCTCGTTAAAATCCTGAGTTTCTGGAGTATAATACTAACATAAAATCTCGCCTGTTTTAACCAAAGGATTGGATAGAGACATACTTATTACTACATACTTCATATTTCGCCATAATCATGTGTACGACATCATGCAATAGACAGGCTGACAGACTGATTTGCTCTAGGAGATAAACTAACAACTCTTGTTTTACGAGTTTCTAAAACTCGCAAAAAAAATCACTTCCCATATCGATTCGATCAGCTGATGACTTTTCTATGCTAAGTGTTTTTTTTTTCAAAATATAAAAATATGACTGTCTCGTTAGTCTAGTGAGAAGAAGAGAGGTATTGAAGGCCTGAGTTCGTTTGCCAGAGATGTGTGACTGCTTGAAAGAGTCACAACGGCCCATGAATGCAAAGACTAATATAAAGAACAC
Source organism: Pyrrhia umbra (assembly GCA_963891755.1). Lineage (NCBI taxonomy): Eukaryota > Metazoa > Arthropoda > Insecta > Lepidoptera > Noctuidae > Pyrrhia > Pyrrhia umbra. The sequence goes on from OY982925.1 coordinate 9,684,593, forward strand.
GGAAAGGTTGAGTCAGTAAGAATCCGACCCTTCCCCCCCTCCACAGACAGCGGGAGAATTTGTCAATAGCAGCCTAGAAGACCTCCTCTCCTCCGGAGTCATGACCTGTACCCGGTTGGCAGCATTGGCTGGCACATAGGACATTATCACAACGGGTACATTAAAAAGGTGCTAAAAGGAATACATACACCTGCCAGACAAGCAGACGTGATGTTAAGGAATTTAAATCATATATTTCATATGCACAAAATACAAATTGTATAACATTACTAACAGAATAACTGAAAATATTAATCATGTGAAACTGTCACTCATATTTCCCACTGAAATGTTTTTTGTAAGGGAGCCGTTTTAGTAGCACCTGCAAAACCCATTCGTCCGCTTCATGAATATTTTATAACGACAAATCGGATTACGGCTGAAATGAATCTGTGTGGGCAAACTTATCTTTCATTACTGGGATATATTGTAGGTAGACCCTTTAACCGGTTATGTAACCTAATTTGTATATGGTTGACTCCTATTTAAATAATAACTTATACTAGTTATATATATTTTTTTAAATGTTGCCCCATACTATAAATTTCTCCTTTATCGTGGATGCGTTTACAATCATACATTACACATGCACAAATACGCAGACCCGGAACAAAGCTATACATATGTGGGTATATGAACTCGTGCCTAAGGAATTGTTGTACAATTCGGTCTATCAGGGTTAAGTTGCATTTGCCGCGGTCGGTCTGTGGATTGGTGGCCATCTTTGTCTTATTGACATTCCACCGTGCCACGGAAACTTCGTTAAGCTGTTAGTGCTATCTGTCAATTTATAGATCTTCAATCAGAAAGTCTGACAACTAAACCAGTCTTTTTTATGGGAAATCATCAAATTATCCCGCCATGGGTGGAGCGGAAGGGAGTGTCAGGCTCTTAGTGACTAAAACCCATCCATGTTCCTTCCTCAGCCCTTTGTGTTCCGGGGGCGCAGTAACTACCCTCCCAGATCAGTAAAATTCGCCGCCCGAGGCATACTCTCACCATACCCGATGACGCTATAACCCTCTTCCAAGAGAGCAGTAGGTCCACTAGCACTCTACACAAACACAGACCGCGTTCGTATCGACCTCGCCGCCGAGGTCCGTCGCGACGACCTTGTCCATGCCCTCCCGACCCTAGCTCGACGAGCCAGCCCGCGAGCTGAGCTAATAGCTTTAAAATTCCCGATTATAATAATCATAATTTATTCTGATCCAGCCTGTCCCTTGCTGTCCTCCCCCAGCGACGCCCTAAGCCGAGGCCCGTACCCCACTAGGGGGTGCCCTTAGCGTGTGGTCGCTTAGTTTTGTAAGTTAAGCCCTGGCTGGAGGCCCTAAATTTATTTAAGGCACTTCACAGGCAAGCCCGGTTAAGCAGTCGACAACCTTCTAGGTTGACCTGCGAGATGCCATACAAAAAACAAAAAAAAAAGGCGCGGTAACTCTTTCGAACATTTCGCAGCCTCGGCAACTAAACCAGTCTTACCGAGGGGTATCGTGTTACCCGCTAACTAGGTTGTAGAGGTTAGATAGGCAGTAGCTCCATGTAAAATAGTAGTACTTAGCTGTATCCAGTTACAATGCAAGGCAACCCCAATAAAATTGGGAAAAAGGCTAGACAGATGCTGATTAGAAACGGAACTCTAGATCAACTATCCCGAAGAAACAAAGACATTCAAAAATTTAAATGTTGCTAGAATCGAAAAAAAAATATGTTTATGCAAATATAAATAGGTATAAGCCTGCATGTTTGATGTCACTAAATTAAATAGATACAACCCTAACACACTAATACTGTTATGATTTGTGACATTTAAATTAACAATGATTCCGAAAATCCATCACAGTTTATCCCTGATTACATTGTCACGTCTATTTACAAAGGGCCCATCGACATTAAAGGGTTGACGTTCAACATGGGTGTCACGGGTCATTCCAATGTTTTAATTATTTTGTATATCCGGGGGGAAGCTATTGGGGATGAAGAACTCGTTAACTTTGTCGAGCATTGCGATTGATTTTAAAGCCTATTAAGTAAGTTATATCCATTGAATGCGAGCTGTCATCACACGTAATAAGGCATATTTACATCTTGAATAAAGATGACATATGGCCTTTTTTTGTGTATCACGTTTTGCTGGGTACAAAAAATAAATAGATGGTAAATTTCACACAAAACAAATAAATGAAATTTTTTGAACCGTTTACATATTTTTTCTTTTTGTTATGAACATATTTCAAAGACCATGTCGGAAGAGATAAAGTTAACAGCTCGGAAATGGTCAGGCCGTTAAATTCGTTGATCATAAACAGGGGTAAAGTACGAATTTCACGTGAGTAATTATCGGAGGCCATGCGTCACCTGTTACGGTCACTTCACGTTAAAGCTGATTGACACTTTATTCTATGTGTACTGACAAATTTAGGGACTTTTTTATGATGTTTGTTTTATACAACGTAGTTATGACTCTGTTTTTTTGTCAGGTAAACATTAAAAATATTTAATATACAGACCTTATACGACCTACTAGCTTAAATACTGGAACATGGTTACCATAAAAATACATCGCAGAAAAACAAAACAAATTATAACATAATAGACGAAGTTGTTTAGTTATTTTAGTTTGGTGAAGATTTATTTTTTAATTTAAATTGATTTATAATAATTTTAATTTTGCAAAGCTCTCGTGGATCTGTTGAATGAACAGTACATGCAAATGAAGGTCGTAACATTTAATATTAAAAGTTTTTGTACAGCTTCAAAGTTTAAAATTAATTAAACAAATCCTTTCTTTGTTAATCAGTCATTTTCATAATCTTGAATTTGAGATCAGCTTCATTTTTAATTTTAACCTAAAATAATTTCGTATAGTAATATTAAGTACTAGCTTCTGCCAGCGACTTCGTCCGCGTGGAATAGTGGTGCTCCGCTCCTTTTAGTCTTAGCGTGATGATATTTGGCATATAGCCTTCCTCGATAAATGGACTATCTAACACTGAAAGAATTATTTAAATCGGACCAGCGGTTCCTGAGATTAGCGCGTTTAAACAAAATGACAACATTTCCCTTCACTGCTCTGCTCCTATTGATTGTAGCGTAATGAAAAGTATACTATAACCATCTCAGGACTATGACAAATAATTGTACCAATTTTCGTTAAAATCCGTCGAGTAGTTTTTGTTTCTATAGAGTTTATACAGACAGACAGACAAAAATTTTACTGATTGCATTTTTGGCATCAGTATCGATCCCTAATCACCCCCTGATAGTTATTTTGGAAATATATTTCATGTACAGAATTGACCTCTCTACAGATTTATTATAAGTATAGATAGAAAAAGATATAGATAGATAGAAGATATAGATGAAATAAAAATTAATAAAAAATTAATCCTTGAATAAAAATGTGTTTTATCTTACTTGAATTTAAGTGTTTAGTAACTTTAGGCTACTTAGTAAACTGCTTGACGAAACCGGCTAAAAGCAATACAACTAATAAATTAACATAATACAACCTTCTCCAGGGTTCAAGTAACTCTATACGGAAATTCATCTAAATGGGTTGAGTTGTTTTCACATGCAAGCGTAAACAAACAAACTCACTTTCCCATTATAGTATTAGTTAGGATTTACATGAAAAAAATCAACCTTATTGTTATATATCTTTCTAACTAGCTTTCCGCTAGCGGCTTCGCCCGCGTATGTACAAATTAAAATAAAAAATTGACAGACTTGCATACAAACTTTACCTCCCTTTTACACCGCTTTATTGGTAGAATTTCGAGAATCCTTTCTTATCAGACGTCATTCCGGACAAAGTATTTTATTGTATAATATTATATTAAGCACTATGCTCAATTTCTCATCAAGCGAAATATAAACCGGCCCTAACAGTTGACTCGCGGGTGTTTATACATGTATCATTTTTTCCGACCAGACGCCCATTGATGTGACTGCAGTATTAATATTTTATTTTGACGCAGTTGGTACGCACGGACGGACATCGCCTTACAATGTTGATATTATTTTTTATCGTGTGTACCTTACTGAATTATTGGTCAGCTTGTTTTGGTGCTATGTTGTATGACAATAAAAAATTGTGTACAAATGATTAAATTAAATAGTACCTCTAGTATGAGATTTCGCTTCCAGTATTCTTACTGTTCTTTTATATCGGTATGAACTATCTAGTACAGGATCCCTGGTACATCTTTCATCAGTTATTACTAACAAGCAGATTTTTCGTGAGTAGGTTCCTTTTGACTAGACGCCCAACTTTTTTCTTTACAGTAATGTTGTTAAGTGGTAGCTTAATAGGGATAACAAGGATAAAATATGTTGATTTGACGAATTTTAAAAATGTATTACTAACCGATTTTTTTTATGTTTATTATCAAGATAATTATCTAAATAATGTGAAAAAATATTTGTCCTACAAAATGTAAGGTTTTGTTAGGGAGTCCCCCCGCTCCAACATGTATTGTAAACAAGGTCATGAAAAATCATTACTAACCAGCTGATTTTTTTTTATTGGTTAGCTAACATTTGCATAATTTACCACACACACTGTCCTACAAATTACATGGTAGGTCATCTTGGTCCTACGCTCAAAAGTTGTAGTACTAATACTTAATGTAAAAATAATTACTATCAAGCTGAATGTTCGAGAATAGCTTCGTTTCAATGAGACGCCCAACAAATTCTTGTATGAAATTTCTCGATTGTGGTTTATAACTAAGATAATAGGGATGAAATGTGTTGATTTGACGAATGAAAAAAAATTATTACTAACCGATTATTTTTTTGTTAATTATCGAGATAATTATCTAAATAACGTGAAAAAATATTTGTCCTACAAAATATAAGGTTTTGTTAGAGAGTCCCCCCTCTCCAACATGTATCATAAATAAGGTCATGAAAAATGATTACTAACCAGCTGATTTTTAGGGTTCCGTAGTCCGACAAGGAACCCTTATAGTTTCGCCATGCCCGTCTGTCTGTCTGTCCGTCTGTCTGTCTGTCTGTCCGCGGCATAGCTCAGAGGTTCTTGGTACTAGAAAGCTGAAATTTGGTATATATATGTATATTAGTTACATCGACAAAGTGGTAAAATAAAATTATGTAAAATATTTTTTATTGGGTAGCTCCCATTACACGTAAAGTGGGGATGAATATTTTTTTCTCATATTTCCCATCGTGTGGGATATCATTGGATAGGTCTTTCAAAAATATAGTGTCTGTGAAGACAATACTTCGATTTAGGAATCCGTTTGCAAAATATTTAGCTTTAAAGTCAAATTTATTTTTCGATACGAGCTTCCCCCCTCTAACTTTTGAATGGCTATCCCTAGAAATTTGAATAAATTCACAGACGTAGCACATGTAATTAACTTATTAGGAAAACTATCACGGCTAAGTAGGCTTAACCAGTTACAGAGTTATAGTCGACTAACTAAGACCTGCTACGGAACCCTACTGCGCGTGGCCCGACACGCACTTGGCCGGTTTTTTTATTGGTTAGCTAACATTTGCATAGTTTACCACCCATATTGTCCTACAAATTGCGTGGTACGTTATTCCAGTTCTCCAGTTACATAGTTTAAATTCATGAAATTTGAAAATAATATTATTTTGTACATGTTGCTATTGGAGCTGAGGCACACTATTATCCTTGCTCACAAACGCATGCGCACCACAGATTACTATATACTAGTCAGAGACAGATAGAGATTTATCAGATAAAAAATAATGTTTATATAAATATATAACATTATATTATGTATGTATATATATAATACATTATATATTATATATAATGTTTTATATGTCCTTATATCCTTTTATACATATATCCTTTCATTTGTATACTCCAAAATTACAAATCTTGTAGGACTAATTAAGCATACCTTTTTTTTTGTAGGACATTGTTTTATTTGGACGAAAAATATATTAACCTATCACCTTTGTCCTACAGTTACTAATAAAAAAAAAGTCCCGCGGTATTGACAATTTTTGAGCGTAGGACCAAAATGACATACCACGCAATTTGTAGGACAATGTGTGAGGTAAACTAAGCAAATGTTAGTTAACCAATAAAAAAAAAATCAGCTGGTTAGTAATGAATTTTCATGACCTTGTTTACGATACATGTTGGAGCGGGGGGACTCCCTAACAATACCTTACATGTTGTAGGACAAATATTTTTTCACGTTATTTAGATAATTATCTTAATAATTAACAAAGAAAAAATCGGTTAGCAATAAATTTTTAAAATTCGTCAAATCAACATATTTTATCCTTGTTACCCCTATTAAGCTACCACTTACCAACATTACTGTAAAGAAAAAAGTTGGGCGTCTAGTCAAAAGGAACCTACTCACGAAAAATCAGCTTGTTAGTAATAAATGATGAAAGATGTACCAGGGATCCTGTACTAATCGTTACAGAATTAAAATAAAATACGTTATAGTCATATTGTACTTTATTATTGCAAATAATAAGCAATTTTAATTAAACTAAAAATAACAACATTTTTTTTGTAAATTATTTACAAACCAGGTGCCCAGATGAAAATAGCTTTTCTTGAAATGGAAGTAAAAATTATTTCTCAACCATTTAGTATTTTGCTGAAATACCAATTTAATAAATACGATAAATACTAATTTGTATTACATTTTGTGGTGATTTGTAGAATTGGGCCCGTAGTTAGTCACAGAATAATGTTAGGTACGCAAATTCAATTGATTCCATTCCCTGAAATTAGCAAGAGGGTCTAAGACCCAATCTATCCGTTGCTGAGTATAAGCCTTCTTTATTACTACAGATACCTAAGCGTAGTATTGATCTTCGACGTAGTCACTCGTTAGACAGACATTTTGTGAGTAGATATAGCTCTTCAACATACCATCAAAGAATAACGCTCTCATGCATACATTTCACTAAAACCACACTTTTATCTCAATTGAGAAAACAATGAAACACTCTTTATTCCATCCTCGTCCATCATGTAAACAGGTTATGTACCCACAGAAAACAACTAAAATCAACATTCATATTCCGAACAGACTCAAATGTTTGCCCAAAAACAATTGCCACACACAAATTGATTACGAACTTCGTGAAACAATTAATAAAATTGGCCAAGTTGAAACGTTTTGGCAATAAGGTGAACGTCTCGTCAAGTATGTCCCAGCCCCTATTCTATCGATGTAACAGACAATGATTAATACGCTCAACCTACCTTAAGGGCTGTCTCTAATTAGGGCCGATAACGTTATCATTACAAGTTGGGCACTGACAAGGGATTGTATTAAATGAGATGGGACCTAACGCGCTGCTGTCATAGTTTGTGGAGGTTATTACTGAGTTTTCGGAAGTGACATCAGAGTGTGACAGTTCGAGTAATGATAATGTTAATGGGTCTCTGAATTAGAAATGTACAGCCATAACTAGAACCCACACCGTTATAGTATGACGGACAGCATTATTAATCGCTAAGCACTTGATTTCGTCAACAGTACAAAAACAATTAAGTGGTAGATTTTAACAAACAAACTGCCAATAATTATGACGGAAAACTCTTTAATGAAGACTTATTGGTAAGGCGCTAAATTAATAATTCGAGGCGACAATCAATTTTATTGATATTTTGTATTTGGAATCGAAGTTTTCGCGGTTAAGACGTGACACAAAGAACCGATTTTAATTGCTCAAATCTTTATTCTCGTCGCCTATGTAGTCGGAAATGTTCCGGGACCTATTTTCACTTCAATGAACACACACCTTCGCACATTTGTCCCGCATTAATACCTGTCCAATGGACTGATTTATTTCTTTCTTCGTCTAAATCCTGAGAATAATCGATTAGGATCGGCAAGAGCGATATGTACAACTATAGGTATACGAGTATAATATTATATCCACTAGAATAATATTTTAAAAAATATCGAGAAATCTTTTAATATATTAAGTTGTTTATACCATTTTGAAAATACCTGTAGATTTTTTGTTGAATAAGCGTTTTGTGTGTGAAATTTTTGTATTGACTATTAAAATATTTAAATCATTTACATATATTATCTTTATTTTATTCAGTCCTTCATAATAATAATAATGGAAAATAAATCAATAGTCGAGTGTACGAGCGTCCTCTTAAACAAATTCTGATCTGAATCAATTCATTAAAAAGATAAACGACGAAGGAAATTAGAAAAGCCAATAAGTTTAACAATTAAATGTTTTATTGATGTTTTATGATTTGTTTAAAATTCATGGGCTGTAAAGTTTAAATACTCGGAGCTTTTTAATTACGTTTGTTAATGCTGAGTTGAATCTTTCATTATTGCTTGATGATAAGTGCGTGTTCAATGATTATAAAATTAATTAAAAGTGAATAATTTAGTCTTCATTCTGTCTTTAAATTTATTTATTTATGAATATATTTTTAGGCTCTTATATCTAGAGATCATGTGCCAATGTGCAAGTCATCCTCGCTAATATTATAAATGTGGAAGTGAGTTTGTTTGATTGTTGCACTTTCACGATAAAACAGCTGAACTGGTTTAGATGAAATTTGATATGGAGATAGCTTGAACCCTGGGGAACTTTTTATCTAAATACTTAAAGCACCCGACTTTAAGACGTGGACTTTAGGACGTGGGTACCCCGGAAAACATCAAGTCCTAAATTATTTTTATGTCATTGATGTATTTTCAAGTTCTCAACGGCAGTTCAGCGAGTGCTGATCCTGAATGTGATGAAACCTGTGCTTTATATTTATAACATTTAATCACTTTACCGCATTAAGCGTTTAAGCACAATTTTGTGCTTAATTCAGTTATATGAGACCTCGTTTGACTTCCCAACAGAAGCTTATGTAGACTACCAAAGATAAGGGATGCTGATTTGCATAAAACAATTATTAATTATATCTCATGGGACGCAACCATTACGCTAGAATACCAAACATAGGTACTATATTGCATACGATTGTTATGCAAATTTTATTAATTAAGGTGACATATTCATAGTTAAGTTATGCCATTTTGACTGGAACTTGGTTTTAGTCGTGTTCAGTTTGAGTATGTGTGAGATATTTTACTTATCACTGGCTATATTAACGTATTTGTATAGGTAGTTTTTAAATTTATTTTTATATTTTACGAGAATTGAATAAAATTTTCTTTACAAACAGTGTTTGTGTTTATTTAATACATTTCCAAAAGAATTGCAATTTTTACCTAGTTAATGGTTAGTAACGTAAATTAACAGATTCCAATTTTGGGGATTTCTGTTTATTTAAACAGGAGGTAGGAACCTACCGTGTTTCGAGTCTCATATTTCGCTAGTAATTCCGAGTCACCTCTACCATATAAGTAGATACGTATAGCTACATACACAATACAAGCGATCTTACTGTATAAATAATAGCAGTGTCTATTAGACAAACCACATAACCACATCATTATGCATGGCCATCACATGTAATACCTACTACTATATTGTCAAAAATCACATTGCTCTATTTTATATTCACCAAAATCTTCATAAAGCGTACCACCGAAAAGGTAAAACTACGAGTACAGAAGAATAACTATGATAGCAAATATTTGAATCCTAAAACTCTTTACCACAACACATTATTCTACGCATTCATCAATGTACCTACTATTTTTTATACATTAATTTCCATTATGAATGCCAACTAGAATCCACGAAATTAATATTCACCCGAAATACGGACAGTTCAATTTTAAACTCTTTCAACTTTGCCCATTATTCATAGAGCCACCATGTTTCAAACTCGGCTTGTCAGTGGTCCATACAGAAAGTTTCTACGAAAAAATACGAGCTATGTAATAAGAGAATTGTAAAATGAATGATGAAAAACCGTATTTTTTTTAATTTTACGGTTCCGGGATGTGCATTTTACGCACCTATTTTATTTAGTTTCGAACGCGCTACTATGGTAACGAGCTCTCTGGTTGTTTGTTTTCCAGTATTAGACTACGGGTTGAAGTATGACGCTTTCTATTTGTGAAAAATATTTTTCCCACATTATTTGAATTAGAACTAACTGATTTTGCTATTACCTACTTTCTTACAACGTTTTCTGACATCAACCAACAGCCTATTTCTTAGCCCACTGATTGCCATACCATAAAAAGGGACGTTAACGCTTTCCGTTGGCGATTCTCGCTTTGACTTTACTTTTTTTTATTTTTCCAGGTTATATTGTGATATTTTTCTTCAGCGTTAGCCAGTATCGTCCAAGATCCTTTATTAGATACTATTCTAAAAAAATATATGGTTTTAGTAGTGTGAAATCTTGTAGGTCTGTGACACTGATCGAAAGAGTTACCATAGCCCTGAAACGCACAGGGCAGTTGAAGGAACACGGATGGGATTTGGTCAGTAAGAATCCGACACTCCATCCCAGTACACCACGATTACCCATCTTAAAAAAAAAGGCAGGCTAGTACAAAAAATATTTCCTCACCTTACTATTTTTACGTACGTATACTCCAATGTGAGTGGTGCGGATGGAAGAAATCTTATTAAAATAAATTTCTGAGTTTAATCACGTAAACCTTTATTTCATACTAATCCTATTAGATAATAATAATGTATCAGTTACATTAGAATCCTTGCAAGGTAATCTACTGGATTATTACGTCACACACAATATGTTAACGAGGATTAACCAATTATAGGCAGTTGGCTATTTCAGTTGAAATGTCGAAATCCAATTACATCATTATGGTATCTGTATGAAAAACGTGATTGGTATAAATTATTTGATTTATTGTGGCGAAAAATATTATTAGTATCTAATTAAATAATTTTTCAGAATTATTTACCGAATAAAATAATTCAATAATTTTTTTTTATAAATTCTAGTAGTTTACGATTTTTAAAAAAAGCTGCTAAAACCTAAATAAATTATGTAATTCCTAATTTGCAAATTGGTGCTGAATAATCCTTAATAATATTATGAATGCGAAAGTAACTATGTCTGTCTGTGTGTTGCGCTTTCACGCCAAAACTACTGAACCGATTTAAATAAAATTTGGTACATTTCGATAAAACTCGTTCTAGGTCACTTGTTTAACTATTTCTGCTAAATGTATGGGGCACCAGCACCACCAGCACCAGCTTGAGCCAGTGAATATCTGATAGGAAATTTTCCTTTTATGCTGCAAGTGAGGAGTAAAAAATCATTCTCTAAGAAGCTCTAAAAGAGAATGAGCAATATGTACATTATTATAGGATTTAAAATTTACAAAATATTGTCGATGGATTTTTTTTATTAGGTGCTATCATTTTTTTTTACTATAGGTACCTACTATACTAGTTTTAAAGATTTGCGAAAAACAAACAAGTTATCTACTGACAATGAACACAGTTTCTTTACAAGAAAACCTTATGTTACTCTTAAGACTTTCGATCTTAGTATACATATATGCATATCGCCCTTGATCTTAATATAACAAAGAATCGATTTCTATAGAGCTATTGTTTTTTAGGAGGGCCTTACAACCTGGTAACCTTGAGTATGAAGAACTTGAGGGTGTTCTGATACGTTGATAAAAAGAGATTTAAGATGAAAATCAATTCTTCCGTCTACCCTTATTCATAACGTCGCCTTCTGGAGTTAGAACTTTTTTTACTTTATTTTACTAAAATTCCAAATCTGTAGTCTCTTGACATCCTTATATTATACTATACATACTTAACAAACATTATCTTAGACTTAGGTCCTTTTCTAACGATATAATTTAGCATAAGCAAAAGGCTAAAACTCTCGGTATAGCCCATACCCCCGATATCTGCACTCACTTGGTTTCTGAAACCACCATGAAGAAATAATTTCTATCTATAAAATATCTGCTAAAACCAAAAAAAAGGTTATATCATTATCCGTTCCATATTTATTTTATATATTTAATAATTATTATTTTTAAATAAAGATATATAAATAAATATATTATAATTAATAGCTCCTAATCTATCCAGCTTTTCTAGATTAATTAACAAAACGTAGTGACTATTTTATATAATTGATTACATTAAAGTGCCGAATACTTTAATGTTTGGTAGCATACGATTAATGCTCGTATCAGTGGATCAATATAAAATAAGTAGCGGGGAAACGTTCATTATTGCAAGATGGTTGTTCTCGTGGTAATCAAGCTAATTCACATGTTGAATACAAAATATTATAAATAAAAGTACCGCTAAATAGTCAAACATATGTTTCAAAGTCGTGAAAGTCAACGCATTTTACCTTCCATATTTGTCAAAGTAGTCAAGTCATTAGATTCGATCGAAAAACTTTAATACGAACCATTACAGTTATAAATGAATTTAGTTTTTCTGGAGAAAAGTAACTCTCGAATCTTAGTAATGGGTGTAATTTTTTTATAAATGTTAGACATCAATTTTAGACGACGTCTTATTTTTAAAAGACTGGAACAATATAAAACTCTTTGTATTCATTTAATGCCTTTTATTTTTCAGATCTTTGTTGAGTATAAGTAATGTGTTTCACTTTAAATGTAAATTCGGTCACAATGATTGAAATGACTGGATAATGTCTTATTATTGTCCTTAGTCATAATTAATAGCTAGTTGATTGAGGTCAGCCTTAAACATCCTGGGCCGGGTGAGATAGAGCTTAATGAGAAACAAATTTCATACATTAAGTACGACGAAGTGTGAATTGCCTGATAAACTACATCTCATTCCCATTTTACTTCTAAAATAGTTATCAAGTCCGGAGAATAATAAATACAAGAACAGTTTATAAATAAAATTAAACAAGAACAATAACGCTCAGTAATAACTATATTCAAATAATCCTTAAACAACAACTTAAAGGTGTCCGTAATCTGTAAACTTGAACATTGAAGATAGAGATATCTGGAACAAGGCTCGTAATCAGCTTAGCGCAAGTACTATTGGACTTATCTTCACGGCAGCGGGTGGCTGTCCACAGGGATCGTCAAATATTTCAGATTTTCAGCTTCAGTACCATTCAGTCTTCACTGAAACGTCGCGGGGGTAGGACGTCTGCGCGGACCGAGCGCATCGCCCACACTCCGCTCGAAAAAATATATCGAATATTAAAATTCAAAGTTTATCATTGACGCTTAACTCTGATAGACACATTAAATGTGATTTGTTTTGGAGTGGACTTGAAACTTTTTATTTTTTTTTAGGTCAAAATTTCAGTGTGGCTAAAGTGGTAGTGTCGAGTTAATGAATGTTGACGATGTTGACAGATGAGCGTGGTAAGTGTTACTGAATCACGCATTGGTTTGTAAAGGATCTGAAAAATATCAATTAGTTCTTTGTCGTTTTGCCATTTTTTGACTGCTATGTAACTAGATGAATTTATGATTTTTTGTCAGGTCTTAACAAATCTAGGTTTAGGGTTTACGCCCTTTACATTGGTTTAGAAAAGATTTTATAATAGAGCTAGAAAATACGTGGATTTCCAAAAAAAATTACTTGACAGAATTTGACATCAATTTCGTACAATTTGTTTGCCGAACAGGAGAGATAACGAAATAAAACTTTCGTCTAAGTTCGTCCGAAGGGTTGTACAGTCGAGTGATTCGTCAACGTAACAAAGTAGAAGCCGAGATTGACAGAGGAGGAATTTTCAGACTAATTTTTCACTTTAATCACAATGGAGTCGTTTGTTAGCGCAGGTTTTAATTCATTTTTTATTCAATCTTGACTCGGGTAATCAAATTTGGAACCTTGTTCCTTTTGTAAATGGAAAATTCAAATGATTGTCTGGAAATATCTTTGATCGTGTTTTGTTTCGTGTGTGAATTTGTAATTCATCAGTGTTTAATAAGTGGGTGCTGATCAGAAAAGGATCAAAGGTTTCGTTATTATTTTACATGCCAGCAATAATTATGCCTTACTTCACAAAGAAAAAAAAAATAGAGGAAAAAAATATTTTTTCGCCAGACATGTAAATTTGATTGAATTAAAGATGGCCAAGAAGCGAGAAATCTATAAATGAATCGGTAACTTTGTTACAGTAACACTTTGATATTTCTTACTGGCGAATAATTGGTTTAACTTTTCTTTGGCGTTTGCCACTTTCGGTGAAAGGTTCCCCTTAAAGCAATTTACTGGAGGAACCGAAATATCACGAAATATTTTCCAAAGACAATAGCCGCTTTTGCTTGATACTTGACTTATTTATATTGCCTCGGAAATTCTTGTGTTATTATACTTTTGTTTTTGCATTTACGTATGAATACAATACTAAGGGAAAATTAATCTATGATACCAATGAATGTAAGCGGCTTATGAGATAAAATATGTTTTTCTTGTTATTTTTTACCTAATTTAAAATGCAAGTTACTAACAATACCTGAAAACCGGGCGATATGGCATACGTTAAACATCTTCACCGGCCTGTGTCACTACGTACAACTTGCACAGAACACCTTGAACAGCCTGAAAGACTTTCAAACATCATCATCATCTGCCTAGCCTTTTCGGCTAAGCTAAGTTCCTGCGGAGAAAACGTACCTCAGACAGTATTTTAACTGTACCTACCACTTTCTTCTTCTTCTTCCTAGCGTTTGTCCCGTCTCGTGACGGGATCCGCTTTCCGTACTCTCTTCTTCCACTTCGCTCTGTCCTGGACATCTTCTTCTTCGAGTTCGCAGCTTTCCATATCCTTCTTTACGACACTCATCCACCGCAGTTTTGGCCTGCCTCTGCGCCTCTGACCGGGTATGTTGAGATTCAGTGTCGTATTGCCGATGTACTCAGGTGGTCTCCTTTTTACATGTCCGTACCATCGCAGCCGGTTCTCCTGCATCTTGTCGGCGACATTGCGTACTCCAAGGCTACCGCGCACGTACTCGTTACGGATCTTATCGAACATTTATACGTTTGTGCCTACCACTTTACAGAAAATAAATAAATTTTGTACGTATATAATATACTACCTAGTAAATTATTCTCAGATGCTGTTGGCTAAGTAGCGGCCGTATAAATCGAAGATTTGAATGTACCTGTGCTCTTGTGCACTATAACATCTCTTGCGTAGGTGGCAAGTCTCTGTTACGATTGACCACCACCGTTCAGATATCTTTTGGTCTAGCAAACAATTATAACGATGTACTTCAAGCTCCTGAAGCTCTATGATATTCATCTAATATTTTTTCTCGCTTTATGCCTTTCATCGTTTTTAGCGAAGCGACGGGGCTTAATTTTACCGAATATTTATAATTATTACCATTTAAATTATTACCCTCTTTGCCTATTACATTTTTGAATGTAATTCTTAATAGATAATATTTATTTAAAACTAGCTGTTTCCCGCGGTTTTACCCGCATCCCGATGGAACTACTTTGCGCAACCGGATAAAAAGTAGCCTATGTCCTTTCTCAGGCTCTAGACTATCTCTGTACCAAATTTCATTTAAATCGGTTCCGTAGTTTTGTCATGAAAGCGCGACAGACAGACAGAGTTACTTTTGCATTTATAATATAACTAAGGATAGCTAGCTATATTATGAAATAGCGATGACTAGATAAAGATGCGGTAAATTAGACGTTTGATGGGAAAAATCGTTAAATACGACATGACTTCTCACAGAAAGGTTTAGGTGTTAGTGTCGTGTTCTTTCCAAAATGCATTTCGGTCTGTTTTATCTATTGTTTCATATGAAGATAGAGAAACGCTCTGAGCGTTGGCACTGAATGTCGAAACTGTACGACATATTGTACGTAGTTAAATTACGTGCCTTGTTCCTAAAGAGCTTTACGACACATATTTGATACGGAAATGTCGTGTGCCATTTTAAATTTTTCTCACTTCCATCGTCCACGCGAAGGTTTTTTTAAAGAGTATAATATAATAATAATAATAAATAATAAAAACGTTTATTCTCTCAACACAATATTTAAAATGCTACAATAATGTATTATGCTGTTGATAACAATGCAATTACAATATGTATAATAACAGTATGAACGTACGTACGAATGTTCTATGAATGATATCTTTTTTTCGCATAGATTTTTTTATATTAAGACCGAAGGTAAAAAAAGGATGCTATATTCGCTTGGATTTTCATGTGAATCAAATCACATTTATTTCAATTGGGCACTCATGGAAACTCTTTAATTTTAATCACGATAATATTAAAGCTACCGATTCCAGAAAGTACACACACAGTTTACAAAAGAAAAAATCGGCAAGCAGTTTATTAAGTACTCTGGCAAATTTACCATAGTACTTAATAAACTGCTTAATACCTACTTAATACCATATAAAGATAAAATATCAATAGGTACACTAAAAACACGAGATCCTAATCCTAAGAAAATTCAATTTTATATTTTACAGATGTTGGTAACTATGGTAAACTTATCAGTAGTAGTAGTAGTAGTAGTATTTCAGTAAAAATGTTAATAAAACACTAGAAAAGATCTAGTGATCCTTTGTAAAGAAAATTGAAGATAGATGACAATCTACCACTAGATGTGTAGAGAAGAATTGACAATGTATCAAAAAGGATTTATATTATACACGGTGTAGTTTAATTCAATAATTTTGTTTTCCAGAAAAATACATTACACTTACTCAGAGTACACATTCAATGAATTTATACATGACTAAGTACTATAAAGAATTTTGAAAATATCTTAAAAAATAGGCGCTGCATACCGTTTAAACACGACATTTAAGCAGTTGTCCGAGATAATTATTAATTTAGATGAATAAATTCTCAAGAAGGTTCTATGTCATGGACTGAGTACCAACCTTTCAAAAAAACAGTGATTTCAATTACACAGCGTATGTCTAGTGATTGTAGTTGTCTTCTATACTATAACAGTTCATCAACGCCTTTGGAGTTGCATACATAACGATGGATTAACGCATTAGAATTAATTTGAGTAACGATGTATTAATTTACGTATGTTGATTTATTTTATTGCGTTTCAATGTAAGCGATATATTTGGGATTAATTCTGAATGACATAAATGTTGTATATTTATTTTGCTAGATTAGGTACTCGGTTCATTAATAGAGTTTCCAAATTGAAAAGTTAGGAGTGGTAATATGTATGCGTAAGATCGTATCGTATTCATTAATTAATTAGGTACGACTTCTCAAGATAAGCTATAATTAGAAGGTCTTTGGTTTCAGAACTTTGGTAAAATGTGTACAAATTCTATACTCAGCTTCTATCAACTTTATTTTAAGACTTAAACTTCTAAGTAATTAAGTAATGTCTAATTTCGCAATATTGACATTTATATTTTTTTAATTTAGCAATGTTCTTCATTATCCGAGGCCTATGGAAATCGGGATGATTTGAAAAAGTAAATAAAGTATCCGTGAATATTAAAACAATAAATACATTTCTCAATTAAAACTCGGCACAGCGGAAATTTCGTGTGGGGGAACAATTTGGAGCTCGCGAATTGTGTGGCTAGATGAAAAAATAAAACGAGGACAATAAAAAGGCTGGCAACAAATCACGACGAAGGATGCGTAAACATTGTTCGTAGGTCAGAACAATGTTCCTTGTGAACTATTAGCAGAATTATCCACAGACTAACCGATGTCGGTTGTGCGTTTAACGTAAACGACCGTTTTTACCAAGCTGAACGTTGGACAGTTTCCATGCTGATATGGGTTTGGAAAATAAAATGGAGTGCTCGTTTGTTTTAGGGGTGAAGGATCGCACGAATTTTGCGAAGTTGTTGAGTTTTGAATTTATGGGTAGTAAAAATAGAATTTATTCTTTATGTGCCGGTTTTTCCGACCGCAATTTTGACCTACACTGTTGTTTTGAAAAGTGAAAGAGAACTTAGTGAAATTATTCTTTATCGACATGATGGTAATAAAGGTTCGTTTTGTGGCTAGTTGTTGATTATTCAATGGTGAAACTCAGCCGTTTATTCTTGCTACGTTTTAATGAAAGCTTATCTGAATTTGGATAAAATTCGCCATGCAAGTTAAATTGTATGTTGGATTAGCAAATAGCGCTTTCCGACACAGAAAACTAATAACTTTTCACTGAACCCGCTGACTCGGGCAGCTTTTCTCTATGCCAGGTCAATATTCAAACGACTTTTAAAACTACGCTGCGCTTTCATTGGTACAGTAAGTTACTCTGGCGTTTTGCCTATTGTAGTAACGTGAACACACAACAAAGCAATGCAGTCACACATTCGGAATTAAGACATAATTTAGAAAAATGTAGCAACCTATATAAATTCCTTTCACTAAAGAAACTAAAGGCTGATTTGATTTGATAAAATATCATATATTATTTAGCCAGCGTAAACCTTGTTTTCTACGACTGCCCATAAAAAAGAGTGTTATGTTTCAAGAGTGTATGTACCTATGTAAGTTTCTTTATTCCATCATAACGTCTAAATGTTTGAGCCGATTAAGATAAATAATGGGTATCGTAAGAATCTGAGTAACGTAGGCTAGAGAAAAAAAAATTGACACGACTAATAATGTAATCATTTATTATTCAATTTTTATCTTGTTAAAAGGGCTACGTTTTGTATACTGTTAAATTGTTGTTGCTGTATGTTTTACTAAACGAAAACTGACGCAAAATACGTTCATTAAATCTTGCTACTAAGTCCTTTTATTTCCATCGATGAGTACCTCACATAATAAAATACAACCGAAATAACTTGTATCTGTTTGTATGCTATAATTTGAACCAATTACAAAAAATAAAATTGTGTGTTTGCCAATCCGCCTCGGAATTTGCAGCATTGCAATCCGCTTCAAGCCTTCTGTGTATGAGAAGAGGCCTGTGCCCAGCAGTGGGACCATATATGAGCTTATGATGAAATGATGATGTGTGTTAAAGACGACACAAAAACATGAGATAATTTATATTCCATGGTAATGTTCCTGTATTACAAGTAAAGTCGTGGGCAGAAAATAGTTTCAAATAAACCTTTGTCTGAATGACGGTTTCTTTTGTTTTCTCTCTAAACAACTGTCGTCCTATCTTGCTTTTGTTCTAAAGTTTCTTTCACACAGTAGATAAGACATAATTACAAGTATACTTCAATTTAAATTGTTTGTAACATCTCCTCAAGCGAAAACGAATTAAAGCCTTTAAATAAATTCTACTGTATTTCTACGGCTACGATCTAGACTCAAGACGACGGCGTCAGAAACAGATTATATAATTTAATAATGTAGCTTATATATAAAATTTGTTAATAAGTGAAATTGTAAATAAGATTTGAGAGATAATTCATAACGTAAAGTGAAAATGAAGACGAATATTTGAGATGAATATTGTGAAAATTAAATTAAGATTTCTTTTTACGTGGATTTCGAAGTACATTTTATTATATTCAGTACCATTTTCAACATGGTTAAGCTATTAGAATGTAAGAAAGAGTGTACAAACTTAAAGCTCGCCATCAAGGTGCAGCGTGCAGGGTACAGGGTGGTGCAGGGTAGGGTACAGCCGTTCCAGGCGTTCTCAAAGAGATGTCATCAGTCATTACATTATTTCTACTGTGGCAGAAGTGACTGGGACAGCTGGGGCCAGTATCTGCTGGTGCAGTTTGAAAGAGATCACCGCGCCCCTGGAACATAGAAAAGCAACTGAAGGAACACAGATGGGTTTTAAGCAGTAAGCCGTAAGGGACCGATACAGTTGTTGATGATTTCCTATAAAAAAGGTAAAAAACCAAAACCTATTCTTCATCAACTGCTTAGAGAACTAGCAAGGAGTTCATATAATCTGCATCTAAGACCACAGTGTGAACGCCGTAGGTGTAATTAACTAAACTCATCCACCAGTTTCGGACCAAAATTGATCGTGAGTGAAATGGAACAAGTACTGCCAAGCTCCTTTAAAGTATCAAGTTCGTTAGAAAGCAGCTAGGTACACACTTCCAAAGGATTTTAGGATTTTGGGTTTGCACTCGATCAGTTCCGCTTCAAGTTTAATCATATTAAACAGAATAAAGTTTTCATATTAAACAATTTACTTGAGATGTCTTAGTGGGTTTGCTTCTGTTTCTGAGGTATTCCTCGAAGCGCCACCGTTTTGAGGCGCACCTAATGAAGCGCACCTTTATTATTCCTCGGAGCGCACCTTTTAGTAGCGCTCCCGATAACAATTAAAAATATTAAAATTTTATTCCTTGAAGCGCACCCATGTTTAAAAATAGGGAAGAGAATGAAGTAAACGTAATAAATTATATTGATGATTTTTAAACATGGGTGCGCTTCAAGGAATAAAATTTTAATATTTTTAATTGTTATCGGGAGCGCTACTAAAAGGTGCGCTCCGAGGAATAATAAAGGTGCGCTTCATTAGGTGCGCCTCAAAACGGTGGCGCTTCGAGGAATACCTCCTGTTTCTTTGTGACTGTGATAAGCTTTTTGGTATACCTATGTATGCGACAAAATAAAAACGTATACCTACCTAGAATATTTTCTTTGTATTCAGAAGTGCAAAAATAATTTTTAAAAGGAGAAAAAAGAAAAAGGTATGTACCTACGTACTTATATTGATTACTATATTGACAGTTTTGAATCATCATATTTTTGAGATTTCACCTCTGTAGGCGCAAAATGCTTAGAAGAGAAAAATAAACCTATTAAACAAAAAGGTCACTAATTAAAATGGTGTTCCTCTGGTTTGTCCTTAAGCGTTATAAATCACGCAAAAATGGTGTGACTACGCTATGCTGTAATTATGAGTTTTTTTTAGTAGGTAATGGTAATATAAAAAAATGGCTAAATTTTGACCAAACTCAAGGTGTCAATCAGTCTAGATTTTCTCTAAACATTGTTTTGAGTGGTGTACATCATGAAAAATATTCGATTCTATTCTATCGTTCCGAATTCAAACAATGTCGAGGGTGTGAATCCTTGACGCTCACTATTCAAGCAGGTGAATTTGCTTTCAATTTGTGTGCAGATACTTGAATGGTGTTCGAATTGAACTTTGCAGAATAGTACTGCGGTACAAATAGAAGTACTCATAATCGTGATCACAGAACGCAAGCAGGCTTTTAAACCAATGTAAGCTTGATTCCTCCTGTGTTTAGACTTTGAAAATTGGAGACAACACGATGTGGCAACGTTCTCGGAATTCGAAGGCATTGGAGCATTTATTGTGTTACAGATACAAATAAGGAATTTCCAGTGGGTTTGATGTAAATCGAATTAATGTTTGAGTTTAGATTTCAATGTCGGTTTGTTAGTTTGTGTGTAAATAATACATTAATATCTACAAATATTCACGCGTTTCAATAAATTATTTTACTTGTCTGTATCTAGAGAGCCGTGCAAATGCAAGCGTAGACAGGCAATGTTTATGTAAATTTAAAAACAGCTGAATTGTGATCAAAAACTTGTCTAATTTAATTTATTAAATTAGGACCTCGCTACAATGTAGAACCACTCTGCAAGAGATCATGTAGAAAAAAATGTGATCAATAGACATAATGACAGTTACATTATTATGAATGCAAATGCAATTAAGAATGTTTAAAAAAAATAGGCAATAGTTGAAATCAATATCTTTTTTAGATGGGAAGCGAATTTGAAAAAAGAATACACTAATTAGAAACTTGTACTAATGAATCCACATTGGTGACAAAAACCTATTATCTCTAACAATCCAATCGGTTTTATATATAAATGCGTCTGTATTCAAAGCGGAATTACTTATCTAAAAGAGTTAATTCGCAAAATACTACATGCTTTGGTTTATCTGTAATATTTTGCACCCTCACATAAGTCATCCACTACAATAGTTTCGTCTTCGCCTACTCAGACTTGGAGCCCTAAATAGGGACGTAAATTACATTTTATTGTACGCGGGAAGCGAGATTTTGGTAACATTTTTTTTCAACTGTAATCTTTTTATGGCAACGATGATATCTTTATGCAGCCTCTGAATATTTTATTAGTAGGTGGTTTTTTGTTTTTGTTTGAGGCTTGACCACTTGACATTTTGTAAGTATAGTATTCTATACTTAGTACCAATTGATTTCACGAAAAAAGTAAACAAAATCATAACCTATTTTGTTCTAATATTCCCATAAAGATAAATGAAATTATATTAAATTATGAATGATGATGTTTAGAGCATGAAATTGACACACATATTTTATATGTGCTTACACCATTTTGTTCATTTCTGTGGCAGAATTGTTACGACTTTGTTTACATTTTTAGTAAAATCAATTGGTACAGGCTATAACTTACTGTGACAATATGTAAGGTCCTTTAGCCTGGTTTAGCGCAATGATTATAATATTACTAATTGGTTGAAAGCCATAATTATGAGGTGTAGTTGCCTACCATGTACGGAAAAAAGGAATTGGGTTTTTATGATCAATCCATGGATGGGTGACTGAGGCTTTCTGTGTCTTTCTTCCTGTGTCTGTCTGAGGCTTTCTTTCTGTGTCTCAGAGAGCACGTAAGGCTGTCAGTCCTGGCACCTGATCTCGCCTCGTTCCTGTAGGATTGTCGTCCTCCCTTCGGCCCATGAGAGTAAAAGAATAGAGAGTGCACATGGCTGTGCAAGCATTTGTGCACTATAACATCTCCTGCGTACCTGGCTAGTCTCCATTGAGATACCAGACCGAAATCGGCTTGGAGATATTTTTTATAATTGATGTCGATACCAGAACCGATACGTCGGTACGTGTTTTTGTTCTAGAGTTGGATCATTGATACTATAAAAGCCGGTAGTGGTCAGAAAAGTGATGACATTTTCATCATGATATTTTTTTAACGACAACTACGGTTGAGTAATTCCAAGTCAAATCATATTTACTATCATATTTTACAATGTGAATACAATTTTGCAATGAAAGCGTACTTTTTATGAGATAAAAATTGCTGTATTAATATTTAATACGTTATGAGCTAAATCTTTTATATTTTTAACATGCTATTTACATTCATATTTTGCGTTTAATAGAATTCGTATTTATTATGTAGAGAATTTCGATTTCGGTGACTGATTCCCCACGAGTCTTGCCTGCGTTATACTGAGAATCAATTTACTCTTTATTCTTACATTTAAATATATCGAAATACCGTATTCGTTTTTTAACTTACATTGTTAATGCATCTTAACACAAAATAATATTTTAATAATTGTACACAAACATTGAAATTTCTCTTTTATTTATGAATATTGAGATTGTCAGAATTGTCTGGAAGCTTTATTTTTTTATATAAAATAATAACCTGGTAAGATAATACAACAGAATTCTTCGATAAATACGCTGGCTTGTTTCATAATGGGCAAATTAAAATTACCAAGAATACACAGGCAACAACAAACAAAACACAATCGGGATAAGGGCGACCCACTGTACCAACCCAAATTATAATATTACTATCTAAGAAAGCAGCTTCAGATTATACTCAATTTCTATTCTAAAGCATCATTTTACGATCTTTAAGCCTGTTCTTTATTCAATTTTGTAGCATTTGCTAGTGTATACCAAGTACCCTCACATTTGGGCTCAAGATGATTTCAACAGCTCCTACTGTAGACGCAACTAAAGTGCCCAACTATTGGGTAAAATAATTGAGCATCAGAAAGATTGAAAAGCATTTTATTTTCAAGTAACGATTTTAAAAATACCTAAATTCTTAAATCGTCACCAGGTTATAAGTAATACAGCGCAATATTGCAGAGACATTAAAAAAAATCTATGAATTTAATACGAGGAAAAAACTGGTTGCATTATAAACGGGGACACCATTTATATCACATAACCCGTTTTTAAAAACATATAAAAGTACGGGATTACCTGCAAACCAAGGAACACTTAAATCCACATGAAATTTCAATTTTCCGGAACAAAGAACGACTGGTAACTTCACAAATACCGTGAGAATTTTCTGCTCGACGGAGCTTAACTTAATGTTTTCGGCTTCTAAAATAACAACAGTGAATAACCCAGGGATAAGTTGCAGCATCCATTATCACACCACTTGGTAACCTTTTCACTTGAAGTGACGCGGGAAAATATCCTGCTTTCAACTAGGCAAGGCTAAAATGTTCTCTGATATTTTTAATATCGTTCATACCATAAAAACTGTCTCGTTCAATAGTATAAAGTTTTCAAAGTGAAATTAATATGCCTGTAGCATCCTGTTTATTGCATATTTTTAGTTAGAACATGATTTTTCTATTTGTACAGATATCTTTTATAAAAACTGTTACTCAAAAATGAATTTGATATTTTAATATTTTTTGTGAAGTTAGCCCAATTTCATTGCTATAGATTGTACGGCAGATGCGCGGAACCAAGCAATAAAATTTACCATAGTGACTCAGGCAACCACTCTGTGAGATAAATTGAGCTATAGTCCAATATGCGAGCTTTAGGTATATGGCAGCTAAGGAACTTTACATAATGCAGACATTTATCATTGGTTCCAAAAACTATTATAAAATCGAACATAAATATTGTATTGCAAGAAAAAAATAGTGTTATGAAAATAAGTGTAAACCTTATCTTATTGTCAGTACTAGTTCTGCATAATATTATTACCATTATTTAAAATAGCTAAGAAGCAATAAAGCATTTTTTGTTATCACAACAACTAAGAAAAAATCGTATAATTTTTGGCTTCTAATCACAGCTAGTTATCAAGTAAGTGTAAATTACATTCACTAACACACCTCAGGATAATTCCGGTTTCGCTTAGGGGAGAAATCGGGATGGTTTGGATAATCCGCCAAATTGAGAGCTCATTTACTTCGGAGTGTAGGTATATACTATGTGCACCTATGAAACGAAAATTACAGATGTTCTGTAGTTGCTGATAGAGCATTTGTAATTTTCTTACTGAAAAGAAAAATTTGCATGGATAAGAATAAAATACTTTCAATAGAATAAATGTGGATGAATTGTTAGACGCTATATTTTTATATTACCTACAGAGTATGTATATTGTAAATACCTTTTTAAATAAAATTACCATTTTCTTCAATAAAGTGATTAAGAGCATTCTTGAAAGTTTTTGTAAATTATATTGAATAATTTTCTTATTTTCTATGGTTATGTATTGAGAGATTTCGTATTTTTTTATCTGATAATGATTGCATGGTGGTTGTAATGAGAGCGATTTCTAATGCTGTGATAAAAAACTGAGTTTTACAGTAAACCCCTTAGTTTTAATAAGTTAAAATTATTTTTTATTTACTTTTATAATAAGCGAAGTGAAAATAAAACCGCTGCGGAATTTTTGTTTGTTAAGTAACAACAAAGTTACAAGGTACGAAAAGTCTTTTCGTCTTTAATGATAATGTAGGCCGTCGGCGATGTTAATTTTTACAGCGACTCAATAATATTATTATCAAGCGGTTTCATCTTAAAATTATCTCGCCATGAAATTCGTTACTCCGGCTAATTACTTATTCAACATTTTCAATTAAAATGTCAGATTCTACCTTATTCCCAATTCGAGAGTTTCTTCATTAGTATGGTAATCTAATTGCTATAGCATTCCGGTTTTAGAGGTTTTTTTTAAGAATCTACTAAAATTTGCTGTTGATAGGTAAGTCTTTATATAGAAAAACCAAAAATACATACCTTATGTTTTATGAAGTGTACTGATAAAACTGTTTCAAAATTGTTTAGATCTTCAAATAAGAAATTTAATTAAATAACAAAATAACATCAATCTCCTGGCAGAAAAAAAACCATCGTAATTTACTGACACATATGTAACGAAATTGCACTACTAAATAATATAGTATAATAATTTTGTTTAACTGCATAATTAATAATAATCTCAATAGCACTGGTCTGCCCTGTAGAACCACGTGGGTATTCTGACATAGCCATTGGCCAGCTTTTTAAGCCCGCTTTTTTAATTTCATCACACTTGTGGCAGGTGCCATGAAATGAGTGTCAAATTACAGCAAGCCTCGTGCATGCCACTATTATTACAGAATTATTAAATCCTAGGTAAATACATAATGAGATAATTATTACGCTTAAACTCCAGCACACTGGCCCAACAATGTCAATATGAATTGATTCGAATGGACAGCTGCGGTTTTGGTAATTACCGCCGTTCGTCCGGCAAACCTGAATAATAGACTAACTTTCCAATACCCATACATTGAAGCATACCTATAAAATAGGTCAAATAGTTACGAATTGAAATATAAAGCACCTGAATTTTTACAGGAACATAGGAGATAAGTAAGTGCTTTAATAATTTAAATAAGAACATAATATCGACTGTGTCAATATTACCCAGTAAAGGAAGTCCGGAAAAAAGACTACGACCCCTGAGCTTTTTTCGGTATTTCTTCTCAGAAGTAGTCAGCTAGCAATGCCGGCGCCAGCGTTTTCATAATAACAAAACTATTTACGTGTAAAAGTGATTTAAATTATCCTAGTTATCCAAAATAAATTAATTTCATTTAATTTTTCGCGCATTGATAAATTTTTCCAATTTTCTCGGGAATCCACAAAACACTTTGAGCTCAAAAATAAATTTCTATTATTATAAAAATGGTACCAAATATAGCTCGCTCTGTTGTCGGATTTCTACAGCGTGCCAGTTTAATATAACATGTATGTGATATGAGAGGCAGTATACTGACACCTCATTAGTGTCTCCTGGCTTATTCCGGAGTGATATAGCTTTGCTCTTTGATTGAAACCAACGTAAAATTACTGATGTTTATAATACATAAATATAGGTTTAATTGGAACGGCGTAACAGGCTGATTCGTTGAAATAATAATTAATAGTATTTTAACAGCCAGTAATCTGACTAGCTGTTTTCGCCAGTTTCAAACGCATCTTGAGAAAACTATTTCCCGCACCTGGTAATAAGCTATTCAATATCCTTCCCTTATTTATTTTTTTATAATAATTAAAACGAACTTTCTTGGTAAATACTTTTTTTGCAAAAGTTATCATAAAAACTGTTTAAAAAAGATGATTAATTTGGTTAGGTCGAGAGCCTTCGACAAATAAATAAACTTGGCAAGAAACAGGATGTTAATGTCAGAGTTAAAACCAAAGACTACACACTTACTAGTGAACATTACAAGGTCCTGAAGTTTTCTGTATTTCAAAATAAAAATAAAATAGTAGTAGTTGAACATCCACCAATTACCTCATTACAACTTTTGCAACAAACAACCTATTTTACTTGCAAGACCAGAATGGAAATGATCCGCAAAACTTCTTAATTAAATACGAGTTGAAAACACCACGGGAATACCAAAGCTCTTCAATTTAAACCCGGTTTAAGCACGCCAACACGGTTCTAATCTAGGAACGTCTTCAGAACCCGCTGTGGTGGCTTCAGTTCTTAGTCTTGACTCTTCAGAGTGACGTGTAGGTGCTCTTGCTTTGATTTTATTTAGTAAAGCACCTGTCATGTGTGAACTATGCGCGGAAGCGGTGAGGTTTTAGAAAATAGGCCGGTGGTGTTGAATAGTTCTCTGACTACGATTTAGACGATTAAATGGTGCTATATTTTTTTTTGGTCAAAATAAATTTATTAAGTTATTGGGTTTTTATCCAGAGAAGACAAATATACTTCAATACTAGCAAAATTCCAAAACAAAAATATTTTAAGTATTTCATTAATTACATTTCCTTTAGCGTAATCTATTTTCACCCGAAGGTAAAATTTATCTTTAATTTTGAACAACAGTGACATATTTACTGTTATATGTTTACTACCACTATTTATTACGAACACTACTCATATGGTATCTAGAAAATGTACGACATTTTTCAAAACACAACTTTAACAACGCATTTTCTCTGAAACTTAAAAAGTTTGCAGTCACAAAACATGTCCAATTATATAGATACTTCAGTCGTATACAATTTGTTTTGTTTTAACTCCGAAACAAATTGTTTTATTCATGCAGAGAGTTATAAAGTCATTTATTCAGAAACTTTGATACAAAAATTCAACAGATTATAAAAAAAGAGAGGAACTTTAATTATTATCCGCAATTTTTCACAAAGACACATTAATTTAATTTCTTGTTGTATTGACATCTACAATCTCATTGTTTTACCCGCGTCTCGACAGAACTAAATGCACCCGGATAAAAAGTTACCTAAAACCGCCTTCAAGGTCCTCTCTATCTCCATACAAAATTTCATTCAAATCGATTCAGTCGTTCTACCATAAAAGCGTAACAAACAAACTCCCTTTCGAATTAATAATATTAGTTAGAATTTGCGAAACACGATTTAATTAACACGAATGTCGCCGTAGCTTGAAAATTTCATAACTCTCAAAGTTATTAGGCTTCGTCTACGTCACGTCTTTGAGTCCCTTTGTGACAAATACATCCATGTTGATGGCGCTGAGGTGTGCGTACATTTACCCGCTTTTAATTAAGCTTCTAAGTTTACTCAGGCTTAATATATTATAGTAATAATGAATATAATCCTCAGGTTTACTCTTAGCGAGGAAGAATTAAATTAAGGTACTTTAGCGGATGTAAATTGTGGATAAATACCGTTTGGGTTGGCAAGCTGTTAATCTTGCTTACTGGGAGGTACTGATTTTGGAGATTGTTTAAACAATTTAAACGCTGGCACGTAATATTATATTACAAGTACCCATGTATTTTTGAGTTTAGAGTTTTAGATGTTCAATAACAGTGAACGCATACCTACCTCCCTAATAATATACAGTTGATATTTTAAGCTGCAAGGGCTCACTACATTCATTCCCTATTTTACACAATGTTATGGTAGCCGAGAAGTAAAAAATGCTGGACAGAAACCCCTACTCAAGGCAGCCCAGCAGTGGGACAGTTAATAGACTGAATGCTGAATTTTACATAAGTACCGCAACCGGTGTAAAAAATATTGTTATTAAAACAGCAAAAAAAGATAAACTACACTTAGAAAATAAAAAATAAAACAGTGTAGCATGGGAATAATTATCCTTACAATATTTAAAAGCAATTGCCGAAGTTTATCCACTTTGACCGAAACATTTAGTGTTTAAGAAGTTTGCCCGGCTATTCCCGAGAGTGGCTGGAATTAACTCGCCAACGCTGCATACAAACTGAATGAAATATACAGGGGCAACTTTGTAGTCGTTTATTTGAAATTTAATGGAATACGGCACTTTGACTACAAAAGAGTTCGATTTAGTTGATATTCTTTATTTCTTTTTTATAAAAGTTTGTTCTTAATACTCTTACTACGTTTCTACGCTAGAATTTACTCTTTCCTACTTAGATTGTAGGACTTGCTCGACAGCTTACTTTTTAAAATGCGTTTTATTATTTGATTATTTTTTATATAAATAGTAACAGTTGTGGTGGCCACCTGCTTCTAAGCAAGACCTGGCAAGTCTCAATGTGGCTTTTCTAAAGTCATAAGTACTTTCTATGTATATCTTAGACGTCACTGACTAAACGGTGAAGGAAAATATAGTGAGGAAACCTGGACTTAAAAAGTCTGAAATCGACAATCCGCTTTGAACAAGCATAGTGATCAATGCTCTTGCCTTCTCTGTATGAGAAGGGGCTTGTGCCCAGCAGTGGGACTATATAAAGGCTGATGATGATGAAGTATAGTAATGCTTCGAGCTTTTGAAGCAACATGGCGTAAGAATGAGTATTCAGGAAAAAAAAATATTTTCATGTTATCAGTGCAGAAAATAAAGAAGCTTTAATCAATGAAAGCTAATATCAAATTATTTTTACCTGTTGCTAGATAATTTTAAAGCGATAACAGCTTGAAACTTATCGCGGCTGCCATCTTAAATATTCACGAACAAAACTGGTGTGGTTGGGTCGAACCGTGATTTTAACGGCTTATTTCGGATTGTTCACCATTAGTAGGGTCCTTAATGGAGGGACCCATGTAATACTACCTTTTAAATACAAGACAAATGGAAGCGCCATGTGTGGGAGCATTTTTATTTAAATTAGATTTTCGTTTGAATTCTGGATATCGGATTTTTGGAAATAGATTCTTATTGCTTTTTTTCCTTAAGTAGGTATGCATTATTTTTCTTGTACAAATATAAGTGTTCCTATTACATGGTAATCTGAGGGCAAAGTCCAATACATCACGCCATTTCTTTCTGGCCTACCGTGATGTGGTTTATGGTACCTAATGGTTGGTTTTGCTCGTATATCTCACTGGATACTGGTCTGGTCACGTCTTAAAAGCAATTAAGAAATGACAACTGAGAGCGCACAACTGTTGCGGATCCATCTATCTACACAAATGAAGTTCCTTCTATTAGTTTTCCCTATCCCTTTTACAAAACCATTGTAGAACAATTACTGTACCATAACAGAGTTGAAACAAAGCCGCATAAACGGAAATATAGAATTCTCAAAGTTCGTGATCAAATTAATTCAAATAAAATAGTCTATTCAAAGTCGAAACACAGATAGGCTTCAATAATGAGGTCCTTTAAAACGGTCGACCTTTTGAATATCTGAAATAGCTGGGGAAGCGAGAAGGATTCCTGCAAACGTGCCGGCACTACGTGCCACATTCAATCTAACCCACCCGTATTTTACTCAATTACGAAATAATTTTACCTTCAATCGACCTATTTTTAGTCGGATTGTGAATAGGAGATTTATTTGGTGTATTTTATGTACACACGATATGTCTCAATATCTTATTTTTCATCGATCAAAAATCATCCTGGCCATTTTTTATTCAAATTGATTTTCAATTTGTTTTTATGGTGCCTATTTATCTATACGTATCCTTCAGATACCCATTACTAAATTCACCATTCAGATGGACCTTTTATAACCAAAAATATTACCAGAGACCAATCTAGTATGTATGGGTACATAGGTACCTACACCACAGTGATATAGGCATAGTGATATAGGCTACATCTCATCCAACAGTGAACCCATATATAATTTTGTAACTTTTGTTTATGTAATAGCACACAATTCCTATCATACTATAATCAATCATTATTCTGTAGTAACAGCACCTATGTACATAATGTACATACATAAATACATACTAGTAGATGCAACAGCATATCAATTTAGGTAGGTATTAGTGGCTAAGGTATTGTCTCCAGACGTGATCGAAAGCAGGATTTATTAAGTTTAGTGGTGCTAAACTCACCTGTTTATTTTATAGATAAGTCTATTAAGAAAAATAATGTTATGTTAAGGAATTATAAAATATCGCTTCACGTATGTACATATGATGTACATATATGTGTATATAATATGTATACTTTTGATGATTTTTCAGTTCTTGTTCGACTAACTGTAATTTGATAATAACCGAGCTACATTAAATTACAAGGGTTACTTGTGTTTCTACCACAAACAACTGAAAATAAAGGCAACAACTCTGATGAGTGTTAATGTATTGTGTTACCTTTTTTTTTAACGTGGGGAAATCCTCATGGACGAACCCGGCCCAATGGGGCGGCCGGGAACAGTGCCGGACTCTTAGCGGCTAAAACCACCACGGTGTTCCTTACTTGTACCCAGTGCCGGGGGTACGGGTATCGCTCGCGCATTTTTTCGCGCCCCCGGCAGGTATTGGCCCGCCAGATGGAAAGGCGGGCCCCGTCACCCAGCGGGCGCAGGAATCCTCCGACTGTGAGGCGCGCGCGGAACACTACGCCGCCGCCTCGAGGTCTGTGTCTGGTCGGGCGATAGATGCCCCTGTTCTGTCGCCCGCAGACCGCGCCCTACGGTGGCTGGAGATCATCGGCCACCCTGCGACGCCCCGTTCGTCTGCTGCGGGCCGGGAGAGAGGTGACAGCCTCTCTCTCCCTTTCCGCCGCCTCCTTTGCAGGCATGACGTCCTCGCAAAAGGAGGCGACGGCAGCCCACCCGCTCTCGCTCCCGACCATAGTTGACACGACGGCCGGAAGCGAGAGATGGCCCGGACCAAAGACTGCCGTGACCAAGTCACGGCGCTGCACCGCCCAAGCTGGGCACTTCTCCAAAGTGTGCCGCGCCGTATCGCCGCGGCAGTTGTCACAGTGGTGACATTGGGATGTATTGTGTTCCCTACTCTTACTTTATATGTCGATGTATAAGTTGTTTTAATTAAAGTACATAAATGAAATAAAAATCGCACTATAATATTTTTTATTATTAAAGATTTGAATGCGTTTGACTGCATCTCACCTGATGGGAAGTGACGATGCCGTCGAGGATGGTACACGCAAACTCAAATAACGCCTATTCACTCTGGACTTGACTCCAAGGTTCAGGTATGATTCAGGGAAAACTGACGCAGGCAATGAGTTCCATTCCAATAATATAATCGGTTAACAAAAATATTCCTCAAATTTCCTTACGGCTCGTTATTTGGAAATCATCATTTAATAATTTAACGACAATTTGAGAATTCAACCCAGCTTTTAGGTGAAGAGAAGTTAGAACAAAGTCCTTTCAAATAACACTCGTATCCGTCATACACTTGTTATATTCTCATATAAAATGTTTATTCTCATAAAATGTTTAGTTGCTAATCTTTTCTGTAAATTTCTTAGTAATTTCTTCTAAACTTTGAAAAGTCTTTAGGACTCCAAGATTCTTAGAGCATGAGCAACATTCTGCCGCTTCAAATGTGTATTTATGAACAGGCTGTTCCTTATAATATTATCATTCTATCAAGATTTATATCAGTCTATATTAATCCATTCTACATATTTCGGTGCTTGAAACGAGTTAGTTTGATTTAACATTTCATATAGAGCAATAACTTATTTGAATATTTCTCGCACACATTATACTTGCGCAAGATGGTCTAGATGGGACATAATACACATTCATGGGCCTACAGTTCATGAATACAAATATTCCGGATCTTGGTTTTAGATCCGGACTGTGTGTAGTGTGAGCTTTATTACTTTGCTTTAATATTAGAAACTAGTGGCCCGCCCCGGCTTCGCACGGGTAGGTAGTCTTTGTTTTTTAACCGATTTCCAAAAAGGTGGTTGTGTATTTGACCGGTATGCATGTGTTTGTATGTCCCCGATTTTCTCAAAAACTACTGATCTGAATTGGATGAGAGTTGTCGTTCTTCAAATGCATAGTTTTCAAGAAAGGTTTTAGTACAATATATATTATTGGGATCTGTTGAATTTCTTCGTAAATAACCAATGGAACTCTTCAATTACTAAAAGCAAAGGAACCACGATTGCTGCGATCGTATGCCTGTGATTGTTTTCACTGTTCTATAACAAAACAACACACCTCTATGCTTTAAAGGAGAAAACAGACATATAGAGTTCACCCTTATTAAAGGTGATGAACATTTGTCTAGACATTAGGATATTGTAATTTATCTAAATTACAAACTGAGCCACTAAAAAGAGAACTGAAAAACTTTTTTTCAAAAAACAACTGGCTTGGAACACAATACAAATTTAAAAATAACTAATAGACATCATTCTAGAAGTCGGTGTCTCCAATTAGGTATTGTGTATTTGCATTCTATTTTTGCAAAAAAAATGTTTTCTTTTAGGAATTAAAAATCATGTCCCGAGTCTTCCCGCTGATTAGGCCCGTCCTAATCCTTAGCGGACGGTTAGCCACTTATTGCTCAAAGTCTGCAGGCCGGACCTACAGTGGCCTGGAGTCAATTCCTGGCTCCAAATGTTGATGACGTGGCTGGGGCGTGAGATTTGTCTCTCCCTCACGCAACCCGCTATCTCCTTTTCCAGCATGACTGGTTAGCATTAGAAGGTGACTGCTTCCTATTCCCACTCTCTTTGGACCATGGTTTGAACCAGGGCCGAAACTGAGAGATCGCCGCCGCCCAAGTGGGGCAGACCTCCACCGTATGTTCCACCGTGACCTCCAGGTGATCCTCACAGTGTCGACACCCCGACATTTCCACTCGCTTGATTCAATCCAGGAACCTCCCAAAATAACCGTGTCCAGTGAGAACCTGCGTCAGGCGTAGGTATTGGATCTGCGGTAGGTCAAGATGCCGTGGTGCCTCCTTAGCCACTCCGCGAAGAGAGGATTTAACGCCACAACAATCCCCACGCAGGTTCATCAGTGGCCTTATGATTTGTTTATTAGCAAAGGGAATTCTAGATTCTTAATTTCTGAAGTGTGGAATAGAACGAATTCAATGGAAAGCGCAATTTTTTTTTTAGTTTATAATTATCCCGCTCTTATGTATGAAAAGAGGCCCTTTTCATACATGGAACGCATGGGCATTAATCACCATGGAATAACATCTACACATTATGACTTGAAAGCGCTTACTTTTAACAAATTCGTAACTTAATTCTTGAAGCCGTTAAGGTGAAAGATGTGATATCAACCAAAAAAATAAAAAATAAATAAGTAAATACCAACCTCAAAAAAAGAACAAAAATATGTGGGATTTGAACTCGATGTAACCGATTCGCATGATCATGAATACAGCCCCTCCACTACAGCGCTCCTTGACATTTTAGGTAAAATTGTCATTTTAATACAACGTGTTTTCAATTTGAATTACTCCTTATCTTCTTTACAAACGGGCGTGATGATTTTCATGTCAAAGATAATAGCGAAAATGCATATAGGTAATTATAAAAACTTGATAGCTCATCCCGTTACAAACTTATTTCAATACCTCACTGCTCATTCCCCATAATATTTAGTGTGATGATTTGTAGCCTAAAACTTGAACCAATTCATGACAAACATCTTTGGTGAATTTCAAGTAAAACTGTTCAGACCTTTTGGCGTAAAGCTAAAACAGATTTTTTTTCTTACAAACTTAAAATCATAATTTTTCACCCTAGGGCTGAAATCTTGAAAAACTGTGAAATACGTGTTTAATTATTTTCATTTTAGAGTGTCCCTACAAAATTTGAGTTTAATCGAATAAGAAATAAAACTTACTCCATACAAACTTTCAACCCTATTTTAATATACTTAGGGTCGGAATTTCCAAAAATCCTTTCTTATTACTTGTCTAGGACATAAAAGGTACCTCCTGTCCAAATTTCATTACTCTAGGTCCAGCCATTTCGGCTCCGCGTTGATGAGTCAGTCATTCAGTGTATGAGGTTGTCATTTTATATAATAGTATAGATGAATAATGTTTTTTTCTTTTTCAACCAGTCTTTGGGGACATGTAAAAAAAAGTCAGATAATTATATAAATCAATTTTGATTTTAACATTTGTTATTTCACCTTCTTTTAAGCTAAGGATTGGGTACTTTTAAATAAAATAATACGACATCTATACAGTGCTTTGTCCTGAATGACTGACGGTCAATGCACAGCCTAAACCGCTGATCGTAGAGACCTAAAACTTGAAGGGTGTGTTCTTTGTATGATGTAAGCATCCGATAAAAGGGTTTTTTTTAAATTGTAAAAAAATAATAATAATTATGAAAAAGGGGAGCAAAGTTTGTATGAAACTCTGTCATTTCTATTTTAATTCATATAACCCACGCGGGCGATGCCGCTGGCGGAAAGCCAGTACATAATAAAAGTCAAATTTATTATTATCCTGATGTAAACGTACCTACATGCAAAAGATCTTTTTACATGAAAGGGGAAGAAGGGACAAAGTGACGCCTTAGAACTGTTATGTATCTCTTTTATCCCTTTATTATATAGATTACCATTTTGGCCAGTATTACTCGGGACTATTTCGTAAAAGTAAGAGATTTGAGAGGGTTGCGGTACTGGAATAAATAATTTATTTTACGTAATAAACTAAAACATTAGCCTGATAGAATTCAAAATCAGGTATAACAGAAAACACGTGTTTGTAATATAAACAACGTATTTAATATAATGTAGGCAGATACGGCTTCCAAATATACTATTACCAATTATGAATTCATTTGTAATTTATAACATTATTAATATAGGGTTTTCTCTAATAGAATATCTAATGAGACCCGTGTCAACAGTATAGTTAAGATCACTTTACATGGAGGATCATCTTTATTATATGCTGGAAATATATTAAAGCTATTAGCGTTTGAAATTTTAATTAATTAAATCATAATATTAACGTGTGGAGGTTGTAAATCAGAATAATAATAATAAAGATGGTTTGAAAATCGGAAGATTCTGTGAAAATTCTGCGCTCATTGTTTAAAGCTGTACACATGGTTGAACCGCGGCGGAGCACAGTCGATATGCTTTTGTTTTATTTCGTGTGCAGCGTTTCAAATAAATTGATGATGATGTTAATCGAGATAACTTGATTCTATAAAAAAACTGTTTTTAATCGATAGAAATGGAAATACTCAGTTTCGTAAATTTAGGAGTTTTTTTTGGAAATAATGCGAATTAAAGATCCAGAACGGGATTAGTAGGACATAA
The DNA here is from genome assembly GCA_963891755.1 of Pyrrhia umbra. Taxonomy (NCBI): domain Eukaryota; kingdom Metazoa; phylum Arthropoda; class Insecta; order Lepidoptera; family Noctuidae; genus Pyrrhia; species Pyrrhia umbra. The sequence goes on from OY982925.1 coordinate 9,720,968, forward strand.
TACCTATACAAATTAATTTACCTCTGAAATACGAAGCACAATGCCAATCATTCAGCATTAATGTTCAAATTCAATCTTAATGGTTTAAGGGAGCAGAACCTCCCTAATGAATCACTGAAAATGTTTCCAATGTGGTTTGTAAACTATTGAAACAACTGTCTACATATTTCGAATTCCGAATTTAACAAGCTGGCTGGAAACGATACCCGAATATGTGGTTTAATTCAAGCTTCAGATATTTTATGAGTCCTGGAAATGTTGGGTGCCTATTGGCAAACATCCCTTACGTTTAAACCATTGAACAAAATATATCAGAAAATCATACAAACTAATGAAGTTTTTTGATGAGAATGGAGCGGGAATATTCGGAGAAGTCGGATAAAAAGCAAAACGTTTTATTAGCTAACAACATTTTTTTCGCAAAGTTACATTTCCAATGTATAAAAGTCTACTTATAGAACGAAAAAAATACGAAAGCTTTACTTGTTAGTATTACAGCATTATTTTTTTAAAAAAGCAAAACAGTTTAACAAGGTCAAACGTCTTGTTTATAAAAGTTTTTATCATAGCTATTTCGTAAATCGACAACTTATTAATGTTTTTTATTGTTGAATATTTGAGTGTGTTTGGTAGCAGCTCACCTGCTATTGATGATGCTGTCGACGATGGATCATGTATGCTCAAATAGTGCCTATTCACTTGCCTTTAGGACTCCTAGATTGTAAATTTAATTTTTTAAGATTAAAATCATCATTTTCGATTTGATTGAAACGACGTTGTATTTTATGCAGTTGTAGTTGTACTCTTAAAAGTAGTGCGATTTGAACTTGTATGATAATATACATAGGCAGCAATCGACTCCCGGGAGACGAAACATGAAAATTAATCACCATGTCAAAACTTGGAACTCGTTTGAAAGTTAAAAGTATCGTTATAGTGACAGCTTTATTTATTCTCTCAAAATAAAAAGTAATAAGTAATGGAATATAGTATATTTAAACTTATTTCTTCGATAAACTTGATTATTGTTCGGTTAAGAAGGTCGAATGCTGTTAGAAGCACCCTGCAAGAGGTCATGTAGAAAAAAAAAATGAACTCGATTTGACCCCACTGTGAGACTCGTTAAACCCAAAACAAAAACTGTTTATTATTAAAAAAAACATCAACTTTATAACACTAGAATAAAATATGAAACCGTACCTATTATTTGCTCGCTTAAGTACCGAAACGCTAGGAAAATAAAATTAAACGGTGGACGGTAAATGACCCGTGAAGCTGATTTCCTTTTAGTGGATAGTGGCCGCGTAAAAGTAAATGTCATGTTTTTCAATAGTTTTAATGAAAGTCCTTTGGGGGTCGGTTTCAACGGAGATACCTAGGTATTTTACTGTATTAAACGTTACTATTATCGTAAATGTGTGTGTGGTTTTTTCAGATGGGATTTCATCAAATGACTCCTCCCGTCGTGGGCGGAGCGGGCAGCAGTGTCAGACTCTTACTGACTAAAACCCATTCATGTTCCTTCCTTCGCCTATCGTGTTCCAGGGGTGCGGTAACTCTTTCGAAAACCGCACAGACTTGTAGGTACATAAGTATATTTTTGCGGGATGATGTCATATCCAAATTGTAAATAATCAAATTGTTTAATATTTGTGTGATTATGAAACTAATTTTGGTTCAAAATCTGAATGTAAACTCGAGTTGTTCCAATTGATTAATTTTCAACCTTTTTCGTAAGGTTTAAGTTGTTTGTAAAGTTAAGTGGTAGTTTTGAGAGTCCAAAAGATAATTTAAAGTCTACATTGTGTATGGTCCTTCTTTGATCATCGTTAATGCAATTTGATAATAAGAAAGTTATGAGAAACTGAAACATATATCATCATCATCATCATCATCAGCCAAAAGACGTCCACTGCTGGACATAGGCCTGCCCCAGAAAACGCCACACTGATCGGTCCTGCGCCGTCCGCATAAAGCGGAACATATATATCGCGATGAAAAATGTTTTAATTAAAAACCGCAGCGTTCCTAAAAAAACAAGTCCAATTCAGGGTTCCGTAGTGATGACAAAACTTTTTTATATAAGACGACGGAACATGGTCTTATAAAAAATAATCAAACTTTCAACCAACTTGCTAACCTAAAAAAAAAACTTTTCAAATCTGATGAGAGTCTATAAATTATTACCGAGCACTTTGCTTCTTTTCCGGTTACGTAGCTTTAAATTGGATTATGGATTCATTTTGTTTACATGACCGCAGTGGTACTGCGTATTAAATATTAATTTATTCAATTTCACGTTTCAGGCTCTGATTAAATGTTGCTATATTGATGATGAAAATTGAATTTCAAAATGAACTATATTGTTAAATTCTCATCTATATCATACTATATTCTTTCTCCTACACCCCTGAACAAAATCTTTAGCTATAAATATAGGCATACAAAATTTGGATGGCGCATGACAGAATTCCCAGCCCCTTCAGTTAGACCCTTATTGAGCTTACGAAGGTTTTGACATTCGGCCCCTAAAAATGCTTACTACGAACTATACAATTAAATCGACAAAATGAATCGAATACTTAACACATTAGATACACTTAACACATAGGTATAATTTTTTCTGTTGACTCTACCACTACTGGACAATCACAATCGGACCAACCAATGAAACTAGATCATGCTGGCACTATCGACTTGAACTACTCAGCCACACACATCAAATACAAGGCTATTATTCAGTTATAGTTCTAGTGCATATTGCCAAACCGTTGTGACGTCACGACATGTCAAAACAAGGCGATTTGCGATCACACGCTGTGTGCCATGTCTCAGACGGCCATTGTTCTGAGTGTTGAGTGATATGTTCGAGTTATTGTTTCTAATGATGTATAGGAATGGTATTGACGTTTGGGTTTTATTGTATTACTAAATGGTTCCTGCGGTTTCATGCGGGATGTAGACAGAAAAAATAAAAGGTGTTTTGGCTTCTGTCGCTCTAATAAGGACCCCAAATAAAGTATTTCTTTAATCTTAAATGTACAGACATCGGCCTGTTACAATATTATTCTACATATACATGGATAAGATTATTGTGTTAGAAAGTAAGTATAGGTAGAAAACGCACATTTTTCCGCTCGAAACCCATTAATATGAGTAATTACATCCCTACTATTACAATGCAGGCAATGTGAGTTTCACATGCTCACAACATTTTGGGTTCTTAATAAGATTTTTCTTTTCATATAGCACACCGTACACGGTTACTGAGTATAAAAAGTACATTATGTCTACCTATATTCCAACCAACGCAGCATGACAAGAATAGTTCTGTAAGCTGACGATATATTTTATTTCCTGTCCTTACAACCTCGAAAAATATACAACCACATCACGATTTATCTTTATGCGTAGATCAAGACGACGAAAAATAACCGAATTTTTCTTACCATTTTCAGTCTAGGTACGCATTTTTGTCGCACGTGACTTTGAGAAAAGGTACGAAAATGTCAAATAATACAATGCCTATTCGAATGCTGCACGTTGTAAGCGGTAAATTCGAAAAGTTGGCACCAAAGTTTGTGCTAAAGTTGGTGGTAAAGTTGGCATAAAGAAAAAGTTTTCTACGTGTGGCTTGGAAATCGCTAAAGGGAAAAGAAAACTGTTTGTTACTTAAATAATTTTCTGACGACTGAATCTTGTTAAGTGAATAGTTTTGTATAGGTGTAATGCGAATCCGGCCTCGGTATTCCGTTTTAGCGCTTGTAGAGGTTCCGTAGGAAACCATTATAGTTTCGCTCTGTCCGTACGTCTGTCTGTCAATTGGGTAGCTCAGAGTCTACGTACTTTCAATTGATTTTAAATATAAATAATCCAGGTTCATTTAAAGCATTAAAAAGTAAGTTGATATGTATTAGGTACCTCGTGTAAGAAAATATTAAAGTGCAATTTTGTCCTCTAGCTAGGTTACAATATCAGAACTTGGGCAAGTTCAAAATACTCCTTAGCTGTGCGGTCACGAACAAAATAGTCTACGAATATAAATTTAACAAGCTGTTAAGAAAGCCACTCTTATTTTTATACGTCTCAGCATTATACGGAGACAAGTCCTAAATCTCACAGACTAGAAAAATATGAAGCCATTTATACTCAGATGTGAGAGAGGTCAAATGATCCTACATAAGTGTAATTTTGTTGACAAATACACACATGTTCTTGAATAAATTTCACACAATATTGAATACATGCTCCTCCATTACGTTGTTATACAAATATCAGTGAAGATGAGACTTGACGCGAACCCCGTACCATGCATTATCACTTGTGTGAAAGCAAGTGACGTCGATTCGCCGAGTACGGGCCATTAGTCGTCTGTCTGCTTTCGCACTCTCCAACGCTTCCTTTGTGACGGTGAGAGACAAACGATACGATTATTGTGCGGAAATGGACACCAATTTAGAGTATCTGACGTTTTGATTCTCGAAAAATATCGTATCTATTCGGTAGGTCTAAAGGCTTCTGACTAGCTCATGAAATAGCTCAAAGATAAGAAAATAACATTAAAATAATCAGCTTTAACCTAGTATCTGATTGGAATAAATTGGGCTTACATTAGAAGTAGGTCCTATAAAAGGTATATTTTTTTTTCCTAAAAAAATATATTGCCTATGTAAATAAAGTTAAGTGGTCTTTTATTGGAAGGGTTAACTAAATGTGAGTGAACATACTTCATTTGAATTAGCTTATGACGCTCATAACATTAATCATAAGGACAATATTAGATCGTGGTTTTCCAATGGCTTATATAGATTTTGCAGATACTATAACACTTTAAAGGCAATGTAATTGTAAATAGAAAACTTATTTACCTTCATAGTGTTTGGGTACATCGATGAATATTACATCTAGAACAAAAGTTACACTCACAGGATTTAAAATGATCGATTTGTTTCAACGAACTCGAAATTGGTCCTCCATGACGTCGAAACTTTTGTGACTTATGGGCACAGATAGAATAGAAAAGAGTTCGAGGAAAATCTAGATCCTGCTGACTTTCTTGTACCGAAAAACAAACTTAAGAAATTTATTTATATCTTTAAAATATACCTAATAGACTAGTTGATATAAATATTTGCAAGTTTCTAGGACAAAATTGGCAAATAATCTGAGATTACTTGTCAAATATCCTCATTATCAAAGACATAATTTACTTCAGCGTTACTAAATTGTTTTACAAATTTATTTTAAGTTATGTTTTACAGTTTTGTAAAAATAAGAAAGTCATAGTGGCCTAGAGGTTATGGCACCTACACTAAGTACGAATGCGAAGGTTCAAAATCTGGCAAGTGCCAGTGTGACTTTTTCAGACTTACGTGACTACTTTCTAATTGTACCTTGAACACCCCTGACTAACGGTGAAAGAAAATCGTGAGGAAACCTGGACTTAACGTCTGAAATTCCCAATCTGCCTTGAGCATGTATGGGAAAAAGATGGACGATAAAAAGGCCGTGGCCATGGCCATATATGCAAAATATAGTTTCGTTAAAGGTAAATTATGTAGGAATAAATCATTATAAATATACCATAGAATTCTATATAGGCACTGGAGGTTCATACGTACTTAATGAATAAAATGAACATATACAGCAAATATAAGTATATCGGCTGTTGTTGAGATATGCAAATACTGTTATTGATTTTCCATCAGGTGTAGGAACCTCGTCTGTCTTCAGAGAGAATGCCTTCTCTTGAATGTCTTCAACTTCTATACTGAAATATATTAATGAAAATAGCTGTGTCATGTGGGATTGTTTGAGTAGAATCGGAAATATTTCGTAAAGTAAATTCTTAGAAAATGATATTATGAAAATGTATTCGGTACATTTTTAATGAAACTAACTGTTTTTAAAGTATCATAAAAAGGAAGATTAATTAATTACACCAAAATGTAATGCTTATATTATAAATGCGGAAGTTTGTGAGGATGTGCGTGCTTGTAAATTTTTCACTCAAAAACTACTTAATTTGGATGTTTGGTACCTACATACATAGTTTATACCTTAAATTATGACATAGTATAGTTTTTATCCAGGTGCAAGAAGTACTTCCCTCAGCATGCGGGTGAAATCGCGGGAAACAGCTAGTACACAAAACAATACAAAGAAATACAAAAAACAAGCTATACAATACTGTGTCCATTTCTGTGTAAGAACTACTTCGAATTATAGGCAGTAAAAACAATGTACTTAGAAATAAGATGCAAATCTCGCAAACAAACACTTTCGTATTTATAACATTAACATGTGAATAGGCTTCGACGTACAAAGATTATTCACTTAAGTTCTTACCATGAACACAGTGCAACAAAAATATGCAAATACATGGTAAACGACGGTTCTGTTAAAGTGAGTGGGAGACACGTACGTTCCATTTGCTGAACCACGATCTCATACAAAGATGCAATCAACATTCTGTTGATTATGGTTGATTAATTCTTTGCAGTATTTTCATGATGGCCTGAAGGTAAAATGAGCCGTAAGCACGAGGATACTGGTTCTAAACTTGACTACTACTACTCTTTGATGTGTGACTATTTCCTATATTTTAGCTGTTTCCTGCGGTTTCATCCTCGTCTCGAGGAAACTAGATACTTAATGCACCCGGATAAAAAATATTCAAGGTTATAAACTATATGTGTATGTGTTTCACTACCCTAATTTCATCCAAATGCATTGAGTAGTTTTTGCGCGAAAGAGAAGCAAACATACATACACCCTTAGAAACTTTTGCAATTTTTAATATAAGTAGGATGTTTAACTTGGACACTACTGACTTACGGTAAAGGAAAACATTGAGATCATACGCATTAAACAAGCGTAGTTATCCGTGATAAATTTCAGCAGTGCTTATAATGAATAGGCCTATGAAGAAGTAACTAATGTGCGAAAAATTCGAAACAGTTTTTAAATCCTATTGATCACAACAAATCAAAATTCATATATCATATACAAATCAAATACTAACACTTTGAAATGACCTTTCCCAATTTTATTAGCATGTTTAGCTTGATGCCTAACGCTCAAAACATTAGTTAGCTCAATAATTGGTCTCTTCATAACGTCATCAGTATCGGAAGCCGTATTGAGGTCATCTTTAGTGCAGGTTGTACTTGAAGCGGACGAGATAGTATGGCTAGGTTAACACAGATCTATGATATGAAATTTCTGGTAGAACTGTCAATAATATAGCTAACTTTACGTAGTTTTAGGCAAGGTGTGAGCATACTATATTGGTTCGTACTATATTACGGTACAAATTCGACGAATACCGGAGTAATTTTCGAAATGGAACACAGAGAAAAGATTATAAAAAGCAATAAGAAATTGACAACACATTAATCACAAAAGAGTACGAGTCCTAAAACGTAGACATGGTAATACACACACAGATGTACCGAGAAATGGTATAAACAATACATTTTATTTGTGATAAAAAATACTAAGATTAAAAAATACATACCTAAAGCAAATTAATTAATACTCCGAACAGATTAATCGTACCACACATGTTACTTCAGTGACAAAAACGACATCCAGTTTTCTTTTAATAAAATGTTATCGACATCTGTGTACTCGCTACAAAGCCCTGGAGTATTCACATAATTTATCTATTCTTGTCTTCGTGGAATTGACATATTCCTCGCGAGGACTTTTTTCTATCTTCTCGCTCCTGATGAAGTTACAGAAACATCAATCGTGTGGGTGAATCGTAAATGTAGCGAAAGTTATTCCCTGTCAATTGTTTACGTATTCTGAATACAAATAATGGGACAAAGAAACTGTATTAGTTCTCGAAGCCTTCGTGATATTTTTGTATGGAGCTGTTATATTTTGGAATGGTAAAAATAATGGGCTACTTTTGTTTTTTACTCGTATATAAATAATAGTATGTGTCATAAAATTATGTAGCTACTATTGATGTTTATATTTTGAAACGATGCATGAAATCTAAGGCATGGTTCATGTCTGATAATAAATACATTATGTTAAACTTTATGCCATCATGTAACCATTAAAATTCTTCTTCCTTTGGTAGATTTATATTTATAATATTTTATATTTTTATATATATATTTCAGACAAATATTCTTACTACTTCCTCCGTCTAGGGGTGACAAGCGCATTATGCTAAGCATGAGCTCGAGAAAAAGGTACCTACAATTTCATACCTTATTACACGAGACTTTTATTATTATGTTTTGCCCAACCCTTTGGGGAAAATAAAGGATGATTTTATGTTTTTTATTGCCTGCTAGGAATACAAATCTGTCACGTTTAAACCAATTATAATTACAATAAATTCTCAATCTCCAAATATTCATGAACATTACCTATTACATTCACATTATATTCACTCCCATTGAATTTCACTCATGAATGATCCTATTATATTTGGATGTAGTTACTTTTCTACTCGTTTTGCGGTGAATTTAGCTTTATTGTAGGATATCTCATATTCGATTATTGTGGCGAAGGTTTCAGTAATGCGATCAACGTTTTTTTTTCATTTCGCAGATTTCGGTCCGAATAAAGGTTGGTTCAGAAAAAATAGTATCATAATGAAAATCGGTTATGTCGGATTCATGTAATAAGATTTAGTTTTAAGGACTTTAGTGGATGCATGTAGGTATTTACTGTGGAACATACGATGTCGTGAAATAAGTTATACCGCTTGTGGTCTATGAAAAAGCATTTTATTGCTATAAATTACAGTTTTGCTGTCACGTTATATTATTTTTTCTAATTCAATATGCATAATATTTGGCGTATACGCCTGCCGTGCCATCTATTACTTGCCAGAACTATCAAAATGAAGGTACCCACTTTATTTCTTTTAGTTGCAAAAAGTAGGAACGTAATTCGTCAAAATCGTAATTAAAATAATTTACTTGACGTTCGATAAATAATGGATAAATAAAAAGCAGAAACTTTTAAACGGATCAAAATTTAAACAAAGAAAAGATTTGAATTATACAAACAAATTATATTCGTAGTTATAAAAAAAATGTAGCTGTCTCAATCATCTTTGAGTTGGAGGTCTTTTATACGGCAAAAGCAAAAACGTGACGGACACATTTACACATAACCCCACTTTAGCCCTGATATTAATAATATTCTGTCGGAAAGTAAAAATGGTCAAACAAATTGGCGTACTTTTCCTCGTAAGGATTTTGTCGCGGACTCGTGTGTCGCCACATTTTGCGATTAGCAGGATCTATACATATAGATTGTACAGATGTGAGTGTACGCGTACGTATCGCTCTTCTGTTATCTTTATTTAGCTATTCTCTTGGGGGAAGTGATCATAAAAACGCAAAGGACATTACCCAAGCCGTGATTTAAAGACCAGAGCGAACTTGGAGCAGTTTCCTGATCGGATGTTTATTTGTTTTTCGTTAAGAATTTGCGTCGGCAAAAGTTTTGTCAAGGTAATCAAATTTAATTCGCTTCCTACGAACGCTAGGACAGTTTGACGAACTTTTTCCACTGTACACGACACGTTATACCTATACGGGTTAAAATTTAATAGATTATAAATACGATTTTATTTTGGTTTATGAATGTAGGTACAGAAAAGCGAGTGTTTTTTTGCTAAGAATTTGCATTGGCAAAAGTTTTTTCAACTGTCAAGGTAATCAAATTTAATTCGCTTCCTATGAACGTCAGGACAGTTTTACGAACTTTTTCCAATGTATACGACACGTTTTACTTAAATACGGGTTAAAATGAAATAGGTTATAAATACGATTATATTTTTGAAAACTTTAGTGGGCATTGTTTATGAATGAACAGAAATTATTATTAATATTAATTTATTCGGCATTAAAACTCAAACAATAAATTTATTCCCTCGACGGGCATTTACAACATTACTAGAATAATACAATATTAAGACAATTGATAGAAGTAGGTAAATGCGAGTACATTGAAACGTACTCATTACTTTAAGTGGCTAGAAGCAAACTAAGACACATACTCACTTGGGACTTACCTGAATAAGATAAACGGTGCGACGTAAGTACTAATGTGTAGTACATTATGATGTCTAAAATTCTTACTGACTTAGGGGCCTACTGTAGCTCACTGAAATGAAACTTCGGAAAAACCGAGAATAGACGATACCTTTTATGTGGTGCGTAAGGTGCAATCTGATGCTTTGTACATAGAGAGATATACATTATTATACTATTTATACATAACAATTGTTCGCACCTTACCGCCCTAAAAATTATAAGGAAACGTACGAAACTTCAGAATTCGAATTTTATTCCTGATATCTTATTATTGAATAAGTTAAAATGTACAACAGTAAATACACTATAGATTACCGTATAAAACCGCGTATGCTCGATTCCTTTTCAATAAAACGCAATATTTTCGGTATCGTCACAACGAAGACTAAGAATAGAAACCTATTTTGAACAACTGATCGTAAAAATGTTAGATTTTCCTTTCACACAAGTTAACCAGACCGTGTCAAATGTTGTTTTCGCCCCAGCAAGTCGCAATTTGAGAGTGAACCTGTTTCTCCTTCCCGCTAATTCTCGTGTCGCTACGAAAATAAGCTGACGAACTTTCTCACTTATTTCTAAAGTTCGCCCTTTATTGCCGTGTAATGTTAGATAGCCGGACGAGTAAGGAAAGCGGTGACTGCAGGAAAACTAGCCATTATAATGATTATTGCGGTCGTTATATTGTGCAACCTTGCTTGTGATTTGATTGTGCTCTCCACAAATTTATTGGAAACGTAATGATTGTTGGGTAAGGAAATAGGTTGGTCGTTACAGCTTGAAAAGGCTTTTCGCGTTATTTATTTTTATTCTAACAACCATTATTTCGCATTTTCTCGTTCTATTGAATATTAATAATATACCTAATACTATGCATTTTATGCCGTTGTAAATAAATTTGACATCGGTACCTATAATGGTTTATAAAGAAACGCCGGAGGAGCCATTTATGTACCTAAAGTCACTTGAAGAGGATATTCTTATAGACCCAAATATTATGATAGGTAGGTAGGTAGGTACTTACTAATGTTATATGGAAAAATAATTTAATTTGTCTGTCTGTTAGTTTCAAACCACTGAACCGATTACAGTTTACGACCTGGAGTGAGACAAAGTACATTTTTTATCGAAGTACATTCATATTCGTATTATTTATTTGCGTTCCAAATGTAAAGGTGTTACATAAGTGATGGCTTAGTGTAGTACGACTCTGTAAGGCACAGTAAAATATTATTACAAAAGCAATATGAGTATTAGGAATATTCCAACTTAATCAAATAAGTGCTACTAGAATGCGACAGATTTCATAGGATGCGTGTCAAACTTTGAGTTACAACACAATCTTTAAGCTTTTCTTGGTCCTGGAAACCTGGACTTCAAAGTCTGAAATCGCCAACCCATCTTGAGTAAGCGTGGCGATAATGCTTATGCCTTCTCTGTATGAGAAGAGGCCTGTGCCTAGTATTGGGACAATATATAGGCTGATAACGATGATTTGACAATATATTATATGCAGAAAATAATATATTATTATACTTTTTAATCTCCTCATTTAACATAATTTCAAACTAAAACAGTGTCAATTAGAAAACTTTCCAACTTCATACAAATAAAACTTTGTTATTACCCTTTTCATTACTAAATATCCACAAAAGGTTTTTAATCAGTAAACGTGGTACAGTTGTCGTAATAAAGCCAGTGTCTACATGGAAAGCACAAAGAAGCTGAGAGAATAATTTTCGTACATATACGAGATGCATAGACTTGGTTTCGCTCACTCTAGTCTTGGCCGTCCAGCCAAGTTCACGTTGCAGCCAAATGGGACGACATATCCCTGACCTGTTTTGTGCGTTTATTTTTAGGGACACTTAGTTGAATTTGTTGTTTTTATCTTCCGCTAGTGATGCGCCAATGGTTGTTATTTAGTGTTGTAGAACTGTTTAATTATGGACTGTTCGTATACTTTTTAATTTGGTTATAAATTGTTTATAATTTTTTTAATGGATTTGGATGAAATTTAGTGCACACGAAAGTTTATAACCTAGATTAAAACAGGTTACCTTATACATATACAGATGTCTAGACCTAATTCTAAGTCCACGCAGATGAAGTCACGGGTAGAAGCTAGTGAGATATAAATGACTAGGTGTGTAGTACATCCCTTCGGGGGTAGAGCGTGATGATATGGCAACGCATTACGTACATACATTATTCAGGGACAGACATAGTAATCGGACGAACATACTATATAAATTCTTTGTAAAAATTTCCGAAGAACGGAATGCAAGCAACGGCGACAATGATTAATTAATTAATAAGTGAACCGGTAAAGTATGCAATAAGTGACGTAACTGCAGTTACTGGATGAAGTTATTGCGTTTAATTGTTTGGATAAAGTTTTTTATGTCATGATAATTGTTCGAAATGTAATAATTAAAACAAAAATAAAAAGAGAGATCATATTTTAGGAGCTTTTTTAGGAAGTTTTGATGAGAGTTTTTATGATAATGGCATAAGTTAGACGAAGGTAAATCTGAAAAAAAAAAGTAAAGTCAATGTTTTTTCAATTATAGAAAATGCATTAAGATTTAATGAATTAAAAAATAAATAAATTGAAGAACCTTACTTGGAACTTAATGTTATTAACGGAATGTTTACCATCGTTCTACAGAAAGACAGTAAAAAAGTTAAGATTTATGACAGTTAACGGTTGTCAATATCTTTAACGCCATTACGTCACAGTAATGGCGATAGTTTGACGATAACGACTCAGTTAGACGGGAAGTGTTGGCGTTCTTAAATTTTATTTTACCTTGGTATTCCTTCCTTTATTTAGTGAAATAAATGTTAGGTAAATAACAAAATATCAACTGAACACGAATATATAGTATTTTCTTAGAATTACAAACATTTTGATGTAAAGTTGTAATTGCCCAAAATAAATAGTACCTTGATAAGAGAAAAGTAAAAGTAAAAGAATAGTATCGCTTATCAAGGCATCGAGTTTAGAATATATTTTTTCAAACTTCTTGCACTTTTTACCTTAGTCTACTGAATAACACGAAAGAAAACATCGTGGGATAATCTGAACTTACCTTTAAAAAATATAAAGTCTAAAATTGCCGGTCTGTCTCCAGCAAGCGTAGCGTAGTGATCGATGCTTGATGCTGCCTTCGACAGATTAGAGAGCAGAATTTGCTTTTGAGACTGGGAACAAAATAAGCTGATATTGTTTTTGTTGAGTATAAATCCATTATAAGATCTATATCTGTCTAGACTCTTCAATGTGTTAAACTCACAAGTCAAAATTACTTAAAATCTCATGAAATAAGATATTCTTACACTTGAAACAAAATAACAATATCGGTAACTGGAAAAACAACAATGAAAATTGGAAAACACAATTATAGATAAAGAAAAATAAAGATAGAAAACATGATTACAGAAATAAAGCAAGTACCCAGTAGGGTGGGAAAAATTGTTAAATGAATCGTGAGGTTAGTAGTAAGTCTCTCTGTGGGCGGTATGACCGAAGCCAACTCGGGATTCGGTACGGCTTCCGGGGTGGCGGCCAATTGACTCATACAAGAGACCCCATAATTATATCAACCATTTTTTGTTGTTAAAATTAGAACACCGGCTTTGTATTTTTTATTTCCATTTTATTGTTGAATTTGCTGAAAAAAATTTTTTTTCATTTGTGTATTTTCAGTTGTAATACTTGCTATCAAAAAGGAAAACTACTAACAGTGAAATTCAATCTACAAATGCATTTCAAATGAAGTAACTTTGTGCACAGTGTAAGTACACTTTGTATTTGCTGTATGTCATAAATTATCTTTTTAATAAATTAATGGACATTTATGTATCTTTATGCACAGTTAAACAGGCTACATTATTATTTATATGGAATATTGACCCACCGTAGGGCGGCCCTATCCTCACACAAGAATATATTAATTCTGTGAGTTAGGTTTTGCAAGCTGAAACTTTATTTTAATTTTCCGCGGTTTGATACGCACCCTCCACCCGGAAAGTAACAACTACTTTCCGGATAAGAAGCATGTGTTAATCCAGGTTACAAACTAGTGGCTTTTGCGTGAAAGAGTAATATATTCTCACAAACTATCGCATTTAGAATATTAGGAGTAGGATGTAGGTATAGTAAGTTACAGTCTATCCACTGTATTTTAAGGAATATCTAAAATTTACAAAACTCTCTGAAAAATTGCATATTTAAAACGAATCGCAGTAAATTTTACCTACTGTCTGTTTAAATTTATTGTCGGTCTTAAATCTTTTAAGTTTTTAAGACATCTATTTAAGTTCAACAGTTTTAAGAACATAAAATACTGCAAATATTGCAGTCATTTGAAGTAACAAATGGAACAAGCCAACTCAATAAGATTTCAAAGAAACGGCTGACTGGATTTATTCGGAGGAAATTTTAGAAGCTATCATGACATGAAGTCGTGTGAGCGGCGAAGCATAAAAGACGGATTTTACGATTGCGCCTGTGCAAATAACGCATTTTGTGAAAATATTATTTGGTTTCACGCTACGACACCGAGTTATTAAGTGTAATACACACATACACCCTACGAAATCGCACCAAATCAAGAGAATCTCGACTCGCAGCGATGACGCAGCGTTGCGTGATATCGCCACAGCTTTTTACACAAATACAATTATTTTTATTGGCCAATATCTGTTTTTATATTTTGTGAGATTTGGCTTCGCTCCAATCGAAAAGGTGCGGAAACATAGGGTTCGAAATCCAAAAATGGTAGCAACAGTAAAAGCTTTTTCGTGTTTATTGTACAATATCTATATTGAATGAACTGTGACCACAACAAAACTTTATCTATTGTTGTTAAAGTCACATTGTAACAAACTGTTTGGCAAGAACATATTGGTAACCTTCTTGCCAAGTTTATACCATAATCTGATATAGTACGTGATTACGCATTCCTATTATGGTGCAGTGAAAAGTGTGTACGACCCTTTACAATATCAAATGGTGATTCTACTTTATCGCCTTGGCAGTGTGCCGGTGGAGATATAAAGTCTAAATGTCGGTCTAATAACTTTTCTCATGGTGTTAAGCTGAGTAAAGAAAATCTATTATTATTTAACATTATGCGAGTTATGCAAAATAATTACATTGCATATTAAATCTTCTTGGCTTTCGATGCAGCCAGCACTCTTGATGAAATATTAGTTTATATCAAATCTTAGTTATAAATTTAAAAAATGCTCGATTATTAATATTATATTTAATCTTGTCGTCTCCCTCGCTTTTGTATGCGAATGTGTTTCAATATTTATACGAAATTTGCATCAATACTATCAACTCATTTACTAAGTGATCCTGTATATTCTATGTTAAACGAGCAGCCAGACTTTCAGGTTTTAGAGAATCCGCGAAGTCAAACTAGGTTCCTCGGTGCGCCTATTTTTTTTTTGGCGCAGCATAATTTTCTTCCATACATAAATCTATCAGCAATCATCTCATCGTTCACCCTATTTCTAGCCATGTCGCCTTTTACACAGTCCATATTTTCTTATTAAAGTATAGAGTTGTTAAGATTCTCCAAAAAAAATTTCGTACTTAAGAACTTTGTAAACACAAAATAATACTCCAATGATTTCAAGCAAGCATGAAAATATGTAACTCTATTTATTTTATTCTATATCCCTTAGGCGTTGTGTCATACATCTAAGGAGTCCGTAATCGTTAACATCAGGTCTCTGGCGGCAATTTCTCATAAAAATATGGCAAGGTTTAAGTGAGCTACATATTTTTTCCACAACAATCTCACTATCTTTAAAGGGACATCTAGGGAAAAGATCGATGTGTTTGTTTATGGGGGATTAGAGAACCGCCCCGGATTTAATGGAGAGGAGCTGAACGACTTTAATAATTGTGAAAACAATATCAACGAGGGTTGTTACGTATAATATCTTTTTGCCAACCCTACTGTGGAAAGGAGGTGGATGTTTAAAAAAGCTTTTAGTGCTTTAGTTGTAAGACATAGCCACGAAGATGTAGTATTTTTTAACAGGTGTTAATATTAATCTGCAGATATATATTAACATTTTAGCGTTCCTCTACCTGCAACTGCTTGTAAGTTCGAGTTATTAATATGCAAATGCTGATGTCTAGCAAAAAGTACAGTTAATCAGTATTCACCTGGAAATCAATGCGGTTTGATTTAAATAAACACTGAATGTTTACCTGTTTTGAAACCACAAATAATTGTGGTCAATGTATTTGGGACTATCACCATTATGTTGTTTAATATCAGTTTTATACTCTCGCTAATTGGGATCATGATTTAAAATGTACTCGTTTATCTAGAATTCAATGATTTGCATTTCATAAAATCGTAAATCGTTTCACAAATACGTATCGCAACTTGGTATTTTTTTATTATTAATTGTGTATCAATAAATATGTTAATATTAGGTACTTACTGCCTATTTTTTTATTATAGGTATTTTTTCAATTAAAATAAGCACACATGCATTGATAAAAGTGAACTCGGAAAGGTAGGTATATCCAGAAAAAATAAAAGTATTTTTGCCCGGAAAATTCCTTCGGCCGAAAACTCCTGATCAGTCAGTAAGTTATCATCAAAGTAAAAATATTGGCGTCTTCACGTTCCGTATCATACCTCTAGATTATAGAGCTTAAGATTCTAGCATCACAAAAATCCAAAGATTTATAGGTCCCCAGCGGCAAACCCAATAGCTTTTATGAGATTTCAGCGTACTCCAACGTAAAATATTATGACAAATTGACAGTTTTGAAGATAAATCGCATCAACTTTATAAACAACTTTATTAACCAATGTTCACTTATTATAAAAACGATTAAACTTATATCTATAAAAAAGTATTATATTGAAAAGGTCAATACTTTTCACCTTAAGTCTAGTTTTTCTGAACATTTTAATATGAACGCAGAAAAAAAGTGTGTAAAACAGTGAACTGACCCATGTGAATCAGGCGTGAGTGTATGTATTTATGTCACACACCGCAAATCATGTTTTTAATAGACGCGTACTGAGCTACCTAAAGCTGGAACACTTTAAATAGAAGCCAAGCACGCCCTTCATAATATACCACGACAATCACATAAATTTAATTACATAGCCCATCTAGTACCTACAAGTACTATCTGCTAAACTTCTATAGTACTATCTATCCACACTGATGAGCTTCGTTTACACAAGGCAAGCAGAGTACTTAAGAGAAGAGGAACTTAGGAGTCTTGGAAGTAAAACGAATCTGTACTCCGCTTGTGCACACCACGCCTAGAAGCATCTTGAAGTAAATGTTATTGTAAGTACAGTAACTTGTCTGATAATGGATCAATTATTGTAAAAGAAGGACTTTCGATTTTGACTTAACTATTTTATGTTTGAAAACAGATCATGTAATTTAAATGTTATAATTTAGTGTATTTTATTCACTAACAAATAAAATCATTTATTTAAAGTACGTGTACAATATAATTAACAAAGTTGCTTCGCTTATACGTTTATCAAATAATGTGATTGACTATGGGGTCATAGAAAGAAGATAAAAATAATGAATGACTCTGCCAGAAATTCCGTTACCGTATTTTTGTTTTAAGAGGAAAATTGTTACCATAACTTCACTTACATGGCATGTCATAGTAGCTATAATCTGGATCTGCAACTGCAAACTACTAGCAGACTATCGATTCGTAGGTTTATTAAGAACAAGTCAATTTTTTTATGACATTTCATGCAAGGTTTACGTCAAATCATAATATTATAACGCGCGCTTATTTATATTCAAATCTTTTCTATGTATGTTGACTTGTAAAATGTTTCACTGCATGAAATTTTGTTAGGTCAGCTGCCACAATAATCCCTAAATTAATTTATCCTGAAGCCATAGTAATGCTAATTACCCCAGCGACGCTTTCATGCGACATTTAGCTTCAAGTGGTGAGTCAAAGATGGCTTCACCAGTATGACGTATAAAGTAACTAGTGTCGTGTGAATAATGTGTTTCGTTTTGAAGTGCTAGGACAATATTATTTGGTAAATTGTGAGATAGGAGCTGTTTTTTTCGTGTGTGTGAATATATGATTTATTATCAGGTAAACCCCTTTTAATTTACTGTCGTCACTTGTGTTCATTAAAAAAACCTTTGGTGTCGAATTGCTTCTAAATAATTATTAGAAGGTTCATATGATAGTCGGGTCTGCATATTTTCCCTGTCGTGAGCAAGGCAAAACATTTCGGCGACAGTCGCGATACCGGTCCACTTTTTACTCCCGGATGTTTTGTGGCTACAAACTTAGACTTCCTTCTGCGATCAGGTTTTCGATTCCCAGAAAGTCGGTTAGAAAACTGAAGATTTTACCGCAGTTAGCAAACTAGAGTTTAATCTAAGGCTAAGTAATTAAACCAGTTCTATACACAAAAGCAAAAATAGAAGCCTAATTCTCAGAGTTATAGAAAATATAACAAGGATTTAGGGAAGAAATTTTCTTTGATAATAAAGTAGCACACACATTTAACCGTATAACAAAAAATAAGCTTGCTTTTAAACGATTCTTTTAAAAGTCTCTATCACAAAACGAACTGAATTGGTGCATGCAGTAACTATGTCAGCGAAAGATTGTGCAGGGACTCTGACTATTAGCTTGCTGGCTATATTCTATGATAGAACTTGAGGTTGAAATAACGCATGAATGAGTGTAGGTTTTAAAATGATAGTTCAGACACAGACAGTTCAGAAAATCCACTTTTTTGTATGATATTTTCAAGCTTTTATGAAGTTTGACGCAAAGTGGTTCCAAAATTGAATAATATTATCATACATCATTTATTTGCATGTTGTTGGGATCTAGCTCTATCTCTCTTAGGACTAGTTACTTTATTTTACGTGGATTCGTCTGTTAATTTTGCGTCTTGAGTAAAATTTCATAGTCACTTCGCATTTCATGTTTCACTTCGCTTTCTGTATGTTATATACCTTTAAACAATAACAGGATTCAACAAATTAATGCGGTTCTTAAAAATCATCACACGTCTTCACGTAGTATGCGGCCTTAAAAATGACCCCAAAATATAGTAAAAGAACTAATAAAAAAGTATACATTTTTTTATTCCAGCCGCGTTCCCAATAAAAATATGAAAACCAAAACAAAGGTCACCGCGGAGGCCAGACACGTTGTCGCCAAGTGTGGCATTAAGTTTGGCCGAACCGGGGATATTATCGCAACAATATAATGGAACTTATTTCGTAGCAGTTTTTATTGTTTATCGTGGATTTATCGGTGGCACGAAATTAATTTTAAGATGAAACTGTTCTATTTTAATAATAACTAGCTTCTGCCAGCGACTTCGTCCGCGTGGAATAGTGGTGCTCCGCTCCTATTGGTCTTAGCGTAATGATATATAGCCTATAGCCTTTCTCGATAAATGGACTATCTAACACTGAAAGAATTATTTAAATCGGACCAGCGGTTCCTGAGATTAGCGCGTTTAAACAAAATGACAACATTTCCCTTCACTGCTCTGCTCCTATTGATTGTAGCATGATGAAAAGTATACTATAACCATCTCAGGAGTATAACAAATAATTGTACCAAGTTTCGTTAAAATCCGTCGAGTAGTTTTTGTTTCTATAGAGTTTATACAGACAGACAGACAGACAGACAGACAAAAATTTTACTGATTGCATTTTTGGCATCAGTATCGATCCCTAATCACCCCCTGATAGTTATTTTGGAAATATATTTCATGTACAGAATTGACCTCTCTACAGATTTATTATAAGTATAGATAGAAGATGAAATATAGTATCTATGTATCTGAGGAAAACTACGAAATATTTTTTAAATATAATCTCTCTTAGTAAAGCCACATATATTTTCTGATTTCATTGAATTAGTATTACTGCTGCTATTTGCTACTGTTTATTCCCCAATAATTAATAGGTAATACAGGCTTTAGGACTTGCCGACCTCCCAATATATCTTTTCTACTAGTTAAGATCTAATACATCCAGGATTGGGGCTAGTCAAACATAATACGGGTACCTTAATTTGAATAATTAAAACCACATTCACGTAAGTACCTACCTTCTTCATTTGCCTAAAAAGCTGATACTAATTTACCTTAATGACTATGATGAAATATCTACCGATATATGGACGGTACACTGATATTGAGAACCGCAAACAAAACTTTCTTTGATCTTGGTTTCAGTCAAAAGACTTGTTAAAAGCATTGATTGGACTAGTAGACCTGAATTGGTGCGACCACATTTTAAAACGGGTCGGGATTTCATTTTAGTTGGCAATAAGAAGTTAAATATACTTTATTAATTTATTTACAAACTCTTTAAAACTATCAAAACCTAATGCGATAGCTAGAACTAATTAAATAAAGGTTTGATGAAGGCTGCAGGACGTTTGAAAGAGATTCCGCGCCCCCGGAATAGAAAGGGCTGAGGAAGGAACATGGATGGGTTTTAGTCAGTAAGAGTCTGACACTAACGGCGGGACTAATTTGATGATTTCCCATCCGATAAAAGAAAATGATTAATGAATAAATACCTACAAGTAAAGTCGAATATTATACATACTTTATCTTATTTTAACAAAAATGTAATGTTCAAACTAAAATTATATAAAATCAAACTGTGGGGCTTACAATGTGGGTATAAATAAATAATGTTATAAATTAAATGGATAAATAAATATAATAGTTTGTCTTTAACGTATTGGACCTACTAATTAACATTTGGATCACTGTTTGTATATGAAGCAAAATAGTCAATCTCATAGATATGGGATTCAAAACCTAAATCAACACTATTGAGTCTTTTCATCATCATCAGCCTATATATTGTCCCACTTCTGGGCACAGGCATCTTCTCATACAGAGAAGGCGTGAGCATTTATCACCACGCTTGCTCAGAGCGGGTTGGTGATTTCAGACTTTTCCTTCCAATGTTTTCCTACAGCCTAATTTATTCTTTAAAAATAACCATAAAAGTCCAGTTTTCATACCTTAGAGCTTTTTATGTGAAAACATCAGGGGCCCAATGACCTTTCAAGCCGTTGTAATGAAGGTTTTTTATTGTGTTTGCCTTGTTTGGCACTAGAAGTCGAGTCCTGGTATTTACTGTTCGAGCTCTTGAGCAAGACTAATAAAGTTGCCGGGCCAAGATTCCAATTTGAACTCATAAGTACCTATTTATATTTTTAGTGCTAAAAAGGCAGGCCTATTTTTTGTTGTTAATATTCTGTAGATTTGCGACCTAATTTGGAAACGTCTATAGTATTTTTTTAATAGTAATTATATCTCTCTGTTTGTAAAGCTGTCACGTTGTTTAACGAAACGTTTTAAGAAAAATAATATGGTAATTCTATAAGTACCATACTTTTATCTAAAGCTGAAGAGTTTATTTGTTTGTTTAAACGCGCTAATCTCAGGAACTACTGATTCGATTTGAATAAAATATTTCAGTGTTAGTTAGGCCATTTATTAAGGAAGGCTATAGGCTATATATCATTACGCTAAAAACAACAGGAACGGAGCACTACTAGTCGCGGGCAGAAGCTAGTATAATATATGAATCATATGGTACTGGTAGTGTTAAAGCGCTAAAGCGTTTCTTCCCCAAGTTTTTATCTTAGGGAAGGAACGGGATTTTTAATAGAAAGGCGTAGAATTATTGTGATTGACGTAGTTTCCTCATGGTGTGAGTGAAAACTCGGAAGCAGCCAGTTGGTTCTTGAATACAGTCATATCTCAAAAACTCTAACTTTTCCTAGTAGATAAACACATTTTCCCAGAATTACTTCGATCAAATTGATCCCTTCAATCTATAAAAAGGTCCATGTATAACAATAAGTTCCTCACGAGCCGATGTGTCGTAGATACAAAAAGAACTACTCGCTATTTTATAGTCGCGTCCCACTTCTCATCAGATGGATCAATCTACTTAGCATTAACTTCCTAATATATCTCGTCTCTTGAACAAAAACAAATTTATGGGCGCCAGTAAAATTTCGCTTCTGGATCCCTTTTCCCTTATTGGTAAAGGGTGTGTACAGTAGCTTGCAAAATTTATACACAGCCACTGAAATTTAAAATACATAGTAAAATGAAGATTACATCAGTTTTTCAATGTTGTTAAATTTTACGGCATTTGCAACTTTTGGATTCTGTTTTGTAAAAAATAGTACTACGTGCGCCCTATTCTGAAATTATAGTTACATTCTGAAGTGATACACTAAATTAAGCTTCTACGTTTAATTAACTCAATTAGCACTAATATTACACTTTATTTACGGTAAGGTATACTTTTGTAATTCGTTAGTATGTATGAAGAATGAATAAACAACTCAATAAAGTCTAAACAATAATTCACATGCTAAAAACCTAAGCAAAATATAAAAAGGCCATCTACAAGACACAAGAGTCTATTTCCTCCAGGAAATTAAACAGAGCACTCGCCACCAATCTGAGGAAAAGTTCCGATTGGAAAAATATATATATCAAGGAAAAGATACCGTGTCTTGTCACGCACGCTCCACATATGACTTTTATTTTTCCCCTTTTCAAAGTATGAAGAATTCTTCTACAATAAAATGCTTTAAAGTCACGTGAAATGTAGACCTAGCCCCCGGGGAGCTTCACAAATTACAACGAACAGTATTTGATTCTGGTTGCGAAAATAGACGTTCCTTTTTTGCATGTTCAAAATCTTAAACCATTTGAAATATGACTGGGCTTATAGAAACAATAAAACATTTCAAGAATAATCCTGAAAGCTAAGAAACGGAATTGAATCGAATGTCTCGGGATAAAGTATAATAGTATAAGTACCAAAATTATATTTAATTTTTTTAAGCAATTTTAGAAGTGCTAGGTACTATTTTTTTTTAATATTCTTTATATTTTTTTGTACATTATAAACTAAGCAAGCAAACACAACCACCTGATAAGCTCATAGCAGTCATCACGTGCTATATTTAACAAATAAAATGTATAATTTTTAGTTATAATTTTATTTGAAAGGATTTTTGACATTGTTTCAGATGAAGATTGAAGAAATTCATCGAAATGGTGGAGAGACAGACAGTCGAAACTTCAAACTTATGATGGTGGCACACCTCAAAATCATAGTTCCAAGATAGAAAAAACACAACCATCTCGTATTAACAATACACCAAGAAAGTCTGAAGACAGTGTATATCATATGATCTAAATGCCTTATTTAAGAGAAGAGTGCGCTGCCTTCAGGCGCCGACTATGTTTGACTCGACCAAAGGCGCACTACTCGTAGCGCCATCTTTATCCAACAGCTCCTGTTGGCTAAACGGCAAGGGCTGGCCCTCCACATTCCCAGCACCAGCTGATATTTTAAAAGCATTCTTCATATTTGCCCTTTCTATGTCAATTGTGTTTGGAAACTTGGTTCTTATCTGCGTTTTGAATAATAGGAGGTACATTAAGTATATTGATAATCAGGTACGTATCTATGGCATATTTTACTAGCATCGTTGTTTCATATACGATTTATTATTGCTCTATAAAACAGTTCATACAATATTTTAAACTCGACATAATTCCACCAATTGTCAATTAATACTTTAAATTAATAAGTTAACTTTTCAAATATAATTTGCTTTCATGATTTTCTTTGAAGCTTCTTCTTGATTTTCGAACCACCAATTACAATAAAACCTCGATTGTGTCTGAATAATTGCCTGTCAGATAATAACAATGTTAAGCTTCTGAGTAATGGTGTAATATTACTAGGTTCTACCTAAGTTATTTGGCATCATAAGACATCTTTCTCGGTCATTAATTCACAATGATAGTTCTCAACGAAAATAATTTATGTGGTGCCATATTTTACAGCCAAGATACTTACTGACCTCGCTCGCATTGAACGATTTATTCACGGGAATCTTGATAGCTCCAGTGGCACTCCTGCCGGCTTTGTACAAGTGCTGGCCATACGGAGAGATATTCTGTCAAATACAGGTAAGTTACTCAAAGAATACAATTCCATTAGTTGTTCTGAAGTTGCCTACTTTCTTTTAGTTTTTATATTGCTTTTAAATCATCTGGATAGTTCTCTCTTATTTTATAGAGAATAGCGTGGTAAACAAAACTTTAGTCCTAAAAGTCTTGCAGTGCAACTAATAAGCATAAATGAAATGAGTACACTAAAATTAGTTTGCTATCAAAATTTTGCGAGAGTTTCTTAATTTAGTTAGAGCTAGGCGGAGTTACGAGGTCCTTGCAAAACTTTGTTTAAACAAGAGATGAAGAGAAAATGAGTAAAGTTGCCTCTAAGAAAAAAGTTTGCATTTCGCAAAGCAAAGTTAAATGGTAATCGGACGTCAAGGATAAATAATATAATACTGCATATAATGGAATATTAAAAAATTATGGAAGCAAAACAAAAGTAAAGATCAAGATGTTTACTGAAGAAATCGATCTAAAGATTCTTTATACTAACAATATAAACTTTGGAAAAGGGTAATTGTTGACGCTCCGAAGAAGCGGCGAGCCGTGAACAATAAAATTGCTAAAACTTCTATGAAAGCACATAATGCGGCATCAGCTAATGGTTTTTAGTGACCGTGCACAAAGTAAAAATGAAGTTTAAGCTTTGTAGGTTACCAGACGCTTGCTGACTTGTTATTCCTTTTACGAAGTGGCCCTTTTGTTTCGTAGATCAAGGCTGTTTAGATGCCCAGCCATGTTTCGTCATCTTTGACGTGCCTTGTTTCATAATGTTATTCGTAGGTATTAAAACAATGTTGTTTATTTCAGGCTCTCCTGCGTGGAGCCGTGAGTCAACAAAGTGCGGTTATATTAGTCTGCATGGCTATCGACAGATATTTGTATTTGTTGCACCCGGACACCTATCACAAACATTCGAGTAAAAAAGTGAGTACGATATCGTTATAACATTGTTTATTCGTCAGCTAGTCATGTTGTATTCATTTGTTTTTAAATATAAAATTCTGTTGATATGTGTTTTATATTTCTTTTTTTTTATTATTCATTCTGAATGTATTGCAAAATTACTTATATTAACAACTAGTTACTACTAGTGTTTCCCGTCGTTTCACCAGCGTCCTGGGGTATTATATTATCAAGCCGAAGAGTTTGTTTGGTTGAACGGGTTCGGTATCTCAGGAGCTGCTGGTTCGAATTGAAAAACAATAATATGTTGGAAAGTCTATTTATCGAGGAAGTCTTTAGGCTATAGAACATCACGTTACATCTAGAAACGAAGCATTAATAAAAAAATGCATAAAATCAAAATATATATTTAAACATTGATTCAGTGAAAACAAAACAAAAGAACATTCGCATTTATAATAATGATTAGTTATGATGAGGATTTTGATAGCATACCTTGAGAAAGAATATTGTAATTGTGAAGAAATAAATTGTACGTACCTATATGACAAACAAGGTTTGTGTTCACAATGTAACTTTAAAATATCTGATTTATTTCACAAACTTTCCTTTCGAGAGCTTTGGTAGTGGACACAATAATCTTTCTTTCGAAATCTCTCTTTGAGCGGCTTAGGAAGTTGCCTCAAGTATCGGGACAAAACTTACTTAGGTGCAAAGGGTAGCTGAGTACGTGTTTAAAATTAACTCTTTCGTGCCTAAAAATAAGGCGTATCGTATAATTTATTAGGTTTATGTTAAAACTTTAAGTGTTTTGTAAGTAAGAATAAAGCTGACTTTAAAGGGTTTATTTGTTTATACTACGTTATTTATCTTACGTTCTGATATTTAGTATACCTACAGTAAAATGAGCTACAGCTAATATACGAGAAACCCCTACTGGGCAAATTATTAAAGGCCTTATATTATTCAAAAAGTTGATTTTAATTAGGTTCCAAGGATAGACCATCAGTTCAATTCATATTTTTAAGAGTAAGAAAGTTCAAGGTCACCTTAGGACTTTATTTTAGAGGGTCAAGGGTTTTCGTAATTTTATGTGTTCAAAGTTCAATTTAGCTGTAATTGTAATTGAATCTAGGTTTCATTCAGCTTCCTATCCATTTTCAAAATCACAATCTCATATATTTTTTTTACTTTCTTTGTAAGCATACCTATCACTTATGACATTTATAAGATTGAAATTAAATCGAAATTGTAGTGAAAAATGGAATGAATTGGATTTTCACTATCTACAATAGCAGCAGTGTGGCGATATTATTTGAGAATATTAAAAAAAAAAACTTTTATAAAACATTCATATCATATGAAAGGAAAAGCTTAGGCATTAAAATATTCGTCCACGTCGCTTTCAGCAGGAAACGTGACTAAAAAGGCTTGCGAAAAATAGGTCAGTTCTCTGGTCACGTGAGGAGTCGACATATTAGATAAATTATTCATTTTATACATGTTGTATTTCCAACTACACTAAGTTACAAAAAAAACGATTAATATGTCCTATCCCATTCTGCCAGCTTTGTCAAAAAAAAAGAATTAAAAATACACTACACACTAAATACACGTCTGCACGATGTAGCGTTTAAATGCCAGATCAAAATATTCTCCAATAACCTTTAAAAATATGTTTTTTTTTGACGTGCCATAAATTTTCCCAATATTGCGATGTGTCCTGATGATTTATTTCTGTTTCCACAGGGTTGCGTTCTGGTAATAAGTATAACTTGGATACTATCAGTTTCACTGTTCGCTATCATGGTATTACCGAGGTCTGGGTACTACTTCAACTCAACTGGACTTATGGCTTGCGATGTTTTCCATAGCAGAGTGGCTTTCAGGCATGTGGTTTATTTATATTGCTCTGCCGTTTTATAGTCTTATCTTATCTATGTATTTAATTTTAACAGAACTTGCATTTTAAAAGTTATACGATTGATTAGATACACTATGGAATTTTTAAATGAAATTAAAAGATCCAATCCAATTATTGAAACCAAGATTTGTTTAAGTTATCTTTTTAGCTGGTGTGCAATAATAATATTTTTTTTATTTTATATTCTTTGGAAAATGTATAATGTACCTACATATTATTATTATTGCTTCTTTTTAAGAATATTAATTGTTTTTTTCTTCCTTAGGATCTTGTCTTGCTGCGCATACTACTTCCCCACAACTATGGCGTTGATGTACTGCTATGGTTCTGGGTTTCACGTCAGCAAAACTAGAGGAAAATATGATCCAGAACCATTGAGACCCAATGGAGTGCCTGTACCTTGTGCGAAAACATCGCATAGCGAACATGAAGTAGTGGTAAGGATTATTCGAAGAATTTGTATATATAAAATGAAATATGAAGAAAATAATTTCGTCATTGAATATCCAATTAGACCAAAATATGGTGGTAACGATAAGCTCAGATTTTTAGGGTTCCGTAGTCCGACAAGGAACCCTTATAGTTTCGCTCTGTCCGTCTGTCTGTCTGTCTGTCTGTCTGTCTGTCCGCGGCATAGCTCCGTGGTTTTTGTTATTAGAAAGCTGAAATTTGGTATGAATATGTATATTGATTACGCCGAGAAAGTGGTAAAATAAAATTTTGAAAAATATATTTTTTTAGGGTAGCTCCCAAACATGTAAAGTAGGGATGAATATTTTTTTTCTCGCGTACCCCTTCGTGTGGGGTATCATTAGATAGGTCTTTCAAAAATATTATGGGTGTGTGAAGACCATTTTTCAGTTAAGCGAGCCATTTGCGAAATATCTAGATTTTAAGTGAAAATTTTTGTTCGATACGAGTTACCCCCCCCTCTAACTTTTGAATGGCTGTACCTAGAAATGTGAAAAAAATCACAGTCGTAGTACATGTAATGAAATTACAAGGAAAACTATCACGGCTAAGTAGGCTTAACCGGTTACAGAGCTATAGTCGACTAACTAACTCCTATTACGGAACCCTACTGCGCGTGTCCCGACACGCACTTGGCCGGTTTTTTTTTAAATATATTTTGTAAGGTTTTTGATTCATGTGCGATACGAGTGTCAATAGGTATACCTAGTACCAGTTATCAAAAACATAATTTAATTATAAAATACCAATATTATTCCTAGAAATTCTAAAGGAAACAATATCTGCGACATTAAATATTTATTTCCCTAAGCAGGTCACGTAGCGTATATTCATAATTTACGAGTGTACGAGTACCTTGGTTGGCGTATCAGCAATATATCTACATCTTACAAATAAGATTAAATACAATAAGCATTCGTTACACAGATAAAGTTACTTTTATAAATCAGGATGATAAATAAAATCTCGCTCACGATGTAATTGTATCAGACAGAATAAAATTATCCCCTGTGCTTCATTCTTTCCTATCTTTTTTCAAAACTTCGTTACCAATTTACTGGAGTTATGATATATTGTCTTTCTTTTTAAGTATGGCTGACGCTTCCTCGACTTCATTGATTTAAGTGCCACGTCCTCGCCGGGTTCTATTATATCGAGTGCAACATTAGTCCTACAATCACGACTATTGCTTGTTAAATCATGATTTAACAGTTGGTTTTTAATTCAGTTTTTTATTTCATAACCATCCGAGATAATTTTGTCATTTCAAAAATAGTAAATTAAGATTAAAAAACCAGCTGAAAGTAAGATGTTCATATTTGATGATGTCATGATTTTGTATCAATAAAATAAAACATCACGTACATTAGTAGTTGTAGTGTAGACACACCATTAACCCAACTACAAAAGAAGATAATTTAACGGCTTTTCCATACAAATCGTGTACCAACTAAACTATCCACTAAGCTCAAGCTCAAGCTCCTACATTCAATAGCAAACATTATTATGCAACATGTTGATAATATAATTCTCTTCGGACAGATCCAAGCCCCAGTAAGGCCACACAGTGTGAGTACATCACGTACTATGGCAGCGATGTCATTAGGTTTCATCGTTATGGTCACTCCGGCTACTATTCAGGAAGTGGTTGCGGCTTGTACCGGCTGCAAGGTATGGATTTCTGCTTTGAAATTGTTTGAAACTAATATAATTTTTAGTATGTCAGTCAGTCTGTTGTATCATCATCGAAATGTTTTCTTCCAAATTTTAAATAATGATTATTATGGTCGAGTTGACCATTAGACGAAAACTAGTCCATATATAGAGTCTGCATATACTTCACCATTTCATATTATGACCGTGCTAGAAACGTGTCAGGAAAGAAACAAAGCAACACTGCTTGGCGGCAGATGATTTTATGGCACTAATACATCCCCAGATAAGCTCTTTAACAAAAAGCTTTAATATTATTACTAATATATATCAGTCGTCGATGGGGTACATAACAGTGTTCATCTCAGCGTCATTTACTAAACATGGCAATTACCAGTTTCTATGAATATTCGCCTAACCAAGGAAAAAGTGCTTGAACCGGCTTTCCCTTTGAAAATGTTACTTTCACTAATGAATAATAACGAATGCCTTTGGATAATAATGAGAGGGAAAATAATACAACTGTGCGTTACCATTTTTATTTGAGCTGGGTTTCGTTGATTAATTGAATTTACTAACATTTGTCTTGTTTTGATCCAATTGTTTCGTTTTGTAATTCATATTTATGACATTCACAGCAAATTTTGTGAGTATTTTAGGTTTAACTTGCTAAAAAAAATGTTGATAAATTTGTTTTATTTCATTCAGGTACCACCTTCCTTGGACTTCATTGTTACATGGTTGGCGTTGAGCAACAGTTTTTGGAATCCCTTCCTGTACTGGCTATTAAATAGTCACTTTAGGAGGATTAGTCATGAACTGCTACAGTATTACGTAAGTGTTTGCCAAGTTTTATTTAGTCTTGGTGGTAATATTTTTAATCATAATTTAGGTATTTATACGAGTGTATTGGATTATTTACATTATTTTATCTTTCTTTCGTAGTCAAATTTAAGTTTAGTATTGAAAAATATACCTACCTATATTTTATCTGATTGTCATCTTTGTTTATGGAGTAATTAAATCAATTTTTTTTTTAGGTGTATAAGAAACTTTGCTGTTCTCTTTATAATTCGAATTTAATTTAGCTAGAACAATCAGCAAAGTTAAATTTAACAGAATCTGTCCTGACACTTTTTTTTCTACAGGTGTGCTGTCGGAGATCAAAATCTTTCCCGAGCTACGAAAAACCTACAACAGGGTGTTGTGGGTCCCCTGTCACATCTGATGGTTTACATTCAAAAGGAGAATTTGAAGGCCTTGGAGAAAAATATTGGGGCGAAATATTAGAACGTACTGTATCGTCATCATCCCTTCATGCTATTCAGAAAGCATGCCATCGAGATCCACTCAGATGCTCTGGATCCTTCAAAGGCTGCTCAAGTAGTACTTGTAAACAAGACCCCAGATTCTTCGATGGCTATGGCCCAAATGATTACAGACAACTCGACAGATCAGCCTTTCAAATTGAATCTTGTTCACGTCAGTGTAGGTTGAAGAACTCTGACATGTGCCTATTTAGACCAAATCCCGGTTTGGAATGTGGACGATCACGTTCCAATTTAAGTTTAGATGAGGGCAATTTCAATAAGACTTGTAATGGTAGGCATCCGGAGTTGTGAGAGTTCCGAAACTGTCCGGTTTTCGGGCATAGAAGTAATAGCATAAGTATGTACCCAGGAGTGGAACATTTTAATTCAAATATTAAGTGGAAGTTTGATGATTCGCCTGGTGTTGATGACGACATGCAAAATTTAGAACATAACCTCGATAGGATACGCAGTTTAAGTCACGAGAGGAGTTTCAATGCCTATGGACTAAAAGAGAACGATAATTTATTGGAAGTTGAAGTGAATGATATAGTAGAAGACGATTCAGATGAAAACAAAGACTACGGTAATGGTTGTGTTCATGACGTTCATGATGAAAAAAGTGAATACAGTGCTCATAAATTCTCTCGTAACTCATCGCTATCTAATAGAGAACTTGACGTCATTAAAGAGAGCTCCAGGAGCTCTAGTGACACTGAAGTGACGTTAACGCGATGACTTCCGAGGGTTACCTTTGATAAAGCGGTAAATGTTGTTCATTTGGATTTATCCCCGGAACATAGACACCAATGTAAGCAAAAGTGTATATCGTCAGTTAAAAGACATCCTTAGTTGTTTGATGGTTTAGAAGAGAAATATTAGTTTTAAGTACATGTGGACCAGTAGCTTCGGGTCTGATTTCTGTAAATGATTCAATAGTGTGTGAATGTGGTTTATGGACGTTGAGAAACAATTGTGCCAACATTATAGATGTAGAACTTTGTGATCTCCATCTACCTCTTTAGGAGACACGAATGGTTTTGTGTAAATAATTTTCCCTGAAGAATAGTATATTGTATAACGTTAATATTTATACTGCGTATGAATAGATACCGAGTGTTAACAAGAAGTTTTAGTATCAAATCAAGTAAAGGAAGTTTTGTATTTTTTGTAATAGTGGATCGGCGAAAATAATTATGAAATTATACTTATACATTATAATAAAATAAATTTTGTGTATTTCTAATTTTAATGTCGTATAAAATTAGTTGGACTACTTACTATATTTCTTTATGACTTAATGTATTAAACTTTCACTGATACAAATGTGAATTTATTCCGTATGTAAATAATAATAAGACTGTTTGAAGGGAAATTCTTAAAGTTATTCAGATCGCACAATACTTTTCTTCTATACATAATGGAGTATTAATAAATAAACATTGTTGATGTCTACTTAAATGTTAAATCAGCAAACGGAGAGAAAATAAATTGTTTGTATAAAACTTTGTTTTTTATTTCATTTTAATCTGAATACAATAAATACAAGTAGGTTTCATTTAATTCGAAATTTGGATGAAATTTGCATACTTTAGTTATAAAATAACACGCATAATAAAATAATAAGACAATTAAATGCATCGATATTTCACTTACCACTTACATGAGTCACAACACAGAATCCAGAAGGTTGTGTTGTAAAGCAAGTTTCCAAGAAACAATCCTGACTATTCCATTTAGTTTGTGCCTCCCTACGATCCAACTGGTTGTTAGTAAGATGAGAACAATCAGACATGCGAGTAACTCTAACATAAATTAACCATCCCGATACTCTTTAGGGTTCCGTAGTCCGACAAGGAACCCTTATAGTTTCGCCATGTCCGTCTGTCTGTCTGTCTGTCTGTCCGCGGCATAGCTCCGAGGTTCTTGATACTAGAAAGCTGAAATTTGGTATGGATATGTATATTGATTACGCCGAGAAAGTGGTAAAATAAAATTTTGAAAAATATTTTTTTTTAGGGTAGCTCCCAAACACGTAAAGTGGGGATGAATATTTTTTTTCTCGCGTACCCCTCCGTGTGGGGTATCGTTAGATAGGTCTTTCAAAAATATTATGGGTGTGTGAAGACCATTTTTTGGTTAAGCGAGCCATTTGCGAAATATCTAGCTTTTCAGTGCAAATTTTTGTTCGATACGAGTTACCCCCCCCTCTAACTTTTGAATGGCCGTACCTAGAAATGTGAAAAAATTCACAGACGTAGTACATGTAATGAAATTACAAGGAAAACTATCACGGCTAAGTAGGCTTAACCGGTTACAGAGTTATAGTCGACTAACTAACTCGTACTACGGAACCCTACTGCGCGTGGCCCGACACGCACTTGACCGGTTTTTTTTTGGATTCATATAGATAACTCATTCATCATAACTAATATTAAAAATGCGAAAGTGAGTTTGTTTATTACACTTTCATGATAATATATCTGAATAGATTTTTATGAAATTTGGTACGGAGATAAGTAAGTGGAGATAGGTTATAGGCTACTTTTTATCCGGGTGCATTAAATACTTTTGGACATGGGTAAAACCGCGGGAATCAGCTACTCATTATATTTATACAATTAGATGTTTAAATTCGAAGCTCACGTCCAAATACTAGCTACTAAATTGGTATTATTAAAAAAATAATAACAACAGCAGCCTACCCTGATTACGTCAAAGAGTACACCGAAATGTTGCCCTTAATTTTCAAAAAAGCCCTTTGTTATGTAATGTTCAATAAACTACACAGTAAATAAAAACAGTCAGTATGAACGCCAGTGTAAAACAATAACACAGCAGTGTAACTAAACTAGTTCACGAATGATGTTTGGTTTACGGCAATTTTTATGGGCAGACTACGGGTTTACAGCCTATAGCGAACGCCTAAGCGATAGTAAGCGTGTTGATGTTTGGGACTTTACACCGGGGCTTATCTTGTGGACCTGTCATCAGTATCGTTATCACACAGTTGTGCAAGGTTGCGATTTGTGAAGCGGGTACTTTGGAGTATAATCAATTAAGGCCAAATTCACCAACAGGTCGTTATAATCGGCCCGTTAAACGAAAGCGTTTTTTAACCACGAAGCGGGAATTTTAATGGTCACAATTCTTACCTAACTCAAAAGGCACATAACCAAACCTTAAAATATTGTATGCATGGTCGAGGGTGAGCTTGTTCGACAGAGCCCCGCTTCGCGGGACTACTACTTATGGGTGGTTTGTAAAAAAATAACCACTTCTAACCTAACGTGTTCGAGTCGGGGTGCCCTAAAGTCTAGATTGCATACAGTTTCTCGTGGTAACAATAGTTGAGGGTGGCAGGTGTATAGGGTATAAAGCGAAGGAAAAAAAAAGTTACTATAATATTTGTTTAATCATAACATAGCAACACATAGGTAAATGTTACATCTTATTTCAGTTTTAAGCTAGTGGGAGATTTTCTAAATTATATTAAAAGTTACTTATAGATTTATGAATATTATGTCAAATGTGCACTCTAGGAAATGTTCATTATATCATAATTATGAAAATAGGTAAAATGAAATTATATCAGCCATTTATTATCTCAACTGATCGTTATATTAAACAAAAGTATATTAATTGAAATTAGGTCAAGTGAACGTTAGATTTTTTTTATTATATCACGCCGTTACACACCCGTGTCAATCCAAAGGAACAACAGTAACGCCTAAATAAATAATGTACTCCATTATCGTCCCTTATAAGTAAGTTAAAAAAGATTTAACTCAAGTTACCGATACAAGTGTGCTGTTTCTTTGATAGCATATTATGTGGCACTGCCATAAGAAAGAAATTCACAGTACTGATTTCTATTTCTTAATAAGGAGGAGCTCGTGGCTAAGTAACAGCCGCACGGTTCGACCGATCAAAGGTTAAGCTGCGGTTGGCGCGGCCGGTCCGTGGATGGGTGACCATCTTTGTCATAGCGAGACTCCTCCGTGCCTCGGAAAGCACGTTAAGCTGTTGGTCCCGGCTGTCATTTGTAGAACTTTGACAGTCGTTACGGGTAGTCAGAAGCCAGAAAGTCTGACAACCAGTCTTACCAAGGGGTATCGTGTTACCTGGTAAACTGGGTTGTGGAGGTCAGATAGGCAGTCGCTCCATGTAAAACACTGGTACTCAGCTGCATCCGGTTAGACTGGAAGCCGACCCCAACGTAGTTGAGAAAAGGCTAGGCAGATGATAATGATTTCTATTTCTAAATACTTTATAATTTGGGCTGTAATACTTACTATTAGTATTGCTTTCTATTACCTCAAACCTTATTATACTATATACCTTATTATCTCAAAAATATTAAATTGTTTTTAAATATTTTTTTATAAGTTGTTCGTAAAACACTACAAATTAAAAGCCTGAAACTAAAACAATAAACAAAAACAAAGGTGACGATGATTTGAACTTTACTTATTGCAAAAACATTAACACGCTTGCAATGTAAAATTTTCTTCAGCAATTACGTCGCGTTTTGTGTTCAAGACATAATAATCTGTCACAATTTACAAAAAGGATGTTTTTTATGTTCTCACCGAGGCGTATTTAGTCAGGAAATTATAACAAATGGTTGCAGCGTAGACACGGAAAATCGTTAGCGTGAAATACGTGTGCCGTGTTTTATTGTCACTGTATTAAGACTAACTGAGTTCCACGGCGTTTCGTGTCGTTGTCATTTTGAATTTTAATGTGAGTAGAGACGATTTAATTTGTCTCAGCATCTGCACTGAGGTTTTTACCTAAAAATTAAGGCTGCTTTATACATTTGGCAACCTCATTCTATTTAGAATTTTTATGTAAGTTTTATATAAAATGAAAAATAGTTAATAATTATTTTAAACTATACATCTTTCAATTTAAAATAAGAAAAACCCTATTATTTAAAGTTAGTACTTACATAGATTTTTTTTAAGTTACTTCCCCGTTGTCATTTTCTTTTGTAAATCTACCGGGCATAATCATTTTATGATTAAAGCCTTTTATCAAAAAAAGATTTTTAAAAAGGTACAAGGTACAGGTAAACACATCATGATCATTAGCCTATTTAATATCCTTCTAATGGGTAACCAAGGCCTCTTTTTATACAGGGATGAGGGAAGGCATTGGTCACCACGCTTGCTGAAGGCGGTTGGCGATTTCAAACTTTTTAAGTCCAGGTTTCCTCACGAGGTTTTTCTTTACCGTTAGTCAATGGTATCAAAGTAACACTAGAAAGTTAGTACTTGCCAGGTTTCTAACCCGCACACGAGATGTAGGTGCCATTACTACGACTTTTTACCTTTAATAATTTCATAATAAACCAAATAAGTTCATCGTAAGATTCTTAAGACTTAAGATTCTATCATCCACTACATTTAATACAACAAAATGTTGACACTCATCTCAGAGTTTCGTCTATACAGCGAATATACCTCATAACTAAGACGAAATACTTCCTTCATATTCTTACTATCCCACAAAATAATTCTATTGGTATACAATACTGGAACTCCCAAATAATATCCTCCCATAATTCTCCCCTTATTATAACACGTACGGACAGACGGATCGTTTTACAATACACAGTATAACAAATGATATTATTATTTTATGTGAGTCCCAGACTCGGTCACACTGAATGTTCAAGACGTGACCTGTATGGCTAAGGGGTATAATCTTACCCCATCGCCAATGTGTAGGTATGTGATATCCCCGCAGAATGTAACCCTTGTTAATAGAATTACATTCATGAGATATTCATTGACTTCAGATGCGCTTTTCGTTTGGAGCTGGAAATTTTGTTTTGTTTTTAGTTGTACTGTGGCTCGTCTTTTATATCTCGGGAATGCAGGCAAAGTTTTTGAAAAAATGTACCTATTATTTTTTTAAATTTCAGGTAAGCTAACAGCTACCTATTTTAAAATACTCGATGGCTCAACTCTATAAGAAACAAAAATCAGCATTTGTAATAATGAAATGCAATAAATTTTCACATTTTATTATTTAATCGATTTCGAATTTAAAACATTTAAGTTTGCTAAAGAAAACATCGGGTGATGATCGGATCTCATTCCATTATCTTTTTCTTTCCACTAAATTCAGAATAGGTTTCTAAATTTTCTTAGAAAAAATTTAATGTAAATACCAAAACATTAATGTCAGTAGAATCAATATATCATTAATAATAATTATTCTCTCGGTTCGAGAATTCGAATTTATGACTGAAATAAAAGAAAAATTAATATCCAATAATTCAAAAATGCTTTTGCCTTCACATAATAGGAGGAACGTTCAGGTATGGAATCTCATAGTGAAGAGATTTCGTATTACACAGTGCAATGATTCGCGGGAAAATAATAAGTACCATTTTGTATGGATCGGTAAACTAATTGAATACAATATTGAATGGGTGTATAGTAGATAATAAAATATATATTCATGAAAGGTATTGTTTCATGTATGATAGAGGTGGACATTTTTTTTTAATTTAGTTACTATTTTTTTAAGAACTAACCGATCTTTGTGAGATCCAAGATCTGAATGCCATTAGGTAACATAATAATCGGAATTCAAATAGGTTTAGTAAAGAAATATATTTATAACAAGTAACAAAATATTCAGTAAGCATACAGTGCAATCTGCAGAAAAAAAACATATACCTGTACCTATATAAACGAACCTACAAAATCATCAAATATAATTATTATAAAGTACCAAGAAAAACTTAACCTAAATACGAACTTCATAAAATTGAAAGCGGTTGTAATGAAATAAAAAGTAATTAAGGACTGAACATAAAAACTCTATTCAAAAGATACTCAGTCGCCTCACTAGAGGCTATAAATATATAAATCTGTTTATTTATCCAACGGT
Source organism: Pyrrhia umbra (assembly GCA_963891755.1). Taxonomy (NCBI): domain Eukaryota; kingdom Metazoa; phylum Arthropoda; class Insecta; order Lepidoptera; family Noctuidae; genus Pyrrhia; species Pyrrhia umbra. The sequence continues at coordinate 9,758,250 of OY982925.1, forward strand.
AATGGCTCTTAGTCCCGCCGAGGAAAACTATTCCCGGAAAGCCCTCTTGTATTCACTTTTTTCTGTCCTTTTTCAACCGAAACGTGAAACGAACGCTACTGAAAGAAGTGTAATATTTCACTAGTCTACCAATAAATTACTGGTTCTTTCCAAATCGATACTGCATTGATAAATTAATATAGTTTTGGTAATATTTTCGTTTACCATTATTGATTTATGGCCGGTTGTATCAAACTTCACATCATTTATCCTTATATGGGATAAATTATTTATATACTTTTGTCATTTTTTATATTATCAAAATGAATCACTAAATATACACAAAAAATATAAAATAATAGCAAAATTATAGCGTTATGACAGATCTTGAATGACAGTTCCTCAGTTTCGCGTAGGTATATGGTTTCAAATAGATGTTAATGTTTTATTTGCGTAAAATATAGGTCCCTATACCGATGAAGTTAACTTTTATGCATCAGTACAGTTTATTTCGTAATTTAAAAATATAACACCTTTCACATAATTCATGTAAGATTTCAGCAATAGCTAATAGACAAAAAAAACTGTGTCAAAAAATAAGTGTACCTTATAAAAAAATATAGAACATTTTGTTCACTACGCTCACAATATACTGCCCAATCTGATTATTTGGTGATAAATTGAATCATTGTAAAAACCTTCCTCACATTACCTTGTATCTATAAAAAAAAAAAAAAAAAACTATGTAAGCTTCCACAACACAAAGTACATATTACTCACCCTTGACTGTTAATATTTAAACACAATACACAATAGAATATCGAACACTTTTTTTTTAACACCCACCTTGTTATAATAGCACAAAGCACTGAACACTACTACGCCTTAATATTCAATATTATTGGTCTACTCGACGTCCGTACGTCATTGCTGGGATCGAGCAGAATACCAGCGTCAGGTATAATACCTGACACATGCTGAGCTGGACTCCCATTCGGTGCAAACTTAAGACACACTGCACCACACCGTCATTTTATTATTGTTAATTTTCTGCCGTACTACCGTCAAATTTGCCACTTTCAAAATTTATATGTTCTTATAGTTTGTTTTATTTTATTTGTCTTTATGTTGTGATATGTTATTATTTTTTTACTTGGAATTTTTATGTTGTGTCTTTTGTACTCACTTTTTTTTGTTCTCTTTTTTCTCATATTGTAAATAACCTGTGTCTTGTTTGTGCTGAATAAACGTTTTATCTATCTATCTATCTATCTGAAAAAAAGGAGTTTGCCACTTTTTACCATTTTTGTGAAGACATACAAAACATGACTTTGGTTTTGTGTGTTAATCATACCAGAGTGACTAATTCTATAACTAATAGAAAGCTACATTTACCCTGATAGGTACTACGCGTTCCTTTTCATATCATCATCATCATCAGCCTATATATTGTCCCACTGCTGGGCACAGGCCTCTTCTCATACAGAGAAGGCATGAGCATTGATGCTACAAGGCTACCTTTTCATATAACGTTCATATCTTGTATTGTTGTTTTATATTATATTTTATATTATGTGTTTCATATATTGTAATATATGTATGATGAGTATTTAAAAAGTCGAAGTATCATCTTAAAACAGAAACTGTTCATCCAATCCCACTCAATCCCGGCAATATTTACTAAAAACAAAAATAATAAAACGATCCAATTTTCACCCTTCCCATATTATACGCTTATTTCCTATATTGTACTATAAAATTGTAACAAGAACCGTAAACGGAACGTATAGGCACCGAGTTTAATACACCGCATCACTGGAAAACGATGGTTTCATTATAGCAGATAGAAACTATTAAATGGTTTACAACCCTGCCTTCAGAATCTATCCGACTAGGTACAATAAACATCTATGACACATGTTCACGTAATAAATAAGTGTTAATAAATATATATAATATTAATTTCACATAAATATGGTAAGGATGGACCAGTAACTAGAATGGTGTCATTATAGCATTATCTATATATAAAAAATGCTTTGTCCTGAATAACTGACGGATTAACGCACACTGCACAGCATAAAGCGCTAATTAAAGAGAGCTGAAACTTGGACGATGTGTTCTTTGTATGACGTAGGTATATAAGATTAAATTTTCTACCCCTAAGGGGGTGAGAAATGGGGGCAAAGTTTGTATGAAACTCTGACATTTTTAATTTGAATTCGTATAGCTCACGCGGGTGAAGCCGCTGGCGGAGAGCTATAAAATTAGAAACTATCGAAACTATAAAATCCTAACTAATATTATAAAGTGAGTTTGTTACGCTTTCACGGTAAAACGGCTTATCCAATTTGGATGAAATTTGGTACGAAAATCGACGGGACCCTAGAGATGGTTATAGGCTACTATATATGCCTTAGGATGTGGGTAAAACCGCGGGAAAAATGTAGTTGTTTATAATCCCTGAGCTAAGTAGTAATCCCTGAGCTAAATAGACAATAAACATCTATGACACACGTTCACATAATAATCAAGAAATAAATCTCTTATTTTTTTTTATTTGCTATTTTTGCTAAAAAGTAATAAATCAAAAGTGAAATCGGTATACAATAAAGTATAGAGTATAATATATAAAATTAACTTCGAAACGAAAATATGACTGAAATATGAGGAAGGAAAGGATAATGATTAACCGGCAACTCTGAGAATAGGGCGAGGCAGCAGTGGCCGGGTATTCTTGTGTGAGCACATTTAAGAGATAGAACCAAGACGCTTGGGTTACCAATCACAATATTAAGTGCTCTGTAGATATATGTAGGAACTGTTTATATGTAGGTGTAACTAGTAGGTAATGATTCAATGAATTCAAAATTCTACACTTCGATTAGCGCACCTTTAGATAATCGTGAAAATATGCATTTAAATGTACTTCTACGTAGAATAGTAGTAGTAGATGTGTGCCAAATTGATACATAATATATAAATTTATCTAAGAAAAAGTTGTTATGAAAACAAAAATCATTTCAGTATAATGTCTATTGTTATGTAAACATAAGCTACAATAAATTATAACATTTACCATAAAATGAAGAAACAAGTGAGACAATTCAAGCAAAAATATGTTATAAATTATTCTCAATTAGAAATAATAATCAAAAGCCAAATGACCACAAGAATGGAATCAATTAATTTCAACAAAATCCGACTTCGGGCAATTGATATGAATTGTCTAAGGCAATTAGCAAACGGCATCAAATAGCCGAGATTAATATCACTTAATTTGTGTACAAAAGGCAATAAATTATTCTCATCTAGAAGCGGTATTAATTTGATGAAACGATATTTCTCGAGCGTTGCAATTAGATTGTTATACAGTGAATAATCGTTTATTGTGGTGAACCTGCGTTTGTATTAATGTGGTTCAATTGTTTTTGTTTAGGAGTAAAGATTTCCTTAGGTTTTTAAAAATGAAATAATTTTTATTTAAATTTTTCACGAATTTATTTTACGTTCCTTATCTTAGGTAAAAGTAGTACCTATCTCAAGTACCTAGAAGAATGACTATTCTGCGTGGTTATTCTAAATTCGATTTTTGAATTAAGAAAATATTGACACCACTCCGATACTAGGGAATACAAAAATTAAACCAGCCAGCAAAAATAATGTCTGGTTGCAAAGAACTGAGCAACCAAAGTTTTAGTAGCAACATTATAAAGCGTCTGGATTTCCGCAGTGCCGTACCTACGTTGGGTATCTAGCAAGGGAGCACCTGGTCGTAGAAAATATATATATAAAATTGAACTTTTCGCCAGACAATTCTCAGCTAAAGCCTGGGATTGTAAAATTGGTACAGTCGATATATCTACGTGCGTGGGTACAATTCTGTCTGCGAAGCGTTTCGGAACATGACAGTTATTATGTTACACTTCAGAAAGAATTGGTATTCTAGTTCTATAGGGACAAAGAGATCTTTGTAGACCTAAAAAGGTAGTCTTTTCTTGAAATAATAGACATCTAGCAAAGTTGGATACATTTCATATATTTAGTTAAATAAAATATTGTGCCATGTACCTATTATATGCATATTATAATTTACTTTAAAAATCCCAGAATCACAAAATTACAGCATAAAATAATATTTATGATAAACAGAGAGTAGGTATGGTATTATATTTATAATGTACATTTGTAAACGAGGCTTAAAACCTGAACAACTTATATTAGCTTGGCGTCTTTTCGGTCCATTTAGTATTTCAAGACACATAACTACATAGTACCAACTTTTCTACTTTCACTACAAATTTTAATATAACAATAAATACACGAATATCATCAGATTATTACACTATTCAAACAAACGACAATAGTTCATCTTTGAACCCCTCACATTTTCCTTTAACAACGACGAACAAACAAAAGCGCCCAGAAATCACATTCAAATACATGGAAATGCAAATACACACCATAATTTAATATCATGTACAAATATGCGCTGAAGTCGAATGCTATTTCCAAGAACTATAGACTCGTATGTGAGGATATTGGCTAGGAAGGAAACAGCCTTCGAACATTACGGAAAGTAGGCTCGGAGATCCGTATAGCGGCGTGTCACTGCGTCTGATATGTGTTTCAATTCGTGTCGTGCGATTTTATAGGTTGCGGTTGAGAAGGAAAATTGAGCTCTGATTTGTGTTAAGGGTTGGATGTAGGGGTTAAAGATAGTAATGCGGGCTGTTTGGGGTTGTGCGATGTTACTGCTATGTCGAGTGTTTTATTAGCTGACAGATAGAGAACATTTTTGTTCAAAGCAATAGGGCACGAGCAAGAAATGTAAGTCGCATTATATTAGTACAACTAGCTTTCCGCCAGCATCTTTGCTCGCGTGGGCTATACGAATTCTAATTAAAAATGACAAAGTTTCATACAAACTTTGCCCCCTTTTTCACGTCCTTAGGGAAAGGTCAAAAATCCTTTCTTATCGCTGCTTAGGCGGTGCGTTGATACGTCAGTTATTTAGGACTAAGCAATAGATGATTGATCTTTGGGATGGAAGGGACTGTCAGACTCCTACTGACTAACACTCATCCATGTGTGGTGGTCTTATTCGATTCAATTAGGTACTTGATAACTAAATATTTTTAACGTAGTTTCGCATTTAACTTAACTAGTATTTACCTATTAAGTAAGATAATTTTATAGTGAATATCAATTCTGACTTTTATCTCATATGAGTTACAATTGTATAACGCTTGCGAAAGACTCTCAGTTAAATAAATGAGGTAAAAACATAAAGCTTTTCACTTACTTTAGACACTGATCTGATAAATGAAATGTGAATTTTAAAGAAAATATTGTACATTGCTTGCATAACAAGCATGTGTGGAGACTACATATGACGCCTGTTAGTAATGTACAGGAAATGATTGACACAAATTGGGCGTATCGCGAGACTGTCGATATTGGATACCAATCACAGTTTCCCACTAGATGTGATAGATCACATTGGGGTACATGGAATAAAGTAAGTATACCTTTAAGGGCATTGATGTATCACTCAGTTTAGATATTTGTATGGTTATTTTATCAAAGTTCAAAGGAATAAGTGCTAGTTATATTATTGTATCGTTGTGTCATTTGCGTGACAATTATGCGAACACTATACATAATGGGTATTATTACGGAATTGCCATAATTATTAGTTAGTATGAAAAACTAGTTTTGTATCTATTGAATACCAAAGCAATTCATGAAAACAATTAAATGGGGTTCAATAATTACAATTTGCAGTTTTTTTTATTGAGTACTAGCTTCTGCCAGCGACTTCGTCCGCGTGGAATAGTGGTGCTTCGCTCCTATTGGTCTTAGCGTGATGATATATATATAGCCTTCCTATATAAATGGACTATCTAACACTGAAAGAATTTTTCAAATCGGACCAGCGGTTCCTGAGATTAACGCGTTTAAACAAAATGACAACATTTCCCTTCACTGCTCTGCTCCTATTGATTGTAGCGTGATGAAAAGTATACTATAACCATCTCAGGAGTATGACAAATAATTGTACAAAGTTTCGTTAAAATCCGTCGAGTAGTTTTTGTTTCTATAGAGTTTATACAGACAGACAGACAGACGGACAGACAAAAAATTTACTGATTGCATTTTTGGCATCAGTATCGATCCCTAATCACCCCCTGGTAGTTATTTTGGAAATATATTTCATGTACAGAATTGACCTCTCTACAGATTTATTATAAGTATAGATATAGATAGAAGAAGATAGATGAAGTAACATCCAATATGCCGAAAAAAGTTAAGTTGCTATATCTGTCAATATACCTGTCGAATAAGTTAAAAGGGCTTTAACAGGCCACTGGAGTGCGGACGCAAAGATTAGCAAAACACCCTTGAAATTATATCATAATCATTAAAAAAAAACTTTCACCGAATCGTGGCGCTAAATTGCTGCCGATAGCCTATAACAGAACAAAGTTCAGCACGACTGGACCATTTAACAGGAGTTTGTTGGGAATTCGTCTAATTAAAAGTTTTCAAACGGCTTCCTTCATCGGAATATGTTAACTTGTATATTTTACGGCGATTAGAGGCTGCGAGGGAAATCTCGTTACCTGACTTTATGGTGCTATCGAAAGTGTCGACTAATTGCCCTTTTCGAATTTACAATCCACGGTATTAAACTGGTTCTGTATAATTTATCGTAGGAAATTTTTATTAGAAACAGAATTATCGTCATTATCGGCGTATTTATTATCTCACAGGCCTCTTCTCACAGAGAGAACAGAAAAGACATGAGCATTGATCAGCACGTTTATATAAGGTTCTTTAATGGTATTTTCTCTATATTATTGTACTAGCTTCTGCCAGCGACTTCGTCCGCGTGGAATAGTGGTGCTGCGCTCCTATTGGTCTTAGCGTGATGATATATAGCCTATAGCCTTCCTCGATAAATGGACTATCTAACACTGAAAGAATTATATAAATCGGACCAGCGGTTCCTGATATTAGCGCGTTTAAACAAAATGACAACATTTCCCTTCACTGCTCTGCTCCTATTGATTGTAGCGTGATGAAAAGTATACTATAACCATCTCAGGAGTATGATAAATAATTGTACCAAGTTTCGTTAAAATCCGTCGAGTAGTTTTTGTTTCTATAGAGTTTATACAGACAGACAGACAGACGGACAGACAGACAGACAGACAAAAAATTTACTGATTGCATTTTTGGCCTCAGTATCGATCCCTAATCACCCCCTGATAGTTATTTTGGAAATATATTTCATGTACTGTTGATTGGAAAAACCTGTACCTAAAACTATTTTTATAATATTATTATTATATAAATAAACAAAAACCAAAACGTATAATGACTCCTAATGATAATGGAAGAAATATCCTAGATTAGAATAAATCTGTAAGACTTTTTGTTACTCCTTAACAACTCCAATTCATAGAACAGCGACGTTTCGTGGAAGTTTTAAATTGGCTGCTGCCCACTATTGAAATGAGTTGCCACCACCATTTCGTGCTACTTAAACAGTTCACTGCTGAAACAATAGTTATTGTATAAGCAACAGAATAACACTGACGGCCGGTTTGTTCAAAATCCAAATAGATACTTTATAATATCGCGCTTTTTCCATTCTAATTAATTATTATGATCTCATAAAAGTGAAATAAGCAGTGCTTTTGTACCATACATTTCTATTCTTTCTTCTTTTCTGTGTACATAAATCTATACATATAGAATACTTTGTCCTGAATGACTGACGGATCAACGCTCAGCCTAAACCGCTGATCGTACTTGAAACTTGGAGAGTGTGTTCTTTCTATGACGTAGGCATCTGATAAGAAAGGATTTTCCGAAATTCTACCCTTAAAAGGGATGAAAAAGGGGGGCAAAGTTTTATGAAACTCTGTCATTTTTAATTTGAATTCGTATAGCCCACGTGGGCGAAGCCGCTGGCGAAAATCTAGTAGATATATGAAACGAATAGCTGGTCTTTTGAAAGAGATATAGTATGGCATTTGATCACATAAACAGTAAATAACTATGCTGCGGTCTATCGACACTATCTATATCACTACATTGTCAATCCTAGGCCATTTAAGATGTTTTATTGAGGTCAAGAATTGTTACGATTGGTAGCGTTGGTTCAAGCAATACGAGTGTTCTCCAGCGATTGGCAAAATTTATAACTGGTGGTTTTCAAAATATATGTCGTACTTGAGATGATGGATATATGAGTGAGTGAGAGGTAGGTTTTGCAGACAATGAAAATATTTTTCAGAATAATGAGAGCGTATCATGAATAAGTGGAAAAGAATAAGTAGGAAAGCGGACCCTGGGTTCTCCCGCGCTAGGGGGGACGAGCAACCGGGAGACACGCTAGGTTGATGATGATGATGATGATGATCATGAATAGGTATAGGGAAATTTACGAAGACCAACTTGTTAAATATATTATTGAATAGCCGGTACTAGGACCAAAAGCAGGGGGTTCTTTAGATACAGTTAAATAAATTAGATACCTACTCGAAAAAAATACATCAATTAGTTATAACATAATTTAAGACACTTATGGGCGGTTTTCACCTCCAAGTATAATTACCAGTAAATACATTCCCTATCAACTTCAATTGATTAGATACTAAAAGTGATTTTCGAACACTTCAACAACATTCGATTTTAAGTGGGGCTTACTTTAACTTAGACTTATCGGTACTTGAGCAGGAGGACTTATAAGTATGACTTATAGTTACGTAGCATTTCAATATTTGGACATGACTTGTTAGATTATGTAGTGATAATGATGTACAGATCAGAAAATATTAAATACCACATGAGTGATATATTCTCAAACAACTTGTTCTCGCCGCGTTAGCCAAGACTAAGTCACCGAGTCACCCAATATGGCGGCCGGCCAAGGCAATAACATTTCTGTTCACATAACAACACTTGGCATAGGTTAGTGTTGTATTAAACTTATCGATGAATGACGAAATTATAAAGTAATGGTAGAGGTGACCTGTAGGTATTGTCGATAATATAGTTCATGAAGGGCAATTGTAACATAGATAGCATATTAGTAATAAGAAAAGGATAATAATGTACTTTTTTTTATGTATATTTTTATTATTTTGTCAATTTTTTTTATCTACTTTCCTAGTGTTGTATGTATTATTAATTTGTAATATAGAAAAGGTATAAAATCTAGATAGCTACAGTGTAAAGAGTTTATTTGATGTTTTAAAAAAACATGTCTGAGGTCCCACTTTTTTATCATTTTTTGAACAGAGACAAGATGCACTTTATAAAAAATTCTACGAGTTTGTCGTCACGTAAAGCAGAAAAATCAACAGTAAGCCATCTCTAGAAGTTTTTATATAAACTTTTCATCACTACAATTCGATGTATCATAAAATACAATTAATATAAGTGGGGTATTTTACGGTCCTAATATGTACCTATTTGTATAAACTTACTTACGACATTTTTAAAAGATTTGATCGCTTTTATTTATCACTTTTTAGAGGATTATTACAAGATTATACAAGATTCTCGAAAATATGTAAGTTTTATTTTTCAATTAAAACAAAAAGTAGTTACAAATACACAAGAATTTGATCACAATAAAAAATTTAATTGTTTCAGTGGACCTGCTGTACTTTCTGTCACCTGAGGGTCATGTTGGCCGGCTGCCGTCTGATGCAGCAGCCAGTGTTTTGTTTTGCTCCTTTTCCACTTTCTCCGAGTGACGTCATAATCTAGTCCTGTGGTTTATTTTCAGATGCTCTCACTAGTCCCCATTATCATGAGGACTTTAAATTTTTAACAGTATTCTTGAAAACGTGTTTTTATGCAGTCAAAAAATACTTTTAGCTTTCGTTTTGGGCTTTGCCACACTCGGTTGAAAAAGGAACTAGTATTTTTTGGGCCTAACTTTGTTATTGTTGCATAAGTTTGTTTGGATGTTCTTAATTGAAAACTGAAATATCGTACTTGTATACTTATTATTATTATATTACCTTTTGTAGCGACACCTATTTTTTTACACACAGTGTTCCTCCATAATTTCACATTTTTTTTGGGTTCGCATGCTCTAGCAATGGTTAATAGAGTTAGTATAGAAGTAGGTTAATCTCATTATGATGATAAATGCATTACCTATATGAAAAAATGCATTGGATAAATATTATTTCATTAACTTATTGGTCTGCTATGATAGTGGAATCTTAAGTAAATAGGTGAGATTAAATCACTTCGATTTATTGAAACATAACGGTCTAACACCAACAAATTGTTTATGCTTAGGTCATACTGTCATAGAAGTAATTTACATGCCTATCTACTAAAATACAATACATAGATTAATGTGAAATCTTTCGCACTATTAACATCAAATACAGTTGGCCACTGATTGCGTGCATGCGGGTCCATCAAGATTAGAAACTATGCTAGTATGATTTACCATTTTGGTAAGAGGAAAAGTTGATTGAATTGAAATCTTTGATTTTCGTAGAAATAAATCAAAACATGTATCTAATTAAAATGTTCATTGTAATATTCTTTCTACTAATATTATAAGTGAAAGGGAAATACTTTCTGTCAACCTATCCGTCTGTTCGTTTCGGTTAAACCGCTAATCTGATAAATTTTATACTTTGTTTGAAGGTAGATTTAAAACTGGTGAAGGAAATTTGGCTTTACTTTTTATTGTATTATTTGTAATTCATTTGATGAACAAATATTCCAACATCACAGTCTACGTAAAAAATCACTGAAACCGTATTTTTTGTACGAAACAGCTAAATAGTGCTAAATGCGCATTTTATCACAAAAAGGCGTAGCATTCAAAACAATATACTGCAAACATGCAAGTTTTCTCATTCACAGCAAAAACAGGAACCCGTTTATTTTCTTTTCCACAGAGGAATTTATTCAAGGATCAGTGGCACGCTACAGGGGCCCGTATACACTATTGTTTGTGCGGCTCTCCCCCAAACCGCACAGTAATGAGTGTCAAGTGCTTGCGACAGCGTCGCGCTTTAAAATCTAATTTGTACGACAAGAATGCTTTTACACAGTTTTGAACTTCGCACGAAGAATATTACGTAGGTACCTTTGAAGCCGCGGACTATAATGGATACCCATATATTTCAGAGGGTACACTTAGAAGCCGACTACATAGAATTTCCATTTTCTTTTTGATCCCACAGTCGTATAAAATCAATGTTTTATTGCGTATCTGAGGACCAAGTTCTTTATACAGTGTTTTCTAAAAGAAAATGTTTTTTTTTATGAATTTCGATGGCAGGGTTAGTTGAATTTAAAGTTTAGGGTTTCAATGTATTTTTATGTCCATATATGGTAAGGATTTTTAAGTATTTGGTTTCTTAAAGTGTTAATATACTAGAACTTATTTCATTCAAAATTATTGCTAACAAATGTCAGTTGCTTGATCCTGCAAAACTTGAATAAGTTTTCCAGATATTTTAATCTAAAAAAACAGACAGGCAGAATAAACATGTTTACTATGTAAACAGATCCTAAAACATTGTTTACTCATCCAGTATACCGTAACCGACGCCTAATGAGTGTCAAGTGACGTCACGAACGCCACCATTAGCGCCACGCAGATAACACACCACACACCCACTTGTTTTGACTCACCAAAAACAAAACCACCACTGAATGAAAATTTATTTTTTAAGAATGAACAAGTGTTTTTGAATGAAAATATATGCGTTTTGTTGAAGAAGTGTGTGACGTATTTTTCGGAACAAACAAAAGGGGAAAATAGAGCACAGTTTGTGAGTCGAGGCTTGAAAAGTTTGTGCTATTAAACTGAATGGTTTTCATATACTTGATAGATAATGTCGATGTTGTGGGTCATTGAGGTAATAGTGTTGCTATAATCGACACTGCCAAACCTGAAAAGACAGTTGAAAAAAAAAATACGTAGGTAATCTGACGTTCCATGTGGTGTAAAACTTAAGACGTGGAATAAGACGCTTTGGCAAACATTTTATTATAATCAGACTCGATAGCTGATAATAAGAATAGAGTGATTTTGCTTTTATGAATTACAAGAACCCAGTAGTCATGTAAATAAATGCCCTGGAATATTAATTAAAACAATAACAAAGTACTCCGAAGTCAGGCAGTTGGCAGTGTTTCACCCCCGTGCCTGGTAGTCTCATCCCTGGCTGCTAACTTAATAGCAATCGTTGTCACACTTCCATGTAAAACTCTGGTGCTATGGTTTATTGTCTTAAAAAACCTGTAGCCCATACAATAAGATGAAGAAGAAGCCTGGATTCCAACTTAAGTTCTGCAGGTATTGGGATTATTATTCTGGTGGGGATGACTTAAAGGAAAATTTCAGTCTTAGCATAAGCAGAAGAAAGCGGTAACTGATTTGAATGTAAAATAATGTGGCAGATACCTACTTTTTGCCTATAACAGCTTCTTGGAACTCACTTAAAAATACATTACGCGGACTTTAGCTGAAGTGGCAGATGCATTTCGTCGGTCATTTATATTCTTGATCCATCTTTATACAAATTGTAATGTCGTTATCTTCCATCTATATAATAGTTAGTTTAGGATTGATTGAATCACATAAGTTTTAAGAAACTTAATATCCTTTGTAACTTGTTTATAATTGTTGATTTTAAATGGCCAGCAAGATGCACATAGTTGACAATCGCTAAGGTATTTACCGTTGTGAAAGTTGGCCAAAAATAATATTAATTCGCTTTCAGCTTTAATAAAATAGGAAAGAATCGATTTACAAGGTACCAGTATAAACAATAATGTATACAGCAAAATTCACTCGTTGACTCATGTACTCAGAGTGAATTTTGCTCTTTGTGAGATAATGTGAGTGAAATTTCCTCTGATTTCAATGTTTTGTTTCGTATAAAATACCATTCCGGTTACGAGGAAATTCATAAGTCGGTACGTCTGAAATGTAATGGGAAAACTACGTTATTGATGCTTACAAGTATATGATTTATTCAATATAAGGTGTTTTTGACTTTAATTGTTATTTTTCTTGTAAAAAATATTTACAAGTATGTTTTCTTACTTATACATAGATATTTTTGGGACCCAGATTGTAAACACTAATCACGATACAATGGTTGGGTATTATATTTATTCCGTCGTATTAACTAAATAGTTATACCATAAATCTAGAATAAAAACAGGTTGCTAGTAGACCTTAATTATTCTACCATGTATTCTGACTAAACGTGAAATTAGAACCATTTCAGCTTTGCTGCGGCAAACTTGGAACAAGTCGTACGTGGGACGACTTAGCGTCTTAATTAAAATACGTAATTAGCAATACTATGTATATGCTCTAAATTTGCTGAACTGTATTTGATTTATGCGGAGGCCGCATGACATGAAAGTTCAGCTGTACAAGAATATTGTATTAAACGTCGTATTTTTAAATGGATGATTGCATTGGTAACATAAAAACTAAGTACGATTTCAGTAGTTTGTTGATAATATTTTTTTGCCTTTTTTAGCTACATCAAATGACTCCTCCCGCTGTGGGTTATGCGGACGCTCACCGTCCGCATAACTAAAACCCATAGTGTCAGACTCTTACTGACTAAAACCCACCCATATTCACTAACTCTTTCGATTATCCCAGGCCATAGCCCAGGAATATTTCCTGCCTGTAAACCCGATTTGATCCTTGATGAAATATTTTTTTAGGATTTAAATGCAAGGCTGTGTTACAAATAACCCGCACAAGTGGCGATTCTTGACTTGGCGAGACTTCAAATCTGATGTTCAAAGAACAGACAGCCATTATTATCTGCATTGCTGATTGGCTAATTGATTTATCCCAGTACGTGTTTTTTGTTGATTTATTTATTTCTCTGTATATTTACTGATAAATTCAGGCTTTCATTCTATAGTATGGAGCTATTTCGCGAAAACATTAAATATAAAAGTTAATACCCTTTCAAAATGCATTTAGTTAAAAATATAAAAATGCGAATTAAGAGCAGGTGTAATTTAATGATTTCGAGCTTTTAAGCTACAAGAATTAAAAGTTGCGTTATTTGAAACTATTAATATCAATAGTTTGTATATTTTTATAATTCTCAATGATTAATGTCTATTTGACAAATATTTGTATTTTTAGCTTTTGTTTAATAATATAATTTCACTTGTTAACAGTGTCGTTTTCAGTCAAATTATTTAGATAAATTCTTTCAATGTGTCATTTTAATTTAAAAGATGACCTAAAACATAAATAATTGAATACCTAGATTTTTTAAATAAAAACATTATTTTTTCAACTCCAGTCCATTGTTTTCAATTTATTATATAACTAAAATATGTAATGTTTTAATAATCTTTATAATTTTTATTCAGGCCGCTTAAATACACAAAACATTTACATTTAACGAACTGACATCCCTCCCAAACGGCTTGCTAATACAAGAGTCAGTCGGAATAACTTTAAATTGACTTATGTGACGTCATGTTACGGATTGCGTAGTTAGCCGAAACTATATGTGTTGAATTGTACCGTTATGCAACCAGTACATAAATAGATGTCGAAACAGCTTTCAAATCCGTATGTGAATTTAATTAGCTTCGTCTATTTGTCACTGAACCTATTTTGAAAATAAACTTTGTATCAAAAAAATAATTTCTAACAACGACACCGCGAGCAATAATCTATAGACTTGTTGATTGAAATTAATGATGATGATGAAGTAGTCCATACAACTTATCTTACATAGTAATAATATATAATGGAATAACTCAAGTGTAGGTCGGTTATCTACTAAGGGAAATTGAAATTTTCTTATGACTGAATACACTGTTAAATATTCGAAAAAAAACCCTTCACACGAAACGTTTTCATCCACAGCGTAAACATTGCAGCGTTTTTACGGAAATTATATTTGTCGCTATAAATTACGATGACGTAAGTTTATTTGCACATGATCCTTGAATGAAAATATTTTACTTTTTGCAAACAAAACGTAATATTTTTATATGGCAGTAAATTCTAGTTTTAGTGAGGCATTTAGTAGAGATTATATATAACTAAAGAAAAGAGTTTTAACTGAATGCTAAACCAGTTTTGTGGGAAATTAGATGTTGTGAGTATAATATGTAATACGTGTCTCAAAGGGCATCTAGGGGTCTTCCATCGACGCTATTTGAATTATTCCGCGCTCTATTGTTTTGGTACTAGACGTCAACCGTTAGGTTGAAAAATCATCAATTCATATTTTTAATAGCTACAAAAACTTTACTCAACAGGAAAATATTTACTAAATGGTATTATGATTTTGTGAAAATAATGTGACACGATTGGTTTTTCATACAGATGAAGAGAATTATGTTATCTATTTAGAAACATTATGTCTATGTGTCCACCCTTATTGCGGCACGGTTTTAGTATAAAGGGAGTTACCGATGCGGAAAATTAATAAATTACTATTATGTCACATCACACGTTAGAAATAAAGTCAAAGCCACATACGGAGCTAAGAAAAATATTATCGCTTGCTACGCATCAGCTCAAAAAATAAAACCAAGTTATGCCCCAACTCGAAACCGCCTTTAGTTTCTTTGAATATTCTATAAACGAACAATATAAGAAAATCAATCATACATATAAACACAATATATACAAATAAATACTTTCCAAAAGTAAATTAAAAGTGAGTATTGTTTGCGTGTTTGTTCGGTACGCTTTCACGGTTAAAAGACTGAGTCGATTTGGATTAAATTGGGTACGAAGCTATATGAGATCATGGAAACAGTTATAGGCTTCTTTTTATACAGATGTGTTAAGTAAATTCCTAGGGAGTTCGGTGAAACTGTGGGAAACAGCTAGTAGCAAATATTTGTCTTAATCTTATTAAAAAAAAATACTATTTTCTAGTATTAACTAACATAAAACAACCAACAAAGTTTTACAATATGACGAACACCAAGCTACTGTTTTATACTATTATACTTCGTCGAGTACCGCTCAGCGTTTTGCTGCACTAAATCGCATTACAATCAGTGTGCAGACTTCTTTAGTTTATCACGTTAACTTTGTTAGCCTCGAAGGTGTATTTTTAGACAGGTAGGATTTTCTGAGTTTGTAATATTGTTTGACATTTTGTGGAAATATTGTCAACAGTAATTATGATGATTTTGATGCTTTACTGTGTTATATACTTAAGTCATCATCATCATCTGCCTAGCCTTTTCCCAGCTATGTTAGGGGGCGGCTTCCAGTCTAACCAGAATCAGCTGAGTGATAATTTAAATGGAGCGAGTGTCTATCTGACTTCCGCAACCCAGTTACCGGGTAACACAATATTCCTTACTACAACAGGTTGTTACACTTTCTGGCTATACTGTACAGTATAATTATGGTGGATAAAAGACAACGTAGTGCTAAAACCTAACGGTAAAGGTAATAATTCTGAAATCATACAAAAAAATACTTTTTACAAACATATTTTGTAACAAAAAGTCATAGGTTTAATGTAACATAATGTTTCACATGTAAATACGGCAGAACCAATATCACTTCTTTCTTTTAACTCCAATCCTATCTTTCTTATAGTTATTCTTACTGAACATTTTTGAATCATAAACACAGATTTGGTCGCATTTCAAATCTCTGACGTAAATAGGTCAATATAGATTTGCAAATCATTACCTTTTTCTATAAACTAATCACATTACACTATAAATTTTAAAGTCCCCGAATTAGTTAAACAAAGCTAATGCGTCAATTCTAACCGCTCACCCACAACCACCCGAAACGCCAATAAAATACACAACCTATTGACAAATACCCATATAGCTAGTAGCTTAAAGCGCACAGCTGTCCCTATCCCCGGGGGATGCATAGCTAGTAGGAATCCACAGTGAATTAAATACAGTAATGCAAATATTTATGAAAGTGGCAAAAAGTTGTGATATCAATTTTTCGTCTATAAAATACTGAAACTGTCTAACTAAATAACTGTCGGATTGGTAATAGCCACGGCCATATTATGCCACCTACAGACCCACAATAAAAGAGGTTTCACGATCTGTATTCTTCCTATTTTGGAGTTGGCTAGACAGCAATGATTTTGTTAAATTCAGAAAGTCATTCTAATTCCATTTTTTTTCTCAAATCTTTCTCACGATAAGTATAAGCGTTTAATCTCACATTGCTTATGCAAGTATGATTGTAAAGCTTTGTAATCTATAATAATAATACGTAAAACTTTGGATCCTTTTTAAGAATACCGCGCACACGAAAAAGTTTGACGTTTGGAATAGTATACTATGGAGAAGAAGTGTAGAAATTTAATTTAAAAAAAAACAATAAAAATATGGTCAAATTTCGGTCAGTGGGCGAACACAAGTTCAAAAAATACGACTGTGTTGTTGGTTTTTGTAAAAGATTGAAAAGTAATAATTAGATATTATTGCAGAAGTGAACCTAGTTACAGTACTGTGGAAGATTGTACTGTGACTGTATTTTGTGCCATACATTCGCAAAGAGACGGTTTCATTCAGGCTGTTGAGTGAAAGTCTCCGAACTTCAACTGGGTATCTTGTTAGAGAGTATTGTATAAAACTGTTTTCTTTGCTATTAAAATAAGCTTTGTGTTTCGTTATAAGCGCAAGTTTTCAATAAGTTTATTTATTAATGCATAAAAGACTTTTAATAAAGTAAATAGTATAACATCTTTTTCATGAAAAAAGATACAGCTCGGGCTCATATTCTAGAAATATACCTTAAATCCCGCCTTCAAACTCGATTTAACTAATCTAATAGCTTTAAATCTATGTCTATCACAAGATCTATTATTTCTTTAGTAGTTATTGGTGAAAAGTCAAACATTCTCGACGATTTTATCTCTATTTTATATAACTACACATCTGTCTTTGTTGTAGATATTTTTTTTTACGAAAGGTCGCTTCTTAAAAGAAAAACAGCAAACTAATAGGGACATCGATTGATGAAAGTGTAGGTACGTATTCGAGCACACATCCTGAACGTAATTAATTGATTACCCTCGATGACCCGGCCAGGTTCAGATGTTCATTTCCTATCGCTAATTGCCCGAACCGTCTTTGAATTAATTAATTTTACACACGAGAGCCCGTTGATGAAGGATTGGTTCGACATAGATGAACATACACATAATTATATCGTAGATATTACATGAAAATATTACTACTGCACTCGATTTTAGTTGGATTCTTGAATACATACTTCAGGTACAAGTATTTAAAGAAACCTAGATCTGTCCTTCTGTATTCAAGCTTCAAGATTCAAGCTTCCTTCTAACCAAATTTCATAAAAATTTTTAGAGCAACTTAACTTTGTAACAAATGAACAGACAAATAAAATATTATTTCAAGTTAATGGGATCATACTATTTTAAACTCCATTTAGTAATAATGTGTCATATTTATCTGGTGAAAACTTTTCAAATTTTAGAGAACATAATAATCGAAACACAATTGCCAATAGCAAAACAAAATTGCAAACACATTTTAATGTTTATAAATACAGATACAATCATAATTTACTTTAAATAAACCTTGCGCAGTATTCAGTGGCATTATATTAAAAGTATCCAATTTATGGCTGTGAGTGGGGAAAATCAGGTGAAACGGACTAATTAATGTCTTTTACGTAGTGTTTGTTGTTAAGAAGCCTGAAGTAAGTGATTTATACTACACTTCTCATCAAAAAAATCGAAACACTTTCGTTTTTATTGTTTTTGTCCTAATTTTTTACAAAAGAGAATTAATTCCATGAAAAAAAAAACATTATTGTGTAGCTGGCAGTTTGGTCATTACAGTAAGAACAAAAAAATCAAAATTCGAAATTAGAATTTCATTTGTTTATCCTAAAATGAAATTAATCACTGTTTTGAGACAAATGTGTATTTAGGGTTGGAGTACGTTTCTCGTTTAAAAACTAAAAATTAGCGCTTGTCTTTAAACTTTTTGTTTCTTATTTCATTTACTGTGACTTTGGGACGTCTGAAAAAACTTTTTTTTCTAAAACATATGGATACTTCGCCCGCAGAAGCCGCCCAAGTGGTGGCATTGCTGGATTCTGGACTTAGTCAGCGTGTTGTGGCTGCAAGATTGCATCTAAGCTTATCATCTGTTCATAGAGTCTACAAACGCTATCGGGAGACTGGTTCGTTCACGCGCCGTTCAGGATCTGGCAGGAATCGGGTCACTTCTGAGCGAGATGATCGATTTATTGTAACAACTTCTTTACGAAATCGACGCCTTAACGCTTTTCAACTGCAGCAGCAGCTTCGCGTTGTACGAAGAGTAGCTGTAAGTGACTCTACAATAAGAAGAAGGTTGAAGGAACGCGGATTGGCACCGCATAAGCCAGCGAATGGGCCGAAATTAACTGCAGACCATCGAAGAGCGCGCCTTAACTTTGCACGCGAGCACCTAACTTGGTCATACCTTCAGTGGAGCAAAGTACTGTTTTCTGATGAGTGTAAAATTATGCTGTATTGTAACGACGGAAGGAACAAGGTCTACAGAAGAGATGGAGAACGCTTTGCACAATGCTGCATTGAAGAAAAGGTCAGCTATGGTGGCGGTTCGTGGACGGTTTGGGGAGGAATCAGCGCCGACGGTAAGACAGAACTTGCCTTTGTGTCTGGGCCACGGCTGCCTGCACTAAACTCTCATCGGTACATCGAACAGTGTCTTGAACCTCATGTGATGCCCTATGCACATTTTATTGGCAACGACTTCATATTCATGCACGACAATGCTAGAGCTCACACCGCGGGCGTCGTACGAGATTATCTTACCGAAGTCGGTATCTCCATTATGGTATGGCCAGCAAGAAGCCCGGACATGAATCCCATTGAACATCTATGGGATGAATTAAAGAGACGAATTCGAGCAAGAGATCCAGCCCCAGAAACACTTAGCCAGCTGCAAAATGCAATCCAAGAGGAATGGGATAATATACCACAACATGTGATCGTGACTCTCATCCGATCGATGAAGAACCGTATGGAAGCAGTAATAAGAGCTCGCGGAGGGAATACAAGTTATTAAATAAACGTTTCTTAATTTTTTTTTTCATTTACGCGTGTTGTTTTACCCTTTTCCTTCATATTCCATACAGGGTAAAAATTACTCATTATACAAAATACGAAATCTATGAAGACTTAATTTGAATTTAGAACAATAACATTAGGATTTAAAAACCTCATACTACTCACTATTAAATGACATTTTACATTTATTCCTAAATATACACATTTTTCTGATAATCCTTATCAAATCATAAACTGCGAGGTGTTTCGATTTTTTTGATGAGAAGTGTATTTGACTCGGCTAGATAAAAAGAAAAAAGTTTTAGAAAAAAAATTGACATGGTTTCAAAAAATTTCAAGTTTCAAAAATTAAAATATAATTTTAATAATGTCGTCGGCCTGACCGTTTAATGCAAATATTATTAAAATTTATTTAAAGTTGTTTTTTATATTGGCATCTTAGCATACATAAATCATATTATAATGTCTGTAGTTTATATCACTAAAATATATAATTCGGTTTTAATAATATATAACCCAAAAAATAAATAACTTATCTTTTTATTACGTTAATATCGCTTCACGTATCTGTAACTATAACCACAAAAGTACCTAACTGTGTCTGTAAATTATAAGTTATTTTTCACATAACGTATTTAACCCTTCGGCCTGAGCCAGAATAAGCTAAATAACATTTTCAAACGAACTTATTGCCCTAAGTATTAACTATAATGCACTCTCTCAAGATTTATGAGCTAAAGCGAACGTATATTTTTTTAAATAAAAAATCTTATAAAAGTTTTCTTTTCATTATTTATTTTTTATTTTATATAATATTATTTAGCTTAAAATGAGGTAGATTTACGACTTAGTTAGGTATAAAGATAAAAACTCATTGTTTGAAAACTTACTTAGGTATTTAATACAAATATATGTGTTTATGAAAAACAATCATTAAATAAAAAATTACATGTCGGATGTTAAAATATGCTTATTTTTAAAACGATGCACGAAGATTTCACAAAATTACGTGTAGATTGGATCACGCATTCGGCTACGCTAGCATACAACACTGTGTAATAAATAACTTCACAGCCAATTAATACTGGCTGTAAAATACAGCATAAATTCATCTCACAAAGCACACAGTTCGATATTAGCGTTGCTCACACTAATCCATCATGAGCCGAGCATTATAGACAGAATAGAATATTTATTGGTAAATATTCTCGCTGGGAATAAGCTGCTATGTGTGTTCACATATCTGTGTAATTTTAATAAATTAGTATTTTTGGGTTTACAGCTTGGGAATGTTGTTAACTGTTTCCGCGGTTTCATCCGTGTTTTGAAGGAACTGCTTGGATCACCCGAACAAAAAGTATCTCATAAAATTCCCTAGAGTTCAAGCTACTTGCATGACAAATTTCTTTTAAATCAGTTCATCAATTTATCGATAAAGCGTAACAGACAAAGTTACTTTCGCATTTTGACAGTCAAACAGACTTTGTATTAAATAGTTTAGTGATAAATTTAAAGGGTACTTTCATCTATCATTTATTTTATATACATACACGTCACTACCATTACAATTAAGCAGTTCGATTGTGCAGATAATAATAACAACAATTTACAACTCATCATTAGGCAATTATAAAATTACTCACTTTCGCATTTATGATATAATATTTATTTGCTAGAAATTAGAAACAAAAACAGAACGTAAACATTCCACAGAACGTTAGACATAACCCTTTTAAATGCATTCAGAAAACCTACGAATTATGTTTTAGCTGGCGAGAGCCGCTTTCATACGCGATATTACGTTTCACATTGTGGTAAAGCCACAATAAAACGTTGTGATTTCAGAATTACGTACTACCTGCGCTGGAACTTGAAGTCTTACGCGGTTTGTTTACACGACATTGTGCTGTTACTAGGAAGCTGTTCTTTTATTTTCTTTGAGATTGCAACCTTCAATGGTATCACGATAAGGAATGAGCTATGCTTTGTACAGATTTTAGTTTATATTGTTTACAGAGTGGAATTGTTTAAAGGGATGGTTAAAATAATTAGTTCGGGTGTTACTATAATAATTATTAACCGTCTGTAGAAGTTCATAAATATCAAAGGACCATAAAATGAACGGTTAGGTACACTTTGCTTAGTTACGCTGGTTGTAGAATAGTTGATGGTTGCAAAGAAGTCGGTTGAGTGCAAAGAGAAGAAATCACTGAAGTTAGTTTATTACGTAAATATAATACAAAGTTTATAGTCGGCGACTCCTTACTCTGTCGTTGCTAAAATTGCACTAAACTATTTTCAATAAACAGTAATATCGTAATGAAATAAAGGTACGTGACCCGGCGCCAGCAAACGCGCATCATGTACAGTTGCAGACTGTACAGCGATGATAGCCATTTCTTCTTAATAATCAAGTTTTATTTAGAAACTCTTTGATATATATTATTATCCGTTGAAAATAAAGCACATAAAATTCGATTCTTTTCTGACGAGCTCAAGAGCTAAGCAAATATCGTCTGTGAGTAAAATTAAGGTTTTTCAATGGATCGATTTTTGCTGAATAAAATGTAGATTGAAACCCTGAAAAAATGTTGACGACACCGCAAAGATTGCGTGGGATAAATTTAAGTGAAAGCCGACCGATTGGCTTAAATAATCTAGCGTGGGCGATATCTGGCTGTGAATGACAATGAATGAAGATTTCTTGATTAAGCAATAAGCAATCCATGCAAAAATAAAGCTGTCTAATTTCCAATCAGTCTTTAAAAATCTTTACTCGAAAGTTAATTCCTGGTTAATGGTACTCGTATTTTTGTTTGAGTATTTCAATAAAAAAATATTAAAAGTATCAGCGCAGACTAGTGACAACTAAAAATGAAAAAAAAACCGGCCAAGTGCGTGTCGGGCCACGCGCAGTAGGGTTCCGTAGCAGGCCTCAGTTAGTCGACTATAACTCTGTAACCGGTTAAGCCTACTTAGCCGTGATAGTTTTCCTTGTAAGTTCATTACATGTACTATGTTTGTGTTTTTTTTTTACATTTCTAGGTACAGCCATTCAAAAGTTAGGGTAACTCGTATCGAACAAAAATTTGCACTGAAAAGCTAGATAATTCGCAAATGGCTCTCTTAACCAAAAAATGGTCACACACCCATAATATTTTTGAAAGACCTATCTAACGATACCCCACACGGAGGGGTACGCGAGAAAAAAATATTCATCCCCACTTTACGTGTTTGGGAGCTACCCTAAAAAAAAATATTTTTCAAAATTTTATTTTACCACTTTCTCGGCGTAATCAATATACATACCCATACTAAATTTCAGCTTTCTAGTATCAAGAACCTCGGAGCTATACCGTGGACAGACAGACAGACAGACAGACGGACATGGCGAAACTATAAGGGTTCCTTGTCGGACTACGGAACCCTAAAAAACCCATTGTAATTTAACTATACAAATAAAGCACATAATTTTACTTATTTATTTATCTTAGGCCCCTCGCCCACGACAACTTTTTGTAGCGATGCTGTCGCGCGTTTGGTAAACGCGCGTCAGTATCGCTACTAACGCGTGTTAGTCGCGTTTGCAACGCGCTACTGCATCGCGACTGTATCGATGCAAACGCGCGACCGTGTTGGACGACATTGGGTGAAGAACGGATCGTTGCTTACGCTTAGGCTGCTTACGTAAAAGCAGCACTAAAGACAACGTGACTAATGTTACCTCAACGGAGTCCATCTTGCAACTGTAGCGATCGTAGGTATTTTAGTGCTGTTAGGGAGCATTCAAGTATTACGTAACGCAATTTGAGGGGAGGATCTTGTAAAACGGTACAAGGGCGGGAGAAAAGGTATTTAAATAACGCGTTACGTAACATTTTTTTATTTTAATAAAAAAACTAGGGAATTAGAATCTTCCAAATCGGCAACCCTTTTCGTTTATGTTTTACGGGGAATCCCTCGAAGAACAAGGGCAAATTAGTGAGGCATTGTCTAAGGATGCCAATTGGCTCAAATACGAAGTTGATGCAAGTGTTTTAACAATACCGGAACCTTCTTCGTCTGCTCTCCAAATACCAATGAAAGAGTCTGAGTGGCTGGCAAACCCGTGGACAGAGTAGCAGTAATTACAATTGAATTGTGTTTTGACGTACCTACACTTATTTGATTTATGACTAAATAAAAACATATAACTTAAAAATCTCTTATTTTGTTTATTCCTACTGCAAACGCAATTAATACAATAACAAAGGTATACTTTGTTCAACATAATTGTGACTTCAATGGTCACTTAAATGTTACCTTAAATGTTACGTAACGTTTAAGGAGGGGGAGGGGGTACAGAAAAAGGTTACCGTGCGTTACATTTCTAAAATCTTCAAAAATTGCGTTACGTAATACTTGAATGCTCCCTTACTGAATCGCGTTTGCAGCGAGACAGACGCGCGACAGTATTGCGTTTGCATCGCGACTGAAGCTGAGCCCGTGGGCGAGGGCACACAGCTAGCGACCGCTTCGCGACTGTATCGATGCGGACGCGCGACAGCATCGCTACAAAAAGTCGCTGTGGGCGAGGGCCCTTAAGCAACATACAAAATCAAACCATGCCCTAAGATATCTGTAATTAATCAAGTAGTGATTACCACATCAGCGACGAACAATATCTAAATGCCGTCTATGAATAATGTTCTGAAAAGAAAATATAAAATTAATTATAAAAGAAAATATAAAGAAAAACACACACCACTTTTAAATAATTTAATTCAACAATCTCGCTGTTTTCACAGCCCTCTCCGTAAGGGCGTGAGGACATTGCGGTCATGTCACTGTCACGCTCACAACTCAACATTTATACACATCTACATAAGTACAGTGTGTTCGTTACTTTAGAATACACACACAATTTGTTGAAGTGCAAAGTAACGTCATTTTAATCTGAAACCGTGAGAGATAAATTTGTTATTGCCGGCGCTAGTGTTAGCCGAAATAACTTGATTAATTTCAAATAAAAGCTAATGCGTGTTTATAAAAATGTAAATCGTTTCTTGTGATTTATTTGTAAATGGTAGATTACTTTCTTAATCAAGATATATCTTCATTTTGTATGGAAAAAACAGCTCTCTGCTAGAATATTTTTTGACCCGACATTCTTTTTTTTGAGCTCACATTTCTTTATATTTGAGAAATAGGGGCCTTACCCGCCGTCTACCCCGACTAGCTCATCGCTTGATAAGACATCTAGTAATTTCACAAAATATCAAAGTCTCGCTTTTATCGCAACATAATCTGTTTAACATATTTCAAAACATTTTGATTGAACGGTCGTTAAATTTATTCCCTTCGAACGCATATCAATCATTATAATAATGGACTACAAAAGATAATTTGAAATAGTCAGCTACAGAATAACTATTAAAGCGCTTAGTAATTCAAATTTAGTTGAATCTTTTTAAGAGGTTTCTATTTCATTGCGCCACTTTTGTAAAATGTTGGAGGCTGTCTGTATTTCTGACATTGTATCAATCAGTTAAGACTTTTCAAATTATATGAAAATAGCAAATATTTATACGTACTAATAGTAACCAATAAATAATTTATTATTTGTCTATACATATAAAAGGCTTTGTGCTGAATGACTAAGGGATCAACGCACAGCTTAAACCGCTGATTGTAGAGACCTGAAATTTGGGGTGTGTGTCCTTTGCACGTAGGCATCCAATAAGAACGGATTTTCCGAAATTCCACCTCTAAAGTTGTGAAAAAGGGGGCAAAGTTTGTATGAAACTGTAATTTTTAATTTTAATTCGTTTGCCCATGCGGGCGAAGCTGCTGGCGGAAAGCTAGATAATTTATATAATAAAGAAAATATTTCAGAAATCATCCTGTACCCTGTACATACAAATAAACAATCACCACAAATCATGTTATTCATATAGTTTAATCATGCTACTATAATAAAACAGAATAGTGTGTCCAGGTCAAAAGCTAACTTCATAGTTAATTCATGATAAAAGTATGTAAACCAAAGGGCAGAAAGTAATGTACCGAGGGAAGGAAATCCTGAAAGGGTGATATTTGAATTTGATTCGAACCTGTCGACTTTGAGGCGTCCCAAGGGCGGTTGGGTCTTACACATAAATAGAACGACGGCGACGACTTCAGTATTTATTTAGGTTTAGAAGACAGTAAATATTCTCATACTACATTTTTGGAGTCAATTTTCTTATTTTATTTAGATTATGTGTATTAATTTTAGATACTTTAAATAACATTAATGCAGTAGGACCCTAGAAACACATTCTATTTTGATTTTCTCAAAAACAAGGCATTATTTTTTTTCCAGGAGCACTATTGTTTAACTCATTTAGAGGTGTTGGTTTCGATTATCACGTCAAGCAAAGTAATTTTTATTTTTTTTATAATTAATTTCTAAGTAGTCAGGCTTTTTAAAATTCATGTATTTAGGTTAGTCTTCTATTTAATGGGACTTAAACATATCTCTTGAAATATGGTTACATATATATAGTGGGAATACCTCTGTTAAACCCTTTACGGGAAACGAGCGTGATATATGTGTGCATGCCAGACAATTCTCAAATTTATGGTAAACCTACCTCGGCTCAACTATGAGGCTACGTGGTTTTGTACTTACTATTACTATTATGCCTCTCTCAATCTGTAGTACTAGTGACAAAAGACAAATAAATGTAAGAAACAAAGTAAAAGATTTGCTTTAGGCAAACTTGGGAAGTGACGAAAATAATATCATAGCCCCATAAATATGAGATATCGCGAATCATGCGTTAGATAACGATAGTTTTCAACGGTGACTATCACTTTTACGCTTTATTGCACACTAAAAATAACTTCCTAAATGATAGAGTAACGAATACTTTGCTATTTGAGGGTTTTAATTACTTTTGGGGCAAATACTTGATATTTTATTTAGATTATTTCTAGTTCATTATCATCGTCAGCGTATGCTTTATACTGATCCACTGTTGGACAAAGGGCTTACCTATAGTGTGTCATATCACCCGAATCCTCAGCTTGACGCATCACGACGCGCTCTCCAGGGATGACGTGCTACACTACGTCTGTTTAGCAAGATACTTCGTTTCCTACTTCAGGTATAGCTAATCCTTAGTTATGTGATGAGAAAAAAGTGTCAGTATCTAGATCAGGGGCTGTACCACCACGTGTTTTTGCAATCACTATTCACGTTTGAGAGCGTGACACAGTTACTAACCTCGTATACTTCCGTCTCTTTTTCATAACGAAACTACTAGTACTTCTTTGGCACGTCATGGTAAGGCCCCTGGGGCTTAGACAAAGTAACAATTTAAAAACGATAACGAAGTTCGAAAAGACTAAAATGTATGGGACTGACATAAGCCGCGTTAAATCACGTGGTCAATCGACATCGTTATCGCAAGTTGGTAGACAATGTTTTAATTCGTAACAAAACTATAGAGTAACGAATTGTTTTTGTGGCTATCCCATACAAATGCGTAGACAAGCAGCACTTTCAGCGTTCGCCTTCGCTTCGATCGCGATCGCCAAAAGAGATAACGAAACGAATGTTAAAACGTTGTAGTTATAGAAACATTATGGCCGGATTTCATTTAGCAGCAGATTTTTGACACGGTGTGATTACATTTATTTACATACTCTTAGGTAGGTATTTCTTCTGTGCATTATTGCAGATCGAAAATGCATTCTTTACGTTTATTGTGGGCTGCACACAATGAAAACACCTGGGAGAGGCGCCAAAACCGGTTAAGACAGCGACGGCTATTGGAAACAATTGAGGATATGCCAGAATTGTTATTCATCCAACATTTCAGGCTTAATAAAAGAACATTTAGAAAATTATGTAACGACCTAAAATGTCATGCCGGATTAAAAGGTTCCCCTGAAATTCCCCTGGAAATAAAGGTAAAAAATTTAACATTCATAATCATAAACCAATTATTTACTTAATTATTGCAGGCATCATCGAGCCAAATAGATTATACATATACAGATAACCAGATATACAGATTACTCCATCATCGTTAAATTATCCGACACTTTTAAAAATTAATCTATTTTGAATACCATTAAGTTTTGGAGACCATCTAAAAGTAATAACACTTGATTCACTTACCACTGCCAAAATATTGTTTTAATTATAATTTGAAAACGATTAAACGCAACACTCACTTATTCTTAGCATTAAATACTTTTTGAAAACAACAACAACAACTACTAAGTTCGCGGGTTTGATCCGATTTGACACTTCTTGACTGACACTGGCAGCTAAATTTTCGATACCATAAACAATATTTTTGTTTCTTAACGAATAAACAATTCGACACAACGATCGCGACAATAGTGTTACATTGGCTAGGAAATTGTTTTCGATATCTCAGTGACGATGACGAATTTAGATATCGTTTCGGTACCTACGAAGCGATGTTACTTTGTCTAAGGACCCTGACCAGTAGTAGACCAAAATGTAATACTAGTTGTATCACTCGATTTCAGCAGCGTCCCAACGGAACGACTCAATCCCCTTCCATAAAAAAATAACCTCTTTTACCTTTTTAATAAGCTGTTTTACCATGCGAAAGTGTGTTTGTTTAACAAACATACATAATATTAGTTAGGCTTTTTATCCCAATATACATATTTGTATCAAGTCCAATCATTATCACAATCAATAAATTTATTGAAACTATCACAACTAATCACAAGTCATCGTTAACAAACTGTCCTATATCTGAAATCTGAATCGATTATCCTTTCGACCTCACCGAACTTATCACTTACAAGTGCGGATGCTTTTGTGCCGGTAAATAGGCTCTAAGGCCGTGTTTACACTATCAAAGTGAATAAGAGCGGTGGACGTTGACGGATGGTGTTTGTACACACGACGAGGGAGCCCCAGTGGTTTCGGGTAAACAACAGGTTTATTTATTTGCAAAGTTTTCTGGGTATTATAATGTCGTGGTGTGTTGGCGGAAGTTTTACTTAGTAAGTTTTTCCGTGTACAATCTGTGTTGGGTTTATTATCTACTAATGTTTAAGTGGGTTGTTGGTTCTTTTTCACTTGGCTGTAGGGCTTAATTTAATTAAACTAGGACACCAAGATGAAGAAGCATCCTGCAAGAAGTCATGTATTAACAAAGCAAAAAAATACTTATTTGTAATTAATTCCAATAACTTCCCTTTAAATTTTTATTTATAGGCACTTAATTTTTTTTTAATTGAGATTAACATTAAAAAAGGTCGCTTGTTTGAAACAAAATTTGCTAAAATGCTGTTAAAATAATCCAGACCATGTTAAAATAAATGTTTGATGATTAAATATTATAGACTAAAGAATTAATTTTGAGTACCTACATACGGATTTGTTTTTTTAACTGTACCTAACAATAACGTGAAAATGTTTATATCAGCAAGAGTCATAAATTCTAGCAAATGGTTTTACACCCGTTTTATCACTAAACGCGAGTGTTTGTGATTTTTTAGAGCCATCCAACCTTTATGGGCTGAAACTATTTGGCTTGTAAGTAATAAATCTAAAGCTTTTTGTGGATTAGTAAAGAACCTTAGAATTATTTCTTTAAATAAGTCATTTGGATATAAATTGACATTTTATACGATTTATTCCTTTGTTAGTTTGTTTGTGGGAGAATGATAAAGGGTTTTCAATAGAATATTTTAACAGCATTGTATTATTTGTTGTCGTTATAATCTATGAAATAAATAATACTAAAATCTCAGACTATTTTTCTCTGTATTTTAATCGACCAATATCACTGTCACAAGTTATTGAATTTATTTGTATTCTAAATTCTTTTACTAAATGTAAAAAGTATAAATAAATACAATTAATGTTTAGCGTCATTAAACTTTTTGAGCATCTAAGTTTACTAATGATAACAGCAACTAATACCTCCGTGGCAACTTTGTTGATTTTGAAAATTATCTGTTGGGACAAACATAAAAGTTGGACGGGTCCCTCCGAGGAATCGAGTTGACAACGACAGCGTCCACCAAAGTTTTATGAACAAGAATTGTTTTTGAGATGAAACAGAGGTGGGTGTACTTTTAAGCATTTAAGTAATCATTGAAAAAATAACAGAACATTGTTGAAGATAACTCCACGATATTATATACTAATAGGTATATTTTCACGATAGAAGCATGAGTATGTGATAGAAATATGTTATTTTTTATTATGATGGGAATCTATCTATGAGATTAAAACTATTATGGTCTAGTATTCGTTTGCTCTACTGCTAAACATAAGGTGCCTACTGGATTCGATTCCCAAGCCGGGTAACATGTTATTATTTTTCCCTGTATAATTTTGCAGTAGGAGATTGAAGTCGGTTGTATTTGGCTATTGGCAATGTGATCGCCTCTTAGTCGAAAATACTGAGCAATATCTGGCGAAATGTACATATGGGTAAACCTCTGCCAAAATATTTGAATACATTGAAGATATACCTATGTATGTGTTACTTAATGATGTTTAAGATCGTTCGTTTTATTGCACAATAATTCACAAAAAATATTATACTATAGGTAAGAACTTCTGCTTAACCTATAGGGAAATTAGGCATCATGTTTATGAGAATACAAAGCAATAAAATTCTAATCTACCGAAACAATCAAAATAACCACGAACAATTTAAAACTGCCCACAACTAGATACATTAATAAAACTTTTCCGACAAATGTTCTACAAAATATGCAGAAGTAAACTTAATTAATGAAGGGCTCCTGGCTTGTATAAAACCATTAATATCTGGGCTACAAGTAAAGCAAAGCTGTGGGGCACTAATGGCTCAGCTCTAATGTCCACACCATCTGTCAACGTCATGCCTTTGCCCACTTTTTGTGGCACTTATGTACGGCACTGGCAGTTCTATTCACTTTATTATAATGTTTTTCCTTTTTATTTGCCATGATGACCGGATGGATGAGGTTATAATTAGGCACTCGGGTTGTCTAGCTCTTTGTTTTTGTTGTTATGAGATTCGTTTGGTGGTTGTAATTAATTTTGTTGTTGTATTTAGTGTTTATTCATATTGTAAAGCTTTTGGGCTTGATAATATTAGTGGAAAGTTCTGTTGTCAAGTGGAACAGGCTATGCTTTTTTTGTTTCTTTTTACCAATCTCCTTCTTTTCTCATACATAAATATAATTTATACGTTAACGTACTCGATACAAGAAAGTTTTTTTTTATAATTAATTCCATGTATGGATTTAAGTCAGCCTAAAATTATAAAACTTAACTTAGTTATACCAAAATTCTTTTATTGTCCAGTTAAGCAGGTCAAATGCTGTTAGAAGCACCCTGCAAGAGGTCATGTAGAAAGAAAAAAACAAAATTCTCAGTAACTTATTATTCAAAATCACTTAATCTAAGAATAACACATAATTATATTGGATTTTTAAGTAGGAAGCTTAATATTAAAATGGCTATATTATTTTACATTTTACAGCTTTCATTTACGTCCATACTATGTAGATACTAATACATTATGAACAGTGCTGATAATGAGCTAGAAATTACACAAATCGTTATTAATAATAATGGTCATTGTTATGGAGAATATAACTTTAAATTTGTCCTCCAGCGATGTAAACATATAGGTTTAATGCTTATTACAACATTTTGCCAAAATATGTGAGCCTTATTACACCATCAATTGTACCTAATGGTGGACTCATTATGATATGAATATCGTTCTAATTTTATAGCGATAGCAATTGTTAAAATATATATTAGCATCAAATACGAAACCTTTTTAGAAATAGGTTGGTCTAGTGGTGACAAGCACTACTGCAGGCAGTTGGTTCAATTCATAGCTCATGAAAAAACAAATAAGTACCTATTGGTTCGATTGATAACAATAGACAATC
The DNA here is from genome assembly GCA_963891755.1 of Pyrrhia umbra. Lineage (NCBI taxonomy): Eukaryota > Metazoa > Arthropoda > Insecta > Lepidoptera > Noctuidae > Pyrrhia > Pyrrhia umbra. The sequence goes on from OY982925.1 coordinate 9,790,271, forward strand.
GCACCTTAATACATAGAACAGGGATAGACAGTTCAACTAGATGACATCATACCTTCATTGTCACTGCCAACCACTGTATTTGCAATCATATATACTCGGTTACAGAAGTAAGATATATATTTTCAGAGAAATAAAGTCTATAATATCAAAAAATATTGTCACCCATCTACTTACTGGCTTCGGCAAAATTGATCAACGAGTGTGGCTTTTGCATAGCCATAAAAGCCCAACCACACCTATCAATAATATCTCCTTTTACAACACCTTCGTGAATATCCATCCAATTTAATAATCCGATTATAATATTTCACTCCACACGATCTATATTCAAACGATTTATATTGATGAGATGCTTAAAAAGTTTAATTTCGTCGTTCAGGATACGTTGGGTTCGTAAAACTTTTAAGACGACGACTACCGCCAATGACCTTGAGCAAATGGGCGGAGCTTGAGCTTCCCCCCCGCGACCCCGCAATGCACACCGCACGCTTGTCATTTTATATTTTGAAGAACTTTGACGGGTGACCATAATATTATGTAGAGATTCTAAGGACAGTCGCATATTGTATTTTGATATGCATGTCTAAGATATAAAAATAGAAATACAAATAACATCTGTCTGAGTAATACTTCGAAACACTAATTTTAAATTTCCAACCCCCACTGCATACTTCGTTTGCTAGAAAAGCAAAAATATTTTCAATTTCTTTAATCTGCAAAACATATTTATCGATCTGAATTGTTACAAGTTTCAAGAAAAAAATCTGAAGCTAGCATTCTTGAATTAATCCGCTGTGAAAGATGGACAGACAGACAGATAAAATCGCACCATAGGAGTTAATTTTTAGGCCATATTGGTGTCCATTTTGAGCTCTTCTAACAGAAATGCACGCAAGTTTTTTTCATATTTGCATTTTACGACATCTGCTGCTTCTCAAATAACTTCAGCTCATCTTCACTTGTATAGGAAAATCATATTAGTTTTGTAAGGAGAGCCTGGAAGCCAGTTAATTAGTCCGACGTTTCTGATCCATCTGTAAAGTGTCCGACCAAACCTTTGGTATCAGCTTTGGCCAAACCATTAGCTTAAAATTGGCCTAAGTTTTGACACCAACAGAACCGAAATTGAATAATCTATTACGTTTAAATACCTAAAAGTGAGTGAGACTGTATTACAAATGATGTTAATATTTTAAATAAGCTGCAGGTAGTTTTATTTATATTATTAAGTAAAAAGTCATTGTGGCTTCTTTGCTAAGGCACCTGCATCTTATTTATGAGTATGCAGATTCGGACTTCGAAACCTAGAAATTACGAATCTGACTATTCCAAAGTTTTACATGCACTTTTTTAGTATAACTTAGACACCATTGACTAACGGTGAAGGAAAACATCGTGAGGAAACCTGGACTACACGGTCTGAAATCACCAATCCACCTTGAAAAAGCGTGATAATTAATGCTAATGCATGTCTATGTCATATCCAAAAGTGGGATAGTAAAGATTCCGATTATGACCAGGATTTTTAAAATTTTTACCTATCATGAACAATGGAAATTCACCCGTTTTGGGCCTAATTTTGAAAGTGCCGCAAAGCAAAAAATCAATGCAAAAATAAATGTGCTAAATTCGGATATAGACTTAGTCTGAATGAGAATTAGCTGTTACATTTTCAAGCACCAAATTTGTACGACCCTTTTCCACGGTTTCATGCATTATTGAAGAAATAAAGTAATGGAAAAAAATCCTACCATTGTATGGCATTTCGATAATCTTTTAGAAAGATGCAATATCGATTTTTGACTTTGAAATCATTTATAATTACCGATTTAAATATTTTTGATCTTTATCTTTTTACCTTATATTACTAATAAAAGGTTTTTTATAATTATTTTATCAGAAAAACTCACCGCAAAAATTGACAGATTTTTTTATAAAAAGATTATTAAATTGACATGCAGTAGCTCAATTTTCATTTAGTTTTCTTATTACAATTCATCGGAATTCAAACATAACCTTGGAATTGGAAAATGGTCGAAATATCATATAAAGAAAAGCATTTAAGAGAAAAATGTACGGAAGTCTAATTATTTCAGAATGTTTGTTTTACAAACTACGGAGAGTTTTTTTAAAATTTAATTCGTATACTAAAAGATGTCGAAGAAAACATAAAAAATATTAAAATATGCATCAAGCCTTTATATCAAGCCCTTTCATAATTATGATGACGTAGAAACTACACTTTGTAATTTTAAATTCCATTTTTCCTCGAAAGTAGTATTTTTCTACTTTATCCATTTGCGATATATTTCAACAATTATTCCAAATCGATAAGGTTAGTTATTCCTGAAGTAATTATCAGCTCTGACAGACAGACAGAGAAAGTCGCATCCCATAATGGTTACTTTTTACTATTTTGGTTCGGAACCTTAAATATACTATTTGAATATATCTTTTTTTTTTTCATTTTCAGTTCTTCTGTCTTTGACTTCTGGACCAAAAATTAAAGAAGATCAAGTCCTTTTTATTTATCAGGGCTTTAGCCAAAGAATTAAGCGATTGCCTATTAATCGGCTTAGGCCTAGCTAAAAATCGACGTTCTGTCGGATACTATTTGGTGTTGAAAATAAAACAAGAGTGGCATAGTGAAGTAGGACCTTCATTTCTAAAACACTATGCTTCGTCTTATCTTTTAGATTGTGTGTATATAATATTATCCCACATTAGATACCTTGACTAATACATTAATATGTATATCATATGTGACTGCTTACTTGGCGTTTCTACTAAACTTCTAAAATGGTTGCTATGTAAAGCATCACTACCCAATGTTACCAGTAAAAAACGGCCAAGTGCGTGTCGGGCCACACGCAGTAGGATTCCGTAGTAGGTCTTAGTTAGTCAACTATAACTATGTAACCGGTGAAGCCTACTTTGCCGTGATAGTTTTCGAAAGTTAGTTTTTTTTATTTTTGAAAGACCTATCTAACGATACCCTACATGAAGGGTTACGCAACAAAAAAAATATTCATCCTCATTTCACATGTTCGGGAGCTCCACTAAATTATTTTATTTTTTTTATTCATTTTTACCACTTTTTCGGCGTGATCAATACACATATCTATACTAAATTTCAGCTTTCTAGTACCAAGAGCCTCTGAGCTATGCCGCGAACAGAGAGACAGACGGACATTGCGAAACTATAAGGGTTCCTTGTCGGACTACGGAACCCTAAAAATAAAACTAATGTAAACAATCCAAAACAGAAAAATGGTCTAGCTAAAATAGTCAGACAATACAATACATTTTACAATTTTACATTTTACAATACTCTTTGAATAGCGTTAGCTTATTTTTTTATCATATTCTGCATTTTTTTTCAAATTCGTCTCGTAGCAAAGAAACTCGAACCCAAATTCACGTGTTTAGAAAAATATTTTCATTGGTAATAATTTAGAATAGCGCCACCTTGTTACCCATGGATAAACCGTTTTATTTACAAACCATTAAGTTTTTTTTAGATATCATCCCATGCCCTGACTTATAGCTACTATTTCTATAAATTCCAAACTATTAGGAAATATTGTAATATAACATGAAAGAATTTTAATTTTGACGATTATTTCCGACCTACATGTAAAATTTAAATGAGGTATGCAATATTCTCGTTTTGAATACGCAATGTATTAAAAGAAATACATATTTAAATCATAAAGTACATTTAATTATTTAGTAAGTTAATAACAAAATATATTTGTCCTGCCAAATTTAGATACACACATTTTAGATTATGACAGATTATGGATGATTTGGTTTGAAAACACGTTATTCACATCAAAAAAATATTTTATCCGCATGTAGTGCCTTTTCAATGTAATAATTATAATTCACCAGTCATCTTATCACAAATATAATAATTTATTTACATCGTAATGTGCTCGCTCTGAGTGACAGCGTCTACCCGTGACAGTGGTCACGGACGTACTGCCCCCGTCGCCCGGTGGAGCCCCTCCGTAATTTCAACTCAACGTTTTGACAAAAGCACAAAAATTGACGTAAATGTACGATTTAAAAAAAATATTCGTATACAAAAAGACAGATAATTAACTTTTCTATAAAATGGTACAGGTTTTATTAAAATCCACTTGATAAATTCTATGTAAAACTCAGTTTTTCTTCTGCGTTAGACCTAACTTCATGATTTTTTTATACAATGTTATAAATACATAATTAAAAAAAACGTTATACAAAATTATCAAGCATATGCTCTAGTTTAGTATATATACTTTTCAAATCATGAAAGCAAGTCGTTAAAGCGTATTCATTAGCTTTAAAAGGGGCAAAGTCGTATATCGCCGCCTTAATAGAGCTTTTCAATGCAGACGCAAGTTTAAGCCAATTTTAATTACAAGCCGCCGAGATATTTTCTCGTCAATGGTGATACGTCGCCTGAGAGATGTTTATTTTAGATTTCTTTTGTAAAGGTTTTGATATAAAATTGAACAAACTATTAAAATTGACTGTTGTTATTTATTTTAAATAAAAGCTTAATTATCAGCTTTTATATAAAATAAATAACAACAACAATTTTTTTTCATATTATTTCTTAATGTTTTGGGAAATTGTTTCAAGATGTTTGTGTTATTTTTGTTAGTCTGAATGTTTGTAACTTTAAAAATCAAAGCTAAATAAATTGATTTAATAACATAATTATAATTTTATATATTACATACATAACACAAACAAAACATCTGACAAAGGCTTTAGGCATGTGATAAAAGTATAACATTTAATTATTAAACGAAAATATTAAGAATACTATATTCGTTGAAATGAGAGGAGTTCCCTCTCTGAACAGTTGCCCGGTGAGGACATGCGTCAGGCAGTAGGTGAGGAGGAACACGGATGGGTTTTAATTTTGACTCTCCCGTCTGCTCCACCCACAGCGAGTTTGAGAATCCCATTCATAAGGAAAATAAAATAAAAGGTTATAAATACCCTAACCAGCTTGTTTGACATCCAGCAACAGGAATTGAAAAATATATGTATTAAGTAAAAAAAAAAGTAAACTATGTATAACCATATTTACAAGCTTCATAATTCCTAAGTCAGCGGCTAAGCTTGCATTTCATGCTGCATTAGCATAACACCTGTGCTCTATTTCTGAGCTCATTTACATAGGTATGAAGATTTACGAGTATACTGCAATACGACTATTAAATGTATCGACAGATTGTAATTTCCCAAATAAGTACAAAAATTCGAAAATGTCATACCTGTTTGTACACTGGACAGTTTTTAGTGTGTTTTCTTTGTATAAAACAAAAAAAAAACACGAATTAATTAATTAGATTCTATTATTATATAATTAGCAGAACTAAGCTAAAAATAAATATAATATTTACGATATATTCTTTTACGTATTATATTATGTTCTCCCAGAAATTATTTTAGGAAATAATGTTTCTTTGTTCACAGAAATGTTCCATGGTTAAATGAAGGTCTAAATGTCAAATCAAGCTAGCAGTTTGCTTAATCTTGTAAACATTAAAATCATAACATTTGAACTATTTTTTAAAAGAGATTATATTTTTATGAAATGACATTATAATTAATAATAAAAATTAAAAAAAAAACAATAAAATATTTTCATTTCTAATTAATTCACGAGAATTGAGGACTCGATAGAACTGATAAAAGAATTGAGAAAATGCTTTTCGAACGGTCGCCCAAAAATTGTGCCAACAAGATTGATTAGCCATCCACTTTATTTAATTAAAAATAACACCCCGTTTTGAGGAAAGTCTTTTTCGTAAATATTAATGACTCAGCGATTTCATAATTTTTCAATTGTTTTACTTTTGATAAAATAAACGGTTCATTGTTAATAACATAAAGATAGGTCATTTTATTCACATTTTGACAGGTTCTGTTTAATGTCGTGGCAGCTAATTGCTATAAACAGGACACCAACCCAGACTTCGGGTGGCTACAAAGGGAGTTCTGATTGAAAAATCTAATCACACTTACCCAACCTGCGAATCGAATCTTCTTACGTTCAGTAGAGCTTGACAAACCACTTAATAGTAGTCAATCGAGGCAGATTCATTTTAATAGTGCGTCGAAATATAATACATAAAATAATATTCCTACATTCGAGATACTTCGTAACAATAGTAGGTAAGTATATTAATAAATTCCTACCTACTGTCTAAGCCTTGACGTCTGAAAGGCATTACACACGATCCTTAAGCGGTTGCTAGGTCATCACTTAGCTTACCTTTTCTATCCTTACAGAATAAATAGTACTTCCACCCTTTTTACTTATGACTGGCAGTTTTGTTAACCATACAATATTACGTAGGTTAAAACATCAAATGTTATATTTTCTTCGTCCCTTTTGGAGGGCTTCTTAATTTGTATTCATAATGGGTGGCACCTATGTAACTTGAATACTTAAAATTTCTAAAAACAATACTTTCATAAATTAGGTTGTTTGTTTTATTTCAAACATGTTTATTATAGCTTCTAACAACCACCTTCACCGAAACTGGTGCTTCAGGAACTCGTGGCTCGGTAAAAGCCACATGGGTCGATCGATCAAGGTGAATCTGCCGAGGTCAGTTGGTGGATGGGTGAGAGGTGACCTATGTCATACCAAGACTACTCATTGCCTCGGTCAAACTGTTGGTTTCAGCTGTCATTTGTAGAGATTTTGATAGTCGTTACGTGTAATCAGTTTTAATACACGTATAATAACAGCTACTTTAATGTAAATAAAAAATATATGAATGTGTGTTTGTCTGTTACTTTTTCACGCAAAAAAATACGGAATAAATTGAGATGAAATTTGGTAGACACATAGTTTATAACCTAGTTTAACACATAGGATACTTTTATTCTCGGAGCACGAAGAAATTTACTCAGCATTTGGGTGAAATCGTGGGAAACAGTGAGTATGATACAAGTCTTAAACATAACAAGGTGTTATTAATAAGTATGCCCATTGAGGAGTGACTAGAACTCCACCGACCTAGTTACGATAAAACTAGGCTGATATTTTTTTGTTCATTATTATAATGTGGCAATCTTTCAGAATTAAAAACCCTTACCGATATACTTACTGATATTATAAATCTAAACGTCAGTCTATCTGTCTGTTACGTTATTATAGTTAAACTGCTCAACTTTTTAAATGAAGTTTAGCTTGGATATAGCTTTTTAACCCGGCGCCGATGACGTGAAAAATGTTACGCGGGCAATGACGTCGGGTCATCATTACCCGAACTTTAGACAGTAAAGTTACAGTATCTTTAAATGAACTGATTTTTTTAGTTACTATTTAAGATATTAAGGCTTTTTGGGTAAATGACAGGATAATAAAAAATGTATGATATTTAATGAATTAAAAATTTATTGACTTTTAAAAAACCCATGCAAAATCAAGTTGAACAACATAACTTGCATATTTAGGTACGTATTTTTTTTTAATTAAACCTAAACATTCTAAAGAATTAACAATTTTATATGCTAATACATAGATCACAAAAACTATTTATTAAAATAAGACCATAAAATCAGTCTTCCGATTCCTCATTTATGGACATGGAGTTGGTGCAAATTTTCGCAGTACGAAATCAAATGTTCTGGCCAGATATAAATGTGGCAAGCATGACAAGTATGCTTTGTTTTTATCCTTTTTAGATTTTTAGATATCTGACATAAAATTTTTAAATTCCTCCTAAATTTTTTGAGGTGGTTATATGGAAGGTTCGCCTGTGAAATCTGCAATCCTTTTGCGTAATTGTCGAAGTAAATTCACACGTGCTCTTCGGATTTGTAAATGGTCCTGTATCAAACTGAGTGCCAAGTTTTTGAGTTTATGCGTGTGTTATCATTGTTAGTCCGATATATTATAATAATATTCCTGAAATATCCAGCATTGCAAAGTATATCGTCAGCCGCCATCTCTTAGTGTTTCTGCCTACATTATATGTAGCACAAGCTCGTCTGCTACATCCACTCCGCTTTTGTCAGAGTTATAAAAAGTTATTACTTCAGGCCTCTAGTTCACTCCTGACTAAAGAATGCAAGAAAAAATAACAATACCTTAAAATAAATAAATAAAAATATGTTACGAAAACACCGCGCCACCGATGACGCTGGGTCATATTTACCCGTTTTGCCGCAACACTCCTGTATCTCGCTGCGCAGGCGGCGTTGCATTGAATACCATACTACTACAGGCAGAGGGAGGGTATATCCTCAGCTATACGAAAGGTCAATTATACCGCGAATGTTGAAACATTTTTACGAATGTTTAAAATCACCTCGGGTCAATATGACCCAGCGTCATTGGCGCCGGGTTAACCAAGTGCATAAAATAGGTTCCTCAGGAGGCATACAAAACAACGGTAAACCCTTTCTAGAATCGACGTCGTCATCATCATCAGCCCGTGTCAGTCCATAGGCCTCTTCCATGACAAGCCAGGAGAGCTGAAAATCAAGTTTCGGTTTTTTAGTAATATACTATATTATGTGACATAAAAAGTAATTAAATCGTTGCTTCGTATAACAACCTCAAGGCTATCCTATTATTACACAATACTTACTGCATTATATTTCTTGATGCTTCATGTCATGTAGTTGTCATTTATTAAAACTGATATCCAAATAATTTACTGGTTGTTTCTTTCAAGAAACCTCACGAAAACTTATCCTTTTCTTTAAACGTCAAGGCTTGACACGCCTATCGATTTCTGAACGAGCAGAAGTTTGATCGATGCTCAAAAATGCATTAGCCTCGATAAGTGAGAAGTGCTCCGACAGGCTACTCAATCAAACTATCGTTATGCTTTTAAACATCACTTGAGATATTTAAACTGTCGATACTAAGTTTTCGAATAAAGCCTGTATCATGAATGATATGCAAATAATAAAATTGTTAGACGTTTATGAATGGAACAAATATTTTTCTTCATAAAGTCCATTGAAATTGCTGACTGCTAAGCACTGCCTTTGATTCGATTACTGAGTTGGGTAAACTGTTTTTGGGATCTACAATGTGTAATTTCTATGTAGCGTGTTGAATGTCTTGATTTGTGCTTAGTTTATGGGAAAAGACTTGCAAGCCTTAAAATTAACTGATAAAAACATAACTGTTCAAGTGACGTCATAATGTTTTTTTTATTACCTTTCAGGAAAACCAGTGGATTGGCTTATAGTCCAAGGAACTATTTTGTGAATTACTTATCTGGATCCCTCCTTTCCAGGCAAAACCTAAATTAATCTATACTAATATAATAAAGCTGAAGAGTTTGTTTGTTTGAACGCGGTAATCTCAGGAACTACTTGTACGATTTGAAAAATTCTTTCAGTGTTAAATAGCCCATTTATTGAGGAAGTCTATAGGCTATATATCATCACGCTAAAACCAATAGGAGCGGAGCACCACTATTCCACGCGGACGAAGTCGCGGGCATATAAAATATTTTTAAACATACATTTACATTCTACGTCTGTAGCTGTTAGTAATTAAATTGTATTCATTAAGTAAACAAAAAATCCAATTAAAAAATGAATATCACAAAAGAAAATTACTTCATAAAAATGTCAACAAATTGTAGGTAAGCACAATTATAAGGAATTCTCGACGGCTTAAAAATGTAGGTGAAAATAAATTTAGAGGGGGATTAACATTTTTTGCACGTTAAAGATTATTAAGTGAACCGAATGGGGGAGTGGCTAGAAAGCGCACTGACGCGGAAAATATCCCTGATCAGCATTCCACGGGTTGATTCTGCTCTTCAATTACCATTTGCAGATTGTTCGGCTATTGTCGGCTGAAACGATCATTATTGAATGGGAAAGAATAGTTTTATTTCACCATACGAGTACGGTTTGGAATATGTTGATTAAAGTTACATTGTTAAGCGAATTAGTGCTGGAAAAACGTCCGGAAAACTCATTGAACGTTTTTAAGGTTAATGCTCTTTACATTCTAAATCAGTCTTCTATATAAGTTCTGAATTCAATTTTTTTATCTACATTAGTTTGGTATCTCTATTAGGTAAATGCCTACATCGAAATAATCTAGTTTGTTAAATATCTTATGGTTTTCTAGAAAATAATATATTATTTTGGTGCAATGATAAGTGAATAAAACGGAAACGTAGCAATAATTCATTCTATTACTAAACGTTTAAACGTACAAGTTAATTATTTTAGGAATACTGGTAAAATTATATCAGATGGACAAATTATTCGCACTCAAAATACATTTTGCTTTTACTTAAAATAATTTAAAAGCGAGGGAAATAATTTCATTGGCAGGAATTGTGAACTAAGACAACAGAATTGCCTCTCCTTATTGGATTAACATTTAAGTAGACATCACCATTACTCCTCCAGCAAGTTAGAGGTACAATAAATTGGTTAGTCGAGGCACAATCTTTGGTGCCCCAACTAATTGCACAAGGTGAAACAGACTTAGTTTTTTGCCTGATAAGACTGCTTTTTATTTGGCTACATTTTGAAAGGATTGAAAAGTGTGGGTGCCAACCTAATTAGGTCACTTAGTTCTAATACAACTAGTTTTGAAAGGGTTGAACTTAATTGCGTTTCTAAGTTAAAGTTTGAGTTCTAGGCTAAATAATGGTGGGGCCAAAAGGTTTTAAATATCAATAAAAAAATTGTGAATTAGTTCCTTTAGTATGCGGATGAAATTAAGGGAAATAACTAGTATTTGAGAAGGAGAACCCGAATAAAGGTAGCGCAGAGCTATTTCAAAGGACGGGTTAACCAAACTACTTCTTCACAAAAAGTTCAACCAACAGCCGTTTCTAAAACTTTCGGTTAGTTTGACAGCAAAAACTTTTAAGTGACTACCTAACTACAAGAAAAGTTTTCCTGAAAACGGTTGAAACGTTGGTGAAGGCAGGTAATTTATTTGTACTGTTGGTCCAATAGTCGCAAGTACCTACACCAGTAAGACATTTGAAACGCAGGTGAAAATCAAAGCTAACACTCAGGGCTGCTTATTCTCTATAGGTAACATACTACACTCTTGTTCTCGACAAAGGGTTAGGCAGAGATAAATATCACACTAGTTGTGGCCCCGCGGTCCCACCTGGACCTTGGGGACCTAAATCACGCATCCGGATGAAAATTATAATCTGTCCTTCCCCACGAATTTCATCAAAATCGGTCCAATCGCTTCTCCGTGAAAGCGTAAAAACCAGACTGAGTAACTTTCGCATATATAATATGAGTAAGTAAGGATTGATAGCTGGGTACGACCTTCAGAATACGTAACAAGCTCACTCAAAAGAAATACAACTCCAGAAAATGGGATCATAATAATGTTGGTAATTTAAGCTTTATAATTCTTGAAGCATTAAAAACATTCCAGTATAAATTATTATACTATTTGCAATCTTTGAAACTGCTGGATGCTAAATATTTCCACCGTTTAAAACAGAATTAAGCGTAAACGCAAAAGAGCATAGTACCTAGTTAAATGAAAACTACGCAATGTCGCCGAAAGTTGCCGCCGGCGACGGTAGCAAAAACCGCAAACAAACCCGGATAGAACACTTGTATCTAATTAAAACTTTTGTTTTAAAGTGCAAATGGCACATCTCTAGTGGGTGAGTCAAGTGTTTGCTTGTTATAACTTTAGTAAGTACTAAGTTGCGATTTTGCTTCACTTAAAGTTTTTGTATGAAAATTTTCTGAACCTCGAATTTTTTTGCTTGATTATATTATTAGGGAAATGAGTTTAAGAAACTGTTTTGGATTTAATTTTTGTTTAAATAAATTTTATGTTATTAAAGACTTAAATATGTAACAGAATTAAAGTTATTGACAAAGATTGTTGCATAAATATGCTGTCACCTTATTTTGTCTTTTTATCTATATTAAAATTGATTACAGTAAATGCAAAGCTTGTCCCCACATGCTAATGAAAATACCCACAAGTAAGTAACTGCTATGAAGGCTTAATAAAAAGAATCAAAGTAATCATTAAAAAACAGTAAATGCCATCACAGATCCCTTATTAGTTAAATCATAAATACTCCTTTTTCCTTTGCCGTACTCGGGTAAAAGGATAACAACTTGTATGTTTCGCGCCTTTCACTCCTAAACACCTTAAACAGGAAGAAATATAACTCCTACAAATGTTTCCCAATATATGGAAACAATTGTTTTGCATGTACGGTGACGGCATCCATAACATCATCATTTTTCAACTGTCTGTTCGCAGGAATGCTGCAATGAAAAAAGAAACTTAAGTTGGCTTCCCACGTTATGTGTTATTAAGGATACACACAGACTAGCTCGCACTGACGCATGGATAGACTATCGTCCGTTAGCTCAGACATACATATAAGTAAGTCGCGATGCGTCCGATCTGCGGCGCGTCGGTAACTTCTTAGGTCTGCGATTTGGAATGACTAAATTGATTAGAACCTCAACACTCACGCAGACTGACACGTACCGATGGAAAAGTGTGCGTTGCGTGACTCTCCGTGGTTGTCGGCAGTGCGTACCTAATAGTCCACAGAATCACGCACCTTGGTAAACCAGCCTAACACTAAAAAAATGGGTGTCACTGCCTTTTGTTCTAAATACAATTGTGTAAAACGATGTTTAACGATATTTGCGGAGCAGTATACATATATTTTTGTATTTCAATCACCAATATTTTAGCAAGATTGAGTGATTAGTATAAATTATATTAGATAAAATTAATCTTTCATCAAAAGGTGCCCTTTACAAAATCGTTACATTTATGCTCTTCAGAGCTTCACTAATTGATGAGGGTTAGACACGAAGATACTTAATTAAAATATCGTTAATAAGATAGGTGCTTAATTAACATTCCGCTTCATCAGAGTAATTTAAAAAAATATATAATTTGACCGTTTTTTTATGTAGAGCAAAAAAAACTATTTATTGTTTACGTATCCATATTCAAAAACCGGCCAAGTGCGTGTCGGGCCACGCGCAATAGGGTTCCGTAGTAGGAGTTAGTTAGTCGACTATAACTCTGTAACCGGTTAAGCCTACTTAGCCGTGATAGTTTTCCTTGTAATTTCATTACATGTACTACGCCTGTGATTTTTTTCACATTTCTAGGTACAGCCATTCAAAAGTTAGAGGGGGGGGTAACTCGTATCGAATAAAAATTTGCACTGAAAAGCTAGATATTTCGCAAATGGCTCGCTAAACCAAAAAATGGTCTTCACACACCCATAATATTTTTGAAAGACCTATCTAACGATACCCCACACGTAGGGGTACGCGATAAAAAAAATATTCATCCCCACTTTACGTGTTTGGGAGCTACCCTAAAAAAAAATATTTTTCAAAATTTTATTTTACCACTCTCTCGGCGTGATCAATATACATATCCATACCAAATTTCAGCTTTCTAGTATCAAGAACCTCGGAGCTATGCCGCGGAAAGAAAGACAGACAGACAGACAGACAGACAGACAGACAGACAGACAGACAGACAGACAGACAGACAGACAGACAGACAGACAGACAGACAGACAGACAGACAGACAGACAGACAGACAGACAGACAGACAGACAGACAGACAGACAGACAGACAGACAGACAGACAGACAGACAGACAGACAGACAGACAGACAGACAGACAGACAGACAGACAGACAGACAGACAGACAGACAGACAGACAGACAGACAGACAGACAGACAGACAGACAGACAGACAGACAGACAGACAGACAGACAGACAGACAGACAGACAGACAGACAGACAGACAGACAGACAGACAGACAGACAGACAGACAGACAGACAGACAGACAGACAGACAGACAGACAGACAGACAGACAGACAGACAGACAGACAGACAGACAGACAGACAGACAGACAGACAGACAGACAGACAGACAGACAGACAGACAGACAGACAGACAGACAGACAGACAGACAGACAGACAGACAGACAGACAGACAGACAGACAGACAGACAGACAGACAGACAGACAGACAGACAGACAGACAGACAGACAGACAGACAGACAGACAGACAGACAGACAGACAGACAGACAGACAGACAGACAGACAGACAGACAGACAGACAGACAGACAGACAGACAGACAGACAGACAGACAGACAGACAGACAGACAGACAGACAGACAGACAGACAGACAGACAGACAGACAGACAGACAGACAGACAGACAGACAGACAGACAGACAGACAGACAGACAGACAGACAGACAGACAGACAGACAGACAGACAGACAGACAGACAGACAGACAGACAGACAGACAGACAGACAGACAGACAGACAGACAGACAGACAGACAGACAGACAGACAGACAGACAGACAGACAGACAGACAGACAGACAGACAGACAGACAGACAGACAGACAGACAGACAGACAGACAGACAGACAGACAGACAGACAGACAGACAGACAGACAGACAGACAGACAGACAGACAGACAGACAGACAGACAGACAGACAGACAGACAGACAGACAGACAGACAGACAGACAGACAGACAGACAGACAGACAGACAGACAGACAGACAGACAGACAGACAGACAGACAGACAGACAGACAGACAGACAGACAGACAGACAGACAGACAGACAGACAGACAGACAGACAGACAGACAGACAGACAGACAGACAGACAGACAGACAGACAGACAGACAGACAGACAGACAGACAGACAGACAGACAGACAGACAGACAGACAGACAGACAGACAGACAGACAGACAGACAGACAGACAGACAGACAGACAGACAGACAGACAGACAGACAGACAGACAGACAGACAGACAGACAGACAGACAGACAGACAGACAGACAGACAGACAGACAGACAGACAGACAGACAGACAGACAGACAGACAGACAGACAGACAGACAGACAGACAGACAGACAGACAGACAGACAGACAGACAGACAGACAGACAGACAGACAGACAGACAGACAGACAGACAGACAGACAGACAGACAGACAGACAGACAGACAGACAGACAGACAGACAGACAGACAGACAGACAGACAGACAGACAGACAGACAGACAGACAGACAGACAGACAGACAGACAGACAGACAGACAGACAGACAGACAGACAGACAGACAGACAGACAGACAGACAGACAGACAGACAGACAGACAGACAGACAGACAGACAGACAGACAGACAGACAGACAGACAGACAGACAGACAGACAGACAGACAGACAGACAGACAGACAGACAGACAGACAGACAGACAGACAGACAGACAGACAGACAGACAGACAGACAGACAGACAGACAGACAGACAGACAGACAGACAGACAGACAGACAGACAGACAGACAGACAGACAGACAGACAGACAGACAGACAGACAGACAGACAGACAGACAGACAGACAGACAGACAGACAGACAGACAGACAGACAGACAGACAGACAGACAGACAGACAGACAGACAGACAGACAGACAGACAGACAGACAGACAGACAGACAGACAGACAGACAGACAGACAGACAGACAGACAGACAGACAGACAGACAGACAGACAGACAGACAGACAGACAGACAGACAGACAGACAGACAGACAGACAGACAGACAGACAGACAGACAGACAGACAGACAGACAGACAGACAGACAGACAGACAGACAGACAGACAGACAGACAGACAGACAGACAGACAGACAGACAGACAGACAGACAGACAGACAGACAGACAGACAGACAGACAGACAGACAGACAGACAGACAGACAGACAGACAGACAGACAGACAGACAGACAGACAGACAGACAGACAGACAGACAGACAGACAGACAGACAGACAGACAGACAGACAGACAGACAGACAGACAGACAGACAGACAGACAGACAGACAGACAGACAGACAGACAGACAGACAGACAGACAGACAGACAGACAGACAGACAGACAGACAGACAGACAGACAGACAGACAGACAGACAGACAGACAGACAGACAGACAGACAGACAGACAGACAGACAGACAGACAGACAGACAGACAGACAGACAGACAGACAGACAGACAGACAGACAGACAGACAGACAGACAGACAGACAGACAGACAGACAGACAGACAGACAGACAGACAGACAGACAGACAGACAGACAGACAGACAGACAGACAGACAGACAGACAGACAGACAGACAGACAGACAGACAGACAGACAGACAGACAGACAGACAGACAGACAGACAGACAGACAGACAGACAGACAGACAGACAGACAGACAGACAGACAGACAGACAGACAGACAGACAGACAGACGGACAGAGCGAAACTATAAGGGTTCCTTGTCGGACTACGGAACCCTAAAAAGGGAAATAATTTACGCCTGAGAAATAAAAGAAAATGAAATGTTGTGTAAAGAAATTATTTATATATAATATTATATACCTTTTTTTTAAACAATAGATGTAAGCACAACATGGCAGAAGTAATATCAAAAATATCTTAATTTCATTTACCAATCACACTTTAAAGAATTTTAGATTCAAAGCTGTAACCTTGTATTATTGCTGTGACGTCACCGCGTAAATTAAGGCTAAAGTCGACTTGAAACAGAAAGCTATTAGGAACCCAAATGTGGCAGTGTTGGCTATAGGTCGTTTGTCGCACAAAGTAATGGGCGTGAGCTAGGAATGTGACTGCTACTGGACCTGCCACCAGCCACCACCGCATTGCGTTACTTCGATAACAAGAATTCTATTCTAGTAATACTGAATAAAAGTACTTACTGTTATCTTTTAGGTAAGGCGAAATTATTTTCAATAGTTTAATATATTTTAATATTTACAATATATGCAAAAAAATATTTAAAAAATGTGACACCGTAAACAAAGAAAAGAAGGATTTAAATATCGTTTTAGGTGGGGTTCTGTGGTTAGGAACCACTACAAAAGGAAGCTTTGAGTTGTGTTAACGCCTTGGAATACATTTGAAAATTAACTTATACTTTTGTACGACATTTAATCTATTAGGTAGTTCTTAAATTTTATCAAATAAACAGCTTTTTAAAATTTGCCTTTAATCATCAAATGACTCTCTCCACTGTAGACGGAGCGGAAAGAATTGTCAGACTCTTACTGACTAAAACCTATCTAGGCTCCTTTGTCATTAGTATTCCGGGCAACTCTATCAAACATCCCCGCATCCTGTTTATTAAACAAAAACATTGCTATAGCTATAGTATTCTGAAAGCATAAAATTGAATCTCCATAATGACCTTAATCAGAATCTTTAAGTATCGCTCCGTCGCGTCACTTCAAATTCTGGGCAAACTGCAGGCGCCTAATCAGAAAAACAAACAACGTAGACTAGTTTAGAGACGGGTTACTGCCAAACATCAAAGAAGCTCGTGCTTCACATTTTGAATACTCCTGTCCTGGTTGAAAATCTCGGAGTAATAGGCCCTGTAGCGACTTTCTTCGACCTCAATTTCATTTCAGACGTGCTTATTTGACTAAAGGGCGCCGAACAAATCAAAATGTTTAAGATTAGTAGAAACTGATTGTTGTAGTGTTGACCTGGATAATAAAGAAAATTCTATTAGGTTCCTATTTTGTTTGTGAAAAAGAAGGTGTAGAGAAAATACAAACACATTTTTTATTTGTTGAACATAGGTAGGTAATGTTGTTAATATATTTTTGTTATTAATATGAACGCTATGTCAGGCCGTCAACGACCTACAAATATTTTTTTTGCTACTTAAACTTGCTAGTTATAATAAATTATACAATTTTTTTTATTCAACACAATAAAAGAACATACGATGATTTCCCATCATTGCTATTTAACACTTTATACTTAAAGTTTATTTTAGAAACACCTTTTATCATAATCCTATTTTATTCGAATTCTCAAAGTTTAAAATAGAATCCTTCTATTCACAGCAATCCGCGATAAAAAATAGACATTAAAAAGATATTTGCTAGCAAAACAATGATGTGAGAATAGACCCGGTTGTAACGATAAAATAATGCGTAAAATATTCATTGAATGGTCTAAAATTATCGTAACACTGTAATAGTCTGAGCGAATCCTTAGACTAGCGAGAATGCCGATCTTCTTGCCACTTGACTTGAATATTGCAAATCCTACCCTAGATTTTATCTTTCAGGCGCAACCATATTCGCTTCGCACAATCTTGAAGAAAATCATGTCGAATTTTCCTCACGACATTACCTATATAATATTCAAACAATAAGAATTTAAGAAAGCATATAGAATAATGAAGCCTCCATTCTCTTCTTAAATTCCATACAACAAAAAAAGTTGCAGTGAATGGGCATGAAGAATGGAAGAATGAAAAACAAGATTTTAATAAAGCAGCGATTTATTTATGACTAGCTTCTGCCAGCGACTTCGTCTGCGTGGGAAAGCGGTGCTCCGCTCCTATTGGTCTTAGCGTGATGATATATAGCCTATAGCCTTCCTCGATAAATGTACTATCTAACACTGAAAGAATTATTTAAATCGGACCAGCGGTTCCTGAGATTAGCGCGTTTAAACAAAATGACAACATTTCCCTTCACTGCTCTGCTCCTATTGATTGTAGCGTGATGAAAAGTATACTATAACCATCTCAGGAGTATGACAAATAACTGTACCAAGTTTCGTTAAAATCCGTCGAGTAGTTTTTGTTTCTATAGAGTTTATACAGACAGACAGACAGACAGACAGACAGACAAAAATTTTACTGATTGCATTTTTGGCATCAGTATCGATCCCTAATCACCCCCTGATAGTTATTTTGGAAATATATTTCATGTACAGAATTGACCTCTCTACAGATTTATTATAAGTATAGATAGATAGATAGAAGATAGATAGATAGATATAAGAATCAGCAGTTATTTTCTAATTGCAGTTTCTTGAAGTATTTTTTCGGGTTTTATTTCTTAAAGCAGCTTAGTTTTAAGCCTAAGCAATAAGAAGTCCTTAAACAATAGATATTTTATTGCAGACTTAATTTGAACAGAGAGACACCTTTAGAAAAAGGTGAAAATAAAATATTGTTATAACTTTTTTGTATCCATGTTATGATTCAGGAATTCATTTGTACAAACCTATTTCCGACTATACCAACATGCATAAGCTTTAGTTTATTATTAAAAATGTTTATTTGATTTAGTTTAATATCACACTACGCCCGGTATAAAATATTATCACATAGTCACTATAAACTACAAAATTCAATTCCCTGTAAATCCACAATGGTATAGCACTCTCACGGAAAACACACATTCTGCAACGTCACTAGTTCATCCCCCGACGAACAAAAGTACCAACCTTATTATGCTCCTCAAAAACAATCTTTATCACACCAGCTTAAGATTTTTCAGGACCGCATTTTAATGTTTGCTAGTTTGTATTCGTCATAGGACCGCGGGTCGAGTCTTTGTTCTTGAAAAAGTCGCTTTGTTTGTCTGTTTCCTATAGCCCGACAGACTTGCGGATGTGTTGTTTTGATATTTTATAAACAACTTGTTTGTTACACCCAGTCGGAGGAAGTTATAAAAGTAACATATTTGCCGTCGCGAAGTCGACTTTAGGAACTTTTTGAATAATTACGTGTGGTGACATTGAGCAGTGCCGGGAGATCTAGAAGTTTGTACATCTCGTTATCCATTTCATAGATTTAGAAACCAAGCGAAGGATGTTAGTATCCTGGGTGGACTACGAGCTAACGAAAATAATCTTCCCAGCTTACAACTAAATCTGCTTCTACAGCAAAGCACACACAATCTTCATGCAGACATTGGAACTCAGTAATAGCATTCCTATGCGAATGTGATACACTCGTAAGTTAATACGCTCTGGGTCTTTCTCTCGTAATAATGGACCAAAGGATGTGGACGCAGAGATTTATGACCCTGTTTTATATTTATTACTTTGATCATTGGTACTTGCCATTTAATATGGAAGTGGAATTTTCATGCGTGACCGCGTTCGGCTGCAATTTATTTCGCGTCTTGGTTTGCCTTTTCGAATGGATTTCCTGATAGGACCTACAGTTATGAATGGCTTTCATTTTGGGTTTGGAAGCTGGTAAAACATTATATAGGGCTATAATAGCAGAATTTAAATCTTTTAATTCTATAGACTGGTGTTAATGAATCATGTTTGTAGATAAGAAGATAAAATGTATACCTAAAGTATAAATATTCTTTCAGATGCCGAATTGCACTAAGAAATTATTATCATTTACCTGATTTTACATCTATTTCTTGAAACTCAGCGTGAAGCTATACTGTCAACCTGTCTGTTGTAACAAAGAGCCATTGTAAACAGTTTCATTAACCAATGCGGATTAATTTATCTGAATAAATAACAATCAAAATTCTAGATGAAGGTTTTGTTGGCCTCTGAAACTGCAAAATTAATTTAAAATTGTCTGTCAACGAAAATGATGACTTCAAAGGATTTTGTAAGATTCAGATGTTTGAGTGAACGTTTCTGTCATAAATTTTACTAATAACCAAAATGAACATGGAATAAATAAAATAAATAAAAATATAAGAATAATAAATTATACTATAGAAATTAGACATAAAAATATTTATACGCATCGCTGTCAACGGGAATCGTGTTTAAAAGGCTGGCTGCATTGCCACGTTGGATGGCAATGCTGATTCTTTAACCGAAATATAGGCCAGCCCTTCGTGTGGAGTCTATTAAACATTCCTACATATTTGAATCCTTAATGTTAGTAGCGATGTATGTATAACTGAGTATAAGGGGGGTTCGCTCCTCTTTTGCCATTATTAATCTTATTCAAGAATCGACAGAAACCCAAAAACGGTGTTTCAAAAATGGATCTGTTAAAAATTACTCAATATTATAGACCATTACATACTAGACCCATAAAATTTACATACGATTCAACAAAATGCAATTTGCTTCTAAATTCACGAAGTTTAGCCGTTTATTGATATTTATTGGCATTGTCAAGGATTTGCAGTTCAATGAAGCAAGATTATGCAGAAGACATTTGTCTAAAAATGTTTTGATCTTATTATTGTCGTATTTTCTAGGTGAATTGTTGATAATACAATTTGTTCGGAACGTCTGCTATAGTCTATAGTACAGGATAAATTATGCAGTTGACCAATGTATAGTATTATATTCTTAAGATATAATAAGTGCAGTGTATTGTTAACAAAAATCAAAATGTTTTTTTTTTTCGAATTTATTTATCTTGTATTTATTCTATACCACTCTGTTGTCAAATTCCTCCAAACTGGGACAGGTATTCGAAACCCGATAGTTTCCGTTTCGCTTTAATTATGTCAACATTTTAATGAACTACCTTTGAATGAGTAAACTTTTCACACAAGAATAAAGTTGAATTCTCCAGAAGTTACGCTTTTCATGTTCATGTCAAGGTTACATTTTATTTCTCATTACGATTACATCTATTTCTATTAAACTTGTTTTATTTGTGACTAATATTTGTTGAATATAAAACACTAGCTGTTTCCTGCGGTTTCACCCGCATCCCGAGGGAACTACTTAGCGCACCCGGGTAAAAAGTAGCCTATGTTGTTCCTCAGGGTCTATGCTATCTCTGTACCAAATTTCATTTATATCGGTCCAGTAGTTTTGGCGTGAAAGCGTAACAGACAGACAGACAGACAGACAGACAGAGTTACTTTCGCATTTATAATATTAGTAAGGATTATATACATTATTAATGAAGACCTTGATGAAATCTTGAATTTATGCTTCAAAGGTTTGCGTTCAAGCAATTTTCAAGAACAATAACTTTAAGGATATTATTCACCAAGGTTAAGGTAGTTGTCTTATAAATATTTATAGATATACTTAAACACATAATATTGTTCCTAAATACATCCGCTAGTTTAAGAGACATTAGAATAATTAACACATAATTATTACATAATTACGGTATAGCAAGTAGGTATCATAGTCTAGTCACACATTGTTATGTTATAATTTTAATAATTTTAATTTTATATTTTCTAAAATAAGATGAAGGGAAATACGTCTGTATACCAGACATAACACAATTACCCTATCATAGTCTAGTCACACATTATATATGTATTATGATTTTAATAATTGATATTTTATTTTTTCTAAAATAAACACGAAGGGAAATACATATGTGGACTAGATAACACAAATACTTACACTGAAAATATAAAAATCTGCTAGGTACCTTTCCTTCATATTGTAATTTCACAATGATTGTATGACCAGTTTAAACAATAAGGTTGTATATTGCATGAACTGGTTAATGGAATACCTTTATGTAATTACTAGCTTCTGCCAGTGACTTCGTCCGCGTGGAATAGTGGTGCTCCGCTCCTATTGGCCTTAGCATGATGATATATATAGCCTATAGCCTTCCTCGATAAATGGACTATCTAACACTGAAAGAATTTTCCAAATCAGACCAGCGGTTCCTGAGATTAGCGCGTTTAAACAAAATGACAACATTTCCCTTCACTACTCTGCTCCTATTGATTGTAGCGTGATGAAAAGTATACTATAACCATCTCAGGAGTATGACAAATAATTGTACCAAGTTTCGTTAAAATCCGTCGAGTAGTTTTTGTTTCTATAGAGTTTATACAGACAGACAGACAGACAGACAGACGGACAGACAGACAGACAAAAATTTTATTAATTGCATTTTTGGCATCAGTATCGATCCCTAATCACCCCCTGATAGTTATTTTGGAAATATATTTCATGTACAGAATTGACCTCTCTACAGATTTATTATAAGTATAGAAGATATAGATATAGATAGATAATACAATAAAAAATATTAAATTAATATCAAATTATTATTATGAAGTTTGATACAACTGGCCATAAGTCTCTCTAAGTTTATCATTCCAACGTTTTGAATAACGTATTTATTTAATCCAAATACAGTGTTTTGCCGTGTTTGAAACACTATTGTGACTAAGACAGATTCAGTCTATCGTATATTTTGTACAGACCTGCCCGGGGCTGCAGGACGTTCGAAAGAGATACCGCGCCCCCGGAATACAAAGGGCTGAGGAAAGAATATAGATGGGTTTTAGTCAGTAAGAGTCTGACACTGAACAGCGGTAAGGGTCATTTGATGATTACCCATCCGAAAAAAATAATTGTACAGAAAGACCTATCGAACTTTTTGTTTACATTCCTAACCAAAACACAAAAAACAATTGCCTAACGAGATTACGTAATTAAATCGCGGATCCGAACGCGTGTCAACTGCCATTCAGTCTGCAAGTATCCTTTTCGGCAAACCACAAGCAATTTAATCTATAAATAGAACGCTACCAAAAGCAATAGTAAGCAGTAAAATGGATTATATCCCTCTAGGCTGCCATTTTCCCCGCCCTAACTTACTACCCTCGTCTAATTGCAAGTTTTTTCTGAACATCTGCTGTCTTTTAATTAATGATCATGTCCCACCTTCTGAGATGGTGCGCTTTTTTTTAGTCCCCTCTGGTTAAACACTAGTCATTAACTTTAGTTACATTTTTACTTAGTAAAAGTCGAGTAAAATTTGGATAGCCAAATATTTTATATATTTTATAAAAATGTGAAAGGTACGAATTTATTTATTTATACTGAACTAACAGTGATGTGAATTACTTTTCGAGCTAGTTATATAAGAAGACGGAGAAAGTTATTATTTTTAATGACTAGCTGATCAGAACTTAGTACCGCTGTTTTAGTTCAACAAAAAAATATATATTTTATACAACCTTGTCTACAAAAAAATATAGGTATTATATAGGTACAATTTGGTGCAGTCGTTCGGAATTAGGTAATGTGCGTACATACATTTTGGCGATTCATTTTAATTTACATAGAAATGAAAAACATTTTTATTTATTTTTTTATTATATCTTAATAGGTAATAAATAGATGTGAGTTTTTTTAGGTATTTATTTCCTAGTGTCCCAATATGCATGCAATGTATGTTTCTGCGATATACCTACCTACCTTTTTATATACTCAAACTATTTGTTTGGTAGAGTAATAAATTCTCAGACGTTGATAGAAAAAGTTTTACCCTAATCGAACTCTAAAAACGAACAAGTTCTAGATCTACTTAAGATTCCGTACAAATTGTACCTAGAAAAACATAGCTGATTGACTGTAATTTATCGCTAAGTGCTGAAACGGACAGATTGTGTTCCACTGTGATTCCCAAAGTTTCTAGACGTTTCGGACTAAAGCTAATACTGGGCGGTGCCAGTACTAATCTATGAAGAAGTATTTAAAAATCGTCTTAACTTTGGTATTTATTTAACTCTTTTTCATTTGAAAAATATAATAAATAAAGTTCGAAAAAGTGTAAATTTTTGTATTATCACGAAATTTGACGGTTTTTCGCGTTACCACAATGTCTGTAAATAGTCTTTTGTTGAAAATTTTAAACACTACAAATCATCGATAAGAAAATAGCTCTTTCTCTCATTACCCGTGATAAATAAGTAGATATTGTCAACGCCTAGAACAAATAGTATATTGTCAAAATCAAATTCACATGAACACACAAAGACTAACGGCTGACACACACACAATAGCATTGTGGACTTCTCATATAAATTTTTATCAGTAGAAATGCAAGCCCTAAGTGGTTCATACTTCACTGCTATCCTTGATACCGGAGAAGCGTTCGATCTTCATTAGTAAAGACGCTCGCAGCTAATTGCCAATACGCTGGCTAAGTGCCACTATTTAGTCGCGGTACCTTTAGATTAATAACTCATGAAATTTACAATAACCTGGTTTGAATGTTAACTAGGTCATATTGAACAGTTAGTAACGGAGGGATGCTGTTTTAAATGGGTTATTAGAATTCATTAGTTTAATAGAATTTTGTTCTTAACGGGGATATTTTTTATTGTTAATGACGTCTTGATGGTAGACAGTCATAGCCATCACAGTAATTTTCATACTAAAACATTAAACATTAGAGATGAATTGCTGCTATCCCAAAAATATTGTGTGGGTTTTAATTAATCGCATGAAATAAACAAAGTAAATTAAATATCGCTAAAACGATTATATTATAAGCTTATTTCAATACGTCAACGCGTATTGAAGTGCTTATGAAAACTACATAAGAATGTAAATAAAAAATTAAAAACAAAAAACTAATTTGTTGGTTATCCCTTTTTGTAAAAATTTTTCCTTCCTAACCTAACACCATATTTTTTTATTAATACTTTACAATAACAAAATATCATCTTTAAGGAAAATAAAATTTACCTATTGAAATATTTTATATCTTACCAAACAGCTTTGAATTTTTCAAGCTATCTATAATAATATTTCAACAGCTGAAATATTTTTTGCTCCGCATTTTGCAGCGCCATTTTTATTTTGCGCCACCACACTGATCCCTGGCATTGCAGTCAAAATGCACATGTCGGATTTAAACCGTAGGTCTCGATGGACATTTTATTCCCGACTAGATATTGGACAGCTAAACGCAAATAGGTACGGAACCCGCTTACCTCAGCTGAAATCTCAGGGCGATTTATACATGAACAGACTTTTAATATTCCCTTGCTACGTGGATTACTATTTCTAGTGTATTCAGCGAAAAAGTTTGGATAGCACTTTTAATACATTATTATTAAAATAGAAATACTATTTAAATAAATGGATTTCGAGTAAAGTGAGGAGGATTGTTATGAAATGCTGAAAATTATTCTTTCACCGAATAATTCTATAAGTTAATTTTTTTTTTAAATACTGAAATAATCAACTTTGAAGCATCACACATTATCAGCAGTTAGAAGGTGTATAATATTCGTTAAACGATTGTAATATTTTATGTTAAAATTGCTGTTTACAGCATTATGTTGCAATGCCACTTTTTTGGCCAGTGACCTTCGCGGCTGTTTTCAGACTAACGTATCGAAGTATCTTCACATCATATCTTAGGTATTCGGATTGTGAAGATAGAGAAAAACATAAATTACAAATGTACATCAATTCATTTATATATACAAGGATTAAGATTAAATAATTGCTAGGTGTTTTTAAGAAGATATGCACGGAAAAAATCTCGTTCGCTCTATCATTTCAAATCTCTTATCTGCTCTTATAACATGTAAAGTGTGTGGCAATACTTTCAATCGTACAGTCTAATGATGGTGATTACTTCTCAGTCACCATTTCCATTTAAACATCCCTAAAGACAATCAGAATTAGTACAATGGGTGGAATGAGCCAGTGCTTCTTTCGTTCCTAGCCTCAGGTACGACTTTGTGATGGAAATAGACTTCTAAAAGTACAAGAGGAGGATCCTTTGCAAAGTCCTACCGTTATAAAACTGGTCTTAGAGGAGTAAATTGTTTTTGTGCCTTTAGGCGGGTTGCATCGTCTGGAAGCAAGCGGGGCCGGGAAGTATTAAGCGGTCGCTATCTCCTTTAAGCGTTCCTTACGACCATGTATTGTGACATACCTTACCCTTTACTTTCTAAGGTTGTAGAAGTTTAAACAGGACGTTATTAAAATTGCTATTAGGTAAAAATATTTGAACTTGAATCTTGTGAACAAATTTATTTTCTTCCGGCACCAGCTGCAGAATTTTTTATTGTAAAAAATGGCACAAAAAGGAATTAGTTACGTTGTCTCCAAAGAAATTTATGGAGAATTTAAGTTGAGTGGTTGTAATATTTTAAGAAAAAAAAAATGGACTTCATTGCGAACTTGTTTTATGACATTTAAAAACAGTGTACCTATTTCAAACTGGTTGCATCTTTGTAATATAAACAAAAATTGAAAGAAGAATTTATTTCCTTGTCACTGAATGAATGTAAGAATGTTAAAGAAACCGAGAATACATTTGGATGACTCTTATACAATTGGGACCATATTTTAGTGTGCAGCCCTCAATTACAACAGGTGCGCAAGGGGATCTAGAAAGTTCTCGGAGCGAAGATATATTTATTTTTCTTTTAAAAATACTCAAGAAAGCGGAATGGAGATTGGATTTATTTAGATACGGAGTTACGAGAGTCTCGAGGTTTGCAAAGTGTGCTACAAACAACAAACAAAAAATTGAAGTATTCCTTGATATGATAACGTCGAAGAAAACCCAAGATTACGGTGTCTGCATTACGGTATCTCAAGTCATTGCCTTACTTACGACTAAAATCTGGTCTTAATGTTGCCTTTTCAGCCTATTGTGTTCGCCGTGAAGGCACAATTCATACTGGCTTTAACGGCTTTTAACAAACTCAAGAAACTAGAAGCTTTTAACCGGAGAGGAAGTGAATCGGAATTGTTGCATGTTAGGTAGGTTCGTGACGGTACAAACTCTTACAAATAATAGTGTACCGCAAGATGTATGATGATAAATTTCAAGTCTTGGTGCTGAGCCAGCGGAGCTTTGTACTTTTTAACTGCCGTAAGCACATGAATTTTCTATTGTAACGGCAAATAAATTACATCTTGGCTTTATTTTGCTGGACATTACACTACATTATTGTTGTTTTTTTGTCTTTGTGGTTCCGTCCTGTTTGTAGTTTGTTAAAATCGCAATATTGTTCTAGGTTATATTAAAAATGCGGTCCACAAATAGATACATAAAAATATATCCCAATATTCAAAAGTTATTTTTTCATGTCTAAGTTACCATATATCTGTCTGAAAAAAAAACCACCATGGAATGAAGATTACATAGACGCCCTTGTGTTCTAAGTCGCAGACATTTCAACATAAAATATTCACACAGATCATACAATTCTATTTCCCAACCCATCTTTCACAGAAACGCAAGCATCAGCAATTTTAACCGTTATATTTTAAGTTTCCTCCGCCGAGACAAACAGTATTATGGGTCCCATTCCTGGTAATCTCATCTGCTTCGCCGTCGGTAAGGCGGGCACATTGTTCCACCTTTATCTCAGGTAAATTACGTTTGGGCCCAGATATTCGTTACCGCCTGTCTTTGTTTCGCCTCCCAGCCGCGTAATTGCAGTTTTAGTTTTAAATCTTTATGTTAAAGATAGCTGATGATCGTTTATGCTTCCGTTTATTTGCTGTATTGTTTTAAGAAGTAAATTTAAGGAAGCATGTAGGTGTGTTTTAGATCTAGCAAGTGAAGAATCACATATATTTATTGCTTGATGGAGACTTTTATCTGCTTGGAACGCCCTTTTAAAGCTAATGAATACGCTTTAACGACTTGCTTTCATGATTTGAAAAGTATATATACTAAACTAGAGCATATGCTTGATAATTTTGTATAACGTTTTTTTTAATTATGTATTTATAACATTGTATAAAAAAATCATGAAGTTAGGTCTAACGCAGAAGAAAAACTGAGTTTTACATAGAATTTATCAAGTGGATTTTAATAAAACCTGTACCATTTTATAGAAAAGTTAATTATCTGTCTTTTTGTATACGAATATTTTTTTTAAATCGTACATTTACGTCAATTTTTGTGCTTTTGTCAAAACGTTGAGTTGAAATTACGGAGGGGCTCCACCGGGCGACGGGGGCAGTACGTCCGTGACCACTGTCACGGGTAGACGCTGTCACTCAGAGCGAGCACATTACGATGTAAATAAATTATTATATTTGTGATAAGATGACTGGTGAATTATAATTATTACATTGAAAAGGCACTACATGCGGATAAAATATTTTTTTGATGTGAATAACGTGTTTTCAAACCAAATCATCCATAATCTGTCATAATCTAAAATGTGTGTATCTAAATTTGGCAGGACAAATATATTTTGTTATTAACTTACTAAATAATTAAATGTACTTTATGATTTAAATATGTATTTCTTTTAATACATTGCGTATTCAAAACGAGAATATTGCATACCTCATTTAAATTTTACATGTAGGTCGGAAATAATCGTCAAAATTAAAATTCTTTCATGTTATATTACAATATTTCCTAATAGTTTGGAATTTATAGAAATAGTAGCTATAAGTCAGGGCATGGGATGATATCTTAAAAAAAACTTAATGGTTTGTAAATAAAACGGTTTATCCATGGGTAACAAGGTGGCGCTATTCTAAATTATTACCAATGAAAATATTTTTCTAAACACGTGAATTTGGGTTCGAGTTTCTTTGCTACGAGACGAATTTGAAAAAAAATGCAGAATATGATAAAAAAATAAGCTTACGCTATTCAAAGAGTATTGTAAAATGTAAAATTGTAAAATGTATTGTATTGTCTGACTATTTTAGCTAGACCATTTTTCTGTTTTGGATTGGTTACATTAGTTTTATTTTTAGGGTTCCGTAGTCCGACAAGGAACCCTTATAGTTTCGCAATGTCCGTCTGTCTCTCTGTTCGCGGCATAGCTCAGAGGCTCTTGGTACTAGAAAGCTGAAATTTAGTATAGATATGTGTATTGATCACGCCGAAAAAGTGGTAAAAATGAATAAAAAAAAAAAAATAATTTAGTGGAGCTCCCGAACATGTGAAATGAGGATGAATATTTTTTTTGTTGCGTAACCCTTCATGTAGGGTATCGTTAGATAGGTCTTTCAAAAATAAAAAAAACTAACTTTCGAAAACTATCACGGCAAAGTAGGCTTCACCGGTTACATAGTTATAGTTGACTAACTAAGACCTACTACGGAATCCTACTGCGTGTGGCCCGACACGCACTTGGCCGGTTTTTTACTGGTAACATTGGGTAGTGATGCTTTACATAGCAACCATTTTAGAAGTTTAGTAGAAACGCCAAGTAAGCAGTCACATATGATATACATATTAATGTATTAGTCAAGGTATCTAATGTGGGATAATATTATATACACACAATCTAAAAGATAAGACGAAGCATAGTGTTTTAGAAATGAAGGTCCTACTTCACTATGCCACTCTTGTTTTATTTTCAACACCAAATAGTATCCGACAGAACGTCGATTTTTAGCTAGGCCTAAGCCGATTAATAGGCAATCGCTTAATTCTTTGGCTAAAGCCCTGATAAATAAAAAGGACTTGATCTTCTTTAATTTTTGGTCCAGAAGTCAAAGACAGAAGAACTGAAAATGAAAAATAAAAAGATATATTCAAATAGTATATTTAAGGTTCCGAACCAAAATAGTAAAAAGTAACCCTTATGGGATGCGACTTTCTCTGTCTGTCTGTCAGAGCTGATAATTACTTCAGGAATAACTAACCTTATCGATTTGGAATAATTGTTGAAATATATCGCAAATGGATAAAGTAGAAAAATACTACTTTCGAGGAAAAATGGAATTTAAAATTACAAAGTGTAGTTTCTACGTCATCATAATTATGAAAGGGCTTGATATAAAGGCTTGATGCATATTTTAATATTTTTTATGTTTTCTTCGACATCTTTTAGTATACGAATTAAATTTAAAAAAAACTCTCCGTAGTTTGTAAAACAAACATTCTGAAATAATTAGACTTCCGTACATTTTTCTCTTAAATGCCTTTCCTAATATGGTATTACGACCATTTTCCAATTCCAAGGTTATGTTTGAATTCCGATGAATTGTAATAAGAAAACTAAATGAAAATTGAGCTACTGCATGTCAATTTAATAATCTTTTTATAAAAAAATCTGTCAATTTTTGCGGTGAGTTTTTCTGATAAAATAATTATAAAAAACCTTTTATTAGTAATATAAGGTAAAAAGATAAAGATCAAAAATATTTAAATCGGTAATTATAAATGATTTCAAAGTCAAAAATCGATATTGCATCTTTCTAAAAGATTATCGAAATGCCATACAATGGTAGGATTTTTTTCCATTACTTTATTTCTTCAATAATGCATGAAACCGTGGAAAAGGGTCGTACAAATTTGGTGCTTGAAAATGTAACAGCTAATTCTCATTCAGACTAAGTCTATATCCGAATTTAGCACATTTATTTTTGCATTGATTTTTTGCTTTGCGGCACTTTCAAAATTAGGCCCAAAACGGGTGAATTTCCATTGTTCATGATAGGTAAAAATTTTAAAAATCCTGGTCATAATCGGAATCTTTACTATCCCACTTTTGGATATGACATATACATGCATTAGCATTAATTATCACGCTTTTTCAAGATGGATTGGTGATTTCAGACCGTGTAGTCCAGGTTTCCTCACGATGTTTTCCTTCACCGTTAGTCAATGGTGTCTAAGTTATACTAAAAAAGTGCATGTAAAACTTTGGAATAGTCAGATTCGTAATTTCTAGGTTTCGAAGTCCGAATCTGCATACTCATAAATAAGATGCAGATGCCTTAGCAAAGAAGCCACAATGACTTTTTACTTAATAATATAAATAAAACTACCTGCAGCTTATTTAAAATATTAACATCATTTGTAATACAGTCTCACTCACTTTTAGGTATTTAAACGTAATAGATTATTCAATTTCGGTTCTGTTGGTGTCAAAACTTAGGCCAATTTTAAGCTAATGGTTTGGCCAAAGCTGATGCCAAAGGTTTGGTCGGACACTTTACAGATGGATCAGAAACGTCGGACTAATTAACTGGCTTCCAGGCTCTCCTTACAAAACTAATATGATTTTCCTATACAAGTGAAGATGAGCTGAAGTTATTTGAGAAGCAGCAGATGTCGTAAAATGCAAATATGAAAAAAACTTGCGTGCATTTCTGTTAGAAGAGCTCAAAATGGACACCAATATGGCCAAAAAATTAACTCCTATGGTGCGATTTTATCTGTCTGTCTGTCCATCTTTCACAGCGGATTAATTCAAGAATGCTAGTTTCAGATTTTTTTCTTGAAACTTGTAACAAATGTTTTGCAGATTAAAGAAATTGAAAATATTTTTGCTTTTCTAGCAAACGAAGTATGCAGTGGGGGTTGGAAATTTAAAATTAGTGTTTCGAAGTATTACTCAGACAGATGTTATTTGTATTTCTATTTTTATATCTTAGACATGCATATCAAAATACAATATGCGACTGTCCTTAGAATCTCTACATAATATTATGGTCACCCGTCAAAGTTCTTCAAAATATAAAATGACAAGCGTGCGGTGTGCATTGCGGGGTCGCGGGGGGGAAGCTCAAGCTCCGCCCATTTGCTCAAGGTCATTGGCGGTAGTCGTCGTCTTAATATCAATCAGTTACTTTAGTACCTACCACACATTTTACATCTACTTAATAGATGTAAAATGTATGGTGTAAAATGTATAGAGCACCATATGTTACAATATCCTGACACACAATATTCAAGACTTTATATCCCGAAACATTTTAACCCTACATTCCGTCGGCATCCAATAATAATTCAAAGATGGCGTCCTGCGGTTTCTGTGTGGATGAACTTAAAATTTAATTAAATCACGAAATGCTTCCTAGTACGTCCACCATCGGTGATGATGTTTATGTTCTGAGCAAATATAGGAGGTTTGTAGACGACAGACAATTTTCTACTAAGTACGGTAGCTGAGAAATGAGTATTGTTGTTTTTATGTGTTGCTGCTTGCATAGCGGTTAAAAGTGTAAAGAGGTTTCTTTGTGATGATTGTATTTTCGAGACAAATTCATATAAGTCAATGTCTGATATGTCTCTTTCTATGATCTTATAGAAGAAAGTAGAAACCATCACGCGTTGTAAAATTATTTTGGAAATTCGGTATTAGGCTTATATTACACTAGAAAAACTTGGCTGGTATATATATTATAAGCTTTAATTATTAAGGCTCTGAATTCTATAATTGACTCTCAGAAGAAACTCATTAAAACCTTCATTATAAAATGAAATTCGAAACTCTTACTAGTTCAATGTTATCATTTCTACTTTTTCGTGGGTGGCCGAAAAACTATCAAGTAATAGACGAAAATGTGGGCGACCTGTAATAGGTAACACGATATTTATTAAGTCAGCAATTAGTGAATAAACTGAGGTTCTCTGGGCATTTAATTTCTGGTCCGTAGAGCTTTAATTAAGAGCACGCTGGGGCAAACGATAAATTAATGTGGAACAGGATTTTTGAGACAATGTTCTATCTCCTTGGTGGGCTATTTAGTAGGATGCGAAAAGAATACAGATGTTTCAGTTACGTGTTAGTTGAGCAAAATAACTAAACGTTATTTTCCCTTAATCTAAATAAGTTGCACATTCGTTGGTGTCCAATAAAATGATTAGTGTTAAAATATTATGTCAAAATTTCAAAATTGATCAAAAAGCAAATTTTCAGAAAGAAAAGTGAAAATTACATCAATAGACAAAAAGCTATCAACATTTTAGAACAAAACACGATCGCGCTTTATCAACATTTATTTATAACAAACTTATCTTTCAAACACATAACACCACTTCCACTATGTCCTATTCCGGTAGCAGTTCATCATAAGGCACTTGTCCCAGCAATACTGATAAATTCTCCACTACAGCTGAACCAAGGGATTGGCAGATGGCTGGGCCTACGTCGGCAACGATTTCACGCCACATTTCATTCAAAAGCTTGTTGATCTGGTCACCTGGAAATGAGACGCTTGTATTTTTTTTGGATTTATTTTGAAAGGTATAGCGTCTAGAACTATGGACTATGGGTTATTCCCAGTTGCCCCTACCGTCGACGCCACCACTGGTGACAAATAGGATTTTTTTCAATAATTGTATAAGAATAAGAATTATTGTTAACCTATTATTGTATTACTGGATACGGCACGCATTGTCAAGAGGTTTCTCTCTGTGAGGTTCTGACCGCCGGTAGCTTGGACCATGTTCCCGATGCCAGTGGAGTACTAGTTTTATATTTTTAAATGTTTTTTTATATATTTAAATATTTTTAAATGTAAATATTATGTCAAATAAATGAATGAAGAAATTGTTAATCTTATTGCGGAAAGCTAGTCCCTTATAAGAAATAATCACTGCTCCGGTTCACTTGTCCAGCTATTATTTGTGAAGAATAAGGGGATGTTGGGCAAGCTGTCATACAATGATTTGTTGTGATCCGCACCAATACAGTTTTAGAGGAGCATCAATCAAAATGCATCATTAGGTAAGAAAAAAAAAATCAGTAGCATGCCTACAGCCAAAAATTGACCTTCCAAAAATAACTTTTGATATATCATGTTTATCCCTTTCACCCTACACATTTATTTGAAGCATTGCCAATCATCTAAATTCACAGACATCAAAACATGCAATTCGTTCACCCATTTGTAGAACTTTTTCGTCATAAATTGTTATGTTTTTACTGTTATCTGTTCGCAAAATACTTCCGCGACGATCAATCATAAAATTTTGGCAGTTTTTGTTTGGGTAACACTCAGGTTGCCTAGCATAGCTCCATCATTTTTTATATCCTATTCTGTTATTCTATTGGGAATGAATAAATGGATTAAATTTTATCTCGACCGATTGAACTAAATGTTTTGTGTGTACGAATACAATATTAATTGGACCACAAGCGATGTTATTCGATTGGTATTTTACGTTTCAATCTAGTGTACTTTAGAGCTTTGCATGTGTGTTGTTGAATAGCAAATATTTACCTGATGTTCTGATGTTTTATTAAACTCTATATATGGATATAACTATTCTTGATTATAAAAAAATGAATATTACATTTTTTGCTAATTCTATAAAAGACGATCAATATAGTTGTTGTTTTTTTCAAAATAAAGCAAGTATTAAGTCTATAAGTTTTGTTACCGATTTGTTGATATCGTATTTTTTTAATGATTAATGTCTACAAGTACTTAAAATGGATGCAACTTCAATTAATTTGTTTTATTTAAGTAATGTACTTATCATTTAAAAAAACTATTTTACTAACCAATATTTTTGTCGTTTAAAAGGTTATCCAGCCTAAAGTTCGCTTTTTCCACTTCATATTTGATATCGTGCTTATAAATTTTCCAATAAATTTTTCCATCAGGCTCTTCGACGTGCTCATACCAGTAGCGGATGTGTAGAAGAGTGTTTTCTGTAAAATAAACAAGAAATCTTTTTTATTATTCATCAAACGATTACATTTTAGTAGTTCATTTCTTGACAGAGATTTTATCTCGTCGGCCTATTGGCAATCCCACTGTTGGGTAAAGGCCTCTTGTCATACAGAAAAGGCATAAGCATTGATCAACATTCTTGCCAAGGCGGATTCGCGATATCAGACTTTTTTATAGACCAGGTTTCCTCATATTGTTTCCTTCAACTTCAGTCAGTGGTATCTAAGATACACTTAGAAAATCCAAATGTCTTTAGAAAATTCATATGATATTTGCCAGGTTTGAATCCGCACACTCGTATACGAGATGCAGTCGCCTTAACCACTAGGCCACCTCTACTATGTTCTATCTATACTAATGTATGTACATACATAATGGCCCATCTATAAACCTTATCATCTAGTTTTTGCCATATCACCTGTTCCTTATTCTGTAGCCTGATTTTTATTCAGTATCCTAATTGAGTATAAAAAACTAAATAGGCACCAACTACATATATTTTTTTAAATATTATAATCGCACCTACTGGTACTAATGAAATAAACAAGGAAACGAGTTCACCAAACTAATTAAATTAATAATAGAAACAAATTAAATTTATTCAAGTAGTTATGATAATAAAGCATTACACAATGAAGCTATTTTTGGAATTAGGCGTGTGCTTAAAAATATGACTTTAATTAAAATAATTACCATATCACTTACTTAGATGTATGGATGAGTTTCCATTTGACTTAACTGACATTAAAAGTAGTCGCCCACTTAAATCATATGTGTTTTTTACGTTCAAGGTGACCATAGCATCTGCTATTATCATTTTATTCTGTAGATCGAACCTGAAAATAAAAGAAAATATTAGTAAAAAAACATCCAAAGAGCACCCAGAAGATCGGTGATTAAAATTATAATCGTATTACGAATTAATAATTTTATTTTTAACTAGCTTCTGCCAGCGACTTCGTCCGCGTGGAATAGTGGTGCTCCACTCCTATTGGTCTTAGCGTGATGATATATAGCCTATAGCCTTCCTCGATAAATGTACTATCTAACACAGAAAGAATTTTTCAAATCGGACCAGCGGTTCCTGAGATTAACGCGTTTAAACAAAATGACAACATTTCCCTTCACTGCTCTGCTCTTATTGATTGTAGCGTGATGAAAAGTATACTATAACCAGCTCAGGAGTATGACAAATAATTGTACCAAGTTTCGTTAAAATCCGTCGAGTAGTTTTTGTTTCTATAGAGTTTATACAGACAGACAGACAGACAAAAATTTTACTGATTGAATTTTTGGCATCAGTATCGATCCCTAATCACCCTTTGATAGTTATTTTGGAAATATATTGTATGTACAGAATTGACCTCTCTACAGATTTATTATAAGTATAGATAGATAATATTTATTGCCTTATATAGTTAACGTAAAAAAATATTGTTGTAACTAGAACTAGGGCGACTATTTAAACTAGAGGTACGACTTAGTATTTTTTTATATTTTATTATCCTTAAAAAACTGTTCAAATTAAATTAAACATGTTCATTTATAAATTTAAATGGTTAACTTTCAAGAAACCTGCCAAGTTTTCAACTTTAAACAAGAAAACTTATAAAACAAAACTCAGCAATAATGAATATGCAAAAATATTATTTGCATTCATTCAACGAAGCCAGGCTAATTTGAATCAAATTCTGCACGATCATAGCGTGGTTTTTCACACCATTACTCCTTTTGTTCCCAATGAATCATCGTCTGAGCCTAATTATTTCAACGGACCCTTTAAGTTAAGGCGCCTTCATAATATTATTCGTAATTAAAAGGCCCAAAGCTAATTGTCCGTAAGTCATGACGTCGTCGTTAGTCGGGCACATAGTTCATTATAGATTTACGTGCCTACAGTCAGCAAAATGATTTGGTGAATTTTTATTCAAAGCTTCATGGATAAAATATAACTATAATCTAATTATAACATAGGGTTGGTGTACCTATATGGTAGGTTTCGATTTTACTAAATAAATGACATAGCAGACACATACATGACTGAGGAGTGAGGATATATACATGTTGTGAAAATAAATATACTGACTACCTCATTGGTTTAGTGGTCGCTACTGCTGTGTGTGTAGGACCCCTTGTCCTAGGTTCGATTCCAGGGTTGGGCTGAAATCGCCTTGTGGTTTTTCTTAAAAAAACCTTCGCAGTGTTACCCCTTCGCGTTATGCCCTCGTCCCTGGCTGCTATCGTGATAGCAGTCGTTATTACAATTCCATGTCAGATGCCGTCTGGTGGATTTGCGAAAACTCTGATACTAGGGCTCATTGTGTTAGTAAAAATATAGCCCACCACAAGAAGAATGTTTTACTAGCTAAATTCAGTTGAATATTGCGATTAGGTTCAACGAAAAGATCATTGTTTCTCACGACGAATGACTGTTATTTCTGTTGCTGTAGAAAAACAGAGTAAAGTCAAAATTTTCATTTCATGAAGCCCAATTACAGGTACCTACTTATAAAATGTCATGACAAGAAGCTAAGTGCAAGGTTCCAAAAATAGATCCTAAGATCTTTTATTTTAGACGTCCTTAGAACGAGAACAAAATATTGTCCCTCCAAAAGATTTTCTAATTATTAACCGCGTCGGAAGCAAGGTAATACAATTAACGTTTTTAAAAATTAAGCTGACTTAATTTAATTTGTTAATGTTGTCGTCTTTGTTCTTGAAAATCTTCGCAGTAATTATAATAAGCCATGTTCTGCTATCATACTTTTTAATTACATTTTACGGGGCCATCAATTTCTGATATAGAAATGGCCAACATTTGTGTAAGAATTTAGAATGTATTTATTTGATTTTTTTCATCTTATATAATCCGTAAAATCAAATTGCTATTTCCAATCTTTTTTGCTACCACTTTATAATGGAGACCAAAACATAACATTCTGACAACAAAATCCTAATGGAACCAAATATCTTCTTCGTATTGGACAGACGTATGTACAATTACAAATGTCATCTAAATAGCTAATGTGTATCTTGAGATGGAAGTTTCATC
Organism: Pyrrhia umbra; assembly: GCA_963891755.1. Lineage (NCBI taxonomy): Eukaryota > Metazoa > Arthropoda > Insecta > Lepidoptera > Noctuidae > Pyrrhia > Pyrrhia umbra. The sequence continues at coordinate 9,828,317 of OY982925.1, forward strand.
TTCATAAATATCACGGGCATATCTCAAACTCTTTATGTTAGTAAGTACTTTTTTGGGCAATTACCCACGGATACGGGCCATAAAATATATACCTACCTACTCGTTGTGTACTATATTTGACGAAAACCAACACTCAAAATTAAAAAACGAGCTTTTAATTGCTATTATTTTTAATTTGAACCTTATTGATAGTTATAACGCCGCAATGTATATCTTAAAACAAAAATACAATTAAAATTGATAGGCACTGAGTTACGTTATTACGGAGGAAGTATGTCTAAAATTTGTTCAAAAAGTTTAACAAGGATTATAAATATTTATATGGTAATTTTTTATTTAACGATTGCTCTAATAAATCAAACCATGTATTAATAATTTTGAGCAAAAAAACTAAAAGAGATGACACGTAAATATATTAATTCTATTTTGTTTTTGAAAGTTTATTTTTCAATGATTTTAACTAGGTAATCTTATACAGAATAAAATATAGAATTTTGAATATGGAAAGCAAGCAAATAGGTAAGAAATTAACGAGTTTACAAAGTATAGTTCATTGTAAGTTAATGGTTTCCAAGTATTTGCACAACTATTCATAACTGGATAATCATTGGTTATAGAAATGCTCAGTCATTCATTCAGCTGAATAAACAATTTTTGCAATAGAAAAATATAATTAAGGCTGGCAACACAGGCTTCCACTTTATTAGAATTTGGCTAATACTAAATTGTTTTATTTTCTATGTAAAATCTTATAGTTTTCATGTTAAGGTATGTTTTTCATATTTTAAATACTTTCATTTTGATTTATATAAAAAAATAGAGAAAAACTAAGAAATGCGAGTTTATACAATGTAAAAATAGGTTTGATAAATCCAAAATAAATAGCGCCCTTCATACCGTCGGTAAATTAAAAAGTTTATGTTTATTTTATATTATGAATATGGATTAATAAACACAGATGAAACATAGCTTGAAGAGGAAATTATTATATAATAAGCAGTTGGGCAATGAAAAAACATTAGTACCACTCAAATAAATTGTAATAAAAGCATTACTATGATAGTAAAGATTGCGGTAAGTAAGGCTTTACATACTTAAGATTTTCCATGTGCATTTTGGAAAGTCCTGTGAAATAGTTGTCCTTGAATATAACCCTGAACCCTTGCTTGTTAGGGATGTACACTGTCATTTCTGCTACATACAACGGATCTAAAGGATGAAGACCTCTCTCTGGGTCTCCTAAAGAGAACTGATGAATAGAGTCTCGAGCCGATTTCAAAGCACATTCATTTAGTTTTGGATCGTTTCTTGAACATGAAGTAATGTATGGAGCTGGAATTGAAAAATATATTTTTTTATTTAAATAAATAGCAATGCTGCTTATATATAAAAAAAATAATAACATACAATCCGATAAAAGCTTTTTGTGTACTTTGTGTGTATTAAAATATTTAATACTTATAATGTTAAAATAATATAAGCCATTGTCAAATACATTCAGAGTACATTTTAAGTAGATATTATTTTAAAAGTCTATGAAATTTAGCAAAATGTTTATACAAAATGAAATAAAATTGAATGTTCAGTGAATTTTGAATCTGACGTTTTTAATTTTTAGTGTTACAAAAACTATTACGAAAGATCTGTTTCTATAAATCTAGCTCAGTATTGCAATTTACTTTAGCAGAAAAAAAATTAAAAGTGAAAACATTACACACATTTGCACTTGAATTTCAAAAAGTTGTATTTTTACAACACACATGAAAAAAAATCGCAAAATCAGTCGAGACATTCTCAAGTGATGATCTTTCACACATTTCGCATTTTTTATTTATTTATATTGATATAAATAGATAGATAAGCTTATTAAGACTTACGTAATCCCATAGAAAAAACACAGCGAAATAACTCGGCCCATAAAATAATTTGCAGCATTTTGTAAAACACCAGTATAATAGTAGTGAAATCTAGGTAAACTGTACTAAGTTGGTTCGACCAACGCTTTATAAACTAATAATGAAAAGATTACATGTTCCAGCCTCTTCATTATGTAAGTTAAACACAGTAACCCTTAATTTTCTGTCAACATATGAAGATTTGCCTCACGTGTGTTCGTACCATTTAAATGTCACTCCATAAATTTCTTTATCTTGTTTTGGTTTCATGTCTGGTTCAGTACGTGTTTAAGATTTTTGTGTAAATTAAAACAAGGCAATGAATGTCATAATTCACATTACATTACTATTTCTAGACTATGTCTTTCAAGTCTCATTGTTTATCCCAACATACATGCAAATGTGGACTCTAACTCTATAGGAAAAAGTATGAAGTTTCAGGAATGGTTCATGATCCAATGTTCTGCATTATGTGGAATGACGTAAATATTTTTTTTTGATAATTTAATAACAAGATGTACGTTACATTAAATTATACTTTGTATGGAAATACGTCAGTGGTTCCGCTTTGTTATTGTTTGTTTGTATAAGATTGTCAACAAAGTGTATTACTTTTTGTTCGAATGGAAAAACATCATGTGACTCTTCCCGCCATGAGTGGGGCGGGTGAGTGTTAGACTCTTACTGACTAAAACCCATCCATGTTCCTTCCTTAGCCCTCTGCATTCCGGAGGCGCGGTAACTCTTTCGGACATCCCGCAGCAAAGTGCAATACCAACATTTGTTTATTTATGAGTTTGTTTATACACTGACGGACTAATAAACTGCATCAATTTTCAACACGCACCTACCTTTGAAAAAAAACATTTTAACAAAGTATTCTAACTTTTTATACGAATTTAAACTGAAACCTATAACCCATACCTGAAGTTGATTTCTAAAATTGCAATCTAGTAATAAATACGATTGATGCGCTTTTTTTTTCTTAAAGATTTTTAATGGTTTGGTACTGAAAATAAAGCTTGGTCTTGATAGGATACGACTTAAAATGAATTACAGTACACTTTGACTGAAGTAACTATTTTCAACCCTCGAGAGTACAAAGTATCCTCCAGGATACTTTGTACTCTCGAGGGTTGAAAATATGTAATATGTATCTTTTTTTTTTATAGTGGATGGAAATGGGATGTACATTTTAACTGAAAGGAAGCAAAGTGCTTCCTTTCAGTTAAAATGTACATTATTTCTTAATAAACTTAATAATAAACTTTGGACTTTATTTCTTAATAAATAAACAAACATTACAGTTGCATCGTACTTCTGAAGTTTCTTCATGGCAATTAAAAGAAAATTCTCACGCCTTAAATAAAACATGTTATGGAACTGAAAAAAAGTCTTTTCATTAAATTTTCTCTATCTCATATTTCATTACGACGGATCGTGTTTAACAATAATACAATGTTACAAAAAAATCCTTGCTAAAAGCTAAAGTGTCCACTTGACAAGGACATACATGAAAAGCGTCGCAAATGAAAAATGTATGCGAAAATATATCACCGCGGGAAATGTAAATAAAATCACTCACATAAACATAACAAGATGCATCTTTGACACATGAATTAAGCTCAGTATGAAATTCGACCCTATTATCTGGGGTGTAGAACTCAATTTGAATAATGAATATATTTGTTGCTATATAGCAAAGAAAACAGGACTCTGTGCTTCTCAACATATGATTGATTTTCAAATGGAAATTACCTATGTGCTAATATACTTTTTTCTGGTTAAACTTTAACAAAATAGTTTAGGTTGTAAGTGACAGGCGTACTACTTGAGCTTATACAACATCTGTACTGCATGAATGGTGTTTTTATATTAACTGTCCTACTAATATTATAAATGCGAATCTTTGTGAAGACGGATGTATGTATGTGTATTTGTAGCTCTTTACGCCAAAATTACTGCATGGATTTGGATTAAAATTGGTACACACATAGTTTATCCAGGTATTTGAATATCGAATTTTAAGTAAACGTAGATGAAGTCGCGTTCCGTTGCTTACTGCATTTCGATATACCTAATATAAAAGACATATTTTTTTAACGGGGGGAGGGGTGTTATAAGTTTGACGTCGAAGTCTGTCTGTCTGTGTCTGTGGCATCATAACTCTTAAAGGGATAGACCGATTTCGATGCGTTTTTTTTCATTTGAAAGCCAGTTTTCTTGCGGTAGTTCTTAGCTATGGTTGGTTAATATCGGTCCGGCATTGTAAGAGTATCAGCTCTTTTCCAAAATTATGTAAAGCATTTTTACGTAAGGTTTTTTTTAATTTTTAATTTATCTTGTAAACAGCTGCTTCGTTATCATTTCAATACTGAAACGTAGTGTGGTGCGTTTAGCAATAACAATGTATAGACCTTACAAAAGTCAAGTCGAGAACTCTAGCGGCATGCAGCGTAGAATCTAATGACTGAGTTATAGGTACACATCCATTCATATAAAGAGTAGCACAATTTGTAAACAAAGTCCTTGTTTTCAAGATCACTGATCGCATATAATTTGTTTAACAAGCAATTTACTGAGTTACTCACTTGTAATAGAATTGTGAATTTTACTCCCGCTTGCATTAAAAATTTCTACGCGATTTCAGTGTAATAGATAATAACTAGTTTGGTGACAATATACATATAATAGTCTATTAAATATTCATCAAATGAATTAATACAACAGCCTCGTTGGTCTAATGACCATTAGGTTTTGGATCGCAGGGCAACATTTTTCCATAATAATATTAAATTTCTCAGTGGCAGTCAAGATTATAGACATTATGTTCCCATTTTGCGATACTAGACTTGCCTCCATACATACATACATACTACTACATACATTAGGACATAGGAAGGTTCATCCATATTGTTAGGTATCTCCACAAGTTTTTGCATCGTATTAAACACATATAGTGACCACATATTAACAAGAATATTTGATATACTTTTCAACACACAAATAATGTACGTTTTTTTATTCGATATCTAAGTATTAGTTTGCATGGTGATAATATTATTAATTTGTTAAAACACTTCCTAATTCAAGCCCTTGATATTTTAATATTCTATAATATTGTTCACGCTTCATGATTTTCATTTGAACATGTTTCAGCAAAGCAGATTTGAATTAATCAACTCTTGTTAAATCTAGTTATAAATCTTTTGTTATTTTAATAAGTATATCTTTATCATTTTCAAATTTTAGGACATCAGTCGTTTTTCGAAGGTTACAAACCTGCTTCTTTGATTTTTGTAAACCCCATGGTAAAGGAGAAAATTCTAGTGTGGGGAACGTTTTTTAAAAAAAGAAATAATAAAAAAATGGTTTTAGTGAATGAGTTGAAACCGTATCTCTAAAAACAGAGAAGAAAAACATTGAAGAACTGGCTAGACATGGTAGACTACGGATATGACTATCTCTCGCAGCAGTGCAGTGAGCAGCGAGACAGTGAAGTAAAAAACCGATGAAATTTAATTGTAAAAAAACAGAACCTCCCTTTTTGAAGTCAGTTATTAGGATATTTCTGTTACTGATTTCTGTAAATACTATTCCCGTATAAATATGAAGTATTATTTTCAGTCTCATTTCAATGCAATTTAATCAACGTTCATTTTTGTATTCATGGCGTCATGAATTGGTATGACGTTTTTATCTAGCTCGAACCGGCTGTTAGCCACAAATGTCATGAACAGCGATGACATGACAACATGGTGAACCGGTCTGTTCTCGGATTTGTATATTTATTTTAAACACCTTTGTTTATTGTTTGTCCTTAGTCGATGATGATGATAATAATATCTATCTAAATTTATCTTACTAATAATAAATGCGAAGGTTAGTGAGTATGTGTATATTTCATTTTATTTTATTGAATACAATAATCATATTAATTAAATTTATAAAATGTGTATGTTTGCTACTATTTCACGCAAAAAATACTGAACGGATCTGGATGAAATATACCTACGAATAGGATACTTTTTATCCGACTGAGCGAAGATTGAGAGATTTTATGTGATGGATCTCTGAAACTACTGGACTGATTACAGATTTTTTTAGACTAATAGAAAATGACATTATTCCTGAGTACCTAAGTACTATCGTACTATGAATATTTGACGTGTGTACAACAAGGTCGACGCAGTGTGTAGAAGTCTAGTTGTGAAAATGGTTCTAGTTTTAATACAATATTCTATTGCCTTCAAATATCAAGTTTTAAAGGTAAATGTAAAAATAATTAACGATGGCATGCAATGCATAGCACAAATCATAATTTTACTTTATGCACTCGGTTAAAAAGCGGTGTAGTCTGCAGGGTCTCTTTTATCCACACCATCATAAGAAATCCAAAAGTTTTACCATGAAAGCGCGACAAACAAACTCACATACTCGTTTATAATATTAGTTTAGACTCCTTAGCGATGTCATTCAATAAAAGTTTTTGTTTTGTGCGTATAATGTAGTGTTAGAGATTTAATTTTATTGCCTTATTTTTCTATTTATTGAGTGTGTCTAAAGCGTGTTTGTATCATCTCAACCATACATAAAAATAATATGATTCTAAGTTTTAAAAAAGGGTGGTTTAATAAAAAATAAATTTGAACTTATTAAAAAATGTAATACTTAAAATTCAACCTTTATAAACAACTCCAATTTGATTGACGTAAACACACATTTTTATTCACAGAAAAAATATATCTAATCGTCTCTCGCATAGGGTGTCAAGTCGTCAGAAATATAATATTTAGCAGGAACAGAATTAAAGAATTTTTGAAGGAAAAACTTTAATATATCCATGGCTTTGTCCATGAAAGGCGAGCCAAATGTTGTTATTAGTGTCTGCCAGTTATCATTCAATATTCCGGTCACAAGTTTACCTGTAAAAGAAGAAAATTTTGTCACAAAAAGTATAAAGTGAACTTAAATTATTGGTGCATTTTTGGTACTAAATTTGGATAGACAAGACAAAAAAAGTATTTAGTCAAAACAAGTCAAGAATCGTCTTACAACCTCAAACTTCGCTATGTAATTTACTTACCAAGTAAATTTTCTTAACCAAGAAATTTTCTCACAGAACTTAAGATCTTTACAACTTAGCCAAGAAACAAAATTATAGCATCAATTATAATCTCTAAAATCCGCAGGTTTTGAATCTGGCTTTGAGGTTAGCCAGATACCTGGGTGAAAAAGACGGGATGGTATTGGTCATGTATAGCCCCATATCTCTCACATAATGAGGAAATCTGCATCATGTTAAGATATCGGGGGGGGGGGGATGATGTGTAAAGCCCCAGTTCAATTAAAGCGGTTATCCCATTGCATCTCGTTTCATAGCGTAGCACGGAGCCGCAAATTTTAACATTGTAAGCTTTTGTCTCAATTTGTATAGAAAACACGCCTATGAAAACAACGCGTTGGCGTACACTATTAAAATGCGGTCCCGTGCGAAGCGACACAGCGCAGTGCAATAGAATAATCCCCTAATGACACCTAAAATTGACCTTCTTAACTACAAGCTAATATTTAAAATGCAAAAATAACAACAAAATTCACTTTTCAATAACTTAAATAGTTTTAAAACAAGATAAATGCCCAACTAATTGAAACTACATACTACTACATACTTAGTTTAAAACAGATAAACAACTCATTGAAACTACATCTACTTAGTTTACATTGTATCAAAGCGGTTAAATAACAAGAATTAAATGCAATTAAGCTAAGATTATGTTATTAAAAATAAACTCTGATCTTTGACATTAATTGCACCTACTACTGTTTTTATATTCATTTAATTGCACGTCGGATTTGCAACATAATAATTTTGCAGGATAAAAAATACGGCAATTCATAAAGCAGCGGGAGATCTCCGGGGGTCTATACTTAAATGAATGGTAAGATCTGCAGTATTGATAAATGGTCCCTAGAATTGACATTACTAATACAAGTAATGTCAAATCTCCTCTACTAATAGATAGCATAATAATGGACAAAAGTCGTAGTGGTAACAGACTGAAAAGTACTTACTAGATTCCTGCTTTCCTATATACAGGTTGTCAGCGAAGAAAGTCATTTTCCCTTTAATTTGGTAAGAGTAGTTGAGCTTATCAGTTTTGCACTTCAAGTAAAGTTCGCCATTTCGCCTTTGGACGTAGAAATCAAAATCGACACGAAGAAACAGTTTTTCTGAAAAAAAATACCATGATTATCTTTTCTAGTTGGTATATTTTAAACAAGGTGTTCCCGTGGGTTCACCTAATACCATACTAAAGGAAGTTGCACACCCAGATTAAAAGTATTCTATGTGTCAATAGTTTATAACCTGGTAAGCCAGGTGGTGTACATAATTTCATCTAAACCCATTTAGTAGTTTTTGAGTGAAAGAATGACAAACATAAATACATCCTTACAAACTTTAGCATCTCTAATATTATTAGGATATGCTCAAAACAACATATGTTTGAGTATTGTTCTGGAGCTAAATATTAATGTAATCAAAGCATTTGGTACCTATCTTGACTTTTCCATTTCCATCGCCAGTAACAGAGTCACCACCAGCAAAGCTTTTGATAAGAGGACTGTCAGAGAATACTTTGTAGTGCCCTTTGATTGATATATCGCAGGTCAGCTCCAAGAACGCATGTTCCTGTTCAATTTTAGTGCTGAAATGGAAGAACATTTATCTAAATAATTAAATACGGAACAAAAAAGATTTTTCTCGTATAAGCAGTTTCACACGCGTCTTGAAAAAAAAAGTAGTCTATAAAGGTCCCAAGGGCCCCATTTATCTATAAGTCAAATTTCATTTAAATCGGTGGTATGTTGTTTTACCGTAATAAATCAACAAATAAATAATAGTAGGTAGTTATTATTACCTACTATACTACTACTCGTACTGTTGCAAAAATTATACGAATTATAAAATCACGTCTCTTGATGAAGATTTAGATAGAGATTTTATAATCTACACACTCGCCAATTATGTTTCAAATACTATGTATTACAAATACAAATATAATATAGTACATTAATATTTTGACAGTATATTTGAGTCCCATATAATCCTAACTCAATAAGACCAAGGCCAAATTCATGGTGATAGAATTTGATACAAAATACCTTGAGTTCCTACTGAAAAATACCTCATGGAAAAAAACAGTAACACTTGGACTTCGATTGAGAATCGACCAGTGGATTTCAAGCTTTAAGATTCTATAGTTCTTACTGAGTTTAAAAAGTTGATCGGTACTCACACAAACTTATTAACGACGCAATCTTTGATTCCCCTTGCGGATCCCTCAACCATTGTAATGTCGATAACATTTAAAATAGCCAAAGAAATGTTATTAATTGCCATGGGATCAATTTTTGGGATCTCTAACTCTGGAACACCGGTCTTGGCAATGTCCCTTATCACCGACTGAATAAGATCTCTTTCACAATTTCCATCATTTATTTTACATTTTCCCAAATTGTCCACTGTAAACAAAATTAAATGTATTATAAAATTAATAAAAATATAATAAAAAATGCTGAGGTATTTATTATATAATGGCATTTTTTATTAAATATTGTATATTCCATTATTTATTAAATTAAATTTCAGAAATTACAAACATTTAATTTCTATCCTAAAATATCAAACGAAACTTACCGAAGCCCGACTCACAAAACACAAAAACTGTGAACACAACAAGCAGACACTTTTTGAAGAACATCTTTTCTTCTCAAAGGATTTGCACGAATAATGCTTGGACTCGCAATGTTTAATATATATAACGTCCTCAAAATAAACGCCAACACGTTTTGTGAAAAAAAAAAACTACGAGATCAATCTTTACTAGATCTTTATTCCACGTACCTATTAATGAACTGTAATTGTGTGCTTTTAATGATCGTCTTGAGGTAAAAAATACACACATACAATGTCAGAAACGTAGGTATTATATAATATCATATTATTTGGACATTCTTATTGTTCAGGTTGTGTTTTTATGAGGTCCATACCTACCTAATTCTTTATGTATAAGCCATTGTATCTCACTACAAAGCCTGTTTTCTCCCAAGGCTCAGAAAGAGGAATAGATTTTACCAGTTAGTTCTGTGTAAGTCCCAAATCATTGCACTTATTAATTGGGCATAAATCAGGAAAATTACTTATTGAAAGACTCATCAGGACTTGATCGATTTAAGAATAAAACCCAAGATTTCATACTCAGTAGTTGTGCTCTCGACCGCTAGACCAATGAGACATTTTTATTTACATTGGCCGACTTACACCACTATGTTGAAAAACTATTACCTACTGTTAAAATTAAAACATAATTTATCCTTTATCAACTTTATAAGAGAGACAGAATTGTTTTAAGTACATTTACATAAAGTTGTATTCCTCTCTAGTCTGGTTTTGACTTATTTTTTGTTTGTGTCTACAATGCAATGATTACGAAAATCGATTCCATACTCATATGGAATCGAATGCAGTCAGGCGGATTTTGAAAACTTAGTATAGGGCTTATTATTTTATGAAGAAAAATTACGACATTAACGTCGGGATATAAGGACGGGGCCAGTAGGACTAATGTCTATGAGGTTTCGGATCATTTGATGATTTTCCATCCAAAAAAGGGTACAAAACACACAGTGATGGACTCTTATTTTTTCATTACATGAGCTATTACTAGAAAAATACGAAATATCTCAATAACACAAGTCAAGATCAAACCAAATCTTAGTTGTTGATGTTTATTTGTTATTCCTAAAATCGCTTAAGGTAAAAAGAGTACAAAAGTTTTGTGCATTACATATTTAATTATACAATATGAATATATTACTAGCTTTCCGCCTGCGGCTTCGCCGGCGTGTTCTATACGAATTAAATATAAAAATAACAGAGTTTCATACAAACTGTGCCAAAGGGGGCACACCCCCTTAGGAGTAGAATTTCGGAAATTTCTTTCTTATCGGATGCCTACGTCATACAAGGAACAAACTCTCTAAGTTTCAGGTCTCTACGATCATCGGTTTAGGCTGAGCGTTGATCCGTTAGTCATTCAGGACGAAGCATTTTATTATGTTTTTATTGCTGCTATTGCGCAATAAACTCAGGAAGTCGATCAAATGTGTATTATCAAAAGGAGTATAGGTACTCAAATCCCTACTAATATTTTGTATACAAAAGTAACGCTGTCCGTCTGTTACGCTTTTACGGTAAAACAACTGAACGAATTAAATGAAACATAGGCAATAGTTTTTTTTTTATTTTAAATGACTCCTCTCGCTGTGGACGGAGCGGGAGGAAGTGTCAGAATCTTAATCCATGTTCCTTCCTTCGCCTAAACCTAAGGACATTTTGATCATTTGACTCAAATTGAATCATTAAAACAATCAATATTATCACATTGTATGCACATTTTTTATTCTTATATAATGAATTTGCATATACGCAGTTTGTAATAAGAAGTATTTTATCCTTTTATCTTTTTTATTGCGGTCAATGTACTGTTTGATTCATTTGCGAAAGTCAAACTTTATTTTAGATCTTTTTATGCCACAAATATTATAGTCCAGTCATTTTAGATTTAGACCTAGAGAGCTGAATTTTTGTACACACCTTTATTACGGCGTTGTAATGAAGATGTGAAAAATCGACCTATTGCTCGGAGGTCAATACAGGTCATTAAGAAATTGTTTGTCGTGAAATTATCTACAAAAAATGTCTTTTGCATTTTTCTGTAAAATTGACTGTTTTTGGAGTAAAGCGCTGAGAAAGCGCTCTACACCAAAATCTAAATATTCAATATTACCATCGCCTCTAGCGACACTATTTTTTTTAATATCGTATGTGAGTGCATTCTAGTCGCTTTCTCAGCGCTCTACTCCAAAAACAGTTAATTTTGTATTGACCCCCGAGCAATAGGTCGCGAGATATTTGCAAAAAACTGATTTCCGCGACCTTTTGACCTTGATAACTTTTTGAGCCGGCACGCTATTAATGTCGATTTTTCACATCTTCATTACAACGCCGTAATAAAGGTGTGCACAATTAAAATTCAGCTCTCTAGGATTTTTTCCGCAGATTGGGGTTTAAAATGCCTAAAATGACTGGGCTATTAGTCGCATATACCAAAATAGATATTAAATAGTTTGAAGTAGGTTCTATTTAATTTTATTGTATGCAAATATATATTATAAAACTAATGGATTGTTTGTTAATTTTTGTATACTACCTTGTGCCCACAACTTCATCTGAGTGGACTTCATATTTTGAATTCAGAATAATAATTTTACGATAAGCTCCCGTTTTGGAAGGGACCGATATTATAAATACCTAATAGGTAAGATTTGCACGATGCAGTGACTAGACCCTATGTAGGTACTTTCTACTTAATATTGCCATTCTCCAACAGAAAGAAAATTAAACTACAACTTATCATTACACAGCAGTTTTCTTACTCATAACATTTAAACTATATTTGCTAGTCGACGACTACCTGCTTTGAGTATATTTAAGGCGCTTCAACATATAGGTATATATACAATTATGACCACAAGTTTTGGTGAATTATAAAAACTTTTCAGAAGTAGATTTAATATTGGCTAGGGATTTAGAAGTACAAAGGCATGCAAAAACACTACAGTATGCCAAAAAGTATAAGAATTGTACCTATAGTAGTAGTATAGTATAGGTAGGTACAATCGACAAATTTGAATCATGACCCACTTTGACGATAAATCGTTCGAAACCGTCAAAATAACAAAGATTTCCATCCTTTTCAGTGCATGCCGCACTTAGGACGTTTTAAATATTAGGCAAGCTATGTCAATACGGGTTGGAGATCTATGCAATTTTAACTTTTGTTATCACTACAATAGATAATATTTTTTATAAAGCATTAATAAAAATATTTTGAATCCAAACTCTTTGGAACAAAAAAATGTTCTTTTTCAAAACCATGTTCGAACATAATCGAATTCTTTCGATTATAAAATGACAGCGTCAAGAAGTCACTCATAAAAAGTTTTTAAATTTATAATATCGTGTTACCATGGAAACGTATGTTTACACGAATGTCGACCTAATTGTATTTGAATGTATGTAAGAATATAGCCTTATGGTGGGTCATGATTCAAATTGGTTGACTGTACCTACATAAACGTATCGCAAAAAGTTTCTATAATGGGTCTCAGGGAGTATTAATAAAGTATGTTCACCCATTTATTGATGTGCCAAAGAAATAATTAAAATGAGCCAAGAGTCTTAACGACAAACAAATAATAGACGAAATCTTTGTATTCTTAGGTAAATAATTAATAGTCAAAATTTCGTGTTATACGAACCGTGCAAATAACACATTTTTATTGTACATCAGGCTGTAATTAAATAAGATATCAAATAGACGATTAATTAAGTAATTTAATAATAACATATTATAATCCTATAGGTACGTAGTAAGTAGGTAATAAGATTGAAAATTATGAATATTTTATATTATTCTTTTGTCATTTTTATGACTTCAATAAAAATATTGTCAGTTCTTTTTTTTAATCAGTAAACCTATTGATTATTTAAAATATTTTTCTATAATAATTATCTGATACTGAATCCCTATACGCACTTTTTACCAACAAAACATAAAGAAAAACAAGATACATTCGCATTTGTCTTATTAGTTTTATTTATGATTTATATGCATTTAAAAATATAATTATCAATTAAAAATCTAATTTTTAAATAGAAAAACCTTTCCATAATAAACTCGGTTATAAATTATGTGTATACAAAATTTCATCCTTATCTATTCAGTCGTTTGACTTCTCTACAGATTTATTATAATATGTATAGACTAGCTTTCCGCCAGCAGCTTTGCCCGTGTGGGCTATACGAATTCAAATAAAAAATTACAGAGTTTCATACAACAACTTTGCTCTCTTTTTCACCCTCTTAGGGGTGAAATTTCGGAAAATTCTTTCTTATCAGATGCCTACGTTATACAAAGAACACAACCTCCAAGTTTCAGGTCTCTACGATCAGCGGTTTAGGCTGTGCATTGATCCGTCAGTCATTCAGGACAAAGAATTTTATTATTATGTTTCGAAATAAATTTATTTAAATATCATAATCCTTCAGATTGGGCATTACTTAATTTAAATTAATTCATATATTATTTAAATAAGTATGACCAAGAACTTTATTATCATAAACATTAATTAAATCTGCACAATTGTTGAAGCATAATGGATACTTTGTTTGGTACTTCCCACTACCGAATTCACTGTCTGAAACGAATAAGAATCTTTATGGTTCCACAAGACTCATTGAAAAACCATTTACTTTATCCAAATTAAAACAAAAATAATTGTTAAATTTGTAGAAGCAAGTCGTGCAGCACAATAAAAGGGGAATACTTAAAAATCCATATTGGTATCTTCACTTATTTGCGATTGCAAACTTATATTTGCAATTGAAGAGTAGGCAAAAAGTTGTATAAAATTTCAACAGCAAAGTTAGTTTTGTTTTAATCCGATATAACGTAAGAACGATACTGGCTTGAGCTGTTAAAATGGATCGGTAAAGACAGGGGGTACGGAACTCACCGTGCATGAGTCCGACTCCCACTTGACCGGTTTTTTTTTATTTTTTTCTATTTAACTTCTAATTACTGAATTAAGATTATTTACCGACTTCATATTTGAAGATCATCTGCGCAAAAGTATATAAATTAAGTAGGCTTCCGTAAATCATTATCATTCGACAAGCAAACAGAAGCTAGACATACAGAGCAAACAGAAGCAAAATGTTGAAAATAAACGTATTATTGTTAACTAGTGCCATCTTCGTATTATGCGAATCTGCAGCAATTAGTAAGTATCTAAAATATAGATTTAGAATTATTTTTTATGAAGAGCTCGTGGCTAAGTGACGGGTGGACCGATCAAAGGTTAAGTTGCGCTTGGCACGGTCAGTCCGTGGATGGGTGACTTATGTCATAACGAGACTCCTCCATGCCTTTGAAAGCACATTAAGCTGTTGGTCCCGGTTGTGATTTGTAGATCTTTGACAGTCGTTACAGGTAGTCAGAAGCCAGAAAGTCTGACAACCAGTCTAACCAAGGGGTATCGTGCTAGCCGGTAACTGGATTGTAGGGCTCAGATAGGCAGTCGCTCCATGTAAAACACTGGTACTGCGCTGCATCTGGTTTTAGACTGGAAGACCAAACATAGTTGGCAAAAGGCTAGGCAGATGATGGAGTTTTTTATGCATAAAAATAACTAACGTGTTTTTTTACAGTTGAAAAGATTAATAAAAAGTGTGGAATTAGCGACCAAGATTGTCTGAAAGATTTGTATACAGGGATCTTAGAAGAAATATCGGATAATGGTATTTCAGATATGGACATACCCAAACTAGATCCATTCGATTTAAAGAATCGGGAAATAGAAGTACTGGGTATGATAAATTTGAAAATGCTCGAAGGGCAAGCAAAAGGTTTTAAGAACTGCCACACAACCAGTTTCCAGTAAGTATTATTATCAAATTATAAAGGTATAACTAATGATTTAATAACAATAATCACTATTCTAAAATATGCTTGAAAAACTGTGTGCATTTATTTCAATTTCATTTTGGTTATTTTTAATATTATATGGAACTGGTTTGTTAGTTTGCGAGGGAATATCTAAAACTACTAAAGCAGTTATGTTTTTTTTTTCATTAGTACAAAGTTATGTTTTCCCTGATTGTTGTAAGATATGTTTTTTTTTTGTGTACAACGAAGACAAATCCAATGGCGTAACTTATTCATATATGAAACTGACTAATGCATTCCATATAGTTCCATCTTTAATATTTAATTGCCTTTTATTGGTGTTTTAATCTGATTTTATTTATTTACAAGTAATGATATTGAAAAGCAGCGGACGAATGTAGAATTAGTGTGCGAAGCTTTTGCTGTGGAAGGAAATTACAAGATCGAATCAACTCCTACGCTCTTAGCACTCATAGGTGGTATCAATATCCACGGCCAAGGAAACGGTGGACTTGTTATTGGTAAGCGACTGAAATATGATAAATACTGAAGAAAGATAGTATTGAATAAGCTTTACGTTTGTGATAAAAAAATACAAAAGTAATATTGAATCACGTTGTGGAAGTTCTTCCTTATTAGCAGAATGAGGGAGAAGCTCTCATCAAATGCTGTTGATTTTATTTTATTTTTTTATACTCAATGTAATTACTGTTTTACTGTCGCCTCTGATAAGGATTCGAATTATCCATTCTATTATTGAAAGAGTTATGTTATTGCATCCTTTTCAAAGTCGGCAACTTGAAAAAGATATTTAAAACCATATTGAAGTAGAATTACTCTCATTAATGAAATTTTTATTTCCAGGAAAAATAAAATTGAACTTAGAATTCGCGTTCGAAGTTAAAAAACTTGATGACGGCGAACTCCATTTTGTGGTAAAACCTGAAGACTCCACATATACATTTGAAGTTTTGGATAAAATTACTTTCTCTGCTGATAATTTATTTGTGGGAAAACAAGATATTAGTAAGTATACTTTATATTGACAATATAAATATCTGATCATAATATGGATGGTGATAAGGTGAACAAATGACATGCTGCGCTGGCGCCAAGTAGTTTAGGGTAAGGTTGTTGTATGACCGTTGGACCCGACTAGAGGTACCAAATGATTATGGCAACAAAAATGCAATTTTAAATGACCGAAGTCGTCGATTTAAAATCGCTGAAATTGACTGAGAAGTCGTTTAAAATTGCTTGATTTAAATCAAGTATATTAAGCAATCAATCAAAGTAAAGATACAAAATTCTTAAACATTTTAGTTTAGTGTAATGATTGCATGTTATTGTAAGAAACAAACTATGTTCGTGCTTACTTCTGAGTTGTAATCATACAGAAAATTTATTGCAATGTATTTGATGTCCTTTTTTATTTCAAAATACTTTTTTAACTATTCTCAAATTAATTTATTTCTTATTCAGGTACCGTAGCAGTTAACATCGGCAACGAGAACTGGGAATTCATCGCAAAGTCTTTAGGAAAGCCTATCATAGATAGGGCTCTTGAAGTTTTTTATTTGCACTGCAATAAGTTCCTAAGCAAAATCCCAGTTAAAGACTTGGTCACTGACGATTTGACATCGTACGTTAAGAGTTAAGATGGTGTGTTCTTTAAGTTAGTTCTGGAGCTATTGTACATTTATTACGCATAATCCATACATTTAAACAAAATAAAAAAATAAATAAAAGTAGTCCATGTAGCAAAATAATAAACGCCAAATAAATTGTATCAAAATACAAAAATGTTTTTTATTTCCGAAAATATAATGTAGTAATATATTATTACATATTTCAAATATATAATCATGAATATGTCACTATGTATTTATTTACTTTTTTCTTCTTTCTTATCGTGATGGCCGATTCTTTTCAAGCACGATTCAGTGTGTTTGAAAGATACAGTGTTTGTATGTTTTTTTCAAAGACATGATGTAGTTCCTCAGTTCATCTAAACTGGTAAATGAAATCAGTAGCGTACAAAATGTCTGAATTCGTCAATCTACAGAGAATAAGCGTGGTGATTAATGATGAGACCACAAACAGGCCATTGATGTACCTGCTAATAATAATATGAATTGTTGAGTATTCATTATCAACCTTAATTCTTTAGAGTTTTTGCCTATGTTTTTTTATGTTACATAATTAATCTAACCTTCGAAGTACACTTAAATAATATTGCTATCATAAATATAAATGTTAATTTGTTTTTCTTTCATAATCTTATGCATATCTTTTAGTTTGTTTTATGTTCACATCGTATGAATCACATTTAAAATTGTATAGATATTAAAGTTATAATTTATTATTGTTTGTTTTATTGCAACTGATAATTTAATTCTTTATTGATATTTTAGGTCTTTTGAGACCACAAAGTATTTTTAATTAACTATTTAATGAATTTGGATGCAATAGAAAAAAAGGTAGATTTTGTATAACTATCCCGTGAGTAATGTATTTATTACTGTGCCGACGTGATGTAAGTCTTATGACAAACAATTATACAATATAAAGACGACAATACGCCATTAAATGAAACAACGGAAAATACTAATTCATGGGAGTATTATATTATAATTATTACACATTTTTTCTTTCAAAAAAGGTTACTGACAAAAAAGTAAAATAAAATGAAGTCGCGACTTAGTAACATAAAGTAGGTTTATACTAGAGATGTACGCCTGGGAATGTTCACACTCCCGGGAATATTTTCATTGGGAATATTCTAGCTAGCTAATAACGAATAGTAATTTTCTGTGACTATACAATTGAATAGTTTGATTTACAATTGTCTCTACATTGTGTACCTAAAATTATTAAAATATGAATTATATTTTTTACTTTCCTAGATAAATAGTATGAATGACAGGTAGGTAGTTGATTAAAGCCTGATTGAAGGTAATACTATCGCCATTTTGTACATGAGATTTAAACACAACTGGTACAAAATAGTTGTACTATAGATAAGTAAAACATCGCCTATCGGGAAAAGCACGTGTAAAAAAAATATAAAATGTTCATTATTTATTTAGATTGTGTATTAAAATATCCATACAAAAATTGGCAAGAGTCTCGGTGCAATGGTTCACAAAAGAATAGATGTCTGTGTAACTCAGGGCTTCGCGTAAGGCGACAAATCTTCGATGATGTAGTGTCTTGCAGGCACGTTATCGAAGAAATAGCCGGCAAACTTGAAGTAGAACTCCACTGATTTATCGACAAAAGGTTGGCCGAATGCCGACATCGCGAAACGCCAGTTTTCGTTCAGCATGTCCATCATTTGTTTATCTGCAACCGAAGCGATTAATTTTAAACCATTTTTTCAACATACTGTGTATTTGTAAAATTCGAACTTGTCGACAGATTACCTATCCTGTGTATATTTTATGCAATATATTAGTTTTTTAATCCAAATTAAAATACTGAAATCTGAAGATCAATATTATACATTTTTTTTTTATTTTTGCTTACTCTCAAACTAAGGATTAGAATATGCATGAGAAAATAGTATACGTTCAGTCATAACAGAGGACACGCTCGTAACCAAAAAAATCGTATGTTATCGTAGCTAAAATCTACATATTATCATCGTTTATAAGCAAGTATATGCGTTCTAACTAACACTTGAAGAAATGTGTAACACATCTGATAAAAAATCTGAATTTAATAAGGTTTATAGACTCTAAAATGTTTATTTCTTATTCGTACTTACTGACTTCCTCATCGCCCACATAAATATTATCAGCGTAGAAAACCACTTTCCCTTGAATTTCATAGTCGTACTTGATGAGGTCGTAAATGCATTTTATGTAGATCTCTCCGTCATCACGCCTTTGTATGAAAAAGGGGAAATCAAATGTCATATGCATTTTTTCTGGAATCAAAAAATATTTATTATTTAGCGTTATTCCATATCTTTTGGGTTCGGTTTCCAGTTTAAACGAGTGCAACTGAATACAAGCTCAGACATGATGCGTTTGCTAATCTGACCTCTGAAGACTGGCTGCTAATTTTCGGGTTTCTGACAGATGGAACCAGTGGTTTTACGTCAGTTCCCTGATAGTAACTTACCCACGGATCGTCTGGCGAGCGTAGTTTACCCTTGATCATTTATTTTGTTCCTAATATTAGTAAAAAGCTACAAAAATTCAAAGAATTTCGATACGATAAAACGAATAGGTTTTGATTATCCGTCCAAGTTAGTAAACCTGTGTCATATTTATTTAACCAGCATTAAAGTTGGTAACTAATGTAAAATAAATCATTGCTTTATATACTTTTGATGAATAACCATGACATATTTACCAGTTTCAGATTTCCCATTTCCATCACCATGTATATGTTCTTCTCCTAGGAAGTTTTTAAACAATGGACTAAAAGCTTCCATTATGTAATGCCCTTTGACTACAATATTACATGTGTTTTCCTGGTGTCCTATTCCTTCAGTTATATTAATACTGAAAAATAAAATTTATGATAACCTTCAAAATCGGATTCATAGTATTTAATACTACTGGTGTGAGAGTTGTCACTATTATTGCAAGAGAGGTTGAACTAGGTATTTAAAAAAGAAATAGCAGTAGATTTTTGCAGTAGTAAAAAGTCGCAGTATCCACGAGTTTCTAAAGTAAGTTATTAGTAGGTACTTTAATTAATCCCACTGTGATGAACTAAAAAAATACTTGTTTCATACAACACAATTAATTTAACTTGTCAATGTGAGATTGTTTGTTTGTCCTAGCTTAAAAAACTTTATGAATAAATATCAATATTTATTATTTATTAAATATTGATATTTATTCATAAAGTTTTTTAAGCTAGGACAAACAAACTCACATCCACGGTCACTACTCAAGGGAACAATTAGGCACACTCCATTTGGCTGATGTTAACAACGTCATGTCTAACTTACATTTCCATAATAACTACGTTCATGAGCAGAAAAAAACTTTCATAATTTCACACTTCAGATGTTTTTGTTGTTTAGGTAGTCCTTTGTTTGTGGAATGCAATTCCTGTAGGTCTAGCACGAAGGGAAGAACAACGAGTTTTTTAACCTTTTAGCCCTTGTTCAATACAAAATCCATAGATAAAAGGTAGAGAAAACAGGTTTGTCTGCCCCAGTTATAGGCCTTCTCTTGGAGTATCCAAGAAATATTATATCTAGAAGCATCACTAACTCTCTGTCTCTCTGTTATGCTTAGGTACAGGCCAAAATGACTGAACCGGCTGAGATGAAATTTGGTATGACGATTTATTAGATTAAAATCTCGGAAAAAGATATCGGATTTCAAATCCAGACGCGTGAATTAATTTCCTCAGGATGCCAGTGAATCCGCAGCATTTATTTAGCTAAAAACTATTCCTCTAAAACTTCAGAATTCAATTATCATTGAGTTTAATACAAACCTGAATTTTTCAAAACTACAGTCCTTGATTCCTTCGGCAACTCCGTCTACCATTGTTATGTTGGCCATTTCAAGGACATTAACAGTAACGTTTGATAGATCCATGGGGTCTACTGGAGGTATCTCCAGTTCAGGAATTCCATGTTCGCAAATATCCCTGATCACTATTTCATATAGATCTCTTAGACATTCAAAATCGTCAAGGTGGCATTTTGGAAGGTCTTCAACTGAAAAGATTGGTTAAAATTAATGATAAAAGCTTTTTTCTCCGCTTTGACTTCAGAATTTAATCCAAATATCGGAAAAAGTTTTTTTTTAATTCCAGTTATGAACTATACATTGGTTATAAATTAGGTGTGCAAATAATTCAAATTCGTTTAGCTTTTTGACATTTTTGAACAACAAATATCCAAACTTTTACATTCAAATGATATCAATAGAAAGTTTTCTTTTTTTTTCTGATAACAATAATTACTTCACTATTCTATAGCATTTATTAGTTTAAGAATATAATCTACCGTAGTTTACTTTGTTTTTGATTATAAGTCGCTTTGAGAAGATAAAATATGTGCTGTCGGCTATCCTTACACACCAAAAATGTTGAAGAAAGAAAATTCAGAAGAAGCGATAAACAGCTCAGGGTTATCGGCCCTCGTAAACCATATAAATAAACAAGGGAAGGAAACAATACAAGCATTATTTATTTTAAGGTTAGAAAGCACCCTTCAGTTTTTACATGGAAGTATGTTTTACATAAATACATTTTGTTATATTTAATACATATATAGATTTTCAGTACCAAGCAATAACAAAGAATAACATGCACTGTCAAAAACACAGTATTAAATAAACTAAATGTTGGACACTAACCAACTATGGATTCACAAAAAGCGAAAAATATGAATGTAAACCACACGGCAAAATTTGTGACAAACATTTTTATTTTCACTTGGATTTTTATGTTTCGTTTATATACGAACACTGAGCATTGATTCTATCTAACACTGGTATAATAGGTTATTACGAACAATATTATCCTGTAAACAGATCTACAGTGGCGAGTAGGTTAATGGCACAGTGCGCTAGTAAATTTTAAATTAAAAAAATAACCAGAAGTATGATAAACCCTAAAGTGTCACGTTGCCGATATATTTTAGGTAAAGTTGGGTAATCGGTTTAACAGATAGATATAACATTGAACTTAAAACACCTCTCCTTCTTCGGGGGTTAAAAACAACAGCAGCCACTTTATCTCTGTATATACTTATGGCATCATCATATTTTGGTCATTTTTTGTCTGTGTAAGTGTCTTCTATCCAGCAACATTACTTTCATCGCGGTGATTGGGTCGCAATAGCTGAAATTTAGTGTTGCGTACTACTTTTCTAGCTATGAGTACCTACTACCAAAATCCAAAGCAAAAACTATGCCAAATCTTAGAACTCTTCGTGCGCGATATATGCTTAAAAAGGAATACAAAATTCATTTCTAACGTTATATTCATATCGTCGTATCATCGTAAAGTCTATAAGACTGTACTACGGACGAGGTATATACATAGAAGCAAAAGTAAAGAAGACAGAGCAATGTCTTTGATTTTTAAATAAATAAATTATTTATTTATTTTAAATAAATACATTTCCTGAATACATTTTTCATAAAATTCTAATCCTAACTGTATCCCGCGACTTCACCCGAATCGTGAGGGAATGACTTCGCGCATCTGGATTAAAAGTACCTATCCTAAGTTGTAATTTAGGTTGTAAATTATGTATGTACCAATAACTACTACTACGACATACACACATACATATATGCTAATACAAAAAATATAAAATACAAAAAAAAAACACCTAAAGGAACACGTCAAGGTTAAGCGTCAAAATATTCCTCCACACCGCTATCATCTGGTAATGTGCCCAGAAGACTGGCAGGATTGCCAATCATTTCCATCCAAAATAAATGTTACCTAAATCCATTCAATAGCTTTTTTTATATAAGAAAAGCAAAAATACATGCTCACAAAAATTTGCATTATCAATATCAGTTTTATTATGACCATACTCCCAATAAACCAGGTTTCGTGTTACATTGTATTTAATTTATTCTAGAATTATTTTATTACGTGTTTACTTATAATAGAATCATTACCTACATAATTATGTTGAAACGTGAGTCACATTAGTGTTTATGTTCTTTATAATAACAAATTAAATTAATTTACTGGAGTTTGAACTCATATAAAATATCTATTTGTGACTTAATTTATTTACGTGTAATAAACGGAAATCTGTTTTGTATCAGTTTATTGAATAACAATAATATTGATTTTTTGTAAGTTAACCAGCATTAACAAAAAACAGATAATCTATATATCTATATATCTATATCTATATACTTATAATAAATCTGTAGAGAGGTCAATTCTGTACATGAAATATATTTCCAAAATAACTATCAGGGGGTGATTAGGGATCGATACTGATGCCAAATATGCAATCAGTAAAATTTTTGTCTGTCTGTCTGTCTGTCTGTCTGTCTGTCTGTATAAACTCTATAGAAACAAAAACTACTCGACGGATTTTAACGAAACTTGGTACAATTATTTGTCATACTCCTGAGATGGTTATAGTATACTTTTCATCACGCTACAATCAATAGGAGCAGAGCAGTGAAGGGAAATGTTGTCATTTTGTTTAAACGCGCTAATCTCAGGAACCGCTGGTCCGATTTAAATAATTCTTTCAGTGTTAGATAGTTCATTTATCGAGAAAGGCTATAGGCCATATATCATCACGCTAAGACCAATAGGAGCGGAGCAACACTATTCCACGCGGACGAAGTCGCTGGCAGAAGCTAGTGCGTAATATAAATCATTTTTGTCCAAAATACATTGTTTTATATCTTAAAATATTAAACCACAACCTATCTAATATTTCGTTTCGTATCAGTTTAATATTTATAATTTATAGAAAAGTCCAAATAAATGTTTTATAATGTTTCTTTCATAATATGATCACTAAAATCAACAATCAATCAACAACATTTTTTGTTATTCTTAATTTTGAGTTTGATCAGCAATGTTCCTTTACCTACAAATAAACTGAATTATGCAGTCAAAAATAAAATAACTAATAGACTTTACTGCGTATGTTTTCAAACAACATACTCACTTTCGCATTATAATATTAGAATTAAAGATAAAAACCACTTGTAGCCACCTATTTAGAGAATACCTACTTATTTCACAAAGCCAATCTCTATGGAAAGTAGAATCACCACTTTAAGCGCTAAAAAAGATTTAACTAAACCTCGTATTTAAGTAAAGCCATTTAAGAACCTTAACCAAATAAAACAACGCAATTTGGGGTGATATTTATTTTTAAACAAAGTTCAGTTTATAACGTTGTTTTTACTGGAATATTTAGAACAAACCTTTATAGCACGCGTTTAGATATATTTAGTCATAGGTTCTCTACGTATCGTGATAAAAAAAGTACATTATCTTAATGTAAAATCTTTAGAATGCAAAAGAATCTTAGTTCTTTAGAAATATCCAGAATCTAGGCAATGATAGGAGGGATAGGTGATGATGGTGAAAAAATATTAATTGGATTTCATCAAAATAAGTCGATTTTTTATGTATCCAAAAAGATGAAAATCGTAACTAAGGTTTGTTAGTTTTCAAGTAACATGATAATAACAAAAGTTTTATATAATACCTATCATCATCAGCCTTTATATTGTCCCACAGCTGGGCACAGGCCTCTTCTCATAGAGAGAAGGCATGAGCATTAATCACCACGCTTGCTCAAGGCGGATTGGCGATTTCAGACTTTTTTTAAGTCCAGGTTTCCTCACGATGTTTTCCTTCACCGTTAGTCAGTGACGTCTAAGATATACTTAGAAAGTACATATGACTTTAGAAAAGTCACATTGGTACTTGCCAGGTTTCGAACCTGCACACTCGTACACGGGAGGTAGGTGCCTTAACCACTAGGCCACCACGACTATAATACCTAACTAATGTCCTAATGAGGATCAGTAATGTAATAGCAAATTCAATAAAACTAGTATCTATGTTATTCTTTATGGCATAAGAATGATATATCTTTTTGAATTATCGAAATCGGACCATTACTTATGAAGATATTAAGTAATAAACATTTGCCGTTCCGGCCGCTAAAAATTAATGTCCGCGGGAGCGTGTGACGTCACTCCAACGGAACCGAGCGCAGTCTGCATTCATATTTCACTATTCGGCGGAGCTGCGACGCGGTTGGTCAGTATATTTGGCAATTTATTTTACGTAAAGTGTTGTTAGAGTGTGTTTTGTGATATTTGAGTATAAAACGTCCTAAAATATGAGTACTAATAAAGTAGAGGCTGGTTTTGTGCGAGCTCAGTCAGATAATCTTCCAAAGGTGGATTCTTTCATGACATTTGATTATCTCAGTAATCTAGTTCTAAGTTAATCTACGTTACTTATTAGTAATCTTAAGATATTGATTTAAAATCTTTAGGCCTCCACACAATCGGCTATTATCGCGGTGAATCGCTGTACATTGCTGTGAACTCTCAAAAACTCTTGAGAGTTTTTCATCCAACGCAGCAATGTATAGCAAATCACCGCGATCATCGGTGATTGTGTGGAGGCAGCAGTAGGTAGGTGTAAAAAATAATGAATATAATGTATTGGTACAGAAATCTTGATAAACAAATGTTGTTTTCGTTCATTCCTATGCGGATCATTTCGCGGATGGCTATTTAACCAACTTGCGCTTTATTTAGTTCATAGTTCCCTATATACTTGTCGATCTATAACGGAAACCTTAATATTGGTTTTCAATGGCTATTTTTTGCCACCTCGTTCATTGTTACAAATAATTCATTCAGTATGTACCTACTTAGGATGGCTTGAAAAAATCATCATCAATCATCTCTTTACAACAGGATACCATTTTGAAGAAGTTTTGCGTTTTTCGGCACGTTAAAAATAATTTTTCTAAGGTAATAATAGAAGTATTTGTACATTTTGGCACTATACAATATTAATACATGTTTGAAAAGGTGAATTAGACACAAATCGGACACTTAATTTGTTTGAAAGTCACAATTAATCAAACAAAACACTGCGCGCCATACTGCTGCCAACGGCTAACCGTTGGAGTGACGTCACAGCTATCGCGGCGACCGCTCGGTGAACTTCGCTAGTAATTTGGTCATAACTTCGTCAATTTTTATCGTAGATAAAAAATTTTTGCACTGTATGTTAAGGATTACTTAGCTCTACAAATCTGCATTGTCAACTAAAAACGTTACGGATCCTCATTAAATTATACTAAAACAGTTTTACGTTCAAAATCGAACAATTCACCTGCGTTGAATTAGCTTTGCACGATTGCCTGCATTTGTTAATCCAGGGTTGATAATACCAACGCTAACTAGTATTTACTTTCTGTCATATAATGTAGTCAATACTTTAGCAAAATTAATTAAGGTTGGTTTAGTTAATTTATGAATGTTAATTTGTGGGATAATGGATACTAGAATAACGTTTATTCACTTCATTTATGCATAACGCTAGCTATATTTATAAGGTTCGAAAAATTTAACTTTTTTGTTCGGTAGTTGCAAGCGTGCAACTAACGGCTATCTCAGTAACTTATCTGTCCTTAGATTTGCTTACTAGAGATAGGTTTCTGATTAACTGTATAGACCTTATGTCAGGATTCTATGTCTAGTAAGAAAATATTCAGATATAGGTTATTGAAAATGGCTACCTTTGTGGTAAGTGATATCTATTGGGATTTTGATTTGGACATTCGGAAAAACCTTTCTTATCGGATGCCTCCGTCATACAAAGAACACACCCTCTAAGTTTCAGGGTCTAGGCTGTGCGTTGATCCGTCAGTCAGTCAGTCATTTAGGACAAAGCATT
This sequence comes from Pyrrhia umbra, assembly GCA_963891755.1. Lineage (NCBI taxonomy): Eukaryota > Metazoa > Arthropoda > Insecta > Lepidoptera > Noctuidae > Pyrrhia > Pyrrhia umbra. Next base: position 9,855,195 of record OY982925.1, read on the forward strand.
TTATATGTATAGATTTTGGATTAACATAATATGAGTTACATTTTATCCAGGTATCTGTACTGAATTCTAAAGTTCACGAATAATTCCAGACGTAGTCGTGTGCACAAGCTAGTAAGAATATTATATGCACGACATTTTAGTGCAGGATTATGCTAGATCTATATTATAATTGAAACATCTGTTATACTAATTTCTGGCAAGTAAATATTATTGAATGATATACATACCTATATTGCTACACAAAAGCAGTTATCTATATTTAAAAATCATATCTATTTATATATACTCAAATGGTGACTTAGCTCATGATGGATGGCAACGAAATGGGCAGGACTAACTTATTATTGTTCTTTTCAGTTTAAAAGAAAGTCGGGTCGCTCATGATTATGCAAAAATATGTCACCAATATAAATGTTAACACATTATATTCATAGCCAGTTATAAGTCCCTCTATAGAGTTGCAGTCACGTGCAAACAGATACATTGCAAATTGCGGAAGTGATTTTCATAAAGAAAAAAAATATATAAGACAAAGGTTTCAAAACAAAATATTATGATGAATTGATTAGTTGTAACATAAAATATTCACGAATTCTGGTGTGTATGAATCGCATCTGTTTTGGGGTACAATAAAAAATTGTCCAACTCTATCAAAGGCGCTAGCAACTGGCAGATTTATTATAATCAAAAAAAAAATCTGCCTCAGCGTGAATAATAATTCTAAATTTTTTTTTTTAATATTAATGTTTCTTTTTTCAATCAAGGCTTTTTATTTTTTTTTATGTCGTTTTCTATAAAACTGAAAACTTATATAACACTAAACAAAACAGCGATACATAGATTTATACCTATAGCCATGTGTCGTGTTTATTGCTGTAGTGAATGTTTGGCATTCGGCGTCTATGTTGCGTTGCACCGGCAGGACTCGTCGACAATGACGCAATGATTTGTTGTTATCTTTTCTATTGGTATGTACGCCAGCAATGTCTTTTTAGCTCGTACTAGCTTCTGTAAAATTGAAGGTTAGGTGGAAAATGCAGCCTTAATAATATAAACAAAACTCAAAACCTACTCATTTTTTTCCTTATGCAACTTTAAAGTACCTATATGAAAGTGTTTTTTTTTCCTACCGGCATACACTTCTATATAAATTAATGTCATAGTAATAATAAGCGAGTCAGCAAAGAAGAAGATTTTTTTAGTTCACATACCTCCATAAGGCACTTACGAAAAGTCAAATTATTCGCACGGTTCCATGCCGTCGGTCCTATGGAGATCCGCCAGGGCCATAGCCTACCGGGGACGTTCGGAAGAGATACCGTGCCCCGGAATACAAAGGGCTGAGGAAGGAACATGGATGGGTTTTAGTCACTCTGACACTTTCACCCGCCCCACCCACGGCGGGATCCACGGGGGGGAAATCATCATTTGATCATATTATCCCATCCAAAAAATAAAAAAGGGGTCTATGGAGAAAAACCGGTAAGAAACTCCATGGATAGGTACTCTTCTCAGTAAGTGTCGGATTTATCTATTTCTGAGTCTTGCCTCTCGTAAAGACTATTAAAGTGCACACAATATTCATGCACAAACCAGTCAGGCACGGTGAACAATTTACCTACCCACAACTCGGTCAACGTTATAAAGTAATAATTACCATCATTATGCACAAAATCAACCCGAACAAGGCAAAGTGTGTAAAATAATTGTTACCTAGACACTTATAAAATGATAAATACTGTAGTTCTACCTCGCTGGCCTTTAAATGGTCATTGACATTAGAGCGGTGGGTGATAGGTTAATTTATAAGTTTCTGTACATACTTGCTGGGAAACATATGAGTAATATTGCAATTGCTTTGACTTTAGATAACACTAACAGCCGGTTGCATCAAAAAAATATTATTCATGATCTGTCAAAATGGAGGATAAAATTGAATAATTTTGCTATTGTTTTATGATTTTTGTCTTAATATTTGTGATATATGTTTACTTAATTATTATACCTATGTATTTATAACATAAAACATATTAAAAGTTCTTATTGCTGATATCATGTTTTGTGATTTTTGAATGTATAAAGTACTAGCTTCTGCCCGCGACTTCGTCCGCGTGGAATAGTGGTGCTCCGTTCCTATTAGTTTTAGCGTGATGAAATATAGCCTATAGCCTTCTTCAATAAATGGGCTATCTAATACTGAAAGAATTTTCAAATCGGACCAGTAGTTCCTGAGATTAGTAGCGTACGCAAAAAAAGTAACTTTTCTGGTTGATTTCTTACACCTTGTGTCCGAAAAACCCAAATATCTTACGGAACCCTATTTTTTTCCAAAATAAAATTTAGCCTATGTTACTCGTGGATAATGTAGCTTTCGAATGGTGAAAGAATTTTTAAATTTTTGAGCCTATTCATTACAAACAAACAAAGTTTTCCTCTTTATAATATTAGTGTAGATAAATGATAAAAAGTTTGATGCAACCGACTGTTAGTATTTTATATTAATAAGCTTACTAATTCAGCGAAAAATCAAACCCGATAGACACGAAAGTGAGTTTGTTTATTCGTTTGTTTTTTATGCTTCCACAGTAAAACGGCTGAACCGATTCAGATGAAATTTAGTATGGAGAGAGAGGGGACCCTGGAGACGGTTATGGTTATAGGCTACTTTTTATCCGGGTGCGTTATATAAATCCCTCGGGACGCGGGTGAACCCGCAGGTAACAGCTTATTATATACAATCTGTTACAATGTTAATGGGACTAAATTTTGTTGAAAACCTTGGTCTTCAGACATTGAGGCATAGAAGATGAAAAAACTTGATAAAGTTTCCCAAATGCTGCCCAACCCAACGAAATCCTTCTGTCGGTTTCTTTCTCGAAGTTCTTTCAAGGCCCTTCTTACAGGAACAAACTTTGTTTGCCTTAATGACAATTTTATTATCAAGTCGCGTGTAGCTAGAATTAGTAAGTCTGCATTTAATATAATTTAAGTGGATTATGTCTGCTTAATTATAAGTATAATAATATGGATTGAAAGAATCCCTATTTTTGTCATTAGATAAATTGATTTCATCTTTTCACAACTTATTCTGAAGCTAACAAAAGACGTTCTTTCAAGCATGAAACCATAAAAGTGAACCAGATAGGAATTATTAGACCAAAAGGTCAGTTGACGGATCATAAACTTTTATTTTTGTACGTGTTTATTTCGTGGATATATCACAGAAAAAATATAATTTTCCGTGAAAACAATAAACAGATGTATGATTAGTATTTTACTTTTTATACGTGAAGCGGTAGTGTGGTACATTGAGGATATCAACATTACAATGAATTGTATTTACACAGATTAAAATAATTAAAAAAGTAATAAGAATAAATTGTTCAACAAATTATTCGTCCTCATTGCTATCAACAGGTACAGTGCTAAAGTGCTGGCTGCATTGCCACATTGGAAGGATGATATTTCTTTTCCCCAAACTCTAAACAAACCTTGTATTTATTACAATTTAATGATATTTTGTAATTGTCAGATTCTTACAATTTGCTGGCTTCCATAATCATCTTCTTTATCATCATCAGCCTATATATTGTCCCACTGCTGGGAACAGGCGATTTTTCATACAGAGAAGGCATGAGCATTATACACCACGCTTGCTCAAAGTGGATTGGCGATTTCAGACTGTTTAAGTACAGGTTTCCTTTACAGTTAATCAGTGACAGTGATTTACTTAAAAAATATATAATAATATGACTTTATAAAAAATCACATGGATACTTGCCAGGGTTTGACATCTTCTTAAAAAGGGTAAATATGTCATCAGCTTTTAGTTAACCACTACCAATGTTTACTCACATCAATGACATTACCGCATCCCTCGAGGCTTGGCCTTTGGGCATACAAAATATGGCCAGTTGGCTATTTATTCCGCCATCTTTACAGATAGATAGCGGAATAAACATTCATGACATGCAGTCGCTAAAGCTTGAATGCGTAGGACCAACAGTAGAATCTACTTGCATAATTTAGTAGTACAGTATTATTCTGATCACAATGTCGTGGCTCATATCTCAAATGTTTCTATGAAGGTTCAAAACCCTTCAAGTACCCATATGAATGTTTCAAAGTCAGAAATATATACTAATAGTCTTATTCAAAATAAAGCCATTCGCTTAAAAACCTATTTATTTTAGTTATCAAACTGTTTTATCTGTATCTGTTAAGTCAAAATGAAGTTTGACAGAAAGGGACAAAACAGTTAGCTAAAGAAGCTTATAAGACAAATTGCTTGATTATAGTAAGGGAGTAAGCTTCTGGACGTAAGGAATAGACTAACGATGAAAAAAAACATCGTGAGACTGGATTAACTAAAAAGTCTGGAATCATTAAACCGCTTTGAAGTAGCGTTTTTAATGTGTATTCCTTTTGTTAGGTAGTTAAATAACCCACTATTAATTTATCGTGCTAATCACTAAGTTTCTACGCAACCCAGTGAAGCAATAATTCCATTAATCTCTGTATCAAGTCTACTGTTTCGGAAGAGCTCAGGAAACGCCAGGAAATCGAGAAAGTTAATTATAAAGTTAAAATAATCTGTACTCAAAGTTTGTTGCTTCCATACTGATTAGGGATTACGAGAATATCGCGAAATTTTATTGCAACGGATGTAAATCGGTTGTGATTTCGATAAGTTTATGAAAAAAATACTCAACTTTTGCGTTGATGAACAGCAAATGATCATAAAGTGCGTACCGTCAGAAAATTAAGAGAGGAGGAGTTTATCGTCATTTCAGAATAAGATACCAACTACAACACGGATTATTTGAAACTAGAAGAGCGAGGTTCTCTGATGCTTTTTGAGTATTTTTTTATACCATTATTTATTGAAGACTAAATTACCCAGTGGACGTCGTATTACCTATATCTTAACTTTTTCTCAGTGTTGAAACCTTTCCGGGACTATGATAAACATATCAGAACCAAAATCAGGTAAATCGGCCCTGCCGTTATCGAATTGTAGCGAGACTAACGAACAGCGATTCATTTTTTTAATATAAATTTAAATAGATAAAAACAATTAGTAATTATTAAAAAAAAACTGTAATTGAGTACACTAAACATGTTTCTTGCATAGGTCAAAAATACTTGCGTGCTCACGTTTGCGTGACTTTATAAGAGTAATTAAATTCACACGAATACCCCATGCAAAGGAAGCTATTTTCATGAGCATGTAAATAATTATTGTAATCGTATTTGAAAATTAGCCTGTCCCCTTTACTCTAGCGTATCGCGATTGATTACTATACAACGTACAACAAAATTCCTAGGCAATAGGTACTGAAACATATGCATGTATGTATATGAAGTTGAAGTATTGAATATAAAGAAAAATACTTAAAAATACAGAATATCCATTGGTCTCGGGTATATCATATGGTCATATTCGTCTTGAGAAAATTGTCATTGGATTTTACTATTTAAATATTTGGAGTAGCTGTATGAAATCTCGATCTGTGCCCGGTTGATGCCCCCATACATGTAACCTACATGGGTGTGTGACTGTGTGTGTCTGTTAGTGTCGCAAGTATCTATCCACACATCTTCCTAATTAAACTCTTTGGAAAAAAAAGTTTTTGTATTATGTTAATGGACCTTAATATTATATGAATATTAGATAGGATAGTGATGTTACGTTTGTTTCTTTCCCCCAAAATGTGTCATTACCAAAACATGACATGCTGACTATAATGTAATTTATCACTTGTCTATAATATTTATAATTCAGATACCACATAATGCCGCTAAGATTAGCTAATCAGGTGGCCGCAATGTATTCGTTAACCAATCCGATGCTGGAATTACTACCGCAAATATAATGTTTATCTACAATATGAATGTTTTATGTACAGACTTTTTTATTTGAATTATAATTATATTAAAATTATATTAGATATGTAAATAAAAATGTAATGCAGTAGGTGTAGATTTCTTAGAAATTATGAGTTAAGTAGTGGAAATTGTTTTTGCATCCGTTGTTTGTTTGATCAATTTATTTTCATTATTCACTACCAAAATATTGAATCAAATAAATTTTTATACACTGTAATTTAATAACAACATGAAAAAGATTAGTTGGAAGGCTACCTGCAGTAGGATTGATGCTGAGAACAGAATATGAATAAAATATAATAATAATAGGTCAAAGTATGTGATTTTCACAACAGCACCGATTGCTGTAATAATAAAGTACCAAACGAAGTAATGTACTTATTGTAAAACACCAACACTAAAGATAATGATGAATCATGAAAGTTATTAAGTGTTTCGACATCGACGCGCATGCGCACAGCACAACAGTAGGGCTCCTAGCCGCTACCTTGAAATGATTTAATGCATAAATGCAACGAACACGCACCTTTTGCTGAAATAGTTGGGTATTACCTATTTACTTATGGACTTATTCTAGTAAGGATTATTTCTCATATTTTTAACTAACTACACAAAAAAGGTGGTTATTTTTCATTATATTTTCTTTCAATTGTGTATTGTATGTTTCATTAAACGATATTTTTTATATTCTATTTTCTGCGAAATATACCCCTCCTCCCCATAATTAAATTAAAAATAGTTCATACTACATTCCTGGTTTTGAAGAATATATTACCATAATATCTCCCTAATTTTCTCCTGTCAAGTCAACAAATCAAAATCACAGTATATATTTGACTCTTCTATAACAAAATTCAACTAACAGTATGTACTGCTACATATTGTGGACATATTCCGTAATGCCATATTGGGTTTAAGGTTGCTATATTGCACAATTAGCGGTAATAGGTCATCGGCGACTACCATAGCAACCTGTTTCGCTTAGTTGGCTTACTACTTGCGCAACTTAGTGAGTGATATGCGACGTTTTTCTATAGATCCTGCGCGAAAACTTGATGTTGTATGCAGTATTGATTTGCCACGAAATAGACGTGTATGGATTGGATTTTACTCTATCAATTTTGATGCTGAAATTAGTTTATATGTAATGAAGGATTGATTATTATTATGACCTTGAAGAATATGGAACTACATAAATAAAAATTGAAATTTTCCTTGCAGTGGTATTCTGAATCTTATGAACAGGATTGGCAGTCAGAATGAATGTAGGTCAGGGCATTTAGCTACTGCAAAATCTTCAAACCGCAATCGCACATCACAAATACAACGAAAGTACTAAGTACACAAACTTCGACACCGCGACCTTCGTACTTGAACCGAGTTTTCGAAAACAACGCAGCTGGCCAATCGCGGTGCAATATCCCAGAATACGGTCGCAAGCGCACGCAGCCCGGCGCATTCACGTCGCGAACATTTTATGGAACGGATTAGTGGCTAGCGTTCCGTGAAAATCAGGCTTCACATTGGCAAAGAGCTAGTCGAATTTATGCAACAGATATAAGAAAGAACTTGTTTCTATTTACATAAGCGTACTGCGAAGACACGAGGGTCAGCCCTGTTAGTGCGCTCCTGGTTTTTGTGGTCTTCGCAGTATACGCCGTTTACGCGGTTCGATTGAAAGTGATACTATGTGTGATAGTAGATATGTTTTGGTTTTCACTCTGCTGTCGGCGGCGTCTTTCGTCAGCGACTGCTCAGCGAAGTTCGCACGTGAGTTTTTACTGTTTGTTTTGCAATTTGTGGAGCTAGTTGCGGTTCATTTGGTTTGTTAGCGGTTTATGGTTTCGATTGATTTATTGGATAGAATGAGGCTTATTGTTGTTTAACAGCTATTAAGTATTCAAATCCATTGAATTGTTTGATGTGGGTTAGTTGTTTAATGTTTATTTTGCCATTTCCACTCTGCACTGCATTTTGATATTATGATATTTCCGTCTAAAAATATACCGTGGATATTAAGGTTTAATAAAAGTATTATCCCAATATAGCACTTAAGAATATTATAAGAAGATTAGGTGTTATTAGCAATAACGTATTTTTCTGGTCTCGTTACAACTCAATTTATTAACACCCACGAATTACCAGTCAGGTTTTGCCCTTATATTATACTACTAATCTTTCTTATAAATTCTATAAATACTTCTCTGTTAGATAATTTTTGTCAAGCCCATCCCATAGTTCGTGTGTATACCTGCTTTCTTGTGATAGCAATAGCCATTCCTTAGCCACCTCAACATTAAGCTTCGATTTTCGCAAACTAGTAACTTACACATTCAAAACATTGCCTTATTGCTCCTGCTATTAGTATTCAATTTATGAATTATGACCTACATAATAAAGTATAATTTCAAATGTGATCATTTTTGTATATTTCACCTTTATTTCGTTTATCATTTTCAGCGTGAAATCGTACATTAGAAATTTTTCGCCTATCCTTGCAAACAGCATTATCTTTTCGAAGGCCAGAGAGAAGCCGCAGGAAGTTATAGTGCTAACTAAATACCTCCGTCTACGTTGCCCCCAATCTTATTAACTACTGTTTAGATATCTCATTTTAACCTTGAATTAACTTTATTAGAAAGCCGAGTAAACGTTTAGGGATTGAGTAAGTCGTTAGTCGGAACCGGATTTAGTTTTTTTTTTGTAAGATTGTTTATATTTTTATTAAATCTGGCTGCAGTTGCTGTTAGTGGACATGCATCTTCTTTATATTAAGACATTCTTCCTCTCTTCTAATATTATGAATGCTATGCCTAACATTTCGCAATTATGTTATCGTTGTAACGACAACCTCAGTTCACTTTGTGGAATGCAGCAACTATGTTAAATATTGAACATTTTAATAGCTGCAAAAGAAGACTACGTATTTAAATTGAATATGATGATAGTTCTGCTCATCGAGTTGTTTATGGGTTCTGACTCTGATGTTGGCTAATGATGTTAATGGTAAACCTCTTTACCGATATTTTTGGTTGACATCGGAAAGAACTTATATCTTCACCTGCATTTGAGGTCCATTTAGCTCCTAAATTGACCTGCATAATCCACATAATCACAATCGCATAGATTTCGTGGTTTAAGTGTGGAGTGTCGAAACCTGGCACGTATTATGTAATTTCTAATTGTATCTTTGACAACACTAATAATGTTCCAAGAAATTTCCTACACCACTAGTGTAAGAAAATGTCTTGAAATATTCTGGAATATAAGTTTGAAATCGCTAACCCGCCTTGATCAAGCTTAGTGATCAAACTTTGTACCTTTTCTGTATAAGGCCTTTGCCCAGACGTGGGACAGTAAAACTGTATTTAAATTATATAGATTTTCTTCTTGACTCTTCTTCAAATAACCTGCTTTATATAGATTTCTATAAGAAAAGAGGTGCTCGTGGCTAAGTAATGGCCGCACGGTTTGACCGATCAAAGGTTAAGCTGCGCTTGGCGCGGTCGGTCCGTGGATGGGTGACCATCTTTGTTATAGTGAGACTCCTCCGTGCCTCGGAAAGCACGTTAAGCTGTTGGTCCCGGTTGTCATTTGTAGATCTTTGACAATCGTTACGGGTAGTCAGAAGCCAGAAAGTCTGACATCCAGTCTTAACAAGAGATACCGTGTTACCTGGTAACTGGGTTGTGGAGGTCAGATAGGCAGTCGCTCCATGAAAAACATTGGTACTCAGATGCATCCGGTTTAGACTGGAAGCCGACCTCTACATAGTTGAGAAAAAGCTAGGCAGATGATGATAGATTTCTATAAGAATCCCGGTCTGCATGAAATAAAATGTTGACTTAAGAAATGTTATGTGTTGTTTGTAATAATTAGTAGGTACTCAAACAATCAACCGTATACCTGGACCTTAACCACAAGTACACTTCGTTATTAGATAATCGAATGCCTCATACCAAACACTTCACACCTAGGTGTTCAGTTAATATTTGTTTAGGTTCAATAGCAAACGGGTCGGCCGTGGCTTTTAGAGGGACCTAATTCTATTAGCCTACGTTCGAGTGTATTGTTTTGGTGAGTTTGAATGTTTAGTTGAATTTAATGTTATTGTTTTATGTGGATTTTGAAAGAGCTAGGTATAACACGTTGAATAATTTACGTGTTTTTTTTTAATAAAAGGTAAAAAAGATCCTCTGTATTATAAAGAATAATCATTGACATTGCCAATTTCAAAGTGCAAAACTCTGACTTCATTTTTACTTTTTTAAAGACTTAATTATGTTTAATAGTCGCTAATTGCATCTTAAGTTCAATTCTGAACAAATTTCACACCCTCGTCTGTCAAATTTTCGATGGCCTTGAATAAATTGCATCTTTTAGTTTGATAAAATTATGTAAAAGTAAAAAAGTAAAAGTACAGGAATAAATATGATACCTAGATAATAATTTAGATAGTTACTTACGAAAATTATAATCGACTGAAAAGTAGAAATATGTGTATCAAAATCTACAAAGCAAAAAATATTTTATATTTAAAATCAAAATATTGATATATTTATACTTTAGGATACAATATACATAAGTCAAAATCTTAATGATCACCGATAATGCTTATTTTCATGACGGTAAACACTACATAGTATTTATCTAGGTACATGTAAAAAAAGATCTTGATTTTGTTGTTGAAAGACATCTAACGTTTTAAGTGTCTAATAGCTACAGTCGAAAAGAGACTTAGGTGAAGTACAACAAGTAATGTATGATGACATGTTATTAGTAAAGTATTGCGCTACAACAGTACTGCACCACGTGCCATTCTCCCGTTGCAGCTCCAAGGTGGATAATAACCAGTTCGATTGTGTCACAGAACTGGATGCCTCGTAGTTCCAGTTTCTATAACATTGGCTTTATTGCCCGACTAACTGGATGGTCTAGTGTTGCCAGTTAATAGTATAATTGTACCGGTTGAAACCTTAACTGAAATGTTGCTTGTGTCAAAATGAATTATAAGTTGAAGTGAAGTTAAAGTTAGAAAATTCACGTTAGTTATAACATTTTACTTTTTATTTATTTAAGTAGCCTCGAAAAGCATATTAACCTGTTGGTCCCGGCTGTCATTTGTAGATATTTGAAAGTCGTTACGGGTAGTCAGAAGCAAGAAAGTCTGATAACCAGTCTTACCAAGTCGTGTTATCCGGTAACTGGGTTGTGGAGGTCCGATGGGCATTCGCTCTATGTAAAACACTGGTACTCAGCTGCATCCGGTTTAGACTGAAAGCCGACCCCAACATAGTTGGGAAAAGGCTAGGCAGATGATAATTATAGTAACTTTACTAGTATGCCTGTCCATACTATGAATATTGTTTGCTTATTTCTAATACTTTCACGGTTAAACTGAACCAACTTAGATGTGATTTGAATCCTAGGATATATTAATTTGTGACTAGTAGCATTTTCCTAAATAAGAATATGAGAATGAAAATAATAAAGACGTTTTATATCTCGTTTTTTTTTAATAATAGACTAGAAACTATTGGTAAAATGAAAAGTGCAGCCAGACAAGTAGAATTGAACATAATATATATAAAAAAAAAGACCGGCAAGATAGGTACCTATTAGTTGATCTCTCTAGGAAATATGAACAAACAATCCATCCAATTAATATGCAATTGTCCATCACTTACATAATACCCATGTTTGCAGTTGCATGTACAAAATTGATTTTATTTTTATTCCACGAAGGTTATAGCTGTAATTCACACTGATAGCTATCTAAGCATATTTTCATACATTATAATAATTTCTAAAACTATCATCAAGATTGTTTTGAAGTAATAAGTACATAGGTACTTATTAGTATATAAATAAGTGTATATACGCACGCGACAGGATTCTGCACGCACCACTCTACTCAACATTGTAATGTAGTTCTATTATAAAGAGTACTAGCTGTTTTGCGCGGTTTTACCCGCATAAAAAAACTCCTTTATATACCTGGATAAAAATATCATAGATATTAATCCAGGTTATAAACTAGGTGTGTACCACCACCAACACAAATCACACCAAATCCATCCGGTAGTTTTTGCGTGAATACATACATCTCCGCAAAGTTACGCATCAGTACATATTATAAAACAAAGTCCTCAGCCGCGTCTGCCTGTCTTTCTGTTTCTTCGCGATAAACTCAAAAACTGCTTCAACGATTTTCATTCTGTTTTCTCCAAAGGATATAGTGATTCTCGAGAACGGTTTTAGAATATAATTCCACGCGTACTCTGAGCTACTACTCTCATCCAGACTCTGGGCTGCTACTGAGAAAAATACATATAAAAAATCTAATAACACTTCGCTTTGTCTGGGAGGCGAATCTAAGATCTCATGCTCAGAAGTCGCGCTTGCGATTGCTGAGGCAGTCTATCATTATCTTAATAGCTCTAAAACAATTGAATAAGATCTAGCCAGAACCAAAATACTATCGATTTAAACCGAACTCAAAAAGAAGGTTCTTTCTTTGAAGGATTCGACTCGTATACGTATTTGTTCGATTTTCTCAAAAACAAGATTTTTGTTACTATCTTATAATTATGCTACTAGTATAACCAAAACCTGACATCTGACCGGGAGGTCCAACAAACGTTCCTAATTATTTACCAGTTTTTTCTTCTAAAAACTGGTATTGTTTACTGAAAAACAGTGCTAAGAGGGAGCCTTATTTTATCACGTCAAATAAAGTGAGGTAGATTCTAAAGCGAATAGGCACTATTCATTCTACGCATCCCCATCTCTTTCTCACACTGGAATACAGATCAAAATAATGTATCATCATAAAATTCTGAAAAAAACAAGTCCATTCACTCATTTAAACGCAATGACGTCTGTCAAAACTACTTATGTCACATGGACAAAAATGTGAACACCAAAGTTGAACAATATTTGCACGAACTGGGTCAAGTGCAGCATTAAAATGTCTCCGGCATGGAGGTATGCCCATAAAGGTTGGTACCTCGTCTGATGAAACATGCAGATATGTAGGATTTACCAGTAATGTACGTGTTTCCGTACATTGCATGTTTGTAATCAATGGCCCACGAGACATTAAGGGGACGATGATTTTATTCGGATTTATACTGTGTAATACATTATTGTCTGTAGGTATAAAAATAGTAAATAATTAATACTCAAATAAGAGTAAAAGTTTGGAAAACTATACATATCTAAAGATTAGAAAGGTTCTCTGTAATGAATCTTTTTTATAAAACACGTAATTATTAAAAAGTAAATAATTAAAAAAAATATCTTCACTTGCCAATTAAGTATCAAACTTACTTGTCGATAACATTCGAACTATGCGGAGCGGAACCGAATGTCTCTTACCGTAACGGTTTTTCCTTACGTGATGATTTCTAGCGCCAGCCTATAGGATCAAAGGTCCCGCTGGTGCCATCAAAAACATTTATTTAACTACATCAAAATCTTTTAGCGGCTTATAAATAAATACTAATAAAATAGTTTTTTTTTAATGAAAAATAAATAAATATCTTTGGACAATTTCACACAGCGCCATCTTGCCTCAAAGTAAGCAATGCAAGCAAGCATGCTTGTGTTATGGGTGCTAGCTTAACGGATATACTACTTATATATTTTTATAAATACATACATATTATACATAGTAACACCCAGACCCGATACAGAAATTAAAATTCATCATTTCAATTTCTGCCCGGCCGGGAATCGAACCCGGGACCTTTTGCGTGACATTCATGTTGACCACTAAACCACACAGGTGGTCAAAAAATAAATATTGACATTTTTGTTTTGGTGTTCATCACTCATCACGGTCCAGTACAGTATTAGGCCAGTGCTTTTAGCCTCTAAAAACGGTAAAAAGTGAATTAAATAATAGTAGGATGAAACCCATTGGAAAAGGAGGAGAATACAATAAAAATGATAGGAAAAATAAATTACGGGCGATCTGAGGTCGGGAAGTGGGGGGGAGGGGGGGTTAAAGTTAAAAAAACGGTTTATCTAAATTTCCGACAAAACTACAAGTCCTATGAAAAAAAGTGTAATGGCAAAGTTGTAGGTAATAAAAAGATCTACAACTTTTGGATGACACTTTTTTCACATAACCTCAAAATTTATGTGAAAAATTCAAAAAACCAAGTTTTTGTTTTTTTATTTTTATCTTTTACAATAATTAATTTTTTATCACGAAATTTGGTGAAAACTTACCTTTTTATGTCCCAAACACACTGTAATTTACTTGATTTAAAATGATTATTTTTTCACCCTTATTTTGACTTAATATCGAAAAAAAACCCTAATTTTCAATCGAAAATTCTCGTGTCAAAATATCACTTTTTTTTTAAAAGTCGGCTGTCTTTTTGTTCTTTGAAATCTCTACTTTCAGATGGTATAAAAAATATTTACATTGCTATGGTAAATGTTCTCAGAAAATATAAAGAAACGCTACGAAATAACAGTTAGCAAGGCCAAGATCCTTCTAGCAACTCCCCACTTCTCTATGAAATACCTTTTGATCAGCTAAAAGGTATTTCATAGAGAGGTCCGAGGTTCCGTAGGTCACTCAGATACATAAGTTATCTTAAAATAGCAATAAATAGGCTTCTACGCAAAAAATTTAAGCCGGTCTAGGCCTTACTACCTGTTATTTTGTAGCGTTTCTTTATATTTTCTGAGAACATTTACCATAGCAATGTAAATATTTTTTTATACCATCTGAAAGTAGAGATTTCAAAGAACAAAAAAACTACCGACTTTTAAAAAAAAAGTGATATTTTGACACGAGAATTTTCGATTGAAAATTAGGGTGTTTTTTCGATATTAAGTCAAAATAAGGGTGAAAAAATAATTATTATAAATCAAATAAATTACAGTGTGTTTGGGACATAAAAAGGTAAGTTTTCACCAAATTTCGTGATAAAAAATTAATTATTGTAAAATATAAAAATAAAAAACCAAAAGCTTGGTTTTTTGAATTTTTCACATACATTTTGAGGTTATGTGAAAAAAGTGTCAATCCAAAAGTTGTAGATCTTTTTATTACCTACAACTTTGCCATTTAACTTTTTTTCATAGGACTTGTAGTTTTGCCGGAAATTGAGATAAACCGTTTTTTTAACTTGAACCCCCCCTCCCCCCCACTTCCCGACCTCAGATCGCCCGTAATTTATTTTTCCTATCATTTTTATTGTATTCTCCTCCTTTTCCAATGGGTTTCATCCTACTATTATTTTTTTTGTTTTCAAAAGTTAAAAGCACTGGTCTATATTGAATTCTGCAGACATAGAAAGAAACTTAAGAACTGTCATTCAAGATCTGTCAAAATAAGGATAAAACTTCATAATTTTGCTGATATTTTATATTATTCGATTAAAATATTATTATCTATGTCTTGAAAGGACAAAAATGATATGACGTTTGATGTCATAAACAATTACCATAAATTCAAAATATAACTCACACGAACACGCGTTATTCACGAATTATTACAAAAACGTACATATTAAACGCATGTTTTCTTAAATTACGTGTGTGTATTATGACAGAATATGTCCTCAAGGCTTTACTGCGAAATAGGTACCTCTTGTTTGATCAAACAAAATTAATCATTTTAACACGTTTATCTTTTGCGGGTTATTTGGAGGGAATAGTAAAATTGCGTATTATTTTCATGTTGATGATCTATTTTATAAGTCAACATTTCTTCTAGCTTACACAGAATATTAGTTGAGTAGGTACCTATATCTGTTTCAAATTATTTGGATTTGGCGCAGCATGTCTCATTTCTATCATACATTTATTCATCTATTCATATTTGCTTACTAGAGATGGAATTTTGACATAAACTTCATACAACTCATGTCGAAAAACTCCGGATACATAGGTTATTGAAAACAGACGTTAATAAATAGACGCGATATGCCTTTACATTATTTTTGTTTGTTTTATTTTGTAATGTGTAAACAAATAATAAGCTATAGGTAATACACTAAATAACTAAAATGGTAAAAATAAAAATATCATAAAAATGCACAGCTTCTCCTTAAATCGCGTGAGCCTATCGCGAAATGACTGCAGTGTAGTGTTGCCTAACTATTCTGAATCAGTACCTTCACTCATTAGTTGAAGCACTATTACTAAACTTCGTAATGGTTTACGAGCTAACTTCTTCAATGAACTAGTTAAAGATAGAATTTGTTGGATTACAAAATAAATATTCAATTTAACTATGCTCTTTCTCTCACTGAATATTCTCCCTGCAGTCAAGGTTGCGATTGTTGAGGAAAGGATCATAGATATCAAACTGAGGACCCCATCCTTGGCAATTAAGCATAAGCATTATTGCATATTAGCTGTTTCCCACAGTTTTACCTGTGTCCTAATTAAATTTAAATTTTACGCACCCAGATACAGAGTAGCATATAGCTGTCTGCAGGACTCTATCTATCTCCATACCAGATCAATCCAAAAGATTTCGTGAAAGAGAAAAAATAACAAAAAAAAAACTCATATCCGCATTTATAATTTTAGTTAGGAATTCCACGTAAAATTTCCAGTCCAAAATTCGTTTCTCATTCCTTCAGAATACCTATTGATTTTTTGCATATATAAAACTTTGATATGGTTTTACTAAGTCACAAATATTTTGAGACTATAGGTACTATGGCATAGATGTGGTATTCAAGGAGTCATATCATTTTACTACCATTTTAAAATACAATATCATTTTGTTATTGAGCATTCTAGCTCAGAAACTTCAATGGCCAACAAACTCAGCTTGTCTTTTCTCTTACTTCACAGCGGACTTCATCCACCCTTGCAACAACACAGAGCCAGCCTGTCTAATAAAAGCGACTCAAGATGCAATACCACAGTTCTCCAAGGGTCTACCGCACCTGGGAGTACCACCTTTGGACCCGTTCGTCATTGATGAGCTTCCTATACAGCTGCCAGGCATCAAGGTGACATTTTATGATGGAAAAGCGACGGGACTTCGAAAATGTCAAGTTTTGAATGTCGAGTAAGTAATAATTTTACTGAACATTTGTCTATATTTATGAAAATTTCATATTAATTTGTAATAGCTATTTGTCCTGTTCACTCGTGCAGGTATTTTTAAGTAGGCAATCTAATAAGCACTGTACTCGTAGTATATTAAAACGACGTATACTAATAATAAGTAAGTTTCCATTTTCTACGTCTTAGAGATATTGCTATTTGATGGTCAACAAATGTCCTTTTACTCAACAAATGTTTTGACATTCTAATATTTTATTAAATGCATTTCTATATGTCTTGAAATCATCGTCATCGTCATTTCATGCTACAACCTATTTACTTGTAGAGGATTTAAATTAGACATAACGTGCCTACTTATCTACAGCATATTATGATACTACTCCTTGATGAGTAAACCTTATAGCTGACAAACTTATTTAAAACTAGCTTCTGCCAGCGACTTCGTCCGCGTGGAATAGTGGGGCTCCACTCCTATTGGTCTTAGCGTGATGTTATATAGCTTATAGCCTTCCTCGATAAATGGAATCTATCTAACACTGAAAGAATTATTTAAATCGAACCAGCGGTTCCTGGGATTAGCGCGTTTAAACAAAATGACAACATTTCCCTTCACTGCTCTGCTCCTATTGATTGTAGCGTGATGAAAAGTATACTATAACCATCTCAGGAGTATGACAAATATTTGTACCAAGTTTCGTTAAAATCCGTCGAGTAGTTTTTGTTTCTATAGAGTTTATACAGACAGACAGACAGACAGACAAAAAATTTACTCATTGCATTTTTGGCATCAGTATCGATCCCTAATCACCCCCTGATAGTTATTTTGGAAATATATTTTATGTACAGAATTGACCTCTCTACAGATTTATTATAAGTATAGATAGATATCTGATCTGTATATTAGTGCAGTTGCAATTGATGTGTATTCCAAAGCTTATTTACAGACTTTATTCTTTGATTAGACATCACATGAAGCATTCATAGAAAAACATATTTGACAAACTTCATCCACCTAAAATCAACACCTTATGCTACAACAAAAGTAAGTAGTATTACACTGAATTCATTACAACCGTAACGTATCGTAAAGTAATTATTAAACCTGATACCTAAGATTAATAAAAAAAATATTTTTAATGCAATATATGACTAGTTAAAGTAAAAGTTTTACGTGGAAAATTCCTGAGGACAAAACTGTGGTCTCATTTGATACAAGTCATGAGAACATACAATAGGTAATGCTTGTAGATACTGATCTGGTAGGTGTGTGTTTATGAATTTAAAGTACACATTAATACAAACATTATGTTATGCAATCACTTTACTCGAATTGTTGTCTTAAATTTTATTTCGTCAAAATAATTTTAAGTTTGTAATCTACTAGTCCTTAAGGACCTTTTTAACCTAGAGCCTATTAGTATAATGTAAAATATGTAAATTTGTTAGGAGATACATCTCCTTCTTTACGAAACGCGAAGACAAACACACTAATAGATCATTAAGACACAAGAACATGCTAATGCTACCTACTTCCCGCTTAACACTACACTCTAATAGCCCCTATGTCATGTGCATCAAAATATATAATAAATTACCCAACATAATAAAAGACGAGACTAGTGACACAAAGTTTATAAACAATCTTAAACAAATACTAATAAATAAAGCTTACTATACAATTAATGAATATATGTCTGATAACCAAATAAATAAATATAAATGAATATGCGTAAAATTATTAGAATAACAGCTAATATATAATATAATTAATAAACAACTCCTAAATGATAGATAGTCCTACCTAAACATATTTAATATAAATATTAATTGATATAATAATAAATATTAATAAATTAAAATAAAAGATATTAATGATATATATAATAATATATAAAATATACTTAAAAAAATAAATAAACTACGATATTCCTCACAATAAAGCATACTACCTAAATATTTTATATCTACCACGTCTTCCTCTCTCCTACTATTTGCTGTGCCCATCAGGGTCCATAATTGTTACTCTTTTTATATACCAACACCTTATCTGTACATTATGGAACGCAATAAAGAATATGAATATGAATATGAATATGAATATAAAAAAGAACAAATAATTTGGTCATAATACCAGTCTATATTCTTCAAAATCTTTCGAATCAAAACAAGTACTAATACCAAATTATTCAAGTATACAATATTACGAGTAAGATCGTAACATTATACAAAACCTTTTCTACGCAAGGACTTAGAGAAAATTATTCAAAACTCTTGGCCTGTGCCCTGAATCACATTTGAACAAAGAAACGATTATATCCGCTTCAAATGGCTTCAAAAGCAAGGGGATTATCTTTGGTATTCCCGCGGTTAAGATGCTTTTGTCTACATGAAGACGTATTTTAGGCCATAGTATTGTACAGCCTTTGATTCATGTGCTTTTAAGCTAATTTAAAAAAAAACATTTTCTGTTAGAAATATTAGGTATTTACTACCTGTTTTTCGGGGCTTCACTCGCGCCCTGAAAGATTTACTTCGTACACCCGGAAAAACTATTCTAGGTCTCACATATCTGCATACCAAATTCCTTGGAAATCAGTTTAACTATTAACAGATAGACAGATAGAGTAACTTCGGCATTTATAAAATAAGTCGTCCTCTGCATTTTCCCTTTTTGGGTTCCCGTTAGGTGCAGTCTAACTAGATGAATGTCTTACATAGAGCGAATGCCTAACGAGCATCTTGGACAGCGGCGGTAGCGCGAACTACCCATGTTAGTCACGTCCCTCAGACATGAGGTTGCGACTAGGAAGAAGAAGAAGTCTATCTGACCTCGACCCAGTTACTGGGTAACGGGTACCGATACTTTGTGGTTAGCCTAGTTGTCAGGCTTTCTGGCTTCTGAGTACTCGTAAAGACGTAAGACTTAACGTGTTTTTGAGGCATGGAGGAGTCTTTGTACGACATACATAGATAGTCACCCATGTGCAAGCGCAGCTTAGCCTTGATAGCAGCTTATAATTTGGAGAATTCTGGATCAAAAGTTTGTAGCTCACTGAGTTAAAGTTGTTAGCTATAGTTTCCCAACGGTTATAATCACATTGCTCCAAGCAGCAAACGACAACGTCTTTAAGTTTTAGACTATTGTACCAAGTTGATATTAAAGTAAACTTCGGACGTAGATTTCAATATAATGACTATTGGTATATTATATACTGCTTCACGCTGTTTCACCAGCATACCAAAGAAATTACTTCGCGCACTTGAATAAAACCTATTAATGTTCTTCCTCAAGGTACAAGCTATCTTCATATAAAATGTTGACCAAATTAGGCTATCCGTTTTACCATGTAAGCGAAGAGAGACAGACAGAATTTTAGGATTTATACAATTGTTAGTAAGGATTGACATACAATATTTGAACCTTGGCTCCATGACTGTGGTCATTCTGTAGTTTAGGAAAAAGCAGCAGTTATTGAAATTACAATGACCCAAAAACAGATTTACTCTTTTACATACCTAAATCCTGCATCAAAGAAAACCATAGGTACATGTATATTTTTTTTTAATAAAATTACTTATCTTTAAAAACAATTTTTCTTTTAACACTCGTCATAATACAAACGCTACTTAAAAATGGCTCTTACCTAACTCTATGATTGCTAAGGAAACCTTGCTTCACCGCAGTAGTGCGGTTTAATTCTCACGCCAACTGTGAGTTGACGAAACCCTTTGTGTTTTCATACTAAACATTTGTATGGTAGAAGGACATTTCAAGAAATTTATTTTCTTTGACTTTATGTGAAAAAAATGACACTGTAGCTATTTATTTATTAAAAAAAAACTACCATTGGTCAGTTACATTTGCTAAGCACTCACACACTCATCTCACAATACTCCAGACACACTGACATGATCGACTTCCAATCGTCCGCAAACACATCACAGTCAAACTTGGCGTCCAAGAGTGACAAGTGACAATGACAAGCTATGACAGCATTAAATGCTGCATACTTTTTTGTAATGCTTAAATTCTGTTCCTTCCAGCAAGATCTGTGGCTTTACATAATTTTCCAATTGCATTATGTAGACTGATGGGATAGTAAATATTTGACTAGCAAACGCTATTTTTTAAGACCACCAAAAACATTTAAAAAGTAAACCACTTTCTTTAAAAAGGGGACCCGTATTTAGATTCAGAAGATACTGACACTTCCCAACCTACTTACGACGATAGATGAAACAGCGCTTATCCCAGTATAGAGCTTTTCTGGGACGAAGTATGGAGCTTATTATGTTGTCGTCGGGTAAAAGGGTATGACATATCTAAATTGTTTTTCCTATTGTTATATAGCTCCGAGGGTTCTGAGATGTGGGATAAAAAGGCTTATAGAAACATTTTGTTTATAAATGATGAATAAGTTGCTTAAAACTTTTGGGACTTCAAATGTAACTTTTATTTATGAGGAAAATTATGGTATAAAGGACACGTAAAATATTATTTGTGTGTTTTCTTAATAATTTATGTTTAGCGATACGAGATTCTCTTTTGAATAATTATAAAGTATCTAGAAATAGAAAATTCTAAAACGATCTACACAATATTTTTGTAATAAAAATGTGTGCATGCATGATTATCGAATTAAAGTTTTGTTGTTTCTTATTCCTTTCAGAGCATATTTAGAGAAGAATATATTTAATCTGGACGTGCGGTGCAATATCACGATCAAGGGCAGGTACACAGCAGTTGGAAGACTCTTGCTATTCCCTATCAACGGTGAAGGAGATTCCAAGATTAAAATTCGTAAGGACTTTTGAAAATTTTTATATCTACAAAATTTGCTTATGAAAATTTTATAGTATGTTGGAGCTATATGTGAGACTACCAGTGAAGCCCTTAATTGGAAAGACGATTATTGAGGAATTAATTTTAAAGCCTTAGTTTAGTACGGGTAACGGGTGCCGTCAGTCGGGACTGGTCAGCTTCTAGCTGCTATGGCAATCAATTTAGGCTTTTCCTACTTTGCTTTTCAGTTTTTTTTTCTTTTCTCTGCAATGCATTAATCTACATGATCCTCCCTTTAAACGACTACTTGTAACAAGAACAATTAATTTTAAAAGAGTATCCATGGAGTTTCTTGCCGGTTCTTCTCCATAGGACCCACTTTTTGGAACCGTGCACCTAGTTTTTAGTGTTGACATTTTATAAGAACCTGTAATTGGTCTACATAAAATAAAAACCCTTTGACTTTGACTTTAGCATCTGGAATTTCAGGTCCTATTTGTGTATCTATTAGCTTTTACAGCTAAAAGGATCCTTTAAGTTTTTCATAAGTTACCAGTTTCTATGCCATTAATTGTCTCTCTACCAAACAATAAATAAACACCCAAGTATAAAGTGACAGGCAGTAAAATTTGCTTAAAACAACCTCAAATTCGGAGGAACGCTTAATAAAGTTTCAAATTGATTAAAGAACAAAGAACTAGGCATAGTAGATTAATTACTGCGTGGGCGACAAAGAGAGAACTGTCCTATCTAATATTATAAACCGTTAAAATTTGTAAGTTTGTTTGTTTGTAGGTATATATGTAGGTGTAATCATAGTTCGGTCCTGATGCGATGTTAGAAATTCAGTTATGTCGTATAGTGCATAAAACACGGGCGACTAATGAACTGCAAGAAACATGAGAAAAATAAATTGTCGTATCGTGAACTGAAATCTGAAGTTTGCAATATCTACATACAATAAACGATACATGAAAATAAATTGCAAATATCACTGAAATGCCTTCGTGTATTTTATAAACGGATACAATGCCAACTCGCGATGAAATAGAAATCGCGCATTCGTTGGAATATTAAATATTGAAAGTTGCTGCGAACGTACTCGTGTAGCATACCTAGGCGCCTGTTGTTGATGGCTCAGCAATGTGCGATTTTAGAATATTTTTACGATATCGAGGAAAAGGACTGGCTTTTAAACTTTCTACCCTATCATTTTAAGAATGTGGTTGATTTTCCAACAAGTTATTAATCAGTAATTTGTTACGTGTGATTATAAATCTTGACCCTCAACTGACGCTATCTACTATTGGGTAGAGTATCTGACAATTATAATGCTATCAAAATTAATGTAGGAGCACGAAAATGTTCGTTGAATTTACACATATGTTGATAGTATCGTAATAAACACTTCACTACCTGTGGTACTGTTTCGCGCTTTCTGTAGTACTTTTCCTTCAGTAGATCTTTCTAATAAGACATTTTAAGACAATAAATCTTTATTAGTTTGGAAAAGAAAAAAAAATAACTTCATCTTTAACTTGTGATTGTTTTATTTGAACTAGATAATTATTTTTAGAAACTTTGTTACCCATAAAGATAATAATTATAATTTAAGTTTCCCATTTTAATTATGCAGTCTTGGTTTACCTTTTTATTTATTAATATACAACGAAATTTACATTTCAGTGAACTCGATCATCAAACTGAACATCAACACGAAGTACTTCAAGGACGCCGATGGCCGCGACCACTTCGGGATCAAGAACTACAAGTACACGTTTGACTACGGGGAGAGAATCGTCTATACCATCAACAACCTTTTCAAGGGCAATCCTGAATTAAGTGAGTAGGGATTTTATATTATTTCAGCCTTTATTCTACGAAGTTCCAGTTGTTGTTGCGATGGAGGCTCTATGTATAGATTTTGATGTCAATGTAGTTTTTATTTTTTAAATATACAGTAGGCTAATCGAAGATCGGGGCCTCCAAAAATGTCTTAGAGTCTAGTCTTAGATGATGAAATTAAAACGATTGTTTGTTGTCTTAATGACATCATTTAATTTTGCCTTCAATGTGCCATGGGTAAACAATAAATACCTTAAAAATTCACTATAATTATGTTTCAAATACATTACAATAATACATTTTTGTCATTTTATAATAAACTTAACTAGATAATGTTTCAAGAATATATTAAGTTTATTTTTCATCACATTTTTTTGCGTTATAGGTCTAGCTGTTGTACGAACTATTAAAAAAAAATATTTTGATTACATCATGTTAGAGTTCTAGGTGTACCTTTCTAAATAACTTTAAGACCTAATAGTATAGGAACCTATTTAGATTTGTTAATTAGGTACTAGACATTAAGAATATTAGGATACCTCTTTTAAAACGTAACTTTTCTCTGTATTTAAGTCTTCGTAATTATGTCGTTTCTCTCACAAACTAATGAAGCTTCTTGACTCAAGTAATGCCTTATAGCAGTTATTATGGTAGTAAGCTGTTAAAATAAATGACAGCATATCCTGAAACTCAGAATGTTTCGCTCCATTCTCGTTTCCTTTATCCAAGTCATTAAAAATTTTCACTGGAAGATAATGCAAGTTTTGTTAACCAACCTGACCTAAAGTTACATTACGTCCTTAAATAGTAATGTACGCCTGGTGCACCCTACGCAGTAGTAGCTCCACTATCCTTCAAATTGATTAATATTTTCATACGACTTGATCTAGTCAATACGTAGGAAGAAAAAGAAGAAATTAATTTAATGGCGTCATCGTCACATAAAGCTTCCTTTATCGTATCGGCACGAAATGTTAAATGATATTTATTTTGCGAATACATTATAAAATAACACTTTTATACTTCAACATTTTTTTAAAGCTAGATGAGGCCGGTGTTTAAGTCTAGATATAATGTAATTGTATCATGGATGTAGAATGTTGGCTAATGAAAACCTAATATTATAAATGGGAATGTGAGCTTATGCACTTTCATGGTAAAATTTCTGCACCGATTTCGATGAAATTTTGGTTGATTAAAGCTTGGTAATGCGCCTTTTTAAAAGATTGTGATTACAGCTGTCTACTAGAGTATTCTTCTCAATACTATATGATATTTATTTTTTATAAATATCTTTGGACAATTTCACACAGCGCCATTTAGCCCCAAAGTAAGCCATGCAAGCAAGCATGTTTGTGTTATGGGTGCTAGCTTAACGGATATACTACTTATATATTTTACATACATATTACACATAGTAACACCCATATCCGTTACTGAAATTAAAATTCATCATTTCAATTTCTGCCCGGCCGGGAATCGAACCCGGGACCTTGACCACTAAACCACACGGCATGTTGACCACTAAACTACTCAGGTCGTTTGTGATATTGATGAAGATATTACAGTATTTTAAAAGAAATTCCATCATTTTCCAGGTAACACAGTACTACAGTTCCTGAATGAAAATTGGCGAATAGTTACTGAGGAATTCGGACAACCAGTTGTAGACTACGCGATCAACGTCACCGTTACTACAGCGAAAAAGTTCTTCGATGCGGTGCCTTACGACGAGTTGTTAAATGTGCCTATACCCAAATATTAATTAAAATATCTTATAAAGAAACTACAAATCCTAAATCTTGTTGACTTTTTGTATTGGAACGACTTCTGTGTTATTTGCATAATATCTATTTGTAACTCAAGATAAAATACTAATATATTATAAAACAAAAAAAAAGTTGTATAAAAAGCTGAATATCATAACATAAAAACTGTTTATAATATTCTGTCCTTGAACTAAGAACAGAAAGGAGTATAATAACAAAATCATAATTTGTGGAGTAGGTTGAACACCTATACATCGAGATTGAGTCACAGAAAAAAACATTATTACACTACCTAATCATAAAAATAACATTATTAAAATTGGCGGTCATAAATAATAATTTAGATAAATAAATAATTGCAATGGGTATTCAAAAAACAAATTAAATCGTTTATAAATAGACGTTATATAGATTTTTTGATAAAACAGCTTTTTTTAATATAACACAGGAAAAATAATAAATTTACCACTCAGGCGAGACAGTAATTAATACATAATGTCTTTAGCGCATCATTGCGTAGACAATTTTACCTATAGCGACTCCGGTTCCTTCTTAGAACAAGTACATGTCAATGCCCTTATAAACTTTATTAAAAACACTCATGAGGAATGAGATTTTACCTACCCTGGAAAAAGTTTCAAAACATACTGTTTTATTATTGCAACTGCCTACTTTTGCATCTGGTATTAAAACTAAATTGACATTGGCCAAATCGGCTTTTGACAGATTATTACACTAAATTAATATTGTAGAAATGTTAATTTAGTGTAATAATCTGTGCAGACCGACTTCGGCCATGGTGGCCAATCTCAATGAAGACTAGCCAGGTACGCAGGGGATATATTATAATGCACAAGCGCTTGCGCAGTGCACCTGTGCACTCTATTTCCTCACTCCCATAGTCCGATGGGTCGTAATTAATAAATTAATAATGTAAATAGTTATTTTTAAGTTTTAAAGTTTACTAATAATATTGTTTTAATGTAAAAACGTAGCCTTAACTTTTAAGTAATAATGGCTCTAATTTTATTTCACTATTTTTTATTCTACTCAAAAAATACCAAGTAGGAACGGAATACATTTTATTAGACTGGACGGTTTTTTATTAATGTTTTTGACATTTGAATCGAATCAAAAACTAGACTGACTTGTGTCAAAAACATCATCATTAATTTATTATCTTTTGAATATCTATTTTGTTGAAGAATTTAATAATAAATTATTTGAAAATACCTTTTAGGGGTAATTGTTTCTGAATAATACAAGTATTATCGTAGCCTGTATATAAGTAATTTAAGTATAGATCTTTAGTCTGAAAATCCAATAATTGAACCGCGTTGAATTATTGACATCAAGATTGGCAAAAAATAATTAATAACATTCCCTCCCTCTTGTATCAGGCGGTGTTTTAGAACATACCCAAGCATAATCCACCCACCAACACCCATGATCTGACCATCAGTATAGATTTGAATGCATTCTATATATATTTTTTAAATCGAGAACCATGCTTGTGCATCGTTTTAAAAAATCAGCCTTAAACCTCAGCGATCAAAAAGTAATTTGAACGAAAACTTTACCGTAAGCTAGCATTACCGTTTGTAATTAAACAAATATGTAAATAGGTGTATTTTTAAATATATAATAAATATTCTATGGTATAAGATGAAACGTGGTATTATTTCATTGCATTTTTATTATTATCTCCTTTATTTATTGTTTATACACATTTTTTACATTTTTAAATATTCATTTTAAAAATTATACAAAATCAAAACATTTGAAAATATTAATTCTATTTATATTATATCTGATAAATCACATGAAACCTGTATAACAACAATTTCAAAAAACTTAATAATATGATGGAACATTTTATAAAAAATCCTATAGCTGTCTGCTCTGTAGATAATGTCAAACCAGCCTTGTTTAATATCAGGTCATTTTATATAACAGGCTTAAGTCCCTGTCAAAAAACATAATTTTTGAGAATACAGAGATCATACCAACATCATCTGCCTAGCCTTTTTTCAATTATACTGGGGCTGGTTTCCAAATAAACCGGATACAGATGAATACCAGTGTTTTACATGGAGCGACTGCCTATCTGACCTCCACAAATACCCCTCGGTAAGATTGGTTATCAGACATTCTGGCTTCTGACTATCCGTAACGACTGTAAATGATCTAAAAATTACAGCCGGGACCAACGTCTTAGCGTGCTTTCCAAGGCACGGCCCCTCCGTGCCTCGGTCTGACATACAAGGTCGCCCATCCACGGACCAACCGCGCCATGCGCAGCTTAACCTTTGATCGATCGACCCGTGCGGCTGTAACTTAGCCACGAGCTCCTCTTCTGAAAGTCACACAGTACTCACTCAATTTAGTAAAATGTTAACCAACTCGTCGCAACTTAATATTCTATTACGAACATTGTTCAAAACATGAGCAATGTGTGTCTAATTCCTAAAACGCTTTGCATTTACTTGCAACACTGATTGTATAGCACAGGACCTGAATGTATAACTAAGTGTGTCACAAATTAATTTATAGAAGCTTCCAGCTTGTAATACTATGCAAGAAGAGAAATTTAGATTACTACATGTGAATTCTGTTTTAGTATAACTGTATAACTTACCAAGTATCTTTTTACTAGAACAATGGTCCTATCAAGAACGTAATATTAATGTTAACGATTTTGAAATCATCTAGAGTAAAGTTATTGATTAAAAAATAACAATTTATATGTATTATCTATAAATATAAATAATAAAACATATTTTTTCAAATAGTTGTTTAAATGAAAACACTTCAAGTTAACGCTATGATTACAGTCGTTCGTACGTGCTAGTTCAATTGTCATTATAGACGTTAAGAATATCAACACAATCTTGCCTATCTAATGAAACAGTCAGACACAGTAGTGATTGCAGCCACTACCTACGGACATCGGGATATCGACGAAGCGTTTATCAGGAAAACCTTTATTTACTTATATCACAAATCACAACCCTTTCTCTCTCGCTTTTTCAAAATCTTTTTCGCTCCATTTTCATACATGTCTGACATAGAATATATATGGAATATTGGAATTCTTCCTATTTAATTATATTTAGTAAAAAAAACTGGGAAAAAATATTCATAGTCTTTAATAATTTAGATATTCCATCATCACTGGCGTTCGAAAGAGATACCGCGCCCTCCCGGAATACAAAGGGCTGAGGAAGGAGCATGGGTTTTTAGTCAGTAAGAGTCTGACACTACGGCGGGAGGGATCATTTGATTTTCCATCCGAAAAAAAAATACATCAATGTGGTGCTTTAACATATAATTAGCACAACAACAAAGTAGTTACTTTGTTGATAGTCTAGCTACATACAGATTAATTAAAATAATTATAATGTTGTAACAACTGATGTTAAATCATTAAAAGTTTGCCAAACCAGTTATTTTGATCAACAACTTCTAAGAATAATCTAATTTGTAGGATTCCGCAGTCTACAAAGAGCACTTATAGTTTCGCCTTGTCCGCTATTCTAACTGTGGCTTGACTCAGAGACTTATAATTAATTGTAGTTGACAAAGTGGTAAAATAAATATTTTGTTCTTCCCTAGACGTACAGTCGAGATGAAAATGTCTTACCATTTTATAATTCTCGTATATCCCATAGTATGTTATTAGATAGTTCATGCAAAAATATTAAAGGCGTGCGAACGTGAATTTTCGATTCAAGAATCAGTGTGCAAATATTTATGCTTTATGTTGCTAATGTTTGATAGAGTTAGATGTGTAAAAAAATCATGGCAGTACTAGCATGTAAACTGAAATTGGAAGAAATACTATCACGGCAGAGTGAGCTTTTATGGAAGTAAATAGTTATCAACTAAAGGAATGTAAGGAACCTCACCATACACGTGGCCTAAACTCTTGGCCGGTTTACTTAAAATTAAGGCATAATTGTCAAACTGGTCTTCATTCTCAAAGAAAACTAATCAAATGTAAACAAAATAAAAAAACCGGCCAAATGGTGTCGGGCCACGCGCAGTAGGGTTCCGTAGTAGGAGTTAGTTAGTCGACTATCACTCTGTAACCGGTTAAGCCTACTTAGCCGTGATAGTTTTCCTTATAAGTTCATTACATGTGCTACGTCTGTGAATTTTTTGACATTTCTAGGTATACCCATTCAAAAGTTAGAGGGGGGATGCTCGTATGGAACAAAATTTTGCACTTAAAAGCTAGATATTTCGCAAATTTAATGCCTAAGTAAGCCATTTGCGAAATATCTAGCTTTTAAAATGGTCTTCAAACACCCATAATATTTTTGAAAGACCTATCTAACAATATTCCACACAAAGTGGTGCGCGAGAAAATCATCTCCACTTTACGTGTTTGAGAGCTACCCTAAAAAAAAATATTTTTCAAAATTTTATTTTACCACTTTTTCGGCGTGATCAGTATACATATCCATACCAATTTCAGCTTTCTAATATCAAGAACCTTAGAAATATGCTGCGGACAGACAGACAGACGGACATGGCGAAACTATAAGGGTACCTTGTCAGACTACGGAACCCTAAAAACGGCAATTCCCTATAAGAACGTTCTCGAAAAGTTGACAACTTTTTTGGATTATCTAGTTGGCAGTAAAAAAACAGTAGAAAAGCCTAGGAATATAATTTATATAATACAATTTGTATGCCTACTTACACACGTATGTTATACATATACAGAAAACAAACGTGTCAAAAAAATAAAAGCAATTTACCTTGTAACAGTTAACAACGAAACAACTAATTTTTTAAGACATATAATGATAAGTTTTCAAACGTTGACGATGAAAAGTACTGTATTTCTCAATTGACTTCGTATTCATGTAAACTAAATTATAACAATTTTTCGCACAGTTTCATGCGTATCCTATACTTGAGGGAACTATTTTACGAACCCGGATAAAAAGTAAATATGTGTTAAATACAAGTTATAAGCTTTCTGTGTACCAATATTCATCCAAATCCATTCAGTGGTTTTTGCGTGATAGACTAACAAACGTACATACATACATTCTCACAAACTTTTGCATATATAAAATTAGTCTAGAATAACTTGTTTATGTTTGTTACTTTAGTCATAGCTTTGATTGTACATGCAAAACATGACCAAAATTTCCTGTGTATTTAATTAATGAATTTAGTTGTTAATTATTTTAATTTATTCAGTAATTTTGTTGTTAATACATTCAACAACAAAGACAATATATTACTAGCTTATACCCGCGGTTTCACCCGCATCTATAAGAAACTAATTTGCGCAACCCGTATAAAAGTATCCTATGTGTATCCATTTAGTACTTTTCGCGTAAAAGAGTAACAAATATACATACATACACACATCCTCATAAACGTCCGCATTTATAATATTAAAAGGATGTTCAATTTTGCTTTGGTATACCATTACTATTCGAATATTATTGTGGTTTATTTTTTAAAGGGATAAATTTAAAAAAATATAGAGGAGCTCGTGGCTGAGTAACAGCCGCACGGTTCGACCGATCAAAGGTTAAGCTGCGCTTAGCGCGGTCGGTCCGTGGATGGGCGACCATCTATATCATAGCGAGACTCCTTCGTGCCTCAGAAAGCACGATAAGCTGTTGGTCCCGGTTGTCATTTGTACATCTTAGACAGTCGTTACGGGTAGTCAGAAGCCAGAAAATCTGTCAACCAGTCTTACCAAGGGGTACCGTGTTTCGGCGGCGGCGACCTCTCGCGTCCGGCCCTGGTTCAGGCCATGGTCCGGAGCGAGACGGAATGGGAAGCCGTCGCCTCTTTCTACGAAGCTGTAATGCTTGAGAAGGAGGCGGCGGAACGCGTGAGGGAGCGACAGACCTCACGCCCCAGCCGCCGCAGGAGACGCCACGGGCGTCGGGAGCCGCGAGACGACTCCCGGCCAAGGTAGGCGCGGGGCTGCGGACGGTGAGCTATGGGTGGCTCGCCGTCCGGCAAGGCCCAGACCCGCGTCGACGGCGCGTTCATGTTCCACGCGCGCCTCAAAGAGATGTCAGCATCGTTGACGGGGCCCACCCCCAGGGCCATAGCCTGCCGGGGCTGCGGGACGTTCGAAAGAGATACCGCGCCCCCGGAATACAAAGGGCTAAGGAAGGAACATGGATGCGTTTTAGTCAGTAAGAGTCTGACACTCCCACCCACCCCACCCCGGCGGGAGGGGTCATTTGATGATTTCCCATCCGAAAAAAAAAAAAAAAAAAAAAGGGGTACCGTGTTACCCGGTAACTGGGTTGTGGAGGTCAGATAGGCAGTCGCTCCATGTAAAACACTGGTACTCAGCTGCATCCAGTTTAGACTGGAAGCCGACCCCAACATAGTTGGGAAAAGGCTAGGCAGATGATGATAAATTTAAAAAAATATAACCCCGTTTTGTGGTCACGAACATCCGGACCTGGATTTGATTCCTAAGTCGGGCAAACCACTTGGCAAAATCCGAATGTAGTAAAGGTCAAAAACATTGAAATTCACATCTCTGTCCAAGAAAGTTGATTTAAGAAATGCCCGTAGTTTAAAAACAAACAAACAACCTCTCACACGAAACGCATATAGGTACCGTCTCCGTTCCGTCGCAGGTATAAAAGATTATCAATATTTAAAGCTGAAAAAAGTAATATACATACATCCTTATTACTAAAACGGCTATACCACGGAAATAATTTCAAGGCTAAAACTTAAAAACTAGATTATTATGGTTTTATTCACGCCTCGAAGACTGCGTTTAAATAACAAAGTTTCAAAATAAATTATTCTAATGATCTGAATAACAAAGGGCCAAGTCACTAACGGCCTTTTCCAATTACCTACCTATACGTAGAATTACTTACTAGACATAGAATTTTGACATGATAGTCCATACGTTAACATCCTATCTATAGAAGAGTAGCAAATCTCTGGATATAATAATATAAGTTATTATTTGATATTATAATATACTAGCATTCCGCCAGCGACTTCGCCCACGTGGGCTATACGAATTCAAATTAAAAATAACAGCGTTTTTCATAAAAATTTGGCCTCCCTTTTCACCCCCTTAGTGGTATAATTTCGGAAAATCCTTTCTTATCGGATGCTTACGTTATACAAAGAAAACGCCCTCCTACTTTCAGGTCTTTACGCTAGCTAGCTAACGAAGCATTTTATATGTAGGTATAGAAGATGGATTATGACTTTAACAAACATTACAATTTAATAAAATCTTGAAAAATACAATGTATCAGCGTAAGATTACTTTAAGAGCGCCAGCTACGACACATCGATAAAACACATAGATTAAGTAAATTATCATGAAACTGATTAGCTTGATATGAGAAACAAGTAATTGTACCACTGCAGGTCAAAAGCCTTGACCGACGAGAGCAGTGATTACCACCCAGGACTATTTTAAAACCATGTTTCCTCATAAATCTTAAGATATTTTTCCTAGTCCTATTAGTCTGAACTAAAATAATTGTAGAACTTACATAATATATTTTCATTACTGGCAATCGGTATGGACAAGTGACATCGATTAGACTGGGCTCGTCTCCTTTCTACCAATGACACATTGCTCTTACTTAACACATCCTAAATCCTTACTAATATTATAAAAGCGAAAGTAACTCTGTCTGTCTGTCTGTCTGTTACGCTTTCACGCCAAAACTACTGGACCGATATAAATGAAATTTGGTACAGAGATAGAATAGACCCTGAGAAACAACATAGGCTACTTTTTACCCGGGTGCGCTAAGTAGTTCCCTCGGGATGCGGGTGAAACCGCGGGAAACAGCTAGTAACAATATAATTTCGAAATTAACTCTGTTACACGTTTTCACGGGAAAATGGCTGTAGATTGAAATCCGGGGAAGGACATTGTTTGTCTAGCCTTTTTCCGAATGTTAGAAGTAATTCCTTCAGGACGCGGGTAATATTGTAGGAAGACGGAATTTATAAAATTAAGGTAATGCTTTTGGAGAAAAATAATTAGAAATGGAATTATGCTGAAAATATATAAAGCATGTAAATTCATTCATTATCATCCTAATAACCGATGGAGTTCAAGGAGTCCTCATTCCGACATATTGGGTACTCTACGCCTTTTCTAGATTTTTTAGACAGCTATGTATAATTCAAAAAATTATATTCCTTTTAGAAATGGTCCGATGTCCGATGAAGAAATGGTAAATCAAGATAAAAATCCTGTTAATTATGATCTTATGGTAAGCCTACTAATTATCAAACTATCCTCATTTAAAACTGTGTTCATCAAAGCAGTCATTGACCTGACCGTGATGTTTTAATAGCCACAAGCCGCAAAATATATTACGTGATACGAGTTTTATACCTAATGGTTTTTGGATATGATAATTATATATAAGGCATGGCTGCTGTCAGAGAATTTTCATTCATTTTTAATTGTAAAATTTCGACCGGACTATTTTAATTGAAATAAAGATTTATCAGTGTATATATTCATCATCATCATCATCATCAGCCTATCTAACACTAGTCCACTGCTGGACATAGGCCTCCCCTAACGTGTGCCATATCGCCCGGTCTTCAGCTTGACGCATCCAACTTCTGCCTGCAGCCAGTGTATATATTATTGTTCTCTTATATTTGTTAATTAATTTTAAATAAATTTACTAGAAATTCCAATTTCATAAAATCAATAAGCGAAATATGTTTGCCTGTGGTGTTATAGGGTTTCATGGCTTTATTATTCGTGTTTAGTGCTCTATTTTGGACATAATAATATTATGACAAAAACCAATGGCACAAGATAATTGTAGTAGAGTATCAACTACATTATTTGTTCTGTAACTGTCATTGCTAAGATCTATGGAACGAATTACACTTTTTTTTTTATTTAGTAAAGGACAAAATCGTTAATGTTAACAAATCAGTTTGATGACCTAATGAAACATTATAAGTTGATAATTGATATATATATTTCTTAAAACCAAGTGATTAAAATAAACTATTATATTCTATTTTTCTTCAACTAGCGCTGCTCAAAAAAAAGTCAAAACAATATTAGATTTAATCAAGGTAATCAAAAAAAAATGTATTTTTCTTAATTAACTATTGTTTCGGATTTTAATAGATAAGTATTAACATGTAAAAAATCATAATACTCCTTTTTGTGAGCAGTCGTGTAAAAAGATTGTATCTGTATTTTGTTTTAAATTTAAAATCTTAGGAAGATTAGAACATCTTTATTTTACGAATATTTATCAAATAAATATTTAATATATTTTTTTATTTATTTATTAAATTGTGTTATCATAATCAAATTTTCGAAAGATCTGTTTGTATTCCATCTAAGCGCTAATCACTATGAAGTAATTGCGATAATTGGCCGCACAGGTTCGTCTCGGAACGTTCGTCCGCTTACAATGTCGACAGTTGAAGGCCTCATAATAGTCTTTCCGTTTAGTCGATATATAGCAGTAATACTCGCCGCCGACGATACAGTTGTAAAACCTCTTTTAATTGTTGAACACAAGTGTTGAACATAAGTGTTGGCCAAAAATGAGCTTGCAAGTGGCAGTCAGTAGTATTTTGTTTTGTTTCGTTGTATTATTTTGCGATAATGGATATGCGAGATTGGCACGTAAGTTTGCATTTTATTTTGAAAACTGAATAATTTCCAATTTTCAGGTTTTTAAAAAAATAATGTACAATAAAAAACTATCTAGGTATATATTTTTATTTTCTACTCTCGTTGATCAATCTCGCCAAATTGAAAGCAATATTCGAATAATTAGGTTTTTTTTGCACCTCAATATATTTTTATTGATTGATTGAATAAGTGCTCGCTGCCATACGAAACTTTTTATATCAAAGTTTTAATTTCGTAGAGTGACAATTCCAAATAGGAATAAACTTATAAATGTTCGTTATTTTTGCTTGGAAACCAGTGCCGCTAATTTGAGATAGTAATAAGAAATAATTAATTTCTCTATAAAAGTAGATATTCAACATGCGGCGTTAAAAACGATTGAGGTTTTTGACATAATCAAGGCGACCAGCAATTACTTCCTGATCTTAGATCCTTAAATAAACCAGATATTCTGATAGTGCTTATGAGCTTGAGGCTTTTCCTGGGGCGGAATCATGACGTTTTTTGCTCTCACTGTTCAGGGGTGAGAGCGAGATAGGGTTAGAAGCGAAACGTAAAATAACGTTCTACCGCTCTTGCAACGGAATTAATACGTTGTTTATCATCGATTATTGAACACTTAATTTGATGCAATAAAGTCTTGAACTTGGCTAGTTTCTAAATATAACCCCAGTTCAACTTGACCTCCAATCAAATTGAAAGATATAAATTATATGAAAACGAAACAAACGAATATAATTATTAACCATTCATTCAACGAGTGTGAGGTCGAATTCTTATGTTAAATTTTGTAATGTTTTATCTATTTTTTAAATTAAAACCTGTTTATGATAGATAATTGGTAAAATAACAAATCTATTAATATTATTATCAGTGGAACTGATAATTATTGATTTTTTTTATAGGAAATGGGAGTCTTCAGTGCTTTCTTTGTTGCTATCTTGGTGGCTATATTGGCATAGGGAAATTAGTACTAATATCTTAGATGTTAAAATAACGCCTTGTTCAGAGTAGAAACCTTCTGTTCATGGCGTCTTATTGCAAATTTCCTTTTAGAATATTACAAGCATTTGGTTGACACCTTGAGTAAACGTGGTTTTTAGTTTGGCCAAATGCCATTCAACGTGGCAATGCTGCCAGTCCTTTGGCACATTATCAAATGTATGGAGGGCACCTAAATATTAGGTACCGATATAGATTATATTTTCACTAATAAATGTAATTATTATTACTAAAAATAAATAAGCAAAATAATCACAAACAAAGAAATAAATTATATTATTTGTCCTCAAAATACGACACGTATATTGAGGAGGCTTGTCTCTGGAGCCCCAACCACCTGTTATTCAACAGGATTCAAGCTACCTGTGGTTGGCGGCCGTTAGCGGTGAATTCCTATTTTAATATGTATTTTTTTTGTAAAATATATTTAATAAATGAATAAAGGATAATAAAATATAATTAAATAGTATCTGAAAAAGAAGCAATGAATGACCAAAGGCGACGTCTTTCATCGCGATGTGACCGCCTATTGTACCACTCTTAATGTTAATCCATGTACTTTTCTCCTTTTATTTGGTGTACAATGGTGAATGGATTTTCTATCTAGGTATATATTTGTGGTCAGAAGTGCTTTTCGCAGACAGCCTAGAGTTTACTCACACATTGCTTATTCATAGACAAGTTTATAGTTATAGGCGCCATTTTTTTGCAATTATGAAACGAAATGTATTTGCAAAGATTATGTCCAAGACTATTGTTTCTTAATATTATCAGTTGTGATTTTCGCTTTTAATGAAATATTTTGATTCTTTAACTTATAGCGGAAACCTTTTTAATTAACTCTTCAACTTGGTGTCTTAATTAAATAACAAAAATCTCTTTCTTAAGGAACTTAATAGTTCTTGTCAAAACCTATTTAGATTTAGAACAGGAAGTTGATGATGGTTAATTGAGTATGTTAAAAACTTTTTTGGTGATTTATTATATTCACAAGAACCTTATTAATATGGCTAAATTCAAAATGTTGGAATATTTTTTAGCACTTATTGAGAAGTTGAAATTATAACTTTTTAACCTATTCGCAGATCAAAATAGACAATTATCGATCAACTGCACGTGTTTCCCATAAAACGCTAACTGCATTGCATAAATCATCATTGCGTTAATGGTTATATTTGTAAAATGGCATCCTAGATCCCACTATCCTGCTAGTGCTATAAATGTTAAAGTTTCCATGTTTGTGAGTTTATAATTTTTTATTTCATTCACTTTTCAAATTAAAAAACTGTACTCAGATAGAGCATGCATTATTATTGATATATCGTAAAATATAAAAAGAATATTTTTGAAATAAAGAATGGATACAATGTTAGTTTATCCTAATAGGTATTATATTATACACGTACAGCTTGTATATAATGGATAATTTCTTAATTGAAAGTGCTCTAAACTCTGTTTGATGTGTATGTTCCTATATCTGATATGGGCAAAGCCAATGGCTAGAAGCTGAACATATCATAATAATCTCTGCCAAATTCACTTTAAATGTACAAAATTTTATCATAAAATTTTGATTAAAAACAAACACGTTCTTTACCAAATAAACAGCTATAGTAACATACCTTGACATTGTCCTTCCGTAAAGTCAAGCGGCCACAGGCCGGTAATCTTGGTAATTTCATAATATCATTAACACATTAATTTATTTTATCAATAAAGTTAAATTTAACGTTTATTTATTCAAACTTTATGTATTCGTAGTACGTAGGCATTGGTACATTATTTTCATGTTGAAAATTTTTGTGATGGTTAAGTAAACAATTTGTAAAAAATTGATGAGAAAATGTCTCGGTATTCTAAAATCCTACAATATTATAGATATAAAAGTTTTTGATGATGTATGTGTGTATGTGTTTGATCCTCTTTCACACAAAAACAACTGAAAGAATATAAAACATATTATATATGATATAGTACAAAACTAAAAAGTTTTAACCTTTATTTCATAAATACCAGATAAAAAGGACATACTTACAGATGGTCAAACTATATAATACCTCTGAATAAGATATTAATTTTAATAACATTTGTTAGAAAACAACTAGTTAAAAACAATTATGAATAGTTTGGATATTTTTCAAGATATTTTCGGCATTTATTTGGTATTTAACCGCCAAGGATATCGAGCATTGTATTACGTAACCTACAGTATTCAAGATTAGTAATTTGAGCAATTAAGCAATCGTTAATTGTACAAATATGCATATGCATAACACTAAAAATCTGCATTCAAATACATAGTAAGACAAGTTTTTTAAAATTCAAAGGAGACCTTTTCAAATTGCCATAAAAATGAGGATTTTATTATAATCATACCTAATGATATTACAACCAAAATAAATATTCTTCTTAGATGAGATTTAAAATAATAACGAAAAACATTTTAAATTATAGCCTTAGTTTTCTTTAAAATAATAATTTATTACGTATTCAATTCTTTCCAGCCGACTACATCCATCCCTGTAACGAGACATCCAGAGAGTGCCTAGTAAAATCTACGCAAGCCGCAATTCCAGACTTTGTCAAAGGTATTCCAGAACTGGGAGTACCAGTCCTGGACCCCTTTACCATAGAGAAACTTTCCGTCCCACTAAGCGGCCTGACATTCACTTTC
The DNA here is from genome assembly GCA_963891755.1 of Pyrrhia umbra. Classification (NCBI taxonomy): domain Eukaryota; kingdom Metazoa; phylum Arthropoda; class Insecta; order Lepidoptera; family Noctuidae; genus Pyrrhia; species Pyrrhia umbra. The sequence goes on from OY982925.1 coordinate 9,893,870, forward strand.
TATCAAGGAAAAGTAAATGGTTTCAGAAAGTGCATTGTGGATGATGTCATGTGAGTATTTTTCTTAGAAGATTTGGTGATTTACGCTTATTGCAAACAAAAACAAAAAAACAGTGGTGGAACCTGAAATTTACACTGATAAGATCGAGATACAAAAAAGCGAACAAAAACATACGTTTTTACAACAAAAAAAACGACTTAAAAAACACAAAAAATTTAATAATCTATTTTATTTAAACACTTGTCGACCAAATATCGCTCAAGAAGTTGGTGTCTCTTAAGTTACTGTTGTTAGTATTTTGCCACCGACTTCTAAAACGATGTTTTGGTATATTTTTCTCTTTTCAGAGTTTTTGGAAGTCGGATTTTAGTATCAAAATATAACGAACGAAAAACGCATATCAACATATTATATATTATATTATACTCGTTATTTTTAAAGAGACAATAGAATTTTAGCTCCTTACGTATGTAAATTAATCTATGCGCTTATAAAGTGTAATCGTTTTATTTATGCATCAACCTCAATGATTGACAGCGTCCAAGGCAATATAGGTAGTATGAACAATTAAAAAATATCCTATAAAATCTAAAACAGGAAATATGAGGAAAATTAACAATCGCAATCATAAATATAATAAAATACAACCAGTTTGGAACAGAACCTTAAAGTCTGATTTATTAATTTCCTGGTTGTATTTATATCATCCGCCGATGACTTATTATGAAAAGCCTCAAAAGAAGTACATGAAGCTAACATTTCAGTCCCTTCATGAGGTTGAGACTGTTAAAAACTTTAATAACTCTTATAAAGATCCATAAGTTGACAGACATGTTAGATGGAGGAAAGAGGTTGTAGAGGTTGAAAAGAGGTTTCTCTAGCTTCTGCCGGGGGCGCGGAAGAATGCGCGAGCTATACCCGTACCCCCGACACTAGGTACAAGTAAGGAACACCGTGGTGTTTTTAGCCAGTAAGAGTCCGGCACTGTTCCCGGCCGCCCCATTGGGCTGGGTTCGTCCATGAGGATTTCTCCACGTATAAAAAAAAGGTTTCTCTAGCTTGTCAAAAATCTTCAAAAGCCTATTTGTAAGGATGTATTTATGAATGTATGTTTGTTTGTTAATCTTTCATACAAAAACTTCTGAATCGAATAAATTGGAACGAAATTTAACACACACTCGTGGTTTATAACCCTGAGTTAACTCATAGGATACCTACTTCTGATTAGGGTGCGTGACGTCCTTCCCTCAGGATACGGGTGAAACCACGGGAAACAGCTAGTATTAAATAAAATCCTATAAGTATACAAAGGTAATTTTAAGAACAGATTATAACAGATATAAACATATTTATAGGTACTATCTGTCACACATTGTAAACTTAATGAGTAGTGCAATTAATACCGCCTTCAAACTCGTTTCTACGATTACATCATAAAACCATACGACAAATCTCTAAACATTTTTAATTTAGGAAATACTTTAGAATTGATGTTGATAGTCATTAATTTAGATTTTAATATAAAAACTCATTAAAAAAACGTGTTTGGATTTAATTTATTTCGATAAAAAGAAAATTACTATCTTCTTTGAGTTTACCGAACCGGTCTAGTATAATTTTTTCATGAAGCAAGATAGCCCGAATATATTTTTTGTCGCGTGGATTTAAAGCCATTTCGCTACTACAAGAACTATTGTATAAAAAGAGAGAAAAGTAATGAACAGTGGATTAATCTTTCACCTTACGCCTGTTGGCCAAGCCACATATTTTGATTTAGTTGAGTTAAAAACTTGACTCTACACGAGACCTAATAACTTTTTGACAGTTCGAGTCTCCATAAAAAAGGTTTTTGGTGAGATATACTTGACTTGCATTTATAATATCAGTTAAGCGACCTAAGCTTACGAATTAGAATTGTACACAATATACATAACTGTAAGAATCACCAGAAAAATCGATTACCTAAAAAAGCGATTATCGATTTATCAAAATGAGGCTGGTATTTTGATTTTCCTCGATTATTCAAACACGTCACATCGCAACTGAATACGGCCATTATTATTTCCTCAGTCTTATTTTAAAGCCTCCTTTGTGCAATTGCAAATGAGTTCGCTACTAGTTCCTTAAAGGACCGAAGCAATAAACTGCAAAAAGCTATTGCAAATGAAGTCTGAATTAAGTCGTCTGCATCTAGCAATCCATAGTTAAAACAAAAGAAGACCATATTAACTAAAGCTGACTAAAGACAAAAAATGACATGGTTATTAAAATAAAGCATTAGTATTGTACATGTTGGGGGAGTATCCCTCATAAATCAATCTCTATACCTACAACAATAGCCTAACATTAAATAGGCTGATGATGGTAGTTCAGTTACTCGAAACCTAGCCTCAGCACTCGAAAAAGAAGTGCTTCTCCCAAGTTCATGTGTAAATCCTGTTTATCAAAATATCAATTTTGATGGATGGAACTTGGATGGATGACGGGACTTTTGTATTGGAGGTCCTTTCGACTGAATGAACTATGAAATCGTTGAAATCAAATCTGTCCATAACATATATATAGTGATATATTTTAGAGAAAAAAAACTATCATTAGAAGGAATTAAAGTCATCAAGCCGATAATTTGTTTCGACGTTCGTTCAATGACATTAAACTAAGTTCCGTATACATTAACCGTGAGAACTAGTAACGTAGTTAATAAAAAACTTAAATGAATAATAATTATCGTTTTCTTGTTAATCTAGAAAGAAAAACATAAGAGCATCGGTCATTTTCTCAATGATTGTAAGGCTTGGTAGCGAAGGCTTCGTATAAAAGTGTCCTGTTCACATTGGACTAGTTTTGATCAATTATATTGTAATAAATAGTTGATTTTTATTGTTGCTATTCAATAAAATGTTGTTTTTTAAAAAAAATATTAATTGGCATCTTCATAGTCATGTCAAGCTTTTTGAAAATATAAATTTTACTATGTGTAGACAAAGAGAAGATTTAAGCAATTTATAATGATAAAGCCGATGTTTGTCGAACTAGCGATTTCTTTTTTCATTGTCCACTTAGAAATACATTAGATTTTATTACCTATTTTCTCATTTATCATATCAATGTAGGTCGCAAGTGAGTTAGACGGAGTTTACACGCTCATTCTGGCGTCAGTAAAGTCCATGATTGATGTCAGAATGACGGGAAACTGACTGTATACGCGCAGACTGATGGATTGATGGTCCAGAATGATGGTTTTTTAAATATTTTAATAATTTTTGTCAGTCTGGTGAGACTGACGCTTGACAAGCTTTTTTAGGGTTCCGTAGTCCGACAAGGAACCCTTATAGATTCGCCATGTCCGTCTGTCTGTCTGTCTGTCCGCGGCATAGCTCCGAGGTTCTTGTTACTAGAAAGCTGAAATTTGGTACCTATGGATATATGTATTTTGGTCACGCCGAGAAAGTGGTTAAATATTATTTTTTTAGGGTAGCTCCCAAACACGTAAAGTGGGGATGCATATTTTTTTTCTCGCGTACCCCTTCGTGTGGCGTAGGTATAGGTATGTTAAGACCTTTTTTCGCTTAAGTGAGCCATTGGCGAAATATTTAGCTATAAGTGCAAATTTTTGTTCGATATGAGCATCCCCCCTCTAACTTTTGAATGGCTGTCCCTAGAAATGTAAAAAATCACAGACTTAGTACATGTAATGAATTTACAAGGAAAACTATCACGGCTAAGTAGGCTCCGCCGGTTACATAGTTATAGTCGACTAACTAAGACCTACTACGAAACCCTACTGCGTGTGGCCCGACATGCACTTGGCCGGTTTTTTCTAATTAAAATCCCGCAAATGCGTGCTAACGCGTCGAAGTTTTCGGTTGGACTGATCGTCAGTCTGACTTACCGTCTAATACCACCTGTCAATCCATCATTCAGCCATCAGTATATACGTGATCACGGTCACAGACTGAACTGACGCCAGAATGAGCGTATAAACGCCGTCTTACACTGTTGCAGCACAAATCAATTTTTATTTGTTTTTCCGATATTCGTGAGGGAGAATACTATTGGGGTATTCAAAATTTATTGATGTTTTGCTCATATTTCTGAGGATGTCAGGAAGTTTATCAGAAAGGGGGAATGCGTGCTTCCACCCTTTATCCAACTTGATCAAAATAAACAAATATTTCCACTAAAAATTGTATTATTATAACTAAGACTATAATAATGTTATCGTACAAGTTTAAAAATTAATTAGTCAAAACATCTCAGGTAATTTATAATAGGAGTTTTTTTTTCTTTGTGGAACGTTGAGTCTATTCTGATAAAATCTGATTTAAAACAAATAATAGGCACTTTTCATTAAAAAAAAAAATATTAACTTACAAAAAATTTAGTACCCACATAGTACATTTACATTACACCCGTATATTTAAGGCCCATTTAATAGAAGCTACAACAAACTGGTCTCAAATCTAACCTAGCTATTGAGAAAAGTTTTAAAGTTTTAACTTTAGAAAAATCCAAAATCTCTTTACCCGACTTGAGAACCGAATTCAGGACCTTATGCTCAGCTGTAGCGCTGGCGTCATTAGACCAAGCAGGCAGGCAAATTATAATGATTTATCTAATTTGCATCTATATACTAAACTTACTTATACTTCCTTAGACGTAAAACCGCTGCTATCAAATTTAAAATAACAAATGGAGGTCAAAGCATAACATCGCTAATTAACATTATTACATAAAAAAAAACTGTTATAAAAAGTCAAAATATACATTTTGGCTGTCCTTGTTCATGCCCACGTGAACGTGCAATGGTTTTTAAGCTTGCGCAATATAATTTGGCTGCACTTTAAGCAAAGTATATTTAGTTGTGAGCTTTGAAAATATAAGAACTAACTTTTTAAATTGACGATATATGTATATGCCTACGTATAATCTTCACAGACTACTTAAAAACCTATACAAAAAACAATTACAATTATATAGGATGAAAAAAAAAATTGCTATCTAAACTGCAATAAATTAAACAATTGAATAGAAAATAATACTCTGGTTCCATTGGTCTCATTTAGATTTGATTAAAAAATGACGTATGAAATTGTTAATTTATAACCTACTTACCTACAAAATAAATATCATTTATCATTGAATAATTCATTATATTTTCAAGTGTCACAGCATAATTGCAAATACAGCTATTCCGTGAACAGTTTTGTAACTCAAACAACGACATTATCGGAAAAAAGGTTGTATTTACTGAGCTCAACGCAGACGACGCCCAAGGCAGAAGCTAATCAAAATAAACGAGTAACCATAGCTCTTAATACCTGTAGCATTAACTTTTATTTTTAGAGTTCATCCCTTAAAGTCATAATTACGAGTAAAGAATTCCAACTTGGCAAACAAACTTCAATTATTAAGTTGGAACTTTGTTTGAATATTTTACGCAGTCCCGGCAAGAGTACCCGTAGCATCATTGTTATTTTTATATTACGTAGGTACTTTCGAAAGGTATATGAAACAAAGTAAACAAGGTTTTTGATAATACAAGATAATCTCCATTTCTAAGATTTGTAAATTAATTATTTTTTAGGGCACCTATTGGTTGAATCTATTCTGTTTATAAAATTACTAGCTTTCCGCCCGCGGCTTCGCCAGCGTAGACATTTTTTTTAAACCTAACCCAAGGTGTACATTATTCAAGTTTTAGTAGGGATCCCTAATTATTTCTGGAAATATAATAAATATAGCCTATGACACTTTGTAAAGATGTAGCTTTCTATATTCGAAATATTTTTTTAAAATCGGTCATCAATCCTACATCGGTCGGGGGTACAAATAAACAAATCTTTCCTCTTTATAATATTAGTATAGATTAAATATGTGACATTGTGCATTTAATTACTTTTTATAAAAAGTCACATCTGCTAATAAAAATCTTGTAGATAATTTACAACATCATAATTAACAACTTGAAAAATTCTAAGCGATTATATCGAAGTAATCATTCCAAAAAAATAAAATAGCTTCAATTATTTTTTTTCCAGATCAGAACTAGAGAAGCGTCACTTCGTTCTAGCGTTCCATTGCAACCTCACAATCAAGGGTACTTACGATGCCGTCGGAAGAATCCTCCTATTCCCTATTGACGGTGCGGGCGACGCGAAAATAAAGCTAAGTAAGCAACACTACCATTAATAATTCATCAGATTGTGATGTCTACAGTTTCTTCCTTTATCTCTCTTTTAAGTTTGACAGCTTTGCATTTTCAAATTCAGTCGAGTTCCATTGCAGTTTGCGGAGCGATTAAGAAATTATTATGTAAACGATTGTTTGTATAAACATGAGAGATTCTAAATTTTCATGTTATGCATTTTTAAACGTCCATTGAGATAGCATGAATAAAAGTTTTGTTTACCTCGGGGGTACAACTTTCGGACGAAGACCCATAATTTGTTAACAACAGTAACTTTTTAATCAAAACAAATTATTTATAACCCACACTCTTCTTATTTACAATCATCTTTTATTTCCCATTCTGCCAAATATATTTGTAAAGGAATTTCGACTTTAATACCACATTTTTGTTACAGCCAATCTCAGAATGAAGGTCGATATAAACACAAAATACATAAAAGACAACGAAGGCGTCAATCATTTCGCTTTGAAAAATTACAAGTACTCTTTCGACTATGGAGATCGCGTCTCGTTTGATCTTACAAATCTCTTCAAGGAGAGCAAGGAACTTAGTAAGTATAGTCCTTATTAATATTATAAATGCGAAAGTGAGTCTGTTTGTTATGTTTTCACGGTAAAACGCTAAAAGGCTAATTTTTATCTGGGTGAGTTAAGTACTTTCCCAAGAACACCAGAAAAATACTGGAGTACTTTTCCCACAAACATTTTCACTAGCTAATAATAATATCACGGTAGATATTACAGTAGGAAAATAAATGCTGATAAAATTCAACAATATTCTTAAATTGAAAATACAATTTTATTGGTAGAATTGCCAACAAATTACTTCAACCAATTACTAAAACTGCGCAATTATCGGAACAGCGATGTCCTCATTTTATTTGCCTGCCAATGAGCCACAATAGCAATTATTTTACTTAATTGTCCCCAACGCTATATCCTCCAAGGAAATCCTGTGCCGATCAAGATGTGTATATCCGCGAATGCCGTCGTGCAATAAAAACTATTGACCTACTTGAGAATATACAGCAAATTATTTTATAGATTCTATCTGCCTTCATAATGATCACCTTATCAAGGTTTAATGTTGATAATTTCCTCTATATTGTTATAATCAGACTAGAAATTTTAATTTTATATTTTTTACCTCGAAAATAGCATGTAATAAAACTTACACATTTTTTTATAATTACAGGCACTACAGTGCTTCAATTCTTGAACGAAAACTGGAGATCAGTGGCTGAAGAATTCGGGAAACCCATCGTTGACTATGCGGTAGAGCTAGCAATAAAGACCATAGAGAAATTCTTCCTTGCGGTACCTTATGAGGAACTGATTAATGTTCCTATTCCTAAATTTTGATTATCACCACTAAGAGTATTATATTATAAGACATTTAGAATAAAACTTGTTTGATGATGTTCTCTGTTTAATTGATCACTATTGATTTTATATTCCCTATAATATTTTTATATAAAAAACAAAATATTTGCTCGAAATTAATCTTTAAAGGCACGTTATATGGGATTTGTTACAAGTGGCATTCATTTTGGAGAGATCTATTCATTTGTCTTAGTTAGACGTGAAAGATAGTCCCGCCCTTCCCGCGTTTTCGTCATCTTGACAAAGTCCTTTCCTATTACTCGTGGCGTCAGATTTTCTACATGACATTTATTTCTTATGATCAGCTAATGGCGTTGGACAATAGTGTCTTTTGCGTAACTTGCTCATCATTTAGTTTTTATGTCAGAAATATGTTGAGTATAATTTATTAAACCACGTAAATGTGTTTATTAATGGTTACACTCTTTTCTTTCAACAAAAACCAAAGTATTTAAATAACTTATCAAAATAAAACTTAACACATAGGTAGCTATAATTTTCGGACTAGATTTTATGTGGCTCCTCATAAATAGTGTCTTTTAATATGTACCAATGATAATTATCAATTTAATTATGTAAACCCATAAAATATTCTATAACATAAATTAATGCAGTCTTCCACATAATATTTTTAAATAATATAATTATGAATGATTTCTTAGCACTATTCATAAAACTGTTGTTTTATAGTTACCAGTAACGCAATTTCATTTTTACATTCATGAATTATTTTAGCATTGACTTAATAAAATACCTGGACATATTTTCTTAGGTAGGTACCTACCTAAGCTAAATGAAATAGCAGTAGGTCATTTTAGCTCTTTTAAACTCAACAAACTTTGCTTGTTCTATTCTACGTGCATTTTGTACGTGTAATACAAAAAATACTTAAACAATTTTTGTAAAATACCCACTCGATGTTCTGTTCTACAAAGCTCAAATTCCGTTGTACATAGTCAAGTGCTAAAGTTTTAAACCCTCATAAAAACGTATTTTATAACACATTTTAGTTAATTTTACCTTGCTCATATAACTCATGGCTGTCAGTGAACAGATTTTAAAAGTGTTCAAACTTTATTAACGTTGTAAAAATATACTACGGGTATGCAAATATTTTAATTATTTCAGCTGAAATTAAAATAATGAGTCACGGATTTATGTGTAGCTGGCACTTTGTGCATTTTATTTTATCACCGTTGCTCTAAGAACTGTGAAGGAAATATTATAATACTAGCTTCTGCCAGCGACTTCGTCCGCGTGGAATAGTGTTGCTCCGCTCCTATTGGTCTTAGCGTGATGATATATAGCCTATAGCCTTGATTTCTGTGTAGCTTTAACCATTACGGTTGCACATGCGACGGAAGCTTAAAAAATGGAGTAACTTCTCCCGTTTTCCCAACATCTCCCTTCACTGCTCTGCTCCTATTGATTGTAACGTGATGAAAAGTATACTATAACCAGCTCAGGAGTATGAAAAATAATTGTACCAAGTTAAAATCCGTCGAGTAGTTTTTGTTTCTATAACGTTTATATAGACAGACAGGCAAAAAATTTACTGATGCATTTTTGGCATCAGTATCGATCCCTAATCACCCCCTGATAGTTATTTTGGAAATATATTATTTCATGTACAGAATTGACCTCTCTACAGATTTATTATAAGTATAGATATAGATTACCACGAGCTCATAATTTTCAGGACTAATTATTGATTTGCTATTTTTATAAATTAACCACTGATTTTTATCAGCAGGAACTTCCTTAATTAGAAATATTAAATAAATATCAAATCAAACTAGCAGTCCCAATTACAAGCTCCATATACATGACCTTTTAAAAAATACCTTAGTTCTCCATTGGTTCACCAACAGAATAACAATAATGTGTGTAAAATCTCGTATTCCCACCTCACATTCTACTACCTTAGAGCCACAGCCAAGAAAAATAAGTAGTCCAAAGAAGCAAGTTCACATCAACAACATAGTCACAACTCTTAATTAAATGCCCGAACAACCCACAAGAGATAACCAAGTGCAGCGAATTCTATTCCGTGTAACAATGCTGCGGAACCTCTGTACGCCGAACAAGTCACAACTTGTCCGCAAGTTAACAACTTGTTGTGGGAAGTACAAGTGAAGTGGATTGTCCCGACTGACCGAACATCATTTTATTGTTCGGACAACTTTGCTTTTACTGTATTCGTAGATTTGATTAGTCGTCAATTGTATTATAGGGACGTGGTGTCGTGGTGGCCTGCATTTCGTGTACCTACTAATCTGCGGGCTGGAAACTTGGCAAGTACCAACGTGACTTTTATAAAGTCATAATGTACTTTCTAATTGTATCTTACAGCTCACAGACTAACGGTGAAGGAAAACATCGTGAAGAAACCTAAACAAAAGTCTGAAATCGCCAATCAATTTGAGCAAGCGGGGTGATCAATGCTCATGCCTTCTCTGTATGAGAAGAGGCCTGTGCACAGCAGTGGGACAATATATAGGCCGATGATTAATGCCCATATGTATAACCAATTCGCTAATAATTATAATTTGACTTATCCCGAACTGAAATTCTGTTCTCCAAGTACTGTTCCAATATTCAAATGAAGTTAGTATTCATAGTACTAACGCACGTCAATTGACGTCCGCATTCAAATCCAATCAAACATGAACGGTAATCATCGTTGATTTATCAATTTGATGTCAGTTGGCTCTTCTCTACAATAGCTACCAAAATTGTTTGTTAACTCGATGGTTTTAATAGATTTCTGTTTATATTATTATGTACTCTCTACAGTGAATGAATGGAAGTGAGTTGTTGGTGGTAGTTGGATAGTCATTTATCATCACTAAGCTTTAAGCTGAAAATATACAAATATTAGTATTCTTTATTTGTGTTATTTAAAAATATTATTTACATTCACTTACTTATTGCAAAAAACAATAAAATATTCTATTAATATATAATTTAAAACTACATATATATATATATATATATATATCGTCCCCGTAGGTGGAAAATTAAATAAGTCCGATTTTGGCGATTTTGACTTTTCCCTATTTTCAAAACACCTAAAACATGCCGCATATTTGAGCCTAACAGGCATTTTCGTATCTCATTCCGTTCCAAAATTATAGCCATTTTTGTCGGACAGATGGAATAATAAATATCTTCAGACAAACACTATTTTTTTGAAGGAAAAATAAATAACTCAGTAAATAAATCAATAACTGCGGTCAATGATAAGTTGAATATCAAATAAATTAAATAACATGAGTTGTTGAATTTTTCCTCAACTTAAAAATTCTTTCACAAAACTAACTAAGTTCTAGGAAAACTAAATAACTCTATTTATTTAATTCTGCTATTCAGAATTCTGATTATAACGTACTTAATTTATAAATACTTGATGTTATCTATTTCTTCTACAACTAGATAATGATTAATTATAAGATGCTAGGCAAATATAATTAAATAAATTAAGTTGTTTATAATTGCCATAAAACGAAATGCACCTGAGGAAAGTTATCATTAATTTTTTAAGAGAATTTGGCCGAAATATTGTCAGTACCATCTAGGCAATGACTGATCAAGAACGACGGCGACGATGGAGAACGCGGGGGTGAGCGCGTGCGGTTTGATGCATCGCATCATCATCATCATCAGTGGCCTTTAACATCTACGAAAGAGGATTCAAACAGCAGCCGTGTCAGGTTATTTGGCTTTGGCACTTGCGCTGATGGCTAAGACGGCCTATATGAGAGCGACAACGCCGGTCGCAACGTCCACGGGCCTTCGATGGACCCTCCCACTGTCGAGAGTGACCCCTGGCGTCCGCGCTTACGTCTATCTGCTTGGACTTATAACCGGTCACTGCCACTCCCCGTGTTGTTTTCCACTCAGCAAAGCTGTAGTGGGTGAAGTGACCTGTCCACGGATGCTGCATCGCCTGGGACGCAATTAAGATAGTGCAGGCTTTCCCAAGACCTACACCACTCTCTCGGCGTCACCGACTGGACCCACAGGAACGACAAGTCGTTACGTGCGGGGTCGGATTCGCTGCAGGTGCTTTCGGCTCCACCAACACCGGGTTTATTTCGAGTTGACCGTCTCTGTGGGGGAAGGGTTTGGATATTGGAAGGGATGGGGGAATAAGGGATACTAAAGTCACGGAAAAGACAGGATTGTGACTCTAGCAGCTCGAGCAGTCCGGGGTCGCACACCCGTAGTGACTTTAGTCAGTTAACGGAAAGATAACTGAAGAGTCCACCCTCTGTCGTGCGTTTTACTGTGTGATACGTGACCTTCAATTGCGTTGACGTCAGAGTGACCAATAATGGATTCGCGAGGTTTATTCAGCGACTCACAAATCGTTCTTGCATGGCTAAACACTGAGCTAACAAAACTTCAAGCTTATGTATCGAACAGAGTAAGTGTAATTCGTCAAAATACCGCTGGATGCAGTTGGCAATATGTCAATACACATGACAATCCTGCTGATCTCATTAGCCGAGGCGTCAACCCGAAAGAGCTGAGTAGCTGCAACATTTGGTGGAAAGGCCCAAAGTTTCTGCAAAACAGTGAGTACGAGTTCCTGCTTACAGCTCACCTGCTAATTCACTCTCTGTGGAGCCCTGCTTAGCTCCTTCCAGCAACTTGGTATGCCAAAACCCCAATCCGCTTGACTATGTGTTCAAGCGCTTGTATAATTACTCTAACATAAATAAAATAGTTAGGCTATTAGCATTCATATTGCGATTTTTAAACAACATTAACGAAAATAATACAAAAATTAATACAAACTATTCAAATACAAAGTTCTGAGTTAGATAATGCATTAATGTCAATAATTAAACATGAACAAAATACATATTTTAAATCTGAAATTAAAGCAATAAGCAATAACAACAGCTTGAAAAGGAATCTGGCTGAGTTGCATCCCTTTCTTAACAATCGGGGTCTATTGCGCGTTGGTGGCAAACTGCATTATGCTGATAATAGCTTATTCACAAAAACATCCTGTCATACTGCCCAGAGGCTCTTCAATTACTAGCTTGCTTATAAGGTGAACATGAAAGGCTACTGCACGCAGGGCCTAAGCTTTTACTCTCGCATCTTAATCAAAGGTTTTGGATTTTCAATGGCTTATTAGAAAGTTAAGAAAGTAACTCACAAATGTATTGTATGTTTCATACAAAAGGCCTTAGCAGCCAAGCAACTAATGGGCTCCTTGCCGGCTGCACGTGTAACAGCTACCAGCCGCCCATTTGAGAAGGTCGGCGTGGATTTCGCTGGGCCAATTGATGTGAAACTCTCTCGCGTAAGACGATCTTTAATAGGTAAAAGGTATATCTGTGTATTCGTATGTTTCGCGACAAAAGCCGTTCACTTAGAACTCGCATCAGATTTGACCACGGAAACCTTCCTTGCGTGCTTGAGGAGATTTATCTCCAGACGAGGTTTGCCCACCGAAATTCACTGCGACAATGCAAGTACATTTAAATGTGCAAGGAGTCACTTGGTCGAGCTCTACAAGCTGCAAGCTTCTCAGAGTCACTAAATGCAGGTTCAAAAATTTACCGCCGAGCGTGGGATACAATTTCACTTTATACCATGTTACTCACCTACATTTGGTGGGCTCTGGGAGGTGGCAGTTAAGAGCACAAAGTTTCACTTAAAAAGAATATTACAAAAAACTGTTCTAACTTATGAACAGCTTAATACAGTTTTAACTGAAATCGAAGCAGTGCTTACTTCTCCGCCACTCTTACCTTTATCTTTGAACTCCGATGATTATTGTTATTTGACACCTGTTCACTTTATTATAGGTAGTGCTTTGTCAACGTATCCTCAAGGAAATGAATGTAACATTCCACAAAATAGACTTAAGTTTTGGCAACCATGTAATTCTTTAAAAAAATCCTTTTGGAAAGTGTGGTATCAATGTTATTTAAATTTATTACAAAACAGACCTAAATGGAAATATGCTAATTGTAATGTAAAATTAAATAGTTTAGTAATTTTAAAGGAAGATAATCTTCCAATAATGTCATGGCCAATGGCTAGGTTGTGAAATTATTTGATGGTCATGATAACAAGGTTAGGGCTGTAGAAGTAAGAACTCCTAATCATAAAACACATGTACGGACTATTCATAAAATATGTGTCTTATCCATAGATGATAATGAATAAATTTATGTGTTTTGATTTGATACAAACTTATATTTTTTAGTTCTAATACTTATTATTAGTTTTGCTCACTACTGAGTATGTCTTTTGTAATAAGGTCTCTGATTTTAGAGCCATAATGTTATTTTTTGAGTTCAAAAATTATTTTCTGTTTTGATTTGAAAGAATACTTTAAGTTAACTTGTTTTCACTTGTTATAATTAGTGTAATTTTGATTATTTTTTTAAGTTTGTAGCAAGATAAGTATCTAATTACAATACACTTTTTCTGATTTTTATTGTACTTTTCTTTTTCTTCCTTACTATAACTTTATTAATATCATAATACAGCTTTTATTTTATATGAGACCAATAATAGTTAAAAAAATATCAAAGTAATAATAACGTACAAAGCTACTAAATTTTACATTTAAAAATATTTCGAGTTTGATAAATTCAATAACTGCATTTATTTAACCAAATTTTACTCTACCAAATGTATGTAGCTCGTAGGAAAACTAAATAAATAGCCGAAATAAGTAGCTAATTGTAGTTACGTTATAAATAACAGTTGTGGCAAAACTAAACAACTTGATTTTTTATGTGTTATTTAGTTATAGTTAAAGATAGAGTTCAGTTTGTTAAAACATAATGTAAAAGGTAATCAGGTCCACAATATATAAAATTACCGACAATAAAATTGTCTCACATTTTTTAACAAATGTACATTAACTGAAAAAAAAACACTAAATCGCGTTTATCTCAAAACTACAAAATCAGAGTTATTTAATTTTCCATCTACGGGGACGATATATATGTTTTTGGACGCCCTACTACATATGTAATAGGGCGTCTAAAAACTCCCCCTCTTTGCCGTCAACGGGGAGCGTACCCGTGACGTGATAGAAAACGGTATGACGATCTCTTATGCCATTACGCCCCCTTTAAGCTGCTCTGCAGTTTCTTAATATGTATTTACGACGCGCGTATATCTATACTAATATTATAAAGAGGAAAGATTTGTTTGTTGTTGTAGGGTTTTAACGCAAAAACTACTGGACCGATTTTAAAAATTCTTTCACCGTTAGAAAGCTACATCTTTACGAAGTGTCATAGGCTATTTTTATTTCTAGAAATAATTAGGGATCCCTACTAAGAATAATGTAACCCAAGGTGTAAAAAAATTGTCCACGCGTGCGATGCCCTGGGCGTAAAGCTAGTATATTATATTTCTCCGTACGCCTTTCAAATTTTCATATCAGGCGGGCATCCCGTGACCGACTTTTTTTTTCTAATCTACATAAGAGCAGATGCTTTGACCAAACCACTATGTCCAACAAGGCCGTAGAAGAGCATGTTGATGACATAATTAACGATAACGATTATGCTCTTGATTGCTATGGTCTTACATTCAAATCTTACATAGAAAAAATAGAAAATATACAAGTTAGGTTCCTAAAATTAATAGTGGATAAAAAAACTAAAAATAAACACAAAAAAGATTACTATAAACTATATAAAATTTGTAAAGTATTACCGGTCAGCATAAAACACAAGTACTTACTCGCAACTAATAACCATGGTAATCAGGAGCATAATCCATTATTAATAAATGTATGTAACAAATATAACACCCGAACGATGTCGTCTGGTAAATATGTAGTACCGAGAGTAAATAATGTTTATGGAGACCGAACATTAGAAAAGCGTATCCCTTACATACTCAACAGCTTACCAGACGAAATCAGAGACGAAAAAAAGAAAAATAAATTTAAGATAAATCTAAAAAAATACCTACTTAGTACACTGCCTTAATTGTATTTGTATATTAAATTGTTTTGCATATTGTAAACTACTGTTTTACATAAGCTATATACTCATAATATCTATACTTGTATTTAATCTACGATATTCATACTTACGTACTTAATATATCTAGCTACTAATAGAATATACTACTAATAAACCTAGCTCATAAGATCTTAGCGATAAGTACTATACATACATAACATTATATAATTCTACTTTATGATATTTAGAATTAATAAAAATACACTATAATATGTAATTGTAAATTTAGTTCATAAGATATAAGTAAAGAACAATAATTTTGATCCAACAGACAAACTATGTGTATAGTTTTGTTGGACATTATGTACGTTACAAAACTTAAAATGTGCCTTTTTGATCAATAAATAAATAATAAATAAATAATAAAAATAATATTTAAAAAAAGAATAAATTTGGAATAATAGAGTGAAATTCCAATCTATCAAATGTTACATCACATCTCAAGACGTCGACCTTGTTACGCCTCTAAAAGCATATTATTTCACAAACCTCATTTACATAGGGATGACTATACTACATACATAATACTTACTTACATGAATATTAAGATGAGTATCTAGTTATGTATGTCGGTCTGAGAGGTATAATTGCTAAGTATTCGTATAAAATCAAATTAGTCTTAGAATTATAGTAAAACTTACAGTAAATCAAATACATCATTTTTCCTTTTTAAAATTATAGAAAAAGGTAACTTACTATCTTCTCGGGACATCGCTCGTGTGTATTGTGAGTATTCCATTAGTGGACAGGTTTTTAAAATTGCCGCAGTAGTTTCAGAGATTATCTATTACACATACTAGACCTCTTTTTCTAAACATATAATGAAATTGCGACAGACTGATGTAAATTTACAATTAAAGATATTGAAGAAAAACTAATTTGGAAGATAAATATTTTTTTGAATTTTCGCCGATCTGCCCATATGTAAAAACGCAAAAACTACTCAATGGATTTGGCTGTTTTGACACATAGACAGTGTAACTACACCTAGAATTAACATATGCAGAATTAGCATATGTAGTATACGTTTTATTTAGGTGGGTGAAGCAGTGCCTTTGGTATGCGGAAACATTTAGTTTTTTTGTTAGTAGTTACATGTAACTTCATAGCTATCCACCTTAAAACATAAAGAGAACTAACTGTACTGTAAATGAAAATAATAGGATTTAAGAGCGGTCGGCCGCGCTCCGACAGTTTCACAACCCTGTTACAACTTCATTTTACACTCAAATTTGATTTAAATAAACCCCAGTGGAAATACTGTAACGGAAATAAATTTAATTACAACGTTGAGTTTTTTATTTATTTTATTCATAAAATCGAGAAGAAGTTCTAGGAAACAGGAAAAAAACATTTACCTGTTCCCTAGAACTATGGAAAGTTCATGTAAGAAATAATTAATTGGTATTCATCTAAAAAGTAGCCGAAACAGATCGCTGAATATTTCATTGGACCCATAAATATCCATTTATTTAGGTTCTATAACATCGCAAACTAATTAAATATCGCTATGATATGCAGCAAAATTACTTTGCTATTAAAAATGAAGTTAAAAAGAAAACAAATTAAAAATAATAAAAACTCTAAATCATAAAATCTATGTTGTTACAGCTGCATTATTTTAAAACCAGTCTCTAAAAATCATATAAAGTAAAAGTACATATTTTTTAAATTCCCTTAATGTTTTCATAATATGTTTTGTTATGGTAGAAGTACATGTTACGATTTATATTTAAAACTGTACAGTTTCGAAAAAATATGAAATGGCATCATTTGTTTCCAAAAAATAGTAAAAAAATGCTCAGAAAACAATGGTATCATACCACAAGCAAAATTTAAAAAAAAAACCCACCCACTCAAAAATGCCTTACATCATTTTGGAAAAGAGCTGATACTCTTACACTGCTGGACCGATATTAACCAAACATAGCTAAGAATCACTAAGGCTTTCAAATGAAAAAAACCGCATCGAAATCGGTCCATCCGTTTGAGAGCTACGATGCCACAGATACACCAGAGACAGACAGACATCGACGTCAAACTTTTAACACCCCTTTTTGCATCGGGGGTTAAAAAAAGTCATAAAAGCACTTGCGACTGAAACTCTTTCCAAAATAAATTCACAAGTCCACCAGAAATTCGTAACCAAAGAAAACACTCTTAGTTGAAACAAGTTGGCACAAGTTGTCCGAGCTAATTTCGCCGTGCAAAGTTTGGACTTATAGCACCACGACCCGTTTGTTGGAGAATTTATGCTTCAATCCCGGATTTTCAACCTACCTTTAGAAACGCAGCAAATGGCTACAAGTTGCGTGTTTTCGATTGCTGTTTTTTCTTTATGTCTTCAATATTCAAAATAAAAGGCAAATCTCAAAGTACTTATATATAGGCTTTGAGATGACATTCACCTTTCTTGGTATTGACTAACCTAATTCAATTAAGAATCTAGTCTCTAAGGCCTCTACAAAAATGTATGAATACAATATAATTTATGAATAGTTGCATAATTAAAATTATATTATGTAGGTAAAGATGCAAAATCCGGATCCTATTTTAACGATTAGACCATAAATGGTTGATAAAACTAAATAATTTTGTAGCATTTTAAGCTCTCACTCATAACTCAATTCATATGGCAATCCTATGGGACTGCTATGGGTTTGGTGTGCCAATCTATCCAAACAAATAAGTTTCAAAATAGAAAAGATTATACAAATCTACTCTAGGTTTTATTTGAACAGCAACCCTTTACATAAGAAACATCAATCAAACGAGGAAAGCAAATAAGAAGAACAAATAGTTCTTTCAATTTTGAATGGAACTCTTTGATGGATGTTCGTTCTGATCTACCATTTTTGGAAGCTCCTCGCCTGATAAATTATGGGCTGGTTATCGATTTTTAATGAAACGGTTCGTTCATTTACTTGCATTGCATGGATAAAATTACATAAGTGGAAGTTTTTTTAAGACGTTATTTAACGTTTAGTTATTTAATAAACAATTTTTTTTATTTTTTTATTTGTAGTACTTAATACTTAAAACTATCGTACTAATATTATACATGCGAAAGTTCAGAAGGATGTTGATATATGTTTATCAGTCTTTCCCGCAAAAACTACTGGATTTTGATGAAATTGTGTACGCGAAGTTGCGTATGCCCAGGATGCGGGTGACACAGTGGAAAACAGCTTTTATTACTATGTGTAAAGGTGAATAAATGTTTTTTTTTTACTTTGTAATTCTTCCGTTTAAAGAAATTAACAGATAATGAGTAAATTTCGCATTTATATTTAGAAATAAATGCGATTTTTTATGTTATAGCTATTATTTTACAACTATCAAGGTACCTCCTAAAGTTTCAATTGAAGTTATATTACACTGGGTGAAAGTTGAGTACCTCAGACTAGCTAGAGGGTGTAGCTCGTAAGACAATGAGAACTCTAATTAAATCTGGTTTCTGTTCTCTGTGACTAGTTAACTCTCTAATGTGGTTTGCATACTCTGAGACAAGTCAACCGTTGTAAATATCCTTTAGTCACAGAGGTATTTTAATAAGAACTCATAAATAATATTTATATCAAATAGATATCAAATTAAATTCAAGGTTTTGATAAAAGGCTCATTTTTAATTTAACATAATATTCCGTTTATTTATCCTAACACATATTATTTACATTTTTAAATATTTTTACAAAATATAAAAAAAAACATTTAAAAATATAAAAAACAGGGATCCACCGATATCGGGAACAGGGTCCAAGCTACCGGTGGTTAGGGCCCCAGAGACAGGAACCTCCTCACAATACGTGCAGTATCCAGGAGCACTGCCTTCTGAATCAGGCCCTTGACCCAGCCGCCTAACGAGAGCCTCCTGAGATGTTGGTCGAGGCTCTTGGCCATCAGGCCATTGGCCGTCACGACTATCGGCACAATGACTGCCGAGTCCACATTCCACATGTCGACAACCTCGTGCGCCAAGTCGAGATATTTTATTTGTTTTTCTTTCTCGGCTTTCACGAGATTCTCGTCATGGGGAATGGTGACATCGATGATCATTGTGCGGCGCGCTAATCGGTCTATCACCACTATGTCAGGCTTATTGGCTACAATAGTCCTGTCAGTGATGATAGACCGATCCCAGTACAACGTGATATGGTCATTTTCGAGAACTGGGTCGGGCGCATACTTGTAGTATGGTACCTCAAGATCCACAAGTTTGTACTGCAAAGCAAGCTGCTGGTGGATGATCTTGGCCACTTGGTTATGCCTGTGCAAGTATTCACCGTTAGCCAAACGAGAACAGCCAGAGATAATATGTCTGATAGACTCACCTGGACGATGACATGCCCGACATATGTCAATCGTCCCGTCCTTCATGATATATCTCCGGTAGTTGTTCGTCAACATAACTTCGTCCATAATTGCGCAGACAAACCCTTCGGTTTCCCCGAACAGGTCGCCGAAACGTAGCCAAGATACGGACGCCATAAAGTCTACATCGGGCCCATGAAGAGCCCGGAAAAAGCGTCCGTGTAGCTCCTTGCCTTGCCATACCTCCTTGCGGTCATTGGTGGTAAGTACCACAGGTTTGCGCCAATTCTCTTTAGCCAGCGACAGCGGGGTGAGTCCCTTGTCCACTGCGACTACATCCTGATGCATACCCACGTCGGTTTTAAGAAAATATTCCCTGAGATTGCACACCTCACGGTTATGAAGGGTCTTAGCATTTAAATAGCCACGACCCCCGCATTTCCGTGGGATGTACAATCTCATCACCGATGATCGTGGGTGATGCATCCGATTTGCAGTCAACAGTGACCGAACTCTTCTGTCCAGGGCGTCAAGTTCAGACTGAGTCCACTTGAGTATGCCAAAGGAGTACATCAGGACTGGCATGACCCAACCGTTAAAGGCGCGGACCTTATTGCCACCTGATAAGGAACTTTTCAGAACCTTATTCAGGCGACCAAAGAACCGTTCCCGTAACGATTGTTTCACGTCAGCCGCGTTGATGCCTAACCCCTCCGACATACCCAGGTATTTGTAAGTATCAGTTGCGGAAAGTGATCTAAGGTTTATAGAATCTGAAAGTTGTAGTCCCTCAGATTCTACAATCCCTCCTCGCTTTACATGCATAACTGCACATTTATCCACACCAAACTCCATCCTGATGGAGCTACTAAAAGTTTCAGTTACCTTTAGTAGCTTCATCAGTTGCAGTTTAGTAGGGGCAAATAGTTTCAAATCATCCATATAAAGCAAGTGGGATATAACCTGACCACCTCTCCGCAAAGGATAGCCCAGCCTCGAACCCTCTAGTAGAGTGCTGAGAGGGTTCAAGGCTAAACAAAACCAAAGTGGACTCAAACTGTCACCCTGGAATATTCCCCGCTTAATTTTAATAGACTCGTCGTTCCCTTGAATCGTTCGACATCCTGGATAGCGAAGTACCGTCCTCCACTGCCCCATACATGACGCAAGGAAGGTGCGTAGAGTTGTATTTATTTTATACAGCTCCAGCACCCTCATGAGCCATGTATGAGGGACCGAGTCGTAGGCCTTCTTGTAATCTATCCAACATGTCGACAGATTCTTTCGGGATCGACGAACCTGCTGGCTTATGACCATATCGATGAGGAGCAGCTCCTTAGTGCCACGGGAGCCATTCCTACATCCATTTTGAGAGACTGACATGATAGAATGTTTGTCAATATGTGAATTTATTTTAGCTCTCAAAATAGATGTAAGAAGTTTATAGACCGTCGGTAAACAAGTGATCGGTCTATAATTCTTAGGTTCCGCGGCACTACCTGATTTATGGAGCAGGTGGGTAACTCCTGTAGTTAGGAACTGTGGTAGCGACCCGGCTTCTAAAGCTAACTGGAATTGCGATGCTAAACGAGGGTGTGAACTTTGTAGCCATTTAAGCCAGAAATTGTGCAGTCCGTCCGGTCCTGGTGACTTCCAATTTGGCAGTGGACGGACTGCACTGGCTAAATCGGAGGAGGTGATGCTAACCTCCTCCATTTCTGTTATAAATTCACACTCTCGTTCAACATCACGCATCCAGTCACCTTCAGTGTGGCTGACGGGTGCCGACCAGATGTCGCGCCAAAATATACTAGTGGCGTCGTCATCTGGGCGGCACACGTCAGCCACAGTATGTTCAGGTCGCTCCCAAGCTCTGTATACCCACCTTTGGTCGCTCTGGAACATGCGATTCTGGGTATAACGTTCCACCCGTCGTTTATACCGACGAATACGGCTTGCCCATGCACAAACTTTTTGCTTCAGGAAGTCGATATAACATAATATTATTATTATCTTACCGGATGCTATATAAAATACATTTTGTTTAGAAAAATATTACCTGTTTGGGATTTTCCATTAATTTCAGAAACAGCTGGCATACTTTTTTGTTATTATTTGATAACGGCTTAGAAGGCTAGCCTCCGTCATGTGTTTTTTTTTTTTTTTTTTTTAATTGAACTCTTACATAGGATTCTATTCTATATAATTATATTCTCTGCGATCGTTTTCTTCATAATATTGTGAATTTTTATTTTTATTTTTGTCAGCAAGTGTTTCAAAACCTCCACTTTTTTCTTTCTTTTTCTGTTGAGCCTTGGGGACGCCATCAATGAGCACATGCTGAGTACACTTGAAACTGTAAATCCGTTCCGATGCGAAATCATGAATTTTCAGATCTGTGTATAAACACGATGTCTGCTTTCATCAAAACCCATGACGACATTTCTCACTTTAAAACTAGTATATAAAAAAACTTTTCGCAAGTGACTTAATACTTTATAAGTAATCATGGAATTATATTTATATACACTTAGTTTGAACTCATAATATAACGGATACTGTACTCATATTGATACCGCTGATACGAACAAAAATGAAAATGTTTAAATATTTAGATCTCGAACCGAAATTGACTTAGGCACTTATTTGTTTTTAGAAAGAAATAAGCTCAAAATCTAATAAAGATGCAATCAAACCAGATTAGTCTTCTTATGCAAAAAGTATTACTTCCCAGATAAAAAAAAAACAAAACGCCTTAATGCACAAATGCCAAAATTTTTATTTACCTATGCGTTTTGCTAGTATAAACAACAAAGGCGTCAAAAGATTCCAAATAAATTCGGAATAGTTGAAAATCTCTGTCCATTCTCCCCAATTTCATCAAAAGATGTTTCGTGGGCTTTTATATATAGACACTTGACCCAAATTTCAGTTGATTGATGGAATCAACGGATGCAATCTACAAAATTAAACGCAGACTCGATTTTCAATTCGACCGAGGGATATTGGGGGAAATTGGACATAAATTTTCGGTCATCTTCCAAAGTGTATGGGACTAACTACCGCCTTCCAAATCCCATCGAAACTTCAACGATAAGATAGGATAAGATCGGATAGGAAACTGTATTTAAATTGGGATTCGTATATCCGATACTTTGTAGGGTAATTTAGTTTACCGAAGTTCATTTTAGTTTCACTGTTTAATTGAATTACTTGTGGAAATCTCAACGGTTTCAGTAAGTTATTATTTAATAATGTCTCAAATTAACGTATACTAATAAGTTTCGACAGTAAAACTATTTTTTTAATTAGTAGATTAGCCATCCCTACTATTTCTGGTATTATATCTCGATCATACCATCTTACTAAGTAGGCAAGTCAGTAAATAACAAAATGGACAGGGATAATATTACCGGGACAGATAACTGTATCATTGTATCAAATCAAAATTAAACAAAATGTGTTTAATTCAGCAGGCACTTTTTAATAATTAATGTACCTATTTAATTGAAGTACTTATTTGCATTCAAAATAAACAAAATAATTTAAGGTACCAAAACACAAGCATAATATCTATTACAGTCATCGAAAATGAAACAGGGGTGTTGGAGTGACACCAAGTGTCTACCAAAATGTAGGGTCGCCAAATAATACGAATACCGAATATTGTTCTGGGTACTTAACCTTTTAACGTGTCATTTTCACAGCATAATGTATCCACTTACACGTTAGGATACGTGAGAGTAACAACATTTTGTTTGAACTGTTGAAACCAAGTCGATATATCGAGGTAACCACGTGTACGTATGAGAAAACTGGGTTCTCTTCCTGTCAAAGCTAGTAAAACATCACATTTTCATTGAAATTTTAAACATATAGGTATGTTGCTTACAAATATACTTTTTAAATATCATTAACCTCATTAAAAATCTTCAATTAAGTACACATACCAATAAATATTATTATTTAATTTATTTAATAAGCAAAAAAGGAAATGTTAATGCAATGTCTACATTTTTAATAGTTTTTGGCCGCAAAGGCGATGACTCTGAGGGCAGACGATAATAATTATTATTGTTAAAGTGCCGGAAAAGGGTTCGCTTCCTCTTTAGAGATCAAAAGGGTATACGCTCCTAATTAAATGCCAAGACGATACCGTATCACAATACGACTTGAAAGCATTTACAAATTGTGTTCCAGCCTTTTGTTATTTCATTTATTAAATAAATTATCAGCCTTTTACATTTATGTTTTACGTTCACTGTGTAAAATTGTATAGCAATCAATAGTATTATGTGAAATGTAAAATATTGCCGTATCTAAACCTTCTTGCCTAAATTTTCTAAATGTTTCTTGCCTCCACTTGCAAGGTGAGATGTGTAAGAAAAACACGCTACAAGATGCTCTGGCCACGAGATGGGACGCGCCCCAGTTGACGCGGTAATTAATAGAAATATGATGCACCAGAGACGGACTTAGCTATCTTTTTTTGTGGTGTTGTTATTTTTTTAATTTTACATTAAATAGCTATTTAGGAGTAAATCAATGAATGTAGCCACATGATCTAGAAAAGGTTACTAAAAAGTACTAAAGCCAAAACAAAACAAAAGCAGAAACTTTATGGATTCCTTGTTGACTAGGGAACCCTAAAAAAACTTACATGAGTATAAAAAGTATAAAAAATAAGTATAAAGATTGTAAAGATAAATAAAATTTTGCTTCCTATCGTTGAACCGATACTAATACCTTTTTATATTTGAATAAAAAATGTACCTTAGAAAAATATTTGCTGAGAGTTACAGTAAAGATTTTCGCTAGAACTTCATGCGTAAATTTTCCAACAGATAATAACCAACATCAAATACAGTAAGTAATGAATGAAGATCTGCCTATTTACTGAGAATCCAAAGGCAAAGGTGCTAAATATACCTACATTCAACTTTACAACCCACGATCCGACCTTATTGATTAAGCCTTTAATTAACAAGATGGAATCATGAATGGGGCAGACCTAGGTAAATAGCTAGCTCATCCCATACCTATTCAATAGTAGTTATAAGCTCCCTCTGGTACTTGAAAATGTCTCGAGGGTCTATTTCGTATAGGCTGGTGGGGACTTCACTATCAATGTTGCTTGATCATCGCGGAAGTAAACTATGTCGACTATATTGACTCAGAATAAAGAAAGGAAATTAAAATGTATTTTTCCTATTTTTATTGTGACAAGATTCCAATGTGTTTATGTTATAAATTCTTCATTCAAGCAACTTGACCCGTTGTTATGGCTTTTATCAGCTTTGATAGTACGCAATTAAATATAACAAAACTACACAAAAGCTGTTTTTGTTGGTACCTTAATGTCAAGCGCTATCGTAGAACAGGGCAGTCAATAAAAATAAATATAAAACTTACCTTACCTACTTACTCGAGTAATGTTGTTAAGAATTGCAAATATAGAAATAAATATGTGTCTGCAGTAAAACATTATGTTCATTAATTTATTTCGTACCTACCTTTAAAGGGTAAAGACAAATATACTATAGCTAGTACCAACATCGTTTTTCCAGTTCTACTTCATAACATACTCCTGAATTTAGGTACCTACGTGTACAAAGAAAACATACCGTTTTATATAATAATTATAAAAAAATAATTATGGCGGTCTCTCAAATACGACCCTGGTGATACATGAACATGACACGCCACCGAGACCCGCTGACCCGTTTCCCTTCAACCACCTGCGACCAGTCAATTTACCTTTAAAAAAAATCTCAAGCAAACCTCAGCCTAAAAGAAAAGCAGTCTGTTTACTCAACACACATACATACAGTAACGGCCGCGTGCCCCCATTTCATCTGCCACGCAAAAAGTCACTTTAACCTTTTCACACCTTTGCTTTTAAAGTGTATATTGCTTTGAACTCTCAAGTGGTGTTTCTGACGTTTTGGAAGGTGATTTTAGAGGAATGCTTAGGAATGGTTGAGACCTGAAGCGCGATGTTTACGGTATTCAAATTGCTGTCACACGCCTTGCACGCGGTTAAAGGTTCAATCGCACTTACGTAGAGGGATTGGGACAAAGTATTGCACTTTAAAGATACATTTTATTGTTTTGTTTAACTACAAGGTTACTCATGTAGGTATGTACCGTGGTCAGGTTTTTATAGCTGGACCTGAGTTTCGAGAATTAATAAAAAATGAAGATAGTATTCAAACCATATTGAAATGGAAAATTATAACTTACAAAGAACAGTTTTTACTTATGAAAAGTTGGATTTGTGAATATTTTAAAGAAAACTCCGCGTATAATGTCTTAAATCAAATATTTTTTTAAACTTAAAACACTTTTATTAACTTTCAAAGCTCATTTCTCACGGTAAAGGAAAAAGTAAGATATAAAGTTTTAATATTAAATCACATAATATCACTCAACTTAACATTAATGCTTAAATTATTTAGTAACTAAATTAATTTAATTACTATAATACATTGAAAGAAGTTTTTGAGGGGTATGACTGGTAGACGAACAGTTACCGTACTGACGTAAAATAATTCTTATTTTATTATTAGTACCCTGAAAATTTCTGTATTATTTTAATGAAGATGAAAATAACTTAGTTATTACGTACATTTGACAAATAGCTACATATACAAATACCTTACCATCTAATAGGTAAAAATAAGTAATTCCTATAGACTCCGAAATATTTATTCTAGCACAGTTTTCAAACTTATAGTCTAAGATCCCATTCATACTAGAATATTGTTCCGCTCATTTACGTTCATAGACTCTTGCTCTGATATAATTTGATTCCACTAAAAGTAAGCAATATAAACTCAACTTTGGATTGGAAAACTTTTCCAATCCCTCAAAATCTAATTTCTAACCTAACCAATAAGTCAAAGCCCATACTAACGCTATAAAATTCATATCGTAGGTAAATTTGTTTCGGAAAGTGTCAAACACTTGCAAAGTCTCACATAATGCACGATTGCATTTCAAATAGTATCCGTTGAGCCCGCGTACAAGTCGAATGAATAATTCAAATCAGACGCCCGTATTCAAATACCTTATGTATGGATGCAGAGGAAATCCGATCGGTAAGTACTCGGAAATTTGTTTTTACATGACATTTGCGTTTTGATCTCTGAGAATATAGGCTGGAAATATTTTGAACTGCTTAGAAAAATAAAAAGAAAATTTTTGGTAATAGAGTATTTGTGTAATTTTGGTTGTCTTTAAGATAAAAAAGTTAGTCAAATTTTAATAAAGTAATTAAGTATCTACATATTATTATAACAATTACAACAATAAGTTACTATACTGATGTTCAAATGGTCTCTCTCTCTTTCGTTGATGTGAAAATATCATAAATAAAGTTGAAGACTTAATGAAATCTGGGTTTCACATGAATACATTTTCTTCAAAATTATTAGTAAAACCTCATCTGTCTAACTTTTTCTATATCAAACCAAGCATTACGAACCTACCAGAATAGTTGACGCCATATTTTAAGATAAAACGAAACAACGTGAGCACCAAAAAGCCACTTCAAAAATTCAGCAAGAAATTTTCAAACTTTTTAGGGTAGCAAACACCTCCATCAGATTTCAAATTAACGTGAGAACACGGTAATAAGGTCAGGCTCAACTTGACTGTTAATAACGATGTAGGTTAGGTACCGTTGCATGCATTTCATATGAGAGTTTTTACACAAGAGCATCCTCCACTGAACTAAACGTTTCCGCGAGATTTCTATGTGGAAACTTGTAAGGTATTCCGTGCTACCACTGTATTATGCAGATTGTACATTTTGTGTTGGAGTGTGAGCGCGGGCGTTTCATTATATGCTTCTACATAAATGAAATTGTATTTTTCCATGCATATTTCAATGATATAAGCATTCGCAGCTCTTTTATTATTAACTAGCTGTTTCAAGCGGTTTCATCCGCATCCTAAGGGTATACTATAACTTCCCACACCCGGATATAAAATATCATTTGTACTAATCCAGGTTATAAAGTACGTGTGTACTAAATTTCATTCAAATCCTTGTGTTACTTGTTCTTCTGCTTTAATGAGACAAATAAATGTATAAAATATTTTGTGCAAATACACTATTATTTAATTTGAATTTTGTAGAAGGTAAGAATACTTAGTTACAATCTTTTTAGTAAGCTTTGAAGTATTAATAGTAAAATATTGATTTATTTATTATTTCTTAATATTATAAGTAACGTAATTATTTGCTTTGTTTGAAAAATACAGTTATATTTATTTTTTATGTGTCTTGTGCTACTTTCACAAATATTTTCCGTAAAATAAGCTTTTTCACCAAAAACTGCTATTTAATACAAAGCATAAGTAACACGATTAAAATGATCTTAAGCATGGATTATCCACTTTCAGTGGTTTTACCTTAATCCAAAACAGGCTAACAAAATTTTAAGCTGTTACAAAAGATTATTTAACCATAAGTGACTGACCGACCATGGTTTGTTTACAAACTTAATGAACCAAAACATTACTAAATAAATCCTATGAAAAAAATCAGCATGGTTTTCAGAGATTGATACCCGATAATATGTGTACAAAAAATGGTGAAAAAAAAATTAAAAAAATTCTTTCCGTCATTAAAAAAATATATGTTCTAACAATATTCTATATCAGAAACGCAATCGGATTATTGGTTTCGATTTATGTATCTGTCCCCTCACATCGTCACTATTCTATGCAAGTCAAATTCGCCATAATAGAGTAGTGTAAAATATCAGATATAACGTTTTTAACGGATATGGTCCAATTTATAACATGTAAATTTTACTTTACTAAGTTTTAGGGTTCCGTAGTCCAATAAGGAACCCTTATAGTTTCGCCATGTCCGTCTGTCTGTCTGTCTGTCTGTCTGTCTGTCTGTCCGCGGCATAGCTCCGAGGTTTTTGATACTAGAAAGCTGAAATTTGGTATGGATATGTATATTGATCACGCCGAGAAAGTGGTAAAATAAAATTTTGAAAAATATTTTTTTTGGGTAGCTCCCAAACACGTAAAGTGGGGATGAATATTTTTTTTCTCGCATACCCCTCCGTGTGGGGTATCGTTAGATAGGTCTTTCAAAAATATTATGGGTGTGTGAAGACCATTTTTTGGTTAAGCGAGCCATTTGCGAAATATCTAGCTTTGCAGTGCAAATTTTTGTTCGATACGAGTTACCCCCCCTCTAACTTTTGAATGGCTGTACCTAGAAATGTGAAAAAAATCACAGACGTAGTACATGTAATGAACTTACAAGGAAAACTATCACGGCTAAGTAGGCTTAACCGGTTACAGAGTTATAGCCGACTAACTAACTCCTACTACGGAACCCTACTGCGCGTGGCCCGACACGCACTTGGCCGGTTTTTTTTCTGTATTTTTCAACCTATTTGTAACCTATCAATGACTGTAAATGCTTCCTTGCATGGCATACAGGCATGTAGGTCCACGTTTTACGTTCAAAATCTATTAATTAGAGTATAACCTCAACATGCTAAAGCTAAAGTCAACAAATGGAATAAAACAACGAATTAAATATTCATGAACTAATTGAGGGTCGTGAATTTTTTCATCAAACTTATCATTTGAATTTGTTACTTTACAATGTCAGAGAAAATTACAAAAAAACATTCTATTTAACTAACTAGTCTACAATAATAAGCAAGTTATGACTACTAAAGCTACTCTTCGTATAATCCACTAAAGGTACAGTAGGAACGTAGCCGTGATACGATTGTGCAACGTCGCTGGGCAGACTACTAAGTGCTACAAATCCCCTGTCCAATGTCCCGCACCCCACGACTCAGTCAACCGTCGACACCAACGAACGACACACAGTCGCGGAGAAATAAATTCAATAAAAATCCAATAAAAATATGACTTCGTTATGGCGACGATTTCTCTAATTCTCGTCGTGCTTGTAAATCGAGTCAATTCACAAACAAGTTTAATCACATCGAACGAAGGAAGAGGCATAAACAGTTTATCCGAAGGACTAGAAGTAACTTCCATTTTTCCAACGCAAATCCAACAAATTCAAACGACATCGGAAACGACGCTTGCGGCCTCCGCCGGAAACAATCTAAATGACGTTGGCGGAATCGTACCGGCCTCCTTGGATGTACCAGAACAGAATTTCCAAGCAATCTCCACTTTTTACTGGATGAAAAACAAGAAAACCAATGATAAAAAATATGCGCGCGAAGAGAGTACCGAATCAAATTTACTTGGACATAGAGCAGAAAATAAAGAAAAAACATCAGAGAAAGCTACAGAAAATATAGGTTCTATAAAAGCTGAGCCTCTTGTGTGGGACAATTGTTTGGAAACTACTTTTAAAGATAATCCGCAGAATATAATTAAGCCTCAAGATATGCAAAATGATAATCACGATTACAGATTTCAAGGCAGCAAGGAAATTGGTAGTTTATGGCGAAAAAGGGATGCAGGAAGTTTGAATTTGAATTCTACTGCGGGAAAAGCTTGGCTGGAGAAGTACAACAATTTGTTGAATGCTAAAACAGAGGAAAGACGTCAACAAAAGCCTGAACCAACATTTGTTAAGAAAGTAACTTCGGTAGCTACTACTGTAGAACCAAAAACAACAGTTCAAGTAATACCAATTACCAGAGAAGTTTTTAATGAACCCAAAGATGTATTTAACGCTACTCAAAATGCTGTAACTGAAAGTGATATAGTGGCAAGTTACACGGAGGATTGGTTTGAGGAAAAGGATAGAAGTAAAATAAGATTTGGTGATTTGCCACAAAAAGAAACATATTTAATACCCGCGCTGAAATTGGAGCAAGGATTTTACCCTTTCGGGTTTATGTCGGAGTTTTTTTATCTGATATATCCGTTTGATTTTCCTGTGGGTAAGCAATGACTTTATTAAAAAAATATTGAATATTGTGATTTGTTATAAATAGCCTTCGTAATATTTATTTAGAAAGGCAAAATATCAATATTACTTCTTTCATGAAATCACTTATCCCATCAGCCATACGATCTCTAACCAAAATCTAATTGACAATAATATTTTCTAAACTTTTTTGAGATATGTAATCAGTATCCTTTTTGGGCACGACAAATTTCAAAGTGAACGTAATTAAATACAGATAGTATTTCGTGATATTTCCAACGAACTAGTCCCAGTAGATAAAACTGTAATCTACCGGTGTGACCTCGTGGCTGTCCCTACAATATCAAAAGGCTTCGCACCGGACTCGAACAACGAGGTCACAGAGATGATCTCGTTACCTCACCAGCTAATAAAGTATCGGACTGAATTCTTGCTTTTTTGTATTGATTCTTGAATAAATTGTAAAACAGATACTTTTATTTGGGTACAAGAGTTTATATTCATTTCTTTTTGTATTTGTCAATAGAATGAGGAACTAGATTGAAATCGTAATCTTGGAAATAATTTGTTTTGATTTCCTTACATTATAGTGTGCGTAGATAGATTAGTCGGACTCACATACAGAAAATAGTTGGATTCAATATTAGTCCTTAATTTACGTATGTTCTAAGGTTGTTCGGGACCAGTCTTGAAAAAAAAACTTGTTGGTCTTGCCATGTAGTCTTTACCATTTATTTGGAGTTCACTCATAGTAAAAAAGACTTTTTACCACGATTGAACTCCAAATCTTATTTTTTCGAATACCTATGTGCGATAACCTTTTTACTTTGTTTCAGGGCTTATCAAGGATATAGTTTGGGGAGAATTCACGTTTCCGTACTCCTTTTTACAGGTATGTTCATTTTTTATGAGACACTAGTTTTAGCTTTGCTCTGGTGATAATGGTATTTTCAGAAACATTGTAGGGATTTTAACAAATATGAAACTCTTCTTCATATATTATTTCTCATTTATTTTAGTGTTTTTTTTTTTGTTACACTAGCTTATACTATTACTTAATTCTGCACTTATTTCTACACAATTTTTATCACAATTTGCCTTTGAACTTAATTTATTCTTCAACAAACAATTCATCCTTAGGAACTACTTCGAAGAACCGCTTCACGATACCATAAACAATTTCAACAAGTTTATCAACTAGAGGTTGGCCAAACTCCTCAGCCACTTGTTTCCAATTCTGGTTTAAGAACTGCAAAACGGCTTCACCTAGAAAAAACAATATTTACAATCTTCCTTTCATAAAGACAATCTCTTTGCGCTTGGTTGTCGTATTGAAAGACCAAATAACCTTTATGATGTCATCGAAACTACAGTTACTCATAATTAATTGAAGTGGCTTCCCTTATTCTTCATAAGTCCAATTTGGGGATTATCGCACGTCAAGTTAGAGACGTTATCGGTCAAAATCTATGTCTTAATACATTTTATTCAAATCTACAAAATAATTTTATACTGAGCTGTTGAGAGTTTATTGATTGTCAGACAGGTGTAGCGAGTCCTTGCATTGATTGAAATTATTATGTGTATTTTGATTGCTTCATTAATTCAGCGACTACGAGAACGACTATTGAAAGTGAAGGCTTAAATTGCTAGGCCAAGCTTAAATAGCTAGTAAAAGCTATTTTTTTTCTATTAAGGAACTATTTCCTGCGGTTTTACCTTAGAATGAATCCTTGGAAACCTACTTCGAGCACCCGGATTAAAACTATCCCATGTCCTGTCCAAGATTTCGATCTATCTCTATGCCATATTTAACCTAAATCGGTCCAGTCGTTTGGCCATGAAATTCTAACAGACAGAAAGACAAACAAAGTTACTTTCGAATGTATATTATTAGTACGGATTTGTAAGGACTTAATTTATGGCTCTCTGGAAGACTCAAAAGGGCTAACTCAAACTATAATTATGTAGTTCGACTTACTACCTCTGTCTAGGCTCGAGTTTAATTAATTATTAATAACAATTAATTATGAAAATCATTTAATTATTACAATTGACTCTGTCCATTTTCCTACTCAACCGAAATACCTACTGTTATATAAAAATATACTGTGTTAAACTTGATGAAAATAAACCTTGAATATTCAACATCAAAAAGGGGAGATAAAATACTGGTCTTTACAACACTTTTAAATCCAGACAACTTTATTTCCTTAATTTGGAGACGTATCGAAAAGTTCAAGTTCACCTTACATATTGCATAAACACTTAACGCAATCGTCGTTTTTTTTTTGCTTTAAGGCTTTGTGGTAATTTATTGATACCTACATAAATGAGCCAAAAGTATGAGGAAATTCTTGCTAGCACCAGAATTAAGAAGTCTAATTCGTAGAAGGTACTAATAATTGCATTGGTTATCCGAAGACAGAACTAAATACTGTCGCTTTGTATAGGAATATTTTCGTTTTACCGTTATTTAATTGATTTATTTTCAAAACATAAATAAAAAAATATACTAAAGAAATTAGGCATCAAAATATTCATCGGCATCGCTGTCAACGGGAATCGTGTCCCGTTTGGGCATGTTTTTTACCTAATTGCAAGAACTATTCTTAAACTAGTGTTAGTAATAACTATAACTAAGCATACTCACTCAATTCAGGGTTTCCTTTGAACAAATTCGTCAGACTAAAAGTGACTCTATCTCCATAATTTTGTGTGATATCAATAGTTTTCACATCGTAATATTTCACTCCATCACGCACGTTATCAACGAACTTAATTTTTGCGTGCAGCGCTGCGTTCTCTGTGTTCAAAAAGTAATAATTATATTAATATAAAAACAGAATTAAATTATTTACAAAAAAAAACAACTAAATCTTCATATTTCACAGTAAACAAATTCGTCATTAATCCCATAATCTCTGTATATATTTTTATATAATTACTTTGTAAATAGGTAATACTTTAATCTAGGAAAATAGCTTTATAACATATTCATCTCGTTATAAAAAAATAAACAATACTATTTTAAAATTGTACTCACTAATTTTAATTTTAGCATTTCCATCGCCATTTATCGTAACTATCAATATTCTTCCGTACGCTTTATACATTCCTTTAATAGTAAGATCACATCGCATTTTCAAATCTGCTCCATCATTTTTGTATCTAAAAGTTAAAAAAAAATAGTTTTTATACGCATTTGTATTACTGTTATTCAAAAATATCTGCTGTGGTTGAAATTATAATCTGATGGCTTGGTACCAAAGAAATAGTGCCATTTTTTTTTAAATGACTTATGTATGAAAGTTTTGAACATACTAAACAGTTTTGAACATATAGACTAAACACGAAAAGGTTA
This sequence comes from Pyrrhia umbra, assembly GCA_963891755.1. Lineage (NCBI taxonomy): Eukaryota > Metazoa > Arthropoda > Insecta > Lepidoptera > Noctuidae > Pyrrhia > Pyrrhia umbra. Next base: position 9,928,035 of record OY982925.1, read on the forward strand.
CGAATTCTTAAAAAAAATGGTCAGCGTTTATTTACAACCATAAAATCTTAATAATTTTAGAAATTATATTTTACAAGTTATAAAAAATTTGAAATTTAAAAATATCTATTCACTTCCATAGATGTACCAACACACACCCACACCAATAATAATGATTGAGCTACTTACGATACGGAATCAATAGTACACTTCCTTAATCCAGTCATGGTTCCATTACGGAACTCCACTTTGAAACCTCCGGGGAGAACCAGGTTAACATTATCTTGTCTTAGGGGGTCAATAGCGTCAACCCCTAGTTCTGGAATACCCTTTGAGAATTGAGGCAGTGTTTCTTGTACTACTTTCTTCAAACAATCTGACTTTAGACCTGGGCATGTTTGGATGTAAGATGCTGAAATTACAAAAGTTTTTACTTACAAAGGATAGTTAATATTTACTTGGCTTATTTCATATACATGAATCCATTTTTAGTTCTATATACTAAAGTACATCATTGTTTATCATTTTTCATAGTTGTATTTTTTATGATTATTCTTTTCTTATTCACTTCGCTTACATAATTATTTATAAAAGGTAAATTATTTAATTAACTAATAACGTTAAATAATTTATTGAAAATTAAAAAAAAATACTAAAATATAAACACTCACGCGCAACTTTAGACGAACTTCCATTTAAAATAGCTATAAATAAAACTAATGAATAAAAAACTGTTATTTTAAACATTGTGACCCAAAAGTCGTTAAGCACTGTTGATGTCAAGACCTACACTGATGTATACTCGGATTGTCCTGCAGAATTAAGCTGCCAACTGATTATTCAATTGTTAATAAATAGTCATCGCGGAAAGAGCGAAGTCCTTTAAAACCGGTCCATGAATAATTTTGAATCCAATGGTAGTTCATGGCAATACTAAAGTGACGAAGATTGGAAGGTCTACTATAGTATTCAGTTAAACTATAAGCGTAGATAACTATTGCTAATAGGCTATGTTATTAGGTGATATTACAACTGGAGAATCAACAAAAAAAACGATAATCTGTAATTCTACGTAGGCATACTAATATTTTATAGAAAAAAAAAATACTTACATAAATAATAAATATTAAAAAAACTTATTTCTTGAATTAAAATAAAAATCTTTTGAAATGACCTCATATATTTTAGATGGGTATCAAGCCGTAAATAAGACGATAAATATATAAATATCACATTGGAGAAATTTAAAATTAAAGCAAAGTAAAATATTTTCACATATCAAGTTCACATACGTCAGTTAAGTCCACAGTGAGACATTGACATTTTAAAAGGATCGCTTCCTGTTACCCTATAGTGCTTATCGATCGCTCAAGTACGAAGAAAGGCGATAATGCGTCGCGGTACTATTCAAATATGTTTGTCTTTCTCAAATGAGTATTCTAATCAAAGGATTTGCTGTGATAATGTTCTCATTCATCAATTTTAATGATATACTAGCTGTTTCCCACGGCCACACCTGCGTCCCGAAGGAACTACCTAACGAACCTGGATGAAAAGTAGTCTATAACCATCTCCGTAACAAACAAACACACTCAATTTTGCATATATAATATGAGTAAGGATTAGAAATATAGTTAAGGAATTCTAGATCTTAAGTACACTACATAATAAAGATCAAAAAAGTTAGGTACCTACTTACCTCATTAGTATACATTCCCTTGACAATTTATCTACTGTCGTCTGAAATTAATACCTTACACGTATTTATTTATTTTTTATATAGAAATACAGACGGTTCAGTCATTGGGTGAAACCTTTTAAGTTGTAACCAAGTTCAGATTTCTTTCTTTACAATTTCATCACACGCGACTGCACTATAGGAAGTCTTATAATATTCTTCACGAACCAAAATGAAGGAATTGTTTTACAGTTCATTAAACTTTCTAAACTATGTTTCCAAACATTACCGTGGTCTTGTTATTTGAAAGTGAATACGTGTTTACGTGCGTATGTGGATAAAATTACGTTTGTTTTATGTTCCCATAGTTTAATATTAGATCGCCAGGCGGTCACCAGCCAACACCAAATTAATTATCTGCTTTGTATCTGTGTGGCGTTCAAAGTGTGTGACATCAACGTCATAATCTTAGGTACTCAATATTATGTTGATTAAGGCTAATTCCTATGCTACTTAAATATAGGAAATCAAAAGAGCATTTAAGCTATAAGAAAAGATTTGTCATTGTCATTTACAATTAAGCCCTTACATGACAATAATATTCTGATTTAGCACTAGCCGAATTGATTCAAACATAGACTTCGATATAAATGCTTAATCTGCTCGCTTCTGAATTGGCATTTACTTGATAAAATATTCATTAAAACTTGACAAAATATGAGATTATTATTTCAACTTTAAAAAAATATAACGTAGAGAAAAATTAGGCGTACTACCATTTTTTTAGTCTTTGAAAAAAAGTACAAGCTTTTCTTTCACAATAAAAGAATCTCCATAACAGATACAGCATATAATGTCAGAGCCATTAGACTATGATTGCTCTGAGATTTCCTCCTCTCGTTAGTGCGAGAGCACATTTTTCTTTCGGACAAGACACATCGCTCATTCCTAATTACGTAAGCTTTTAACGTAGATTATAGCTCTGTCCTTTTTCATTGCTTGATATATCATTGTAGCGAAAAAAATATGAGCCATAAAATATTGATACAGTAGTTTTAAAATCACGCGGTAATGATTTCTTCGTTCTGAAAAAAATCCAAGTAAAATGAATGTCTATGTTTATTATTTTTTGTTATAATTTTCTTCTGTTATCGAATAGACATAGGTAATGTAAATTAATAAAAAAAAACATTCTATGATAACTTAAGAATTTGATCAAAAGTTGTGTGTTATGTATTTGAGATTTTGCCATAACAAATAGAGGTGAGCAAGCTATAATTTATGATGACAATTAATAATATATTAGAATATGATATGGGTCCTTCTATTTGTAACCTCAACTTAATTTATACTTATTTATTCGCACGCTAAATGTTGACAAGGTCATAACATTAAATTGAATAGTTATAAATATAGCCCTGTTAGATATTGCAATGCCATTGCTGAAATAATATTTTCTATCTTTTTCCGCGATTTCAATCGGGAGCTCTAACTATCTCGGCTTCAATTGCATAATATTGTGGAAAATTGCTGTAAAAAGGTACTATGATATTCACTTTTACACTTATATTATAATTTCTCCTTGAAAATAACCTAAGACATTCATATTATGAAGTCTGATGTCGTATTAAAAGGGGTGTGTATTAGGGTGGGCCGATTTTGTATGAAGAAATATTTTTTTTCGAATTTCTTAACGCAAGAGGTGTCAAAAGTTGCGGCTGATCGCCTAGATCCCAAATATACAATAAAATGTTGAAAAATGTTACATCTTTAGCCCTCTACCAGCAGTCAAAAAATTAACTTTTTATCAAATTTCACAAATTTTTCAGTTAACTCTTTTTGCATGTTCTAATAACATTTTTAAGTTATTCTTACGGAAGAGTATAAATAAAACTACATTTTAAAGCAATTGTAACAATTTCTTTTAAATTTTCACATATAATTAATAAAATCAAAGTTTCAAACTTACAAAAAAGTCTTCATTTTTCACTATATTTAAATTGACTTTTACAGTTGAATTCGGGCATTTTTAAACGCGATTTTTTGTGTATTCTTGCTTTGTACTTCGTATCGCCCCATTATGTCTCTATTTTAGTGATTTTTTCTGATATTTTAATAGTTATTCTGCTTTTCGGCACGGGGAAAAATCCAACGAATCGAAAGCCATGGAAATCGTTCCAGCAGTTCTCGAGTTATAAGTTTTGTAATAAATTCGACTTTATTTTAAATATATATATAGATTAAACTATCCCTAGAAGTTCCCCGATGACACGTTGAGATGCTTTAGTTACCAGTTTTACCGACCTTTCTACGGCTTGAGTGTAGCAATGATAATAATCGTACATTGATTTGTTTCGTAGATTATATTTGTTTTTTGTGGCATATCTTGTAATTTTTCGTTACGATATCAAATAAGAATTGGCGGTGGAGTAATTACAAGATCTTGCACAATAATAAGTCGATATAGTCCAACCATAAAGTTTACCTTTGGGGGTTTGAAAATCCGTATTGGAGCCGTGATACCCGAAAGCCTAGCTTTTCTCATGATTCGCGGTACAGCTATTTGTCGCACCTGATCTTTCGAGTCATACAACATTGCTAACAGCAAGTTTTATTTTTTCTTGGAATTGGGGTATCTTATGAAAGAAAGATATTTATCAAAATGAGACTATAACATTTGTTTAATGCGTTAAGAAACGGTTGGTATCGATGCATTTTTCCATATAACTTTAATTTCTTGAGTAACTACCAACAACATTTCACATTAAGGTGGTTGTTTGCCGTTATAGTTTTTTTTTACTTCCTGTCTTTTTAATAATATAAACTTAATAACATCACTTACAGTAGATAGGAAGTATCTTGTCATCGAGTTCAGAATGGGAATAAACAAAGAAAATACTGTGCCACTTCGCCGAGGTCCAGCGCTCATTTTGGTCTACAATAATGATTTTTAATTACAAAATCTCAGAAAAACTAGTACTTTATCAGAAAACAATATTTTTGGTGTAATAAAATGAGTAGCTCAAACAAGAGTGTGTCGTGTTCTCATAGCAAACTACAGCGATTTTTGCCGCGCGAATCTTGTAAAAATGTGAATTGTTTTACAATACTTGCATATCAAATCTTGTTGCAAAGTGGTCAATAAAGTAAATAAAAGGTTAAAATACAATAGTAAATCAATAAAATGGTCAAAATATACTTATTTACCAGAAAAAAACTAAGGTGTGAAATATATGAAAATATGGTATTTTACCAAACTTTGATCGCTGGTAGAGGGCTAAAAGTTATTAGCTATATTTTTTTAATTATTTTTCCCATAATCTACATCTCACTACGCAACTTTTGAGGGGTCTTGGAAGAAGAAATTCTAAAATAATTGAAATCGGCCCACCCTAGTGTGTTTCAACGGCAAAGATCAACATGTACATTTTATTGACGAGTCATACTTCTGTTCATAAAAGCGGTATGTGTGTATGTATGTATAGCTTAAACCTATTTACTGTTAATGGGTATGCCTTTTATTTTAAAGGCTATAATTTGTAAAACATGTGTCAAATTAACGTCAATGTCAAATCATGTTTTATGAGGACTTTGAATTGTGAATTAGTTCCTACTTAGTCAATACAAAAAAGTACATCACTATTGTAGACTGTCATTTCAGCTAGGAACCTAGTTTGTGTATACGATACAGCTAAAACTGGATGTAAAAAACCTATATATTTTATTAACTATTTATATAATCTTAATTTCGAAGCAAGGCATAATAACGTCTACAATTAATTACAAACAGATTTTTAAACTAATAACCAACTTTTCTACAGGTACTGTTTTGTTATTCGTGATTGCTATTAGCTATTTTAGCAACATACAAAGTGAACGGGCCCCTTCGAAAAGCTAAACTACGTTACCAATAAAAAAATGCCGCCTAGCGGATTATTATGTTTTTGCACAGAAATTTATTGAAAAACAATAATTATAAATTCAACTCATTTTTTTTTACAAAAAGTTTAAGGATATAATATCAAATGATTTAGTATGTTTACCTATAAAATGTTTTATGTAATAATATACTGTATGATAATATGAATATTTAATGATGATTTATAGGTATGGATATGATGTTTTTGTTTGCGGAACTTCTATCTGATCAATTTGCCCGAAAAAAAAACAGTTCTACGTCATCGAGTTCGAATGTTCGCGGTCGATCAAATTATTTTTAGATCAAGACGTCGAGTTGTTTATTAAAGTTAGACTAAGGGCCAAGTTCACCGATAGATGGTTATATAATCGGCCCGTTAAACTAAAACGTTTTTTTACCACGAAGCGGGAAATTTCTTGTTGTCAACTTCTTGTACATCTGGTAATCGACCGTTTTAGGAATAAACAACCCAAATGATAGGTTTTCCATCGTATGGTAGAAGTTTGAATTTATGCTAAACAGCTGTTTTCAGTTGATCGGACCATTTTCTTGTCGGTGAACTTGGGCCTAAAATATTTTAATATTTAACTGTATGAAACATGAAAAAAGAAACCAAATTATTCTAATAAACACATACATATCTACCTCCTGACTCCAGTTTCAGATAACCAAATTTCAAAGAAAACTAACCATGATTATTTTTATAAACATTTAAAAACCAAGTGTCGCATGTATGCAAAATCATCACTTGAGAATGGCTCGTAAAATTTGGATTTTGTAAAAGCATTTATTTAGTAATTCACGGAAAAGTTGAAAGTAAATAATTGCACTCGTGAGAATCCGGGACGAATATTAATAGCAAAATTAATGAAATTTTATTTTGTTTCAGTCTATAAAAGTGGAATCAACGTTCCTGGCATTTATCATCGCGTTTGCCTGCATTGCTCTCGTAATACCTGCGTACCTCCTCATCTTGGGAATACTATCCTTATTTTCAAGGTCCAGATACGACGATGAATTGGAAACGGGAGCTTTATTTCCTGAAGCGGAGAACTCAAACTGCAATGATCGAGCCCTGGTAGTTGTGACCTTATTCGTCGTGCTGATCTGCTGGTTAGTACGATATTAACCTTGTATTTTCTCAAGAAACTCTCAAAGGCTTTGGTAGTACTCCGTGATACTACAAGATACCAATATAAGTAAAACAGATTTTGAGCTAATATTTTCTTAAGGAAAGAGAATATGTTGACATGTTTATCTATTATTTTACTTCAAATTAAGAAGTATGGTAGGTAGATATATGTTTGCTTTACATTGCCAAGTAATATAGTGTATGTTTAATTTTTTCAATAATTTGAGGTCAAATAAATCTGTATATTTTTTGTGCATTTCTGCGGCTCGTTTGACATCTTTCTAAAACATAAAACAAGCACTTTACACTTTTATTGCTCAGTTTACAAACTACATAATTTCCAACATATGTATATACACACGTACCTAAAACTAATAAACGAAATTCAAAGAATCCAACTGGTAAACGGCGAAAACGTTCAACATTTACAAATATTTGAACAGGATCCAAAGTACGAAAAGTATTATTAATATACCTAAAACGAAATATTAAATAAGTAAACAGATTAAGGCTCGCCGAATTATTCTTAAAGCTGTATTTAAATAAATTAAGAACTAATTTATTCGATCCACATGTTTACACACATCCGACGCGGGTGCTACCTAATTAATTTTAAAACATACTTGGCGGAAATGTTGTCAGGAAACTTCGAACCTCAAGCAATGCGTAAGAAAGTTCTGGAAAGTTAAATTAAACGCCGACAGTGTATCCTGCTGGAAATCTGCCTTTTCAATCAGAAAACGGAAAAATCTTTTAGGGACCAGATGTTTGCCCCGTGATTGATTCATGACTTGGCGTCGCAATGAATGGCTGGAGAAGATTCTAGAGTTTTTAATATGTATGCCAAATTAGGGAGGATTTATAAAAAAATAGACTGCTTTGTGGATATCTACAGAAAATTAGTATGCTATCATATTGATTAATAATGTTTTCGTAGTAGCAAGCACCTCAAAACAAGTTTTTTTTAATATCTTCATATGATATATATTCATTTTATAAGAAGGTTATAAAATAACAACATTTTTGTATGTATTTTATCAAAATCGTTATTTAAGTATACGTTATCGTGCCTAGATCTATTAAACAAGTAGTACTTACGTAAACACATATCTTTTCTTTCTTAAGACCATAGTACAACATTTTAATGTCTTAATTTTTTTATAGTCTGGCCAGTTTTGAGAAATTACTGGTTAATCTTATGTGCTATATACAATTGATGTCCCAATTATGAATGAATCTTGTAGATTTTTTTTTAAATAAAAGTGTAAAGCGCTAGTCAAACCTTTAACTGTGTGAAACTGATCATCACAAGGAGACAAAATAAATCCAATGCAATTTTTACACAGCTGAACCAATAAATTATTTTTTCCCACGATTATTAAAATCTAATAGGGACAAGTGCAACCCTAGCACCAATTCCTTTGCTTGTCAACGCTCATTAAAACCGAACTTCACCTAACGAGAAAATAGTACAAAAAGTTACCGATTTGAGGTTCTATTTCATTCCATTGAATTGTGAATTTCAGATGGTAAAGCTATTTGCAGAATGGTGAGGTTTAATTTTCTTATTTGCACTATGAAAATAAACTTTACCCATGATTATATCAAATTCAATTAGGGGTTTGGAATTTAAAAAAAAATGGCAAATTAAATCATACAATGAAAATAACACAACATCCTTACTATTCTTTATAAATTTTCATCCTAATTTGTCCTAACTCAATATTATAAATGCAAAAATGAGTTTGTTAAGTTTTCACAGTAAAAGAGCTCAATCGATTTAGATAAAATTTGGTACAGAGACAGATGAGACCTTGAAGACGATTATAGGCTTTTATCCGGGTTCTACAAGTAGTTCCCTGAGAACACAGGTAAAACCGCGGAAAACAGCCAATATATTATAAATCTGAATTAACACAGAAAATACTCTTTATCCAGGTAATTGGACCCAATTCTAAATGAACCCATACCAAGTCACGGGTAGAAGATAGTATGTAAGTAATATTATTTTTTATTTTACACAAACCCTTGATCATTACAGCGTCCTCATATCAGGCATGGCAGTGAGCAACGAACAAGCCCGCTTAGCCGCGTCCAATGGCCGTAACGTGGTTAGCTGCGCATGCGCGGACATCGCGTCCTGGCTGTCGGCAGCTGCGCGGGAGTTGCACCACAGTCTCGTACCACCTGTGGACTTAGTGCTCTATGCATATAAAAAGGATTTGAAGAGTAAGTTGTAATTATACTACTAAACTTATAAATATGAAAGTATAAACATGTCCTCACAAAATTTCCTTTGTATGTATGTTTGTTACTTTTTTACGCATTAACTGCTGAACGGGTTTGGATGAAATTTAGCGCACATTTTTTATTCTATCATATGTGCTAGTAGCTTTATTATAATATCATATTTATTACATAAGCTTTAGAAATATAGCTTTAGAAATAGAAAACAGTATTAATTGATTATATCAATTTACTTTGTATTGATAATATGTTGAGCATCTCTAGGGTCTGTATAAGTGTATAAACATGACGCGATCAGAGTAGGTCAATATCAATCGTTGACCTAGTCTTCAATGCGGAGACATCAACGACACCCTATATCATACTCCAAAGAATGATCTTCAGGTTTATTTATAGCTGAGAGCACTTGTATCTTGTGAATTTATACATAATAACGTCCTATGTTATGTTGTTTGTTATAGTAGATCTTTAAAGATCTAGCAATAAATTAAAAAAATATATATATCTACTCTCACTTCTATGTAATCAGTGGGAATTTTATAGGATAATAGCAATGACATATCCTCATCTGGCTAGCCTTTTCCCATCTATCTTAGCATCTAACTGTAGGCTGCAGAATTGCTTTTTTGAAGTCTGTTAAAAATATAAAGGATACCTCAATCAATCAAAATACCTCGGAAATAATATAGGGACTACCTACTAGGTACCTACTAACCTCTGATACTTACTTAAATTAGAAAGACAAAAACTATCTAAAACTGCAATACAGTAGTTTCAACACTCGCAATTTATAAGCCGGACGAACCAAAATGTTCCCACAAGTACGGATTCCAACCGAATGTTTGCGGCTAGCTCATATAAATCAATTATATTCTGAGCTTCTGGAGATCTAGAGCGAAATTGCAGACCGCAACTGTGGCTGAGTTAAGTTAAAGCAACTTGCAGCTGGATTCAAAAAACACTGCTTACTTGTTCTATGTTCATCTGCCCAGCTATGTTGGGGTCGGCTTCAATATAAACCTAATGCAGCTGAGTACCAGTGTTTTACCTGGAGCTGCCTATCTGACCTCCACAACCCAGTTACCGGGTAACACGATACCCCTTGGTAAGACTGGTTGTCAGACTTACTGGCTTCTGACTACCCGTAACGACTGAAACTGGAAAAGAGACGATCTTCGTCTTAGGAACAAAAATATATTTACCTGTTTTGAATGAAGTAATCGTAATTTGTTCTATAAGCACATGAACTGGCATGAAAATTAAAAACACCATGTATGAAGCGGTACCTGTTATACCTAGAGTAAGGATCTTGTTCAAACAATTTTATCCACGTTAATTACGTTTTCAGAAAACTGGTGTGCATAATATGCAAGGCTATTTTTTTGTTAGTACGATATGAAGGTACGTAGATTACTCAGCACTAACGACCTATCCATTATGAAAGGCTACGGTTATTTTTTATTCTAGATAATAGACGGACGAATGTAAAATATTTTCAGGCCCGTTATTTTGATATGATGTAATAAATTAGAAATTATATCGGATTTAAATACGAAATAACAGATTTTGGAATACTTTTGCCTCGTCTTTCTATTTTAGTATTGAAATGAGTTAGACATTATTTTAAAACAACAAACTATACATGTAAAAAGAATTAACATGCAGGGCTTCTCAATCAATACCCTATATTTTTAATTGAATTGTAACAGCACTCTATTTGCTGACTGACGATAGTTCAATTAAACTTTACCTTGGATATCCTTTACCAACTTAATGTGAAAAAAATACTTAGTCATCATTATCATCAACCCGTGTCAGTCTACTCCTGGCACGCTTTTAAGCACGATCTTCAACTATTCTCGCACAATCCCTACCAGCTTCCTTACGATTACCATCGAAAAAAAATCTTAATAGGTACATATTAATATATAATCACTTATTCTAGAACACTAAAGAATAGTAAAAAATCTATCAGATGTAGTAGGAAAGCTTTCACGATAATTAATGGCCAGGTAATTTATTATCTCTTTGTTCATCTGCAGATGTTGAATCGCTGTTAGGAGAACCTATTCAACAGGCGATATCTTCTGAGAGCGGGATCGATCTAGTCTTCGACTCTTTGGCGGATATCATTACAGGTAAGGTTTTTATTCAAGACAAAATGTTACGAAAGCCCAATAATATAGGTACATATGCATATAAAAACCGATACGATAGATGTTAGGTGATTTAATAATAATAAAAAAATAATTTTAAAACAATTCAGCAAATTATGTTAACAAAGATTACGTTATAATCATACCTATCCAAAATCTTGTTTTATTGAAATCTAGCTTCTGCCAGCGACTTCGTCCGCGTGGAATAGTGGTGCTCCGCTCCTATTGGTCTTAGCGTGATGATATATAGCCTATAGCCTTCCTCGATAAATAGACTATCTAACACTGAAACGATTTTTCAAATCGGACCAGCGGTTCCTGAGATTAGCGCGTTTAAACAAAATGACAACATTTCCCTTCACTACTCTGCTCCTATTGATTGTAGCGTGATGAAAAGTATACTATAACCAGCTCAGGAGTATGACAAATAATTATTGTACCAAGTTTCGTTAAAATCCGTCGAGTAGTTTTTGTTTCTATAGTTTATATAGGCAGACAGACAGACAAAAATTTTACTGATTGAATTTTTGGCATCAGTATCGATCCCTAATCACCCCCTGATAGTTATTTTGGAAATATATTTCATGTACAGAATTGACCTCTCTACAGATTTATTATAAGTATAGATATAGAAGATGAACCAAAACTTTAAATAGATATGTAACACTTTTACAATCAGTCGCAGATAATTTGTCTGTCTCAGAAACCTTAAATAATTCAACTTCGTACTATCGACTTTTTTATTTAAATAACGTACTCATACCTAAGGGCACAGAAATAAATCTACATTGAACAATGTCTGTGTTGGAAAATTACTAAATAATAAAAAAAATCTCTGAATCAAAGTCATGCTAAATTCGTCTACTCAATCGTCGGAGTATTTCAGATCGTTAAGTAAAAAATAGTATCCATGGAGTTTCTGGCTGGTTCATTTTCTACGACTTTATAAATCGCGCACCTAGCATCTAGTTGTTTAACGCTTTATAAACACCTGTCTATGTAAGGCCTATTTTTTTTTTACTTTATCGGCATTATAAACATCTGTTGCATGAAAAATATCCTGGAGACTTACCATGAAGTGCCAAAGTAGGAATAGTTCCGTTGTAAAAAAGAGACGATGCTATACAACGTTAGTAGCCGTGTCTCACTCTCACGCCTGATTAGTGATTTCAAAAACACGTTATGGTATATAGCTCTTGATAGTCACAGTGTACAATGTGATTATCACACTCATAAATTTATTAATTACTTTTCTAGAAAGCGAAGATCTATCAACGAAGATATCATCCCTAAGAGACGTGAGCATCAAAGCAGGATCTCTAGCATCTGCAGCATCAGACAGAATCAAAGACCTGGCTCGACAGCTGGAGAACCTGAAGAAACATTGCACGCTAAAAGATTCCTCCCTTTGCGATACTATCAACACTCATTCGCTGGAATTAAAAATGAAGTTCGATTTGGTATGTTTCTTTTAATAACAACAAGATATATTGATTTTTTTTACATGTTTCTGGGTTGTAATATTTAACAATCTTTTAATTGAAGTTTATGCTACTTTAGCTTGTACTTTAGTATTTATGGAAGAAACTATATGATCAATATATCGTTAACTCAACTTTGACTAAATCATCTTATGTGGATACAACCCGTTACCTACTCGGAATAAAGATGAAAATATTTTTTTACTAAAATAAAAAAGCGCTTGATTCAAAATTTAATCCTATAAATAGCTATCATAATTACATTTAAATCAATTTAACCGAAACCATTAATAGCATAGCAATCCTGCTAATTACTAGCTCATGTTAGCCCTAAACTTATCTCCTGCTTATAAAAAGTCAAGACGTCAATTTTGTTCATTAATTGGATTTGTACATAATTATACTATTGTCATGAGTTTCATTAACTTGATTCTCAACATAACGTTCCAGATTCTACACGAGCAGCAGTTATTGGAACTTCGCACTCTAGGGGTAGAGAATTTGACACGAGCGATATCAACAGCCCGACAAGAGTTCAAAACTTTACCTTCAGCTATATTGGCGCAGACCACACAAGTTAGGGAAGGTAACTATGTGTCCTGATTTTTGTTAGAGAGCGATTTTTAGGTTTGTATTGTCTTTGGCGACTTCTACGGATAGGCGTTAGGTAATACTGGCATCATAAAATTTCAGAAAAGTTTGATCGAGAACAAAACCTCCTTTTTTGAAGTCAGTTTAAAACTTTTGGCCAGATATTAGGATTGGTGACTTTATGATGTGGCCAATCATCACACGATAAATAAATACCTACGCCCAAACGTTTTGCAGTCGGGTAGAATATTTAAGTTTAAATTTAAGACAGAACGTATTAATTGTGCATACAATTTGTTATTATATTTGTTCAATATAAAAATATACTTTGAGCGAATTAACTTATTTTTTTAAATGCAGTTTTTTTTTTCAAACATCATCACTCGAATCAATTGTAATGAATTAATGTTTAAAGCTTGCTGACATGACGTGTGTTTTAGTTCAACTTAACATATTAACGTATTTTCTCAGATATCCAGCGAGACGTAGAAATCCGTAGAGAGGCAGTCCACAGTTCTGCGAAAATCCTTAGCGACATAGTGCGCCATCTGACGTCGGGACTGCACACTATTGCACGACAACTAGAGTCGAGCCTCGAGAGAGTGCAAAGATATGAGTCCGCGCGGTGGACACTTATGTTAGGTAAAGTTTTGGAAATTAAGATGAAATTGTTGTGCTTTGAGAATCTGAACTAAACACACAATATTCAGATATAATTACATCTGCAAACATGCTTTACTAACAACTTTTTCTAAAATCAACCTTCGTTGCACCAATCTATAACAATAACTAAGAATCTATGACAACAATAAAAAAATCTATGACAATAATTTGTGATACTTTTGTATGAAAAATAAATTACTGCGTACAAATTATAGCTTTGGTTTTTGGTTGGGTGAAAACAAAACAAATACACCATTTTGTTTTTCAATAAATCATTTATTCTGCGAATTCAGAACAATAGTCATTCCTCAACCAACTACACACTATAAAGCAATGTTGGTATTTCACATGATTATTTATTTATTTAATACCAATATTTCTCACTGTTTACATATTCAGCATGTACTGTAATAACATAATGCATTTACCGAAGCTTTGTGTTTATTTTTTTTTAATAAAATTTAATTTACTAACGAAATTTCAGCATGCATTGTAACTTTTGGCTTTGTGATGGTGCTTATAATATTGGCTATGCTTTGTGGTTGCGGTCACGCCAAGAACCACGCAAGAAGGACTTTGAAAGTGTAAGTAATTAAAAAATGCCTAATCCCGTATCAAAGCTTTCAAAACTCTGAAGGTGATTGTGAATTTTACTGTTTTTAAATTGATTATTTTTATATATTTCCAGCTCGGCAGTCTGGCTGTGCTTCACATCTCTCATACTGTGGGGAATTGTATCCGTAGTGTTCCTCATAGCCGGCCATGCAGAAGTAAGTTTAAAAAAATGTTAAGTAATATTCTAAGTAAATTACACTCACCCAGTAATCAAAGGGGTAAGTAAAAAGTCCGTTTAAAAACGCCTTTGTTCCTCGAGTCGTGAAAATCGCTTTCGTGTGTATTGCTAAGTATTTCTTTGAAGGCGTTTGAAACGCTAAGCAACGGAGCAAGTTGGTCTGAACATGCGTCTGATACTAACTTGGAGCTGTAAGTTCATCTACAATGTTATTTGTGGCGTATGCTGTTGCAACGTAACTTTCATGTTATGTTAGTTGCCGCATAATTATTAGGTACATACCTAGTTGTTCATTTAATAAGATAATTTGAGATAAACGTAGGAGTGAAATCTGTTTAAGTACCTATATTATTTATATATCTTTAGTATCAGTATGGTACCTACTATTTTTTAGAAGTTTAGACAATATTATCTATTGTCAAACAAAGTTTTGTCAAACTATTTTATTTATTCTTATTCTGTGTCAGTCAATGACAATCTGAACGACATTTGAAATGAGAGAATTATAAAATTTATATATAAGATATTATTTTGGGCCTAATAACAATCTTGTTTTAAATTATTTGCAGCTTAGAAATACCTATTTTTTTAATGCACTGCAGTAAAAAAAAAGAAGAACAAAATTTTAAGTTTTCCGAAAACTACTCTCTACCAATAGGTACAAATACTTGACTAAGATGCTTCACAAATACCTAAACACATTGTTGCAGGTGTACGTGTGCCACGCCTTATGGGACTCGCAGTATGAAACACTGTCGGATTTGTTAGATAGACCATCACCACTTCTGGCAAACAATGAAGGCATCTTTGATGCCATGTTTAGAGAACTCGAGAATATTACTGTTGATGTCTCTGTCAAAGATGTGCTTAGGTAATACTTTGGAGTCATTTGTTTCTTGCAGTTGCTCTACCTATTGGTCTACCAAGACAAAATGTCCGTTGCTAGATTTTTGTTCAAACCACCACCAATATCAGTTCATACGTTTTAACAAACTGACGAATATACTTTCGAAATTATATGATATACAATAGACGATAATAAAATATTTCAGGGATTGTGAAAAAGATAGACCAGCATACATAGTCTTCCAACTGGACAAAATACTTGATGTAAATAAAGAAACATCCTATTTCGAATGGGAGGAACTGCAAAAAGATTTCGGACGATTAGCTTCCTCAATAGATGTTGGACTGTTGAAGACGATATCAGTTAGCTTCAGCCGATTGTTGCATGAGATGCTGGTTGTTTCTGACGTGAATATTGCTAAATATAGGTAAGATTTTTAATCTAATAAAAGTTCATTACTATTTTATTAAACAAATTCTCAGGGAAACAGCTAAAAAGCAATTATTTATTTTTTTGAAAAAAAAAATCATTCATTCATTTATTTGTCTTTAATTATTATTTTTAGAATGGACTACAACGTTCCAGTTGTAGGAAAAGACCTGCCATCTCTAGTAGATCAGCTAGAGAATATAGCAGCTCAAGTCACAGATCTGACTACTGCAGGAAGATTGGAAACCTTAGGTACGGAAGTTATTTATAATTTCATCAGCCATTAAAGCATTGTCCTTAAGGACCATAACGCATAAATCGTTAATATTCCGATATATTTCTCTTTCACCATCGAAGAAGTTAAAGCTATACATTTAATGATACACTGCCTTACTTGCCTGCACTTACCACATCATTTCTAAAACTTATGACAGGACTTTTTTTTACAGCCACACGAACACAAAGACTTTACCTCACAAATATCAAACCACTGGAACAGCTGCGAGCAGATGTAGTCTTCAAGTTGACGGAGCTAGAACTTCAACTGTCACCTTTCAGAAGAAAACTAAACATTTCACTAAGCCACATCCATACGGCGCAATTTTATATCGACAACCAGGGTGATGTTATTGCTCAGAAGGTATAGGTTACATATTTATTGTCAGTCCAAAACTTTCTTGACATCACTGCAAATATTAAGTTCAAAATCAAACTAGGTCCTATTTGTGTCTTGAAACATATTTACTAAAGGTCTAGAGGTTTGTTATCTGCGAAGTACTAAAAACTTACTTAACAAACCACATTTAAAGATTCTCCAGAACTGGGGGCCTACTCTAACTCAACGAAAACGAAGTTTCGTTTAAAATTCGGAACCTTTCCTTGACAATTTTAGGGTGGTAAGGTTCAATCAATTGTTATATATGGATAGTATAAGTACATCCCTCTTTGTACAGAGCATCAAAAAAGTTATCGTCTATTCTAGGTCGTTCCGAAGTTTCGTTTCGGTGAGTTAGTCTCTTGTAGAAAGTGCTGAAAAGATATCGATTATTTCAGAAAGTTTCGATGTACATATCCCGTCTGGTCTCACATGCCGCTGGATGGCGGACACACGTGCTAATATCGACTGGCAAGCATGCAGCCCGATGCAAACCTTTGTATTCTGTTTACGCGGCTGCGAGATCCTTACTGTGCTCCCAATATGTTTCATCTTTGGTAAGAAAACAATTGACATATTTATCTATCAATACGTGCTTCTTTGCTTGTTGTTTGGTACAGAGTAACATTGATTAAACAAAAGATTGTTTACATTGATGTATATCGATTCAGCAATAGGTGTCCAGAATACCCCTTCTTACAGACAAACCACATGCAAAATATAGATGAACTGTAAAACAAACAACTAAAAAACATTTTTATAATATTTTCAGCACGGGTGGTGGGTTTGCGGCATTTTTCTGGGGATTTCATGGTGCGCCGCGCTAACTCCACTTTGTGTCAAACTTTGGCGAACGTACGGAAGGAAAATTAGGGCTCACGAAGCTATGACTCTGGCTAACTTGGGCTCTGGGTTAGTACTAGTTTTACTTTTCACTGGTCCATTTCAGTCATTTACGCAACGTGACTTTTAACAATTTTCATATACCTTGCCCGTTATTGTTATATATCACTAGAAGCCGATGATGTTAGAATAGAATAGAATATGCTTTATTATGTACACCACTTTTAAACTTAAAAAATCTCAACAATATGATGAAGGTAGGTGACACAATGGGCGGTCTTATCGCTAAAACCGATCTCTTATAGACAACCTTACTTGATGTTATTACTGATGAGACTCGGAGGCTTCCATCTTTTATTGACGAGCGGGTTGATACACATATCTGCGCTTTTTGTCTCTAGGCCATGTTCTTTTATTTTATTATAATTACAGATTGTTCAAATCGTCCTGAGTCAAGTTGGAAGTGTCACTATATATTGCATCGATTACCTTTTAATTATCATAAAATTCTTGAATTCACGTAACATCGAAGTATTAGAATATTGAACCAAATCAATTTCAGTTTTTCCGTATCAAAGGACCAAATGATCAAACTCTTAAATCATCTAATTATATTTTATTTTATTTATCACAATCACAACTATCATTACAGGAATATATCCCAACTCGGTAGTGTGTTTTGTATTTTCAGACAACAGGAAACTCCAACAACAGCTTTATGCGATGGTAGCAATTGGAATACGCCTGGGTAAGTAAAATTAGGTATGTCCCACCTATTAAACTTCAAAATAACTGAGTTTCTCACTCAACTCATCTCAAAAGTCAATTTGAATTAATCTCAAAAGAATCATCTTGGTTCAAATATATGTATATATTTTAAATGCATATAACGAATACAACAACATATTTAGCCCTTATCTCAGATAAAGTACATAGTCTGTATTTGTCTTATGTATAACATACTCAACTTCTTAGAACGCCTTATAATTTATTGACAAACAAATATTGTTTTAGACCTCCAGCGCCACCTCCGAGAAGTGACAGTTGGTAAAACAGTGATCACCATGGAATAAAAAGAATTAAAAAGAAATGCTTTTAAAAGCACAAAATAAACTCTGAAAGGCTTTTTCTTAAGTCTTCAATATGATTGAGAGAAAGTTAGAATCGTATTGTTACTCTGTGTGCGATAGCTTAATTTAATTTATTTTTGTGTATAGTAAGATATAAGGTATATAATTAAGCAAGTAAGCAAGTATTAAAATTCAGATGTTTTTTTGTAAAATTTATTTAGTGGCAAGTTGCATTGTTAACTTTATAGTTAGGTTAAAATATAAATAAGTAATAAATCATTACGGACCAAAACATTCGAGTATTATTATTGTGTTATTTATTTTTAATACTGCCACGCTTATTAATGCTTATAAAATCCTGGGCCATTCTAAAACATTTTTATATAGAAAGTTTCTGTAATATTTCAAAGTACATTTTATGACGTATTTTATTAGGTTACGGTTTATTTCGTTTCCATTGTTTTAGCACAACATACCCGCTCGTAGACTGAAAAATATAGTTTGACTAATAGTTTCTTTGTTTCTTAGCTACTATTCTATATTTTAAACGTTGTTTGAAAGAAATATGGTGTGGAACTTACTCAAGATTAATTTCTCTAGAATATTACTTCACCGCAGATGTTCTTTGCTCAAACAACGATTTATTATCGAAGATTATATTCTGTAGACATTTTATCCAGCTTTTGATATTGTTTAGTAAAGACCTGCAGTCATAAAAATCATCTCTTTTATTCATTACTGCTTAAAGAAATCCAGTTCATTAAAAAGTAGTTGGGCTGAGAGTCGACCTGACTAGATCAAGCTGAAGATCAGCATCTTACATGGATCGACTACCTATTTAACCTCCACAGCCCAGCCACTGAGTAATGGGTATATCCTTGGTAACACCGGTGGTTAGATCATCGAGTTTCTGATATCCCACATGTTCAAATAACAGTATGGAGTTACATCTTAAGGAGAAATCTTAATACAAAATGGATGGCAAACATAGCTTTTCCTTGATCAATACAGACATAAACCACAAGCTCCCCTCCTCCCTCCAAAGGACCAAATTGAAAAGTTTCCATGTGTTAGGATTTAGAAAAGGTACCTGGTCCTTTCGCCGTCATTCCCAGGTTGACATGATCTACATACACACATACCTATTTGCTCCCAGCAAAATATATTCTCATTAAATAAGTGAACGTCGAATACATTGGCATATACTAATGACGTGTGACCCAAATGCCTGCTTTACATATTATGGTTCAATTTAAATTGGCGTCGATATTCAAACTTAATTAAGCAGTAGGTAGTACGACTATTACTGACACTCTTAAATTCAAATTACGGTAGGATTTCTAACCGACTTGCTGTTAGTGTGGATTTGTTTTTTTGTGTGTATTTTTTACTGTTTTTATCCTATTTTCTCATACGTGACCTTAATTGACTTTTTAAAAACAAATCATATAACTTATACGCATGAATGGATGGATGAATCAGTGGGTGTTAAAGTAAAAAAAAATATCGTCAGGACCATAATTTGAAAAGCGATGCTATACCTAAAATCCTTGCGTAATTGAGTTAGAGTAACCGATACTCAGACATGTAAGAAATATAAAATTGATACTTTTTATTGAATTATATTAATTTATATGATAGTAAAATGTGATACAAATCACATATACATTTTACGATACCAATCGACAAAAAAACATCAATGTCTATGTAAATACATACATAATGTTTTTTCTTTCTTTCCTTACTTTTTTTCGAAAAGCCGAACTCTTTGAGCATGCTACCGGTACGTTACCGGTATTTGTTTACGCGCAGTATGTGTAACAGATTCATTACAGGTATAAATTATTTGTCTGCCGTACATCAAAGAGTATCCGGACCAAAAGGTACGATTACTTTTATTGATAAATCGTTTGGGTTGGTTGGTACATTTTTCTGTTACGCTCGCTGCGCGGCTGCGTAATCTGTAATTTTTATATGTTTGTTTTACCGAAAAAATGGGGCAGGTAAATTATAAACCTCGATGATTAACAGATGTGGAATAATACAATATTGATTTGTGTTCCTTTTTTTAATTCATAACTGTACGGAATATTTTTTAGTTATGGCAATTTCTACACCAGCGCAAATCCAATCTTGTCTCAGCTGTACCTTAGGAACAATTGTTTATAAATTATAACCAGGATAATAATTAAGACAATATTCATATCAAAGAAATCGTGAAGCAAAAAAGGAACTACCCGAAATTTATAGTTTTCTTTGGCAGTGCTACAGGCACCCATCAAAATTATTATATCAGGACATCGTTTTAGAATCAGCAGTTGGATGCCAACAAGGTGACCCCCTTGGGCCAGTCATTTTTAGTTTGGCTATTCATCCTATCATAAAACAACTAAATTCTAAATTCAACGTGTGGTATTTGGACGATGGAACTCTAGGAGGTGACAAAGACACAGTATTAGAAGACCTTATATTTATTAAACAGCAATTTTCCTCTATTGGCCTAGATCTTAACTTATCTAAGTGCGAAAGGACCATGGGCGGAATCGTCCCCACCCATCAACAGAAATGAAATGTAGCTCAATTGATACATCTTATCAAGATGATGTTTTTTTACTATGGGGACGTTGGCCAAATGCATTGGGTTTTCCTAGTATCCTAACGTTTATATGCAAATATTTCGTACACGATAAAGGACTTGGTGATAACTGAAATTGATACTGTGTACTGTGTATGGACGGCAATATACAATGTGATGTGATACTCCATGTTGGAGACCCCGACGTGATAAACATCAGCCAAATCTCCTGATGTCAAGAGCTTCAACATCGTTGTCAACTCTCCCTCAACTTCCTACCATCATCGAGCAGCAACCAGCGTGTCACCCAGCCAGCAACCACTCACGGCTTCTTCAGGTTCATGACCACCTAACCTCTAGCTAAGCGCACAAGCCTAGTGACACTCTTCAGCCACATCAAGCAACCCGGCACGGCCTGCACAGTTCGACCAGTCAACAAGCAGAGGCCATTATACATAAACTCTCCTGGTCGACGCATGTATCCAACCTTCACCCACACTGCGACACTCCAATCCACTGAAGAATCGGAGCAGCATGAAAACGTGTTTGCATGCATATGCAAGTGCATTTGATCGGTCGACCTGTGGGGCTGTTACTTAGCCATGAGCTCCTCTAACGAGCAATAATAAAACACTGAATATTTTTATTTGCCTACTATAAGAATTGTGAGGATAACTCGAGAACGGCTAAACCGATTTTCATGGATTTTGATTTGTTGTATTTGTCTCTATCCCAAATGGCAGAATAACTATTAAAACATCCGAAAAATAATGAAAAAAAATTATGGGGTGGTATGAAGTTCGCCCGGCCGGCTTGTTAATAATAGATTGTATTTTTATTACCCCATTGATTTATGTAAAAAAAAAGTTCTTATATCAAATAGTGAATACTTTAGGAACAATTGGCACCAGTTTCATATGTGTTGGTAGATGGGGACGGAGCTCATACTATTTTGCCCATGGTCCTTTATATACCTGACATTACTGACAGACAGACAATCTTATCAAAATTTAATAAAATAGCCCCACAAATAAAAATTCTCGACAAAAGCTCACTGCACCTCCTAGGTTCCCCAATTTTAGAAGATAGTTTCACATCATTCATAGATACAAAAATAACCAATTTTAACGATATTTCGGATAGACTATTCAAAATTAATTTACACTCTGCATTTACTTTAGTTAAATACTGTTGTTTCGGCCCAAAATTTATGTATAATCTTCGCTCTTCCCCTTTATGGAAGCAGCCACACCTATTAGACAGAGTTGACCAAATTATTCGCAGCACTTTGACTTCTTTATTTAATGTGGCTCTGGACGACCGTTCGTGGCTTCAAGCGACTCTTCCCATTCGGTTTGGCGGCCTCGGCGTCCGCAAAATTTCTAGTATTAGTTTACCGGCGTTCTTATCCTCAGTCTACGGCACCGAAAAGTTAACCAGGAAAATTTTAGCTCCGTCACTGGTTGACTTTGAGGTGCCGTATTTGACTGATGCTTTGAACGCCTGGAAAATGGCTTGCCCAAACACAGGTTTGCCTGACAACCCGGCTTCCCAGAGACAGTGGGATGAGCCGCTCTGCAGATTGGTGCGGAAAGATCTCATTGACACGTCTACCAATACTGCCGAGTGTGCCCGCCTTCTGGCTGTGGGGGAGTGGGAGTCAGGTCTATGGCTTCATGCACTTCCATCACCCAACATAGGTACTATGCTGGGTGACACAACATTCCGGCTCGCTACATGCTTGCGCCTTGGCGCTCCTTGTGGAGCTCCGCATCGTTGCCAGTGTGGTGAACCCGTGGATTGCCTTGGACACCATGGTCTTTCCTGCAGTAAGAGCGCAGGTCGCATAGCACGGCACGCCAGTTTTAATGATATTATCCGCCGTGCTCTTGTCACCGCCGGGGTGCCAGCTGTTTTAGAACCCAATGGCTTGGCACGCGACGATGGTAAGAGACCGGATGGTATGTCTATAATGCCATGGAAGATGGGAAGGTCTTTGGTGTGGGACGCAACTTGTGTCGACACCCTTGCTCCATCCCACCTTCCCAGCACGGCGGGCTGTGCTGGTGCAGCCGCTGCAGGCGCGGAAAACCTCAAACGGCGCAAATATATAAACCTCACTGGCAATTATATATTTGAGCCGTTTGGGGTTGAAACTTTAGGGCCATGGGGTCCAAGTGCCCGTCTCCTATATCGTGACATAGGCAAACGTTTAGTCGACTCCACGCGTGACCCGAAAGCTGGCCTATATCTAGGCCAAAGAATCAGCATTGCCATCCAACGTGGCAATGCAGCCAGCCTTTTGGGTACGATTCCCGCTGACAGCGATGCGGACGAATATTTTGATGCCTAACTTCTGTGTTTTATTTTTTTTATTTTTTGTATTATATATAGAATAATAATATTAATGTAAATATATCTAAAAATAAATTAATAAATTGAGTTATAAGAAATCGTTAACCCTTACTAATATTATAAATTCGAAAGTAAGTGTGTTTGATAGTTTGTTATTCTTTCACGGTAAAACGGCGAATAAATTGGATGAAATTGAGAGCGGAGACAGATGGAAGCTAAGAGACGAACCACTTTTTATTTGGATGCGTTAAATAGTTCCTTCTGGAAATAGCTACTTAAAATAAACGCAAGTAATTAAACGACAAAATTCCCTCAAAGAAAACGATACGTCCGCTCCGTAATAAACAAAAACAAAGCACCTAATTTCAAATGACGATCATAAATCAGACACAACAACTCTAATTCAGAGCACTCACAAAACAAATACAATTTAGTTGGAATAGAATCTCTCTGATATAGAACTTTGTGTTTGACTCGACTTTCTAGAACAACCGGGACTAAACAGACAAGACAAACAACACGTTTGTTAATTATAACTGGTGGTACATACTAAAATATAGAGTTCATTAGTGCATAATAAGTCTTTCAGTAAATATAGAACCTAATTAGTGGGATGCATGTACCTATTTATTAATTAGTTCGAATCAAAATCAAATATAGAGGTCATCTATCTATACTTATAATAAATCTGTAGAGAGGTCAATTCTGTACCTGAAATATATTTCCAAAATAACTATCAGGGGGTGATTAGGGATCGATACTGATGCCATAAATGCAATCAGTAAAATTTTTGTCTGTCTGTCTGTCTGTATAAACTCTATAGAAACAAAAACTACTCGACGGATTTTAACGAAACTTGGTACAATTATTTGTCATACTCCTGAGATGGTTGTAGCGTGATGAAAAGTATACTATTCATCACGCTACAATCAATAGGAGCAGAGCAGTGAAGGGAAATGTTTTAATTTTGTTTAAACGCGCTAATCTTAGGAACCGCTGGTCCGATTTAAATAATTCTTTCAGTGTTAGATAGTCCATTTATCGAGGAAGGCTATAGGCTATATATCATCACGCTAAGACCAATAGGAGCGGAGCACCACTATTCCACGCGGACGAAGTCGCTGGCAGAAGCTAGTTTATATTAAAATGAGAATCAGCGTTTTTACTTTATACTTAAAATGACATTAACTCAAGAAGATGGCAAATGGGGCATCTATGACCTACCGAAACCCCTCCGCCCTGTATCAAAGCTATTAAACCGCTGGTCCCAGCTGATTGTGCGTTGATCTTTGACAGTAATCAAAGTTGCAATCACTACTGTTGGTTAAAATCCTGAAACTCTGTCAATCAGTCATGCCAAAGGAACAAGTTTCTACTCAGTAACTGGGTTGTGGTCAGATAAGTAGAAGTATAAAAAAAATTGCATTTGGTTAGAGTTGATGGAAATCCTTTTTTGGTTGGGAAAAGGCTATTTAGATAATGATGAAGCGTTTAAACTTTGAAGAAAAAACTAAAACTTTATTCTATTTTTATGACCCTTACTGAGTCATAGGATAAAGTTTCTTCTTCTATACGAAGTAAAAGCCTTATTTTCGTTCAGATTTTACAACAAATCAAACGTCATAAATATTGGTCCGTCTGTTCTTGACTTATAAATATTGCAACTTACCCGACTTTTTTTTTCATATATCTAGACTAGACTATACGATACAAACACAGAGCGTGTCATGCAATTACAATATCCAAATAGGAAATAAAGACATATAGTCCAAATCACCTACTATTACTACACACTACACGCAAAACCCAATCAACTAGAACCAGAACACTTAAGGATTAAATTCAACATGCAAATATCTACAATTAAGTGCGTTTGCGCAAGTTGTTCGGATGTAATGATCCATCTGGCCACTGTCGACCGCTTAACATTTCGCTTGGCCTTAACGTTGCGACATTTAGCCGAATAGAGATCACATCTGTGTTCATTGTTGACTAGATACAGAACTATTGGATACGGATTACGAATTGGAAGGTCGCATTGTATGTTTAGGGACTGAAATATATTAGAAAGTTATTTTTTATGTGTGTTTTTCTTTTGTATGCCATCTCGCAGGTCAACCTAGAAGGACTTCGACTTTCGACTGCTTAACCGGGCTTGTCTGTGAAGTACCTTAAATGAATTTAGGGCCTCCAGCCAGGGCTTAACTTACAAAACTAAGAGACTACACGCTAAGGGCGTCGCTGGGGGAGGACAGCAAGGGACAGGCTGGATCAGAATTAAAAACTATTAGCTCAGCTCGCGGGCTGGCTCTTTTTTATGTGTATTGGTGGAGTTCAGTATTGAATGCTGATGCTTGTTGCCTAAAGTGTATTAAGGGTCACTGTCATCATCATCGGCTAATTTACTACCCCACGCCTCTTCTGGCATGAGTATTCATTACTACGCTTGCTAAAAGCTGATTGGCAATTTCAGATTTTTCAGTCCAGGTTTCCTCATAACGTTTTTATTCACCGTTAGTTAGTGGTAGGTGAAATTAAATTTGACTTTAGAAAATTTATATTGATACTTGCTAGATTTCGAACCCACACACTCATACATAAGATGCAGTTGCCACTAGGCCACTATGACTCCTCAACGATAAATAGATTTCGAGAACTTATGCATGATGTCGTTCTATGTGTACTGAGACATGTTTATATTACTAGCTATAATTCCCAAGTTAAAAGGGGTGAGCTCTTGTTATAACAATGTCTCGGTGAACATTTCTTAAAAGAAGGGATAAGGAATAACAATCTCTAACTTTTTTACTCGTGTCTAGGAGGAGCCGAATCCAGTCGCTCGGCAATCGAAGCCAATCAGTCCAAGAATTATGAAAGTTCGAATATTTTAAACCAACTTATTTTAGCAAACCCTTCTCTACTCCTAACCCTGGGAACAAGCCTTGTTCCTGATGCCACATATGTAAAGGAATCCTTACGGATCAAAGATTTTCAACGAAAACCTACCTCGCTACAACAAGCCTAATTAAAATACGGGGTGTTGAATTTCGAGAGACACACACAACTACCCACCCACAATCACACAATGTAAATACAAACTTTATACATACATAACTTATGTAAGCATTGAATAATGGAATAAGTTGAAACGGTAATGACATAAAGGTCTCTTAGAACTACTAAACAAAGTAACATGTAAGATGTCCAGACGAGTCTGTATTTCTGTTGGCCTACTTATTGCAAGTGTCGTAAAGATACTAACAAAGATTAAGAACGACACTTTTTATTAACTTGAAGTAGAGTAATGATACAATTTCTAATGATAAATTCATATTTTTATTGCACCAGTAGCTAAAAT
This sequence comes from Pyrrhia umbra, assembly GCA_963891755.1. Lineage (NCBI taxonomy): Eukaryota > Metazoa > Arthropoda > Insecta > Lepidoptera > Noctuidae > Pyrrhia > Pyrrhia umbra. The sequence continues at coordinate 9,954,806 of OY982925.1, forward strand.
GTAATATGTACTATGTTTCGTTGGTAGCAAGGACGACGGCCGAGTGGGTGGTTCTGGAATTTATTTCAATTCATTTCACGAAGAACCAACAAGGTATTTCTGGAGAAATATTTTGAACTGAAAAGAAACGGAAACAGAAAACATTGCTTAAGTGAATTTTAATTATAAATGGGTCCTTTTGTAGAATATGTAGTATATTTTATAAAACCCAGCATTTTAGTTCAACATAGCAGTCAACATTGCGCCTCTTTTTTCACCTTCTTACATGTTTGTTGTAAACACCTTAATTTGCCCAAAAAATATAAGATATTACACCAACATTTTAAATCTTTGCCATTGCCCGGTTAAGCAAGTCGAATGCTGTTAGAAGCACCCTGCAAGATGTCATGAAGAAAAAAAAACCTTTGCTTACCTCCTTAACAACTTACGAGTAATAATACCAAATGAAAATACCCTAGCACAGCAAAATTATTCTCGACGCCCACTGATGATCACAATAGCAGATACGAGCCGTATTTAGAACCCAAATTACCCGTTTTACCATAAACGTATTATGACGTCAGTCTGTTGACGACACAACACCGGTACGTAAGGTAACCGGTAACAGTAAGTATATTTTTATCCGAAAATATAAACTTACCAAGGTCACGAAGACGGACGTATTTGAAGGAAACTTTTTGTTATGACGGTGTGAGGAAACCATGACGTAAAGAAACATGCGGAATTTAAGATCAAGATTTAGATAGAAAAAAAACACTTTTAACTTTTGAAATGGTCATTATGAGGTTTATTTAATTTTATTCATTTTTTTTTGTTAAGACACTTTAAAATAAACACCTCAAATCTAAATTACAACATCCGCCACCTGTCTAGCCTTTTGCCAGCTATATTTGGGTTAGCTACCAGTACCAGTATCATCAGCTGCAGCTGAGTATTAGTCTTTTACATGGTACCTAAGACTGTCTGTGAGACTTTCTGACTTCTGACAGGTTACGTAATGCCTGTCAAAGATATACAAATATCAACTGGGACTAACGCCACATAGGTACTTTCTTAGGAAAAAATCATGAAAGCGGACAAAAAAAACAAAATGAAGGAGGTGATTCCAACTACCCGAGCAAAACTCACCTACTCATTTTTATTATCAGACTTAATTTTTTCGACACTTCGAGCAAAAAGTTCATCGTTTCACAATAGGCCGTACGTACGTACATCTTACCTTGGCACAGAATTCATACAATAGTTAATTACGAATACAGGCTGCTTAAGCACATTGTTATTATAATCTTTAGCACCTACTTTATGCAAACCATTTCTTGCTGAGCTGATATCGTTCGTTTTATTTTATTATTTCTAAATCTATCAATCAATTTTGATTTACCTGCCGTCTCGAGTCTGTTAGTCTATAAAGGTATTGAGTAATATATGAATCATGTTCCTAAGCTAGATCCGTGACTAGTCCTTTATTGTAAAACTTTTATTGATAAATGAGTTGTATACATATAAAGCTATACATAAACTTTTTAACTCATAGATTCTTATCTAAGTGATATTACAGAAAATCTTCCTATACCTAGTCGTAATTTCGTAGACTCACTTAATATTTGAACTTTCTTACTGCTGTTTGCATTATTCAACGATGTACCAATGACTTTGTGGTGATGCTATAGGTAATAGGTGATCATGCTGATGATGATGACTTACATTCGAATTGAGAATCTATCCAACCCTCACTGCAAGACCTGTATGTGTACAGCCTATCATCAAGAAACGAAAGTTGTACTGTATCCTAAATTAATCTCAAATAGAAACAAACCTATACCTACTTATAAAGTTTCTTTACATCAGACGAGATCAATGACCGCACACAAAAAAAAAACAAAACAATGCCAAAGATGTTACAAGAACCTTGAACTAATGCCTTATTGATGCCAACAAGAACTCGACATAGTCAAGTCCGACAGACTCGTCTGCCGTACCCAACATGGAGTTAATTACGACCTAGTATGGATGTGGCATCATCTATAAACATATTTATAGGTAACTGAGAACATGTCTGAAATGAGTCAAATGGTGGTCTCTTTGCCTACCTGTCACGCTTTCATGGTTGAGCTGATTAAGATAAAATTTAGCACGTAGATAGATTGAAACTTGAAGAAGATATAGAAGAGTTTTTATGGATTTGCAAGAAGTAGGACTCGAGTGAAACCGCGGGAAACAGTAGTGTATAAAAAAAAAACAAAAACACAATTTACTAACTTGGATTCAAAAACCTTAAGGCTAATTAAATTAATACAAACATTTGTTACGTTGATTTTTGAGCCTTTACCGCAACCCTAAACAATGTTATAATTTATTCGAAAGTTACAAATCAATTTTTAAACAAAATTAGTTAATCTATATTCACGAATTAATTTCTTGAAATCAGTTAATAATCTTACATTCGATTTAATTAAACGCCTTTCGGTTCAGTTAGCCAGGCGTTCGCGATACTACAAGGATAGCTTATTCATAAAAATGCAAATGTTTGGTTTTATTTATAGGACTGCAGATGAATTGCAACAAGTCTGTGAACTTTAATGTAATAATTACAACAACAATCTTTTTTTATTTCAATAGTAACATTATTTACTTCCTATTTTCAATTTCATAATATATCTTAATAGTTACTTTTGCTATGCATGGCAAAATTCATATAACTGCAGTTGCAATTGCTTTTATTTTTCTAATTATATTTTTTGATAAAAACAATTAAGATACCACATCCACATTTACAAATGCGATGTCAGAACTATTATTTTATTATAAAAGGAATGAAGACGAGTAGGTAGCGATACTCGAACAAGGTCAAGACTATTCTACGTCACAAACATACTATATTCTACTACGATCTGTGTGATCGACTCGTGCGCATCTCGGTGCATCGTTACGTCATTATGAATCAACGTACATAGGTTGATGAACTTTGTAGTAAAGCTTGTAAATATTATGAATGGGTGAATGGTTTGTTTAGAAAACAATATTGCAATGGTTCGGATTTAATAAAATATTTTTGATGAATCGTTGACTTCTGCTTCGGTCTTCGGGATTGAGTATCACAGTTTTGGTCTCTGGTGAAATGAATAAAATAAACACTAAACAGGAAGGTTATATACAAATGAAATTAAACATTCAACGTCAGCCTATTTTCTATCCCACTGTTGGGTAAAGACCTCTTCTCATACAGAGAAGGCATGAGCATTGATCACCACGCATTGAGCAATCAATGCGGATTGATGGTTTCAGCCTTTACAGTCCAGGTTTCCTTACGATGTTTGCCTTCACCGATAGCCAGTGGTGTCCATATGATTTTAAAAAAATAACTTCGGTACTTGCCAGGTTTCAAACCCGCACACTTGTACAACAGGTGCCTTAACCACTAGGCCACCACGAAACGAATCAGGAATTAATTAACAAAAAATATGTATCCTTTTAAATTGTGTAATCAATGAGTGGGTTTATTCTAAATTTAGTTTCTTGATTTAAATTATAGCTACAAAATGTTCCCGTAAATTCTATCGAAAACACACGAGTCACTTTTAAAACGATTACATTTAAATTACTCCGTAGAAAATATTGTTTACTGAATTTTAATTTGCTACAAAACGCTTAGTTGAACCCGAAAAAAAACTGTCCTCTAACTGAATTCTCGAGTATTCAATGCTGAAAACACTTACAGGCACTAAACCTTTGCGGATTAGGGACACCCAAATCTCACATGAGAAAAAGCCTACCTTTAAACATCCCTCATTATTAGATGTCCTGATTACATATAAAAATATGTACAAAGTAAACTCTAAAATCCACTTCAAATACAGAGTAAGTAACCAATTTAAGTCCTAACACTTTAATACCTATATTCGGCCAGCAGGTTGCCTAACGCCGTCTGACGGGTTTGAGTGACCTTTCACCGCAAACGTCCAGTCAGCGCTCTAGATTCTCAACTAGATAAACCATAGATAGCTTTATAAAGAAACAGATGTGGCATCCAGATAATCTTGTGATTTACTTATTTAGTTATTTATTTTTCAGATTTTCTAGCGTATTAACATTGTTTAAGTTACCAATATACAAAGAGGCGCTTTTGCGTTCCTTGTAAGGATGACAGGATAAAATAGGACACCAAAAAAAGGGAAAACTGCAACATTTGCAAATAAATTGTTGATATATAGAATAAGAAAAGACTAGAACTTTCCTGTACTTTTTTTTCATCACCCCACCAATCAATGACTACTAGACTACTTTGACTACTAGTGTTTTCAAGTCAATTAATCAATATTTACCAATAGTATGTTGATGTGGTCATTTAAATGGTACAAATTCCAAGGACTTTTTACCTCATCTTCACACCTCTAGTTGCTCGTTTTCTATGCGATAAGATGTATACCATATTCGTTTGCGAAATATAAATCAGTAGACGGTCGAGAATTCTAGAAGTGCCACAAAAAGCCGCGATATCTCGATAATTGATCGTCTCGTTATGATAGAGCGATATAAATACCGACACATTAGTTATTTTATGTGCACATAAATAATATTGAAATTAAAAAGGAACCTATCTAAAATGCAGGATGTTCTATTTTGACTTTTTGCTTTCAAAAAACTTTAGGTACCTACGTTAGATTCTTTTCCTGTACTTGTTCTCGAACCTACAATTAAAACATTATTTAATTCTTTATAATTTTATTGAGGTTTACAAATTAATCCAATCTGGCATGTTCTTACTAGACGGTGAGCCACCCATAACTTACTGCGGTAGCCGGAAGTCGTCTCACGGTTCCCGACGCCCGTGGCGTCTCTCGTGGGGCGTGAGGTCTGTTGCTCCTCAAGCATTGAAGCGTCCAACGTAAAGTCTGAAAAAAAATCTGTACTTTGATTAAAAAGTGCACCTTTTTGAATTATTTATGTGCACAGTATTAACTACCCAATAAGTGAGCCGCAGGATAAATATTTACTTACGTAATATTTAACACACTTTAACCGCTGTTAGCCCATTAAACCCAAAACGATTATTAGGATTAAGGTAGGTATTAATGGTAGGGGAGCCCACGATGCTAAATGGGGATTTACTCGAGCGTCATAGAGACCTATTGGGATGCAAAGCTTAGATGATAAGAAGAAAAAAATGTTATATAATGTATCGTTTTCATCGGTGGGGGGAGCAGCTATAGATTTTCAAAAATGTAAAAAAAATCTGTTGCACGGACATAATCGAGCGCGTCAGATATTGATAGCATCAATGTTCTACGTATTTTTAAGAATGTATGTATGTTAATCTGATCGTTTGCATGATGGGGGTGGTCGTACGTAAGGGTTGAAAATGAAAAAAAAAATAATTTAATCGAGCGCGTCAGATTTTTTAAGGGGGTGTTAAGTGAACCTAAAAAAACGCTCTCAATCAATAATCTGACGATTTCGATGTGACGCAAACTCGTGGCCATTATTATAATGTGCAAAAAAAAATCGCCATTTTGAAATACTCGAGCGCGTCAGATTAAGATATATATGGTTCATCTTTATGTCCTAGACGTGCTGTCTCATAATCTGACGATTATCTAGAGGGATTCGCCTAATCTGACAAAAAAACATTTTTATTCAAACCATTGGACTTAATTAATTGAAAAACTCAGGAAATAGCATGCAAATAAAAACGTGTACGTTTGTTAAGTAGAATACTACAAGTATTCTCGTATTTATAAGAAAATATTTTTTTTTAAATGCTCAAAAAAATATTTTTTTTTATAATTAATTGATTAATTAATCATCATCTTCATCAGTAGAATCATCTTCATCTTTTTCGTGCTCGAACAAAAAAAAAACGTTAACGAAAAGCCAAAACGTTGGAAATACTGTTAATAATATTATGCCACGAACGAGTCTGTTCTGTGTCATCAGCTGTGAAGGCGTCATAGCAACCGAAACCAGAGTAGGGACGGAGTGAGATAGTAATAGATAGAGAAAGAGTGAGAGGGGAATAGAAACGCGGAGAGGATAATCATCATCACGCAGCTGCACGCATTAAACTTTATCGACGAATTTTTGTTACTTCGGCTTGTGGAAATGGTCAGATTATATATTTTTCGTTATCCTTGAATAATTTACTACAAAATAAAAAAAAATTCAGCCACGCTCGAGAATGTCGAGATGACGTTTTTTTTTTACAACTTTTCCGCCCTCCCCTTTCTTTGCGTCACTCTCAAATTGTCAGATTAGTGGAATATACACTTTTTAGCATGTAATTAACTCACCCTACCTTAATCTGACGCGCTCGAGATTGTCTGATGATCGATTTTTTTTTACTAATCTGATCCTTTATCCTTGACGCGCGTCCTTATATATGGGGCTCATATTTGGTGGAGGTACTCAAACGGGTACAAGGTATCCCCCTATATATTAATCTGCCGCGCTTTAGTAAATCCCGAAATCCCTACTAGGGCTCCCCTACCATAATGTAAACAAACTCCTGAAGAAACTATTTTGTAGACACGGCCTACTTTATCTTTAATCTACAAACAATGAAGGTTCGAACAATGAAATTCTGAGCAAAATATACCCAGGAGTATCTAAACTAAAACTGCCTAAAATCTGGTTTTGATCCTTTGGTTAGCTTTCGCTGACTGTTAGGAGAATATCATTGAAAATTTTAGGCTGAAATACCTTTCCCAATTACCAACTGGTGTGATTATTCTGATTACAAAGATAGAAACTCATCCTCCTAATTTCAATTATAATCGCTTGACTAAGATTTAATGATATTCCAATGGATAGTAATGGAAAATTCAATGCAATCGTTGAATTTACAATTGTGTCGACGAGTATTATATGCGTTCCTACGCATGGGCCTTTTTTATTTTCGAAAAAAAAATACAATAGTTCATTTTTTTACAGGAATAGAACATGCACTTAGTTTGAATTAAACCAAAAAGCTCTTAAGAATTGCCATCAAAACCGAGCCAACATACATAATTATATAATATAGTTCAAGTAGATAGAACACATATCTATTATATAATTCTATAATAAAATATTACACTAAATTAAATAATCAAATCTTTACGCACTCCCGCCCTTCTAAGTGCAAACACACTACTTCTAAATCTGTGATATTACATCAAATCATAGAATCATATTTCACGACGCGAACTGGTCTAGATAGATAATTAATACGCTATTTGAAATGCCTTTAACTGACTTTGTCGGTTACGAAATGAGTTCTTACTCATATGACTAAACCGCCCAGTCATAGGTAAAATTCATATGTGAGCGTGTAGTACTTTTCCACTGTAATTTATAATAAAGCTCATATATTTGTTACTATGCAAAAATCCTTTCATTAACTTAGCAAATATTGACCACCCAAAATTATTAACTATTTTGACATATTGTCTTCCAGGTCGGCTGCCATCTTTGGTGAACTACAATAAGGTACTTTGCTGACTACAATTCGGTTTCTGAATCGACTTCGAAGATGCTTTCAGTAGATTTAGCAAGCAAAAATTGACAGGCGCACATTTAATTACACGAGCTACAAAATTCTCATGATCCATTTTGAACTTAGTTGAAAGATTAAGTAGTACCACACCCACGTCACATTTTCAAAGATATATATCATCAGGTATAATCTCAGTATCGTATTTGTCAAAGCGAGTCTGCGAAGAAATCCATTCAATACGCGTGATTAGCCATAGCTCACTAAACCCATATTTATTTGAGGTCGGTGCAGTATGATGTTGTTCTTTTGTATATCTCAACCAGACATCATCTTAATATTCATACCCTTACTAAACTCATATAATCATTATCATCCAGCCGTCACCCTAATCTAATATAATAGGATATACATATACAAAAGGCATATCAACTTAATGCACTATCAAAGTCAGAACCTTCGAAACTCGATAATGTCTCGGAAATGTGTTAAGATCCGTCGCTACAGATGCAAGATGTGTAATACGATTGACGATCGCATTTACGTGCTTATCCTGAGTTTAAACTACTATCTAATCTTGACGGGATGTGTAAACTAGCGTACCCGCAGGGGGGTTCACTTACAAGTGCACTTAATAAAGTTCTCACAAAATATTTGTATAGGAAAACTGGATTTTGCCTAATAATAGCTACATATAAAATGTCAAAAAATCATTAAAAGCTATAAAAAAAATTACGTCAAGAGAAGAATTTTTATACGGATCTCATTCTATAATAATTAGTAGAAATGACTGATACGAAATTAAAAGCAAAGCAAACACCGATAAATGCTTAATTTGAACACTCAACTGATTACACTAGTAAAATAGGTACGTATATAATTAGTCTCATAAAAAGTAGAATGTTAAAAGATTAAAGTAGTATAGGAGATACACATGACGTGCTTATTATATGAACCAAAAATGGTAACAATCAACTTTTTGAAAGACTCAACTAAACTGAGTACCTTTACAATTTGCGAGTTTCCTAAAGAGGACACTACGTAACAACTAGTACCAAAAATGGTCTTCATTTATAAAACATTTTGCACGTTACGAAATATTTGTAAAAGTCCTCCTTTTGTAATATTTCACGGTTTAGAACATGTAGGAGTTGAAGCGAGACACTGTAATGTGTTGTTGAGCTCATGAATCAAGCAGTCAAGATACAGTGCCGTAGATTTGAATAGAAACGTCTTTGAACCGACTTCTAAAATAAAAGGAGGTTCTCAATTCAACTGTTTTTTTTTAGTATAATCTAATGAAGTATATTTGCTCTACATACCGCATAAAATGTTTAAAGCAATGAAAAGGATAGAATTCAATTTGAAACTATTGCATTTGCAGTTCCTTAAAATAATAACCACTGTAAAGTTTATTGGTCTTTTTGTGGTATGTTCTTTTTAGGGTTCCGTAGTCCGACAAGGAACCCTTATAGTTTCGCTCTGTCCGTCTGTCTGTCTGTCTGTCTGTCTATCTGTCTGTCCGCGGCATAGCTCCGTGGTTTTTGTTATTAGAAAGCTGAAATTTGGTATGAATATGTATATTGAACACGCCGAAAAAGTGGTAAAATAAAATTTTGAAAAATATTTTTTTTTAGGGTACCTCCCAAACATGTAAAGTAGGGATGAATATTTTTTTTCTCGCGTACCCCTTCGTGTGGGGTATCGTTAGATAGGTCTTTCAAAAATATTATGGGTGTGTGAAGACCATTTTTCAGTTAAGCGAGCCATTTGCGAAATATCTAGATTTTAAGTGAAATTTTTTGTTCGATACGAGTTACCCCCCCTCTAACTTTTGAATGGCTGTACCTAGAAATGTGAAAAAAATCAAAGACGTAGCATATGTAATGAACTTACAAGGAAAACTATCACGGCTAAGTAGGCTTAACCGGTTTCAAAGTTATAGTCGACTAACTGAGACCTACTACGGAACCCTACTGCGCGTGGCCCGACACGCACTTGGCCGGTTTTTTTGTTATTTTATAAGATCAAACATTTAACCTATACTTTTGTCGGCCTTCACTTAAATTTAAAACGACTTTATAAAATTTGTATTAAGTATTTTAGCACTAATTGACTAGACAAGAACGTCTAATATCTCGGAAATAATTTATACAAAATAATTTATGCAAATTGGTACAAACATAATAAATTTCACGACCTGTTTCAAAAACATCAACATGCCATGTAGGCCTTATAAATAATGTGATTATGTTTTTTTAATTTTTGATATTATTAGTTACAACTTTCAATTATAAAGTAAAATGACAGGTCTTTATTGTTGTAGTTTTTGTATAAGTACTAGGCATAGGGTCTTGGTTCTACCTAACTCTTTTTATTTCGGATGGAAAAACATCAAATGATCCCTCCCGCCGAGGGGGGGGGGGCGGAAGAGAGTGTTAGACTCTTACTGACTAAAACCCATCCATGTTCCTTCCTTAGTCATTTGTATTCCGGGGGCGCGGTATCTCTTTTGAACGTCCCGAAGCCGTTCTACCAAACCCTACGGCGGAAACAAGCGCGATGTAACGTTTTTTTCTTTAAGCAGGAATGAGCTCCACAAATCTTAATCTAGTTTTTAGTATCAATGTGTCCCATTTTCGATCCTGCTTCAAATAGCTATTCTGTCTTCCTACACAGGACGCCCACATGTTACGATTTTAGCCTTTGTCTAGACCTCAAAACATTAAAGGCAGCACCGCCAAAATAGTCTGTTTCTCACAGCTGCAAAATGTTACAAGCTTGATGAGTCACAGAGTTAATTGCTGCAATTTTTCTTGCTAATTGTGCAGACATTTTGTAATAACTCGGCAACAGAACTCAGTATTCATACTCAGATATATTTAAAAGGACAAACTGCTATTATAAATTTATAACACTTAATTGAAAGTCCGACCTATAAATTATCTTTAAGAGTTTAGACACATTTATCATGTCATGAAGTTTATTGTAGTTCTTCTCCATATTACTTGAATTCGTTCAATTATTTGGCTTTTCATAAGTGGCCTATTTAGAGGCTTATTGAAATAAGAATAATTGACTTTATGCATTCCAATTTCTCTAGTTATACTTTTTAAATACGTCCCTCTGGTCTTCTAAGCGACAAAGAGTCCAAGATCCCCAGATGCCATACCACACGTTCAAGTTCAAGTATCCAGGACAGGACAAGGTACTCTACTATTGTTATTGTATAGCATTATCTCTCCCTCATACTGGGAACTGAGGTCACTTTAACACATATTTTCATACCTACTTAATTATGTAAAATAACAATAAACTTAACTCAATATAACTAAAAAAATCTACGCATTTAAAATATTATGCTTAAAAATAACTACTGAATGCTCCCCATTTTGAATATGAAGATTCTGAAAGCGGGTCCGCCTCCATGAATGAAAAGTCTCGCTGTTAATGCAAATTACTCAGTTTGCCTTATCGCAATCATTTTGTTCAACCATTGTCTTTTCCGTAATATGTGTGGGTCGTTTCGGTAAAGTTTTCAACATAATTTATGTTTATTTGTGCGTTTTCTTCCCAAAATGTCTCCAAAATAATGTTCAATTATTCATTATAATTAAGGAAACTTAATGCAAGCTTGATTTATGTGAGTCGTTAAAACAATGTACAAAGATATCGTTAAAATAAAATATATAATATAATAATTTCTTCGTTCGGGTACTTTATGAGCTTATACAAATTTATTCATTTTTTTTTTTTGATGTAATTAAAATAGTGCTCTATAGACATCAAACAAAGTCGAAGTGACTTAACATGGTACCAGAGACTATGTACAATATTTTACCTTTCTAGGTCGATATCATGGAACCTTTAAACCAATATTGTTTCGACATGAAAATTGAGACTGTATTTCGTCGTATAAAGCTCCATGTATCTCTCGGGTCGGTCGTATCAAAGTTGAATTTCGATCCAGCTGCTGAACAACAGCCCCTTATGGTGTTGGTCGAGACTCTTATGGATTAACGACATTATAACTGCTGAATTTATAATGCCAATAACCTATTAAATTATTTAAATAAATTCTAAATTATGATTTAGATAGCAGTTCAGATTAATTCTGCTTATATTATCAATCTAGGTAGAAATTAAATACTATATAATAACTTTTATTATATATTCTATTATGTAGTAATTTGCAAGGATTTATGTAGCTTCGCAAAAGAGCTGTGGTACAAAAAACTTTTTTTATGAATAAGCAACGATACTGCTTTTTTTTTCAAGAAAAATAATGTGAGGTAATATGTATTTCTCTCCTCTCCTCAATATTTCAGGCTTCAATCACAAACTAATAAAAAGAAAACGTTTGCGCTAAATTAAAACTGCTGAAACCAGAATTATTTATAAGTATAATTGTTGAAAAGCATACTATTGGTAGGTTTAGTACTTAAAGTTTTATGTGGATAATTGATATCAAATTAATACTTTCATTTTGATATAGAAAAACAAACTCAATGCTTCAAAATTCGCCTTAACATATTTATTCAGATCGCAGTCAGAGCTGAAGGAAGGAATGATCCATTTTACAGGATCCACTCCAAACCATGTTCGTTACGCGTTCATCCTTCTCATCATAATCATCATCTGCCTAGCCTTTTCCCAACTTTGTTGGGGTCGGCTTTCAGTCTAAACCGGATGCAGCTGAGTACCAGTGTTTTACATGGAGCAACTGCCTATCTGACCTGAAGCCAGTTAACGCGTAACGCGGCACCCCATGGTAAGACTCGTGTCAGACTTTCTGACTTCTGACTACCCGTAACGACTATCAAGTATCTACAAATTACAACCGGGACCAACAACTACACGTGCTTTCCGAGGCACGGATATCACGGAGTCTCGATATGCCATAGATGGTCACTCATCCACAGACCGACCGCGCCAAGCGCAGCTTAACCTGTGATCGGTCAAACCGTGCGGCTGTTACTTAGCCACAACCTCCTCGACGCAGTCATATTTTTTTTTTGCACGTGATTGTACTAGGGGTGTGGCAACCACGCCGAGCCAAGTTTTGATATATCTCCATCAAGGTCCAAAACATATCCATCATGTTGTATCGTAACATCAACACGACACGCTATTAATATTGCCTACTATGAGAGATTATTTTTCTTGAATTTAGAACAAGGTAACGACTTGTTAGCTCTTGAAGTTGGTACCACCGAAACGATGTTACATGTCTACTCATATTGTTTTTGGTTGATACTACACGGTAATAAACTATATACAGTTATGGTTAAGTACTTCTTTTATAATTAAATACTAGCAATTTTCTGTATGTAATGATATAGAGATTATTAATAGCCTTTTTTATGTTATCAACTAAATCATTACCCTTAGGATTTTTCTTTTTAAATAGATCACTGGAGGTATTCTCACTCCTCAAATAATTGTTTTTAAAGTACAACTCAGCTGTTATTGATAATATTGGTTAATTCGTTTTTTTTAGCTTAATAAATGGGTTATCCAAAATGTAAATTGACGTAGAATTATAGAGACATGAAATATTATTTCTTTTGTCTCCATAAACTCCTTTGCATGCATATTTTGTAGGTACGTACATGTTATAATTTAACGAATCTTAAGCTATTAGTTCTGTTTAAGCCTGTCGTAATCACGGTCACCTCACTTTACACGATACCCGCAATGTAACACTTAAGATGTACAAAACGTACACTTACGTACAAATGTACGAATTCATGCATAATTTAATACTAACTAAAACAATAATGGTGTTACTTTTGAATAAATTATTATTGTTTCATGATATTAAATGACTAGAAGTGGTATGTAATGGTTATTGCGTTAGGCATTTAATAGTTGTTTTTTATACGCCTATTTTGTTGAGATAGAACCTGACAAACAGCGTCTCTAGAATTTTTACAAAATGCGTTGATAAAAATGCTACATAACTAATTTGTACTCACCAGTACCAAGTGACAGTAAACGTCAACTAAAGATGCGTGACAGACATTGATTTTCTAACTTTTGCGCTCGACTGTCCGCCTAACCACGCCTGTTGTAAGATTATGACAAATTACTCGATTGTCTTCGTCTGTACTTGAACTTCAGTAATAGAATTCAAGTAGATAGATGATATATGACGATATGTGAGTGTTCAAGTACATCGGCTGAGTGTAAAACGTAAGCATTTTTGACATCTATATATTAGTCGACAGTAATGGTAGTGAGTCTCGCCCACAATGCTCAGAGATTTGTTGGTAATAACGATAAATAAATACTTTTTTAGCTTTCATCATAAATAGTAGATATACGACCTGAGTGGTTTAGTGGTCAACATGCCACGCAAGAGGTCCCGGGTTCGATTCCCGGCCGGGCAGAAATTGAAATGATGAATTTTAATTTCTGTAACGGGTCTGGGTGTTACTATGTATAATATGTATGTATTTATAAAAGTATATAAGTAGTATATCCGTTAAGCTAGCACCTATAACACAAGCATGCTTGCATTGCTTACTTTGGGGCTAGATGGCGCTGTGTGAAATTGTCCAAAGATATTTATTTATATTTATTTATTTATATTGAATTGGATTGGATTGTTCTAAAGAGTTACCATGGCTCCGGAACACATAGGTCGAAAGAAGGAACATGGATAGGGTTAATCAGTAAGAGTCTGACACTTCCACCCACTACGACCACAGCGCAGGGAGTCATTTGATGATTTTCCGTCCCTAAAATAGTGTACTGTCAAATCAACATTATAAGTCTTCTGCTATGCAAGCCTCATTAATTACATTTTAATAGAACACCAAAATGATTAATATTAATATTTATAATTATATTAGCTTTTAGAAGCAACTTCATAGGTATAAAACGTGGACTTCAAATTGATTCCAAATATAGGGATAAAAAGTATGCTGCAAATACATGAACTGTCTTCAGAGTAGGTACCTTTTCATTCAAATCAGTTCAGCCATTTTTGCGTGATTGAGTAAGAAACATCCGAATATCTAAAACAGAAAATTTGATATTTATAGTTGTTGTGTTTTGTTCATTGACGCCCGCGTGTGTGACCCGCGACTTCGTCTGCAACAACTTAGATTATAATCCAGATACCTCGATAAAAAGTATCTCATATTAAATTGGATCATAAACTATGTGTGTACCAAATTTCATCCAAATACATTACGTGGTTTTTGAAAGAAACACTAACAAACATAATTATATCTATCCTCACAAACCTTCGCATATATATTAAATTAGTATGATTGTAGACACAGCTTTATTAACGTGCATAAAGCGGCCCTCATTATCCCCTTAATGTCCTCAGGTAGTCCATAAAAACGAACTAGGCAAACTTAAACCAACCACAATAAAACTGTACTTGTTTTAACGTCAACATTACTCCAGTAATTAAGTTTTATTCCTAACATTTTGCGGTATTTAGTTTACAATAAAGTCTAACAGAATAAACTCTGGAATCTTCTGGAAACCCAATGTTATTTAGTTGGCTCGTAAATTCAGTGGCAGACTCTACATCGGTACATTAGTGACCTAACTGTAACCCACTGCGACTGCTTTTGTTATTTCTAGGAAATAAAAACATTTGTGTTTTCTTCAGTTTATTTTAGTGCTGAGATAATCATTGTGTGGTTCTTGCTACTAAATGCTTTCGTATTTTCTAGTTGCAGTTCATGAATTGTGAGGTCATTATAAATTAAAAATATAACACGACAGCTATAATTATTTCGGATGGAAAATGGGTGTTTGTGAGTGTGTTTGTCTGTAAACACACCCACGATACGGAAGAAACTCCTAGTTTATAAAATTATATTTTATTTAAAAAAAAACCTTCAGTGCTGCACAACATACCCGTACAATACAATTTTCTTAACATTTATTTTACTTGTGTTTTTATCAACTATGGAGGACTTGAAGTACAACTGTCAATGGTACACTTACCTACATGTTTACGTCCCAAAACAGGATTAGAATATATTTTTTTACTTAAGGTGCCTTGTGAAATCGTGATTCGTTTTGATTAATCTGAAATCAAAGAAAGAAATTACGTGAAATCGACCATTTTCTGTTTAGGAAGGTGGCTTTTCCCAACAGTGGTATTATAAACGTGCCGAACAATAAAATTAAAATAGTAATCACATTACGTTTTTCATATTTACCAAATGTTAAAAGGGATAAATTATAAAAAGCCATAACCATGACTAATTATATCTACACTTAATAAATTGATAATTAATTAATTTAAAGAATTTAACCTCGTTATTAACAATAAAACCGGTCAAGTACAAGTTTAATTCGCGATACTGAATTTCCGACCTACGCACCTTGAGATTATCGACCTCTGTTACATAAATAAAGATCCAGTCTAAAAGATTTTTGGATATATCGGATATGGAACCATTTACATAATATGTCATAAACTGTCTAACAAATGAGAAATTTAAATTTTTATTGCATCACAATTAAATAAATAGGTATTAATTTTTAACACATAATATAAAGGTTTAAAATAGCATGGCTATGTCCATCTGTGGACTGCCGATGATGAAAAATAGTGGCAGTTAATTAGTACCTACGTGTAAGTTAAATGTATGAGTCATTTGATACATATAGAATAGAATATTAAGTATAGTGGCAGGCTCCATTTTCCGTAAAAAAAAAATCCATTAAAATTATTTTATGAAAACATAAACGTGCATACGTAGTACTTTTTTCTTTCCGTAAATAAAGTTATAGTGAATTAAAAACATGCACATTTGTGGAATAAAAATTACGTCAGAAGATATTAAAATAAGTTGACATGACATTAACCCGAAATACCAGCGTTTAAATTCTTTTATCACTACAATTATGACACGAAATATCAACCTTTAAAACATGAAACTATTAATTAAAATATAAAATTACAGAATTAATTTTTACACCTTCGTTCAGAACAGTAAAAATATTATATTTGGGGGGCTCAATCATACCGTGGCCTCGGAGCACAAAAGGAAGGAAGGAACATGGACAACATGGAACATACGCTAAGATACTCCAAAAAGAGATAAAACATCAAACAAACGCACCTAAATCTTAAGAAAACCCACGAATCATACACACTCAGGCTTAATTTTTGATGCCATAATGCAACACACTACCACATCCAAAAAATTACATGTCCCCGAAATATTTGCTCGAGTTTCAAGAAAAAATAAATAACTACGCTCAATTCACATTGACCCACATTTCTGAAGGCCGGACAAATGTCAACAGGACCTTTGCGATGAGAATCGGAGCACCTGCAGTGGCAAATGTTATAAAACTCGATTTTACACATCACACATCGATACGATTGCGTAATCGAATCTATTTGATCGAGTTCGATAGGCTCGGGTGGGTTTAGCGATTTACGAGTCGGTGATGAGTGATGCGTAAGGTTGACTATGCACATAAAAAGCTTAAATAAAATACTCGATTTATTTTATTTCGATTGACGATCACAGTTGATGACGGTCTCTATTAGAACATAGGATCAAAACGAGGAAGTAAAAAAGGCGGATAAATGGTAAATTATATTTATTTTGCAAAGAGATTATAAAATCACACTTTTACACGTCAACATTTTTTTAAAGCTTGATGAGGCTGAAGAATATGGATATAGGAAGTTCAAGCAATACATTTAGTGGCTTCGCTATGAAATGAAATTCCAATCGAGTGAAGTGTGGGTGTGACGTTATTTTAAAAGCATAACTATAAGAATCATGGCGACAGACATAGGCAAAGGTTCTAGTGAAAAGGTAAAAAATTACTGTGATGATTGCTGATTTAAATACATGCATGATAGAAAATAATAGGCAGGTATACTGCACCTACGTCAAATACCTACATTTAAAAGTTGCCAAGAATATAATTGAAAATATCCCATTTTCAAATTACCAACAGCATCCCAAATATGTTTCCTTGTCATAAAGCTGATCTGACTGACTGATTGATGACTTAATTTTTTAAACCTAACCTTCCAGCTCTTTAATGTGGTGATAGCACCATATTTCTTCAAGTCTGTATCAAGGAAACCGTCTCTAAAGACAACTTCACACTAAAAGTCAATATCTCATCATAACAAGGGGAACTATCTCGATCACAATCGTATAGGTCCATTTTCACACGAGTGTCCCCAAGTTTTCCCATCGTTATAACTTATGGCCGACACCGGTCATTACGCCCCCTACTTTCCTCTGATATAACTTCCCTTTATGCTGCGGTCTTATTATTATATATAGGTTTGAGTACCCATGTTCGGTGGGGTGTAATTTTCCTTTTCGGTTTCTGAACATTAAAAGGTATTTTATTCTTTGTGGAAATCAGTTATTTGTAGGGCACTATATGATGAATCTTGTTCAGTGAAGTACTAACACAATAGGAATCTCTCTCTTCCGCAAAAAGTTTGAAGAGTAAGTATATAGTAAGTGGGTCCTGATTTTTCAACCTGTTCAAGTGGAAATGACTCTGTAATGCTTCTGGAAGCAGAAGAAGCACTTACAGCACTTATATAAATACATAGATATAATAATTAAGTAAACAATTATCATATTATATTTCGACGAAAAACATAAAATAACAGCAAAATTATTCAATTTTATCTTTCATTTTGACAGATGACATTTCTTCTTGGATGACAGTTCTTCCGTTTCACATTTATGTAACCGCATATTTTTTTGATGCAATCAGCTGTTAGTGTTAATATGAATGAATGTCTTACTTCGCGTCATAACAGTACTGCTCTTAAAATAAAGGATAACATTAATCAGGAAGTTCTTTTTACCAAAAGGTTAAGAAGTGGGTAGATACTAAAAGTTTAATACCTACGTCCTTTTTTTACCACGCAAAAAGTGCCCCAATTGCTTTGGTAGTAAAAAGCAATTTATACTATTTTCATCTGCATTTTTAGGAAGCTACTTAGTGCACCTGTTTAAAAAGCACCCCAAGTATTAATCTACATAGATTATGAACTATGTGTAAAACAAATGTCATCCAAATCGATTTATTCGTTTTGAATACATACATACTTCCTCACAATAATTCGTAGTTATAATATTAGCAGCATTACACACTTACTATTACCTCACATAATCTATACATATAAAATGCTTTGTCCGGAATGACTGACGGATCGAGACCTGAAACTTGGAGAATGTGTTCTTTTTATGACGTAGGCATCGGAAATGAAAGGGTTTTCCGAAAGTCAACCCCTAAGGACGTGAAAAAAGGGGGCAAAGTTTGTATGAAACTGACACTTTTAATTTGAAATCGTATAGACCACGCGAGCGACGCCGCTGGCGGAAAGCTAGTAAACTATGTTACTCCTCACATAAGTTGAGTTTACTGCAAACGTAACATTCTACCAGTACCTTTATACATTTAATACAAACGTAGGAATATTTATTACTTTGTTTATTTATTAATTATCTTAGTCATTAGCAGGCGTCGTCAATTCCTTCATAAATCCGTTTGTGGTTGCAACGGGACCATTAACTTAATTAAATACACCTTATCTATCTATTCCTCCTCCCATTGCTTACAAAATAATTTACATTCAAACTTTATGAAATCCTTTGTAAATCATTACAAACTTAAAATTACTAAACATTCCCATGAGACGGATAATTAATGTTAGAAAACTGGTAAGTGATTGAAAATCAATTTTCCAAATATTTCGGTATAATATTATAATTCTACTAATATTATATATAATATGCGAAAGTTTGTGAAGATGTATGTATGTTACTCTTTTACGCAAAAACTACTGAATGGATTCGAATGAAATTTGGTACAACCATCTATATCTGTATACTAATATTATAAAGAGGAAAGATTTGATTGTTTGTAGGGGTTTACTCAATAACTACTGGACCGATATTAAAAAATATTTCACTGTTAGAAAGCTGCATCTTTACGAAGTGTCATAGGCTATATTTATTTCCAGAAATAATTAGGGATCCCTACTAAAACTTCAATAATGTAACCTAAGGTGTAAAAAAAATGTCCACGCGGGCGAAGCCGCGGGCGGAAAGTTAGTAGTTTATAATCTGGATTAATACATAGGATACTTGTTATTCCGGTATCCGGACCCAAAATGAAGACCACGCCGACGAAGCTAGTTTGTCATGATTCTTATATGATTCTAAGATTCTGTAATAAAGTACTTAAGTTGACCTGTGCCTCTCTTGATGTAGTATATTGTAACTAAAACAACTAGACACCCTTAAGTAATCGCAACTTAATAGATTCATAAAGGTCTACGAGGAGCAATGAATTGCATAAAGCTGTAAGCTCACCCACGACCACTAATCAATCATGTTTATCAATAATGCGCAAGAAAATACAATCATTAAAGTTTTTGTTGTCGTCAATACAAATAGCTGTAGCCTGTAATAAATAATATGGCTGCCATCTAAGCATTTAATCTATCTACAAGTAGGCCTTATAATATTTTGTTAGTCTGACATTTTAGTACTGTACACACACTACTCTACTCTCCTTATGAACAATGAAGAAATATTGAATCATTATCATTATGCTAAGCGATAGAAGGTAAGTAGGATGGATAGGTAGAACTAAAACTGTTTGGCAATTTTGATAATATCAAATGGTTCTTCTTGTTAAGTAGGTATCCATTATTTCATGTTTATTTTTAACACATTGTCCACCACATGCACAATGTATCTTACTTAAGGGAACATCACATCAAACTTGAAGGTTGTTAAGCTTGGTATTATAAAAAAAAGTATCAATCAGAACGAAAAAATCTTCTAGCTGTATCATTTTCAACTTTAATATAGATACTACTACATAAACTGCTTTTCGTGAAATATCCCACAACTCCTAACACAATCGGGTTATTTCGTCCAACAGATCATCCACCTTCAACATCCAACCAGCTTTATGATGTCATATTTATTGCACCAAATCTCCAAAATTATAATACATAATAAGCATTATATTGGGCTGATTTCCATGACTTTTGAACACATACTAGATGTACTGTCCATAATATTCAACCACTAGTATGCGAACTATAGCTTGAAAAATAATGTTCTTATTCAATTATCACGTACGACACAAGTTCGGTCAAAGAACGCATTATTTTTATCTTATATGAACATAGCAATTAATTGTACAACTTGTAACAATTTCGAACATTTTTTTGCTCTATTAGTTTTGTAACTATCTCAATTATTATCTCCTTAGTAATGATATCATCGGATCATTAGGTTTTGTAATGTAATTTATTATGGATTGCACTGAACGTATTGTTTTAAAACCATGAAGAAATAGTGACGTCATACAATGTGGTAATGCGTTGAATATTCCTTTTCCTGTTTTAGTAGAATCTCTGACGTATTTTCTACAAGAATGGTAGTTTAGATTGTGCAATTGGAGTTCTTGGATAATATATTACTTTTTTGATGTTCTATGTCCTACTTAGGGATTCAGTATCGATTTAGCAGCGATCCAGTTGCGATCGAACTACCTTTTTATTTATTATTGTACAGTTTACTCAGTCAGATAATCCAATCATTGGTAAGAGCAAAGTGCCAGAATTATCCAATACTCGTGCATGTACATGAAAGAAAATGTGAATACAGAATCTAAACATTTGCAAAATAGAACTTTAATACTCGTACCTGCTACCTTGTTCTCAACTCATTTAATTATAAAGAAGCAGGCTAAACACTTACAAGACATCATTTTGCAATTTCCTTTTTAATAACTTGTGGGGGGAGGATAATAAAAAAGTAACAAGTCCTCCATTTACTAGACGAGACAGGGTTCTTAATAAAATTAAGTACGCAATTACCGCTTCTAGATAAACAGTCCCTTCTTTAGACATAAAAATAGGTCATTAAAATTCCTTTTTTTTTTGGAGCCAGTCTAATAGGTCATTATTTTTTTTTTTTTTGGAGCCAGTCTTTATGGCCCATTGTAAGAGAAAAGGTTTGTCAATTAGACGCGCAGGAGTCGTTATCACCCACAAAAATTACCCCTGGCGTGTATCCAGCAGCATCTGAGCTTTAAAGGGCAATTACCGTGGTAAATGTCACCTACTCTACGATATTGGCAGAGGAGTTACATAGGTTAGGCTCAGCGCCAACCTGCCGTGATTATGAGTTTGTCTAATGATAATTATAGAAACAGGTTGCTTGAATGTAATACAAGAATACGATGAAGGGACCGAATTGGTTAAAGTAAGTTTTTGTGGAAGATATGCTTTAATGATTAAACACCATCTTATTTTAGTAGATAAGCAGAACTTTTAGTCTAACGGAGAGCATAAAATTTTCAGCGTTTTTTTTTCAGTTAATGACGTTTAAAGTAGGCATGACCTAAACGATTGTGTAGAAGAACGTCAGGACCGGGTGGTTTTTCTGCAAAATTTGATGTATTTTGTTTTCGACGAATAAAATTTATACAGATTGAACAGACAAAAATTATCATTTTTAAAATTTCCGAGATTTAATATGGATTGGATTCTGTTTATTTGTTTATTTAAAAGGCACATCAATGACTACAATGTATAAATATTATGTTTTTGAACTGTGAAAATAGGTAGTTACAGTTAACTGGTTTTAAAAATTGCCTTCGAAAAACATTCATGATAGTAATTGAAAGCACTAATGATATGTCGGTGTAAATGAGCTACTAGAAAATAACAACTATTTATACTTACCTACCTATTATTATTAGGACAGACAACGTCGCAACACGCATCAAACTCTAGATAGTCAAATGTTTTGTAACTCCGTGCTCGGGCGACAAGTAAAAGTAGTGAGTATTATTATAATAAATTAAACTAATGACTTATCGGTTAGTAACTCTGTGAAAGTCGCCTTCTTAGTCTTATTTTGATTTGCAATATCTTGTACACGTTTGTTTTATCTTTAGTTTATTAATATATAAAATGATTCGAGTCTGGCGTCCAAAAAAATCTATGTTAAGGACTGCGTACTTTTTTCTTTCTTTTTCTTTTTAGCATAGACAAATTCAACTAATAAACTCTTTGGTCAGGTGACAACATCATGCAGAAGAATACAATTAAAATGTTCAATTATCACAATTAACATCTGACTAACAAGTCTAAGACCGTGCCCCGTGACCCGTTCTTTAGATATTAATTTCACTCCTAAGTTTTGATATGAAAACTATAATAAAATATCGTGTCATCGTTTTCTAATTTTGAAATCAACAGAAGGAAGAAAACATTACAGTACTGGAACGTAACTCGCGTGATGATGACCTTGGTCACGTTATTAAAATATCTAAACACATCGACATAAAGTTGAATTTTGTATATCACAGAATAGGTGTTATCTTACATAATTATGTGCAGTTACAGACTAAGGTACAGGTTAATTTGAGCTTAAATACTTCTCCCATGCCCTTTACTAGCGGCATACTAATGTAACCTTGGAAAGACATAAGCTTGTATAATATTATCACACACTTATAATTCACATACATAACATTTTATAATGGGAACAGAATTTTTATGTCATTCATAAAGCATTTTAGTAATTATGTTTAGTGTTTTATTTTTGTTATGAGTTCGCTAAAGTGCCAAGTAGATTCTTTGGTTAATGAAGTAAAAAATGACCTCAGATGTCGATGACTGATATAAGGAAAACAGAAGCAATAAATCGATAAAAGTTCCAATAAGAAACTTGACTGTAAACGACCATGAACAAAAAGCCTCGATACATTAGTAGCACCTCCCTAGAAAGGACTGCATTGCAAAGGCAAAGTAAGAAGATAGGAATGTATTATATTGTTTTTTTATGTTTAACATTTAAACGTATTTTTATAAGAATACTAGCTTCTGCCAGCGACTTCGTCCGCGTGGAATAGTGGTGCTCCGCTCCTATTGGTCTTAGCGTGATGATATATAGCCTATAGCCTTCCTCGATAAATGGACTATCTAACACTGAAAGAATTATTTAAATCGGACCAGCGGTTCCTGAGATTAGCGCGTTTAAACAAAATAACAACATTTCCCTTCACTGCTCTGCTCCTATTGATTGTAGCATGATGAAAAGTATACTATAACCATCTCAGGAGTATGACAAATAATTGTACCAAGTTTCGTTTAAATCCGTCGAGTAGTTTTTGTTTCTATAGAGTTTATACAGACAGACAGACAGACAGACAGACAGACAAAAATTTTACTGATTGCATTTTTGGCATCAGTATCGATCCCTAATCACCCCCTGATAGTTATTTTGGAAATATATTTCATGTACAGAATTGACCTCTCTACAGATTTATTATAAGTATAGATTATGTAAATTAAATAAGTAGAATAAGATGCATTGTATAGCTGAGCAATAATAAAATTAAAAATAAACCCTACGTAGAAATGCTTTACATCATCTTGGAAAAGAGCTGATACTCTTACAGTGCTGAACTGATATTAACCAAATATAGCTACGACCCACCGCAAGAAAACTGACTTTCAAATTAAAAAACCGCATCGAAATCGGTCCATCCGTTTGGGAGCTACCATGCCACAGAGACACACGAAGACTGACAGACATCGACGTCAAACTTATAACACCCACTTTTTGCGTTTCATGCTAAAGTTAAAATCGTACCTAATATTTTAATCTACCAAATTTTATAAATGTGAAAGTGAATATGCTTGTTACACTTTCATGGTAAAACGGCTGAAATGGTTTGGATGAAATTTGTTATGGAAATAAATATGACCCTAAAAACTGTTAAAGGCTTTTTATCTGGGTGCCTGAAGAATTTCCCTCAGGGTAAAACCACAGGTGTTGGTGACCAGCAACCAACCTCCTTTGTATACCTTCTCATTAACAACAGCTAATCAATCGCTTGTATATAATAATAAATTTAAATTCAGAAACCTAGTCAACTTAACGTTTACTTTCAACTCCATCAATACTTTCAATGAGATGCTGAAGGTTCTTCCGTTCGTGATACACAAACTTAAACACAAACTCTTCATTTACGGCAAAACAGCTTGTCGAAAATAGTCAATACAAGTATTTGGAGGAAACTCATTCTGTCCAAATTAAATAAAAGGTTCGACGACACTTCCGATTCTGAATAAATTGTCATTTGCCTGGTGCTGCGAAAAAAACGAATGTAGGCCGCAGTTTCAAGGTTAAAACCTTATTAATTTTACGTCTAGCCAAGTGTTGAATTACTTAAGAAAATTGCGACCAAACCCACTTGGCACTATTACACACATGTTGAATAAACTAGTCGGCTGGGAAAACGGAACTTGCTTGTACAGACAGCAACAAAATTGTATGCAAATTGTGGCAAAAAATAATTTTGTTGAAATATAAATTTTAAACGGGATTAACGGAATGAATTCAATGTTAAAATGTTATTATATTTAATATAAACATAACATCTCCCTTGTATGTCTGGAAAAGATAGGAAGGGTATAACAATAACATGTATTAAAGGATAAATAAATACATAAATTAATATATATAACAAATAGGCATATATTTTTGAAGCATAATGTTACCGAGGGCGAGTTTATTCCTACGAACCAACCAGGCGTTAATTTGAGCCTTTAACAGCTTTTCAGACTTTTTGTGAGTTTCGGATGGGATGGTTGACGCTTCCATCTTTAGCAATAGTGATATGCTGATATGATGATATGACTTACTTGGTGTTTTTGTGACAATTGTTATAGTACTTATAGATTTTTTTCATTTGACAATATCAGTAGATATTGCACCAAAGGCAGAGTTGGCGATTGCCACAAATTAACAATACATACCGAACATCGAGGTAACTTATTGTAAAATAGGGATAGCGATACTTTGTAATTATGATAAAGATATATTACATCCTTTAAATACTAAGCTGCTGATCGTACTTAATTTAATGGTCGGACATATGCATGCAAGGCCGATGTTAGACTTATAATAATTAAGTGGGTATTATAAAGCAAATACTGCATAGTCTACACGCTATAATGCTATTTGGCAACACTCATTGTCACAACTGTTTAGTGAATTAAATACGAGTACACATTGTAAAGGATTTTGACCACATTTCAAACAGCAAAGAATTAATTTTATTTGTAAAGTATGCACATAAATTAAGTATAATGTCTACTGTCTACGTAGTATTCTTATAAACTTTTAAAATTAGAATGGAGCATGAAATAAAATATCTGGTGCATAGTTTTTTTTTTTATAATATTATAAAGGATATCTTCAAGGCTGCATTTAATGCACATCAAACAAAAAGTATTTATATTTATAACACAAAGAAAAATATATTTCACTCAATTTATAAACCAACAAACTTTACAACAAAATGAACAAACTTTAAAAGTTTAAAAAATAAATAAACCAATTAATATCGAATAAATTATTACTATACAGCTCCCAAAGTTTTTATCGACATAAATCAATGTAATGACGAAATTATCTCAGCTCGGCGTCTATCCTAGATCATATTGCTAAGCGCTTAAATTATAAAAATACAATAAATATACACATATCTAGATTATAGATACATTATGCAGATTGATAACTTATCAGACAAGTAATTTACGATATCGGATTGGTATTGTAGCGAGTCAACAATTAGAGTTTGGCAAAGCCGTCTCTTTGAATAATAAATCACACGAAACGATACTCATAAGACCAATGTTTCTTGATACTTCATAATTATACTAACCGTGGTTGAAAACACAGATATCAAAACTGTCTAATTCAGTACTATCTAGTTTGGTACAACTTTTATCTACTACTTCGCTCCTTAATTCTATCTATACTAATATTATAAAGAGGAAAGATTTGTTTGTTTGTAGGGTTTTAACGCAAAAACGAATGGACCGATTTTTAAAATTCTTTCGCCGTTAGAAAGCTACATCTTTATGAAGTATCATAGGCTGTATTTATTTCCAGAAATAATTAGGGATCCCTACTAAAAAAATAATAATGTAACCCAAGGTGTAAAAAAAATGTCTACGCGGGCGGAGCTAGTAATTAAATATAGCGCTATTACTATTAAACTGCTGCACAGACACTGTGTATTTGACTTACCTAAACCACTAAGCCTACGGAAAAAAAATAACCTCGTGTCAAGTTATACTAGTTAATGCAATTCGATAAACACGAGATGTAAATAATTTATACCATTGTTCGATTATTTGACCTTAGAATCGATTAAGGCATCGAGTACTCGATTTGGCTATCTAAAATCTCTAATGATTATAATCGAATTAAGTAATATAAGTACTATGGCTTTTTGAATTTCTTTCATACATAAAACTCAATAAATGTGATTTCGTAATTCCTCCTAAGTATATTGCGCAGACTATAACGATACAGGAAGAAATCTACAACACAAACACCATTATTATGGACATAGCTTTAAGCACTAAAATGTTAGCTTGTACCGTAGATAATGTGGTCTAATTATCTCTACAAAACGTTGCAACATTTATTAGTTGTAAAACACTATTGGCTCCAAATGTTGGCTGGTCAATGCCTGTATCTTACATTGATGCATTCATTACTAACGCAGAAGATCTCTTAGTAACAAACTGAGCAATGTACGTCTTTTAAGGTTGGCGTGGGTTGGACGTGTTGGTTGCCAAAGTTATAGACGTATGGTGCGAAAAATATAGGTGTATGCTAAAACTGTTATAGGTACTCCAACAATCTCTCAATATACTCTTGCGAAATACATATTCAATGGTGCACTGTCTCCTATACTCGTATTTACACAAGCAACTGACGACTTCCTTGCCTGTCGAAGATAGAAATAAAATTCTAGACTAAAATATTTACATAAAATATAAATATTCGTATTCGTTTTTTTACTATCCATATAATATAATACACATACGTACGAGTACATTCAAATAATAGTGGTAGTTAATGTTAAAGAGCTGCCATGAATAACTCCAAGTGTCAACACAGTACGTTCTATTTTGAACTTTATTTCGTCAACTAAACACAGAAATTAACTCAGCATGAATAAAGAAAGAAAGGTGAAGATCCCTATCTTTTTGACACTAGACCATATCGCAAAATTAAATTTTGTTGATCTTATTTTAAGTTAATTAATTTAAAGAGATTTAGGTTTTAATAAACAGTCTTAATAACCAAGCTAAATGAATTTTTGGCTAATTATTTTCCATCCATCATTCAATTAAGTACGAGTACCTTAATAATAATATTTAATTAACAACTGAAAATGAAAATATACTAATAATAACCTAATCCAGATGTTCAATAGATGACTAAACAAGTGTTGTAATTAAAAGCACAAGTTTAAATAATACGAATGTATAAAGAGAGAATAATTCATTATTTACGTGTTCATAAAATAAGAGCTATTGGAAGAAATCGTATTTCTGGTACAATTAATATCACGGCAATAATTACTGTCGTATGTCAACCACTCTTCATTGTTGAACATAATAATACCTGTGCCAAATAAGGAATAGAGAAGAAACATAATGTGAGGTATTCGTAATGTATTTAATATGTAATCATACTAAAAAAAGACAGCGATAACCTGACTACATAAAAACTCTTGTTCTGTTAGCATTTCAAATCTATGAATTGAATTTCATCATTTCAAATCTGTGAAATCGTTAACCAATAAAAAAATAATAACATAAAATTGGCTTATTTTTAGGGTTCCGTACCCAAAGGGTAAACCGGGACCCTATTGGGTGCTAACATTACACTGTCCGTCCGTCTGTCATCAGGCTGTATCTCATAAACCGTGATAGTTAGACGATGTATTTTATTTATATTGCCGCTATACTAAACAAATACTAAAAACAGAATAAAATAAATATTTAGGGGGCTCCCATACTGCAAACGTGATTTTTTTGGTCGGTTTTATATACAAAACCCTTTTTTCGCGAGTCTGGGGTTGTGGTAGTCAGGCAGTCACTCCATGCAAAATACTGGTACACAGCTGCATATGGTTAGTCTGGAAACCCACACCAAAATTGTTGGGAATAGGCTAGGTAGGTGTCAATGACGATGTTTAAGCAACTTGTAACATGGGGCCTATTGTCAACAGATGGGACTGAGCAAATTCCTGAAGGAAAACCCGGACTTGGCATTTGCATTTGCAAACATTGTACCAAGAAGCCATCTACATATTGCACATAAAATAAAACATCTCAATAATCATTAACACATAAATTAATTCTTATTTAATAACTTCAGATAATACTTTCCAAGTAATATGAAAAGATTTTAGAAAAAGAAAGTGCTGCAATAAAGCAAGGAACAGAGGGCGTGTCAGCCATACATAGTGGTTCGACAGGGGTTCCCACTTACCATCCTATGTTTTATTGATGCGCCACCCAAGCCTGCCATTAAATTTTCATTGCTTTATCACCCAACATCCCCGTTATGCATGAGAACAGTAATTGCTTCATACACGATGTTTAAGCCATTGAAAACTTCACGGGGCGTTTTCATGCATCGTTTTGAGTGGTGAAATTAAAATGCAGTTTTCATTATTTTTGTGTGCCGTTCCTTTGCAAAACGTTATTGAAAAAGTTTTTAACTGAATAACCGTAATTTTAATAAGAATCAAGATTATAAAAGGATCCGTGTAGATTCATAATGACGCAAGTTATTTTTGTGCAAATAAATGGGAATTTACGATCATCGTACGTAAGTATTACATAATACATATATATTGAGACGATCTGTGTTCAACGATTCATTCATCCATCGAGATCTGCGGGTATCAATAGCTTTCGCGTACAAAACAATTGCCGAACACAAAAGAGTAATTCCATCGCCAAAGCTCCATCCAAAACAAATCAATGAACACAATCTGTTTCAAGTATCAGACTATTGAGGTCACACCCACGCACTTAACTCAATCGTATATAGGCACTCGCTAACCAACGCTAATATTTTAAAACAGACCATTGACAGACATAGCAATTGCAACAAACATACGTACCGAATAAATTCTCAGAACGATTATGCAACAAATCGAGTGTGTAGAACTGATATATCGATGTTTAGACTCCCAGGCGGCAGTAACGTACGCAACCGACTGAAGCCCACCCATTGGGAATCGATTACTCATATTTATCGATGCCTCGCTAACGAGCATCCATCGAATTGTTTTCGGTGTGATATGAATAAAACATATCGATTGTTCATAATTCGCCGGCTCGAATAAACAGGCTCACGTAATTACAGGATCATTTTATTAACGAAAACAATTGAGTGATATGATAAATTGAATTGAATAAAACCAATATGCATGATGATACTCATTGAGAATTGCCTGTTACAATAAATTATTATATTGAAGTTAATGAAATGTAAAACCCGAGTAAGCATTGGAAAATTAGAAACAAACAGAGCTAGAAAAGTAATAAATAAATTATGGAAATCATGAAGGATTACATTGAAAGTCTGCCTATATCCTTTACAAACTTATAAGGGGTGCTGACAATTTACACAAATTATATTAAATGCACAAAAAACTACTGCTACAGATTAAATCCTTATAAAGATTAAGCTTCCATAGAAGTAAGAAATTATCAAGAATGAGACTTACTAGGCGTCGATGTCGTTGGAAATATTCCAAATTCAGTAAACCATGTTTAACTTTAAATACAAGGAAAGTATGGAGCAGTCATGAATAATCACTCATTCTACCTTTATGGTGAGTTATTAAAGTCAAAGGTTAACCTGAGTTTAAGGTCCCAAACTGGTTTAACAGCTGTTATGTAGTGATGCATAACGATCATTTAATTGTTCAATGAGGGAGAAATTGTTTAAGCGATCGGTGTATAAAAGCTTGAAGCTTTTGATGAAAATGTCACTCATTAACCAAAGTCTAAGGTGAATAAACGTAAAAATGATGCGGAAGGTGAGTTTAAAACAACTTGAATTAAAATACTTACCTTGAATTTTTTGTTCCTTTGGTAAATCCTTTTTCCTTTTTATTAAATATATTTTATAAATATCCATTTATTTTTCAGATTCTATTAATGCTGTGCTCATCCGCACTAGTCAGTGCTGGCATTATCGGCACAGATTATTCTCCCGCTACTTCAGTTTCCTACTCCTCGATATCAACCCCCATCGTCAAGACTATTTCTACCCCTGCTGTTCAAAAGACCGTCACAACGCCAATAGGATATACCAACATTATTCAATCACCGCCAGTATACCACTCAATAGTGACAACCAAAGAAAGTAACTATGATAGCCCAGATGGTTCACATCACGAAGCATATACCAAATCATTGGATACGGCCTATTCAAGTTTGAACAAGTTTGATTCGAAACCAAATAAGGATGGTCACGTCATAACTAATACAATACCTGGTATTTACTCCACTGGCGTTCATTCTCCATTTGTCTACCACCAAGGAACAGCGTATACTCTTTCCTCTCCCTTAGTTCATACAGTCCAAGATTCTTCTTTGCCAAAATCAGTATCAGTTCCTGTATCTTATACCACTCATAATGTACCGTTAACTAGAACTATAGTTACTCCATCTTTAGCTTCATACTCAACTCCTGTTTTTGATAAAAATAATTACGTGACTTCTGGATTGTCTTCTTATTCTTCCCATACACCTGTGGTTGAGTCTCATCCAATTAAAACTACGATAACATACTCCGAGGCTCCATTAGTTTCCCATATGTCGTTCACTGGCCTAGGAGCGAGTTACGCATGGTAAATAATTTAAATTGTTCCTTCACATGGTATGCGCGACTGGCTGCTTGATTAAGTTTAATTTATGTTATAAATGTTACGTTTATGTAAGTTTAAAATTATGTCTTGTAAAATAAATTATTTCTGCATCTTAATTTGTTATTTATTTCTTCTCATAATTACAGTTCAAATTAATTTGAGATTGTTGATTCTTATGCCATATTTTTTCAAGATGATAGATCTTTTTTTGAGGGATAGGTCATCATCAAATAACTCCTCTCATGAGCTGAGCGGGAGGAAGTGTTTGACTCATAATGAGTAAAACCCATCCATGTTCCGTTCTTCGCCCTTTGTGTTTCGGAGCAATTCTTTCGAACAATCCTACAAGCTCAGCGGAAATTATGGCTCCTTGAATGCTCGTTAACGTGGCATCTAAATGAGATCGTATTCGGAAAATCAATCTAGCAATGGAGTTAGCAATATTACACACTTAATTTCTACATTACACGCAATAATTTTGAGGCAAAAATTGACATTGAATCACGTCAGTTTTGTGTAAGTTTTATACAGAATAAACTTTGTAGCCAATTACGTGTTAGCCTAAAATAATCACAACTTTTCTTTTCAGACGAAAGTTTCTTAGTATTTATTTTAGTAATTGAGTAGTTTTAGTGGCACGCCTCAGTAGTTTATTGTCCATAAGTTAAACTAATAATGGTTAAGATGGTTTTGTTATCGACAAAGTTTTTGAATCAGAAAGTTCAGTGTTATTTCGTCTGTGTTTAAGAACTATACTAACAACAAAATAAAAATAAATAAGAATCTTTAAGGGAAGCGCATAATACGAGAAAAAACAGTTTTAGGAAATAATTTCCGATATATGTGAGCAATATAAATTGTAGAAACTCTGCGTACAGCGGAATAAAACGGCTTCCTATTTGCTGTTCTACAATATTATTTTTCAGTTTTCATAGGTATTATGATTTCTGGGTGCATCTTAAATTCACCCAGTATTTAAATTTTGATTGAACATCAAATTGAACTTAATTAAAAACACAGATTTAATAGAAGAATCAATTCAATTCAATTCAAATCATTTATTTCAATTAGGCCTAATAACAAGCACTTTTGAAAGTCAACAAAAAAAAAGAATTTAGTTCATCAATTTTTAACTAATCATTCCAAATATATATACTTTTTTTAAATTGCTTCGGACAGCACTAATGAGATATTTCAAGATTCATCCTTATGAATCGCATCTCAGTGCGCGCTTACTCTTACACAGAACTTGAGAGAAAAAGGACCAAAAAAAATGCTGCGAATGCAAAACACGGACACCAATCAAATGTTAATGAAGTAACACAAAAGGCGTGTTCTTTTTTCTTGTGTCCTTGTTTAACATTTAAATGATAAAACTCTGAAGTTATTTAGAGGGAACAGAATATAATTTCCATTGAGGATCATAGCAGTATAATGTTTTTGTTTGTAGATTAAAATAAAATAGAAGAAACGTGCTAATCATTTACGCTAGAAAGCAGTGATCTTTACATAAATATATGATGACAAGTATTTGTTATATTTTATCTATTTTTATTATTTTAACATCTAGTTCTGATTTAGGAAACTGTTGTGATTTTCTTTGGTAATTTGACCCGATGACAACATGGTGACCAATCATAATTTTTAGTTATCATAAAACAGAATTAATTTAGGAAAGATTTCATTTGGAATAACTTAAAGAACATTTGTCCAACTTATTGCCAGAAATCACTTTATCTCATATACTTCGCCTTTACGGCACTAAAACGATCTTCTGAAATCGAATTTATGGTAATATCAATATCATTTCCAGTAAAGAGACAGATTTTGCTCATTCAACTAAATTTCCATAATCGTGTGAACACCCACTGATAAAACTAAGTTAGGTTTATTTGCAGCCTGAGAAATACAGCGCGAAAAATGATTCTATATACATATAAGTAAAAAACAAAAATAGAATTCATTCGAACCGTAATCCGTTTTAGGCAAATCCCGAAATTTGCGTCCCACGTTTTCTGCAAAAAATATTTATCAATATTTCAAAGCTTGGTGTAGTTTTATTTATTTTTCGGATATAGTATCAGCGCGTCCTATAAAACTTGGTGAAATGGTTTTAATTACTAAACAAGCAGAAAAATAGAAAAATACGTATATAACATACATACTTTTAGAAATTTAGATTGGAATAATACCTATAGGGCTGTAGATGAATCCATGTCATATTGTGGTATTTACTGGTGCCATTTCTAATCACGGTAAGTTATTGCGACACTGTCGTAGAACAAAGTCAGATGTGATAATACGACGAAATTGAGTTTTTTTCAAAATCAGTTTCAACTAAACATAATGTATCGATATAAGCAAGAAAAAAAATTATGTATCTGGTACTTTCCGAGATATTAAAACGAACAAAGTTGTATTTCCAATACGTTCCAAAGAAAATCAAAACTTTAAAGTGCTCTCCTGTAAAGTAGCTATTTTGTAGATTTGACTTTGTTCTACGACAGTGTCAATTGGTCCTATAGCACCCACGCATCTTTCATTTTTCATCTTGTTATGTTGAGTTAGAAGCATCGTTGATGGAAGTCTAAGTTAAACGTAGACCAATTAAATAGAACAGTGAACTGTATCAACTCCTTTTCAGGTATTGTACAAAAATTTAAAAGCTTTTTTCTCCTACTAAGATTGAATAACACCTATTGTTAGTTTTTGTTACTGACCTAAATTCAGCTTTGCTTTAGGCATTAAACTAGATTAGAATCACTTGCCCTAAAAAAGTAACAATAATAGCTTGCAAAACCTATTTAATATCTTTAACGGTAGGTATACAATGAATGAACATAACAGAAAAATATAAGCGAACATTCAGCGAACATTCGCTTATATTTTTCTGTTATGTTATGTTCATGCATTGTATTCAGCATTCAAAATTCTTAGCAATCACTGCATACTATCATTACACTAGGAATATTGAAGTTAAATATTTTAAACTAGTTGTTCCCTTTGTTCACCCACGTCTCGAGAGACCTATTTAACGCACTCGGAAAAAAGTAGTTTAAAAACTTCAGGGTAGTTCAAAAAATCTATTGTAAAAGTAAAGGAAACAAATAAACTTACTTTCGTATAATATTTATATAGGATTAGTCAGAATTAATCTCAGTCAAGCTCTATGTACACAACTTTACATATAACTTACCTACTGTATCCTGTTACATTACCAAACACGTGCGTTTACAATCTAAGATCAGATTACCACACGCAAGGCGGGTCCAATCGGCGGCTGGTCACAATAGCTGACTGGTCACAGTACCGGACTTGATAAAGATGTATTGTGGCCGGCATTTACGTTACACACTCGACTTGCAGCCCGCACGATTGACCTGTCCATGTGAGTTGCAAAATGCAGGCTAAGCACGGCACACATGGTGATATATTGATCCAGAATGTTCGCTGGTTTTATGAAGCAATGACAGGACCAAATTCGTTTCTTAAAAATAATTTGATTTAGGAATTGTTTGATGGTTCTTCTTTTATTTGTTTGTTTTGTTGAGCTTTAATGAACTGTATGACATATTCTTTACCGGTAAAACATTTTTTTATTAGCTCATACATACTTTAAGTCTTCTTACTTTAGAAAGAGAAGACGTAAAATATTAATAATAATATGTACAAACATACTGTTATGAAACCCCACTACAAAGAAAACTTAAAAATACAATCAAAATACCAGAAATAATTTTTGTTTGACACCTTAATAAAAGAAATAAATTTTAAAGTATGTTTAAGACAAATCTTAATATGGATTTGTAAGTCTGAAATAAAGATTATTATTATTATTAATAGGTAATCAATCAAGTTCATAGAAGAGAAAAACCAAGACTTTATTTTGGTCCTTTGTTCCACGTTATTAATTTTTTACCAATCTCTCCAGAGAATTTCAATTTGCTACAAAAATAAAAGTACTAAGATTGGCAAATCGAAAACCAGATGTTTGGACGATTTGTTTACGTGTGGGCGGGAATCATATCTGTACTGTTTCACTTGTTGTGTGGCTACAAATTTATCTCATTCATGTATCGCGACCCTGAAAATGAACACGAAGTAAGTATTATTGACATTTATGACAAACGTGGTTTTGAACTTACACCGCGCTTTTGTAGAATGTTGTGGAATAAACTTTTCTTGTAGCATATTTGAGAAATTCAATACGTATGGAAATGCGCATTGCATATACAGTGCTTAAAGATATCTGAATAAAGCGCAACAGCCGCCGGAGTATTCCGATAAGGAAAAAATCTTTAAATTGGTTTAGTTTCATAACTTCAGTAAAAGAAATATTAAATGAAGGTTAATATGAAATCAAGGTTCAAAAGACCAGATGAGGCATTTATGAACCTTTTATTTCTATAAATGACATAATAAACACCAACACATCTGTTTTGATTTATAAACTTTGTGGAATAAACTATTAATAGTCAATTAAGGAAAACTAGACGGTTATAGATCTAAACCGAGTGAACCGGAACCAAATGAATGAATTAATTTGAATAAATGAATTTAAATGAACTTAAAGATCAATGGCGACAAAATGTTTGATTAATTAACTGGATGGATAAGTTTTACGGATATTTTACCAATTATTATCAAATGATTTTCGAGATGTGATGATGATGAATCCATTACACAAGTTTGTATTGAAATCAATAGAGTTCATGGATGAGTGACCATCTGTATCATAGAGAGACTCCTCCGTTCATCGGCAAGAACGTTCAGCTGGTGATCCCGGCTGTTATTGGTAGATAATTAACAATCTTTCCGGGTAGTCAAAGGCCAAAATTCTGATCCTGAGCCAATCTTATCAAGGTATACCCGGTAATATCACCGTGTAACTGGGTTGTGACGGTCAGATAACAATAAAATTGTTTCACGCCCTGGTACTCAGCTGCATACGGTTAGACTGATAGCCGAAGAACACAGTTGGGAAAAGACTAGCCAGATAATGGTGATGTCATGTAAACAGTATGGTAATCTTTTATTAATATATTTATTTAAAAAAAATTAAGATTTTATAAAAACATTCATGTACAAAATTCAATCCTAGTTCTGAAATAAGCTAAGTCTTAGATGATCTAGATACATGTAACCCAGCCTTATGAAAGACCAGTATATTGCCCTTAGACAAAAGCACTCATAGGCTTGCATAACTATAGTGCTAAAGTTTCATATGAAACTATACGCACACAGCAGAGGAAGCTAGGCTGTTGTAAAATATTATTTCAATTTCCTACTAATCTGACTATTTTCTGGTTTAAATCAATATTTAATCAAGGAAGTCTTGAAATTAAAACTTAAACATTTTCTGAAAAAATATACAAGTTCTACAATTAATAGGTATTTTTTGTATAACGTAGGCTATATTACGTCCTCTTAGAAATTCAATAAAATCATCATCACCCCCCATAGCAGTCCAATATCCGTCGTCTATAAGTCTCTCTCATCAAATCATTGAAATTAAAACACTCTAATTACGACATTTCCTAAATAACTACCTTCGAGAAGAAATATCGAAATAAATTCGGATTGAGTTGTCTTTTTAAGTCTTGACAAAATAAATCACGAAATCATCTGTGTAATAACAATTATTCAGAGTCTAAACTAGCCTTAGAAGTAAGTACTAAATGGATTTGGGCAAACCTGATCCAACAGAAGGCATCCTTGCGCAAGCAAGAAAAAATCTGCCTTCTAAAGCTTGTCAAAAACAACAAAATTTGGGTGACGAATGAAAATATGTAGTAAATTTTTTGGATAAAAATTTGTAAGTTAAATGAGACATGTCTATGCAAAAACTGTTACATAATCTCTTAACTCTTGATCAACTTACATCTCAATCTTAATATAACATGACAATATTAAATTCTCCAGCGAAATCGATCATGAAACTAATGAGCGATATTGTAACTCCCTGTACCGGTATTGGCAGATCTGATAAGGACGGTTGGACGTTCTATCACAAACTTTATAAAGACAAATTAATTAACCGTGTGATAGATTACTGTTTAAAGTGGAATTATACCTTGAGTAGCAGGAAGTTCGTTCATTGATAAAGGCAGGGTTGTAATTCTAAGATTACTACTTCATTGTGTAATGTTAAGGAAATAAGTTAGTAATGACTAGTCGGAATTAAAATTAATATAAATGAAATCACGTTTATTGTTTTTTTTTTTCTTTTCTAAATCAACTTAACTCAAATGTATTTCAAATAGTTCTTTGCAGGCACTTATGAAACCTCAAGCTAGTTGCATGGTTCCAAGGAGTGGGTCTTATGGAGAAGAACCGGCAAGAAACTCCATAGACACTCTTTTCAAAAGGAAAAGTTTACAATGGTCTTTCTATAGTACAGGTTATCTCTGTTTATAATAGTGATGTGTATAAGCAGCGATTTATAAGCGCGGTCTTGGATGATGAACTAAGTTATATATAAGGACCAACTTGTAGCTTACGGTGGTCGAATTTCGCCATAACCTCAAGCCATTGAAAGTATCCTTGAGAATTTCCCTTCGGACCAATTCTTAAAATTGTTAGATCTCATGATAATTTAAGAGGTTGTCATAGCCAAACGCACCTAATAATGAGGCTATGAAAATGATTATTTATTTATTTGGTAAGTTTTGTAATTCACATTTATAAAATACCCAGTACTCTTAAAGGCAACTTAATACATTTTTGTTCAAACTTACGACTTTCATGTCACCTTGTATCCCTTATAGCCGAAATATTCTAAGCTCTCAATATTCTCCTAATTGCAGTTTCTTTACATTTTCGCAGTATGTGACATATCGGTATGGTTGCATACATTTTGGGCGGTCAGTTTGTGACAGGGTTCTAAGTAGAGCTTGCGATACTAGACCACATTTGGTACATGCGCCTGCGCTCGCGGGGGTAACGAGTCTAGTATAAAAGTGCTTGTGTGTACACAGACTGTATCACTTGTCGTAGTGGATTTTATATATCATAATGGCTGCTAAGGTACTTTATTTTATAGTATTAAGTGTAGTTTTAAAATAATATATTTTGCGACTTGCCTTTTTGTTATCATTGATAAAGCGTAGTTGGCTTTAATAACACAGATTTTTTTTAACTTATTCATTGAGAATCGATATTAAATAAAAGGGCCGTTATAGCTTACTTAAAGTATTTAAGTAAAATTAAAATTGTATCGTTCATTTGTTACTGTTGCATTGAACACAATTTTGTCTTTTAAAATCATTTAGTGGTAACCACTAAAATATGTCTCACTATAAATGACAGGTTTTTGTTAAAAATGACATTTATTAATATTTAATCAATTTCATTTCAGTTACTAGTCCTTTTGTGCGCGGTGGCGGCAGTCCGTGCTGGCGGTTTATACGCCGCTGCTCCCGTGGCCACATACGCCGCAGCTCCTGTATACAAGAGCTACGCGGCTCCAGCGGTAGCGTACTCCGCTCCCGCGGTCTCATCCATCTCATCATACTCCACACACACCGCGCACGCGGCTCCTCTAGTGGCTAAGTCTTACGCTCCCGTCGCCACCTACGCCGCCGCTCCTGTAGCCACATACGCTGCACACGCCGCTCCCGTAGCGGCCTACGCTGCTCCAGCCTACGCCGCGCATGCGACTTACGCCGCTCCTGCCGCCTACGCCGCGCCGGCTGCCTACGCTACGCACGCAGCTTACGCTGCGCCCGCGACATACGCCGCCGCTCCCGTGGCCACATACGCCGCTGCTCCCGTCGCGTACGCTAAGTCCTACGCGCCCGCCGTGACATACGCACACTCCGCTCCCGTCGCGACTTACGCTGCCCATGCCGCTCCTATTGCCACCTACGCAGCTGCCCCAGTTTATAAGTCCGCCCTGACTTACTCCGCGGCACCTGCCGTCTCACATGTGTCATACAACGGCCTCGCATCCAACTACGGCTGGTGATCGCCTTAACGACTGTAAAAATCTAGTTGTTTATGTTTGTATATATACTTTTATACAATGAGAATAAAATGTATAAATGAAAATTATAGTTTTGTTACATTTCTATTAATGTCTATCAGGTAAATATTTAAGTACACATATACAATTTGAGATATTTGAGAAGTTTGGGACTTTTTGTTGTGTCTTGAATAATTCATGATATTGGTTTTCATTCGAAATTCTAAGACATCGCGCAAAATAAATAACTTTATATTTTAAACGAAATTGAGTGACAAGAAGATTTATTGCACTTATAGACTCACAGGCACATGTAATATTACACCATAAATTGACTTAGTATAAACAATTTTATTGAAATGTGTAGCTAGCTAGCTTACAGAATATGTAGGTATTTGAAATATTAGGCTATTTAAAAAAAACTTTTATCTACCTTTCAGTATTAATAATTCTCATACTCTGTAGTTGTGTAAATACAGTAAAAATTAGGAAACCCACATAACAAAATAACGCCTTAAAAAACAACGCAATTTGAACCGAACCTACCCAGGTTCTGTTAAATTGCGAATACAAAATCGACATTATCAGCAAATCGCACGGATATACCAAGATCTAATTTATTTATTTCATAACGGAATGCCGTTATGAAATAAATAAATTAGATCTTGGTATTTTTGGGTTGGTAAAAATTAATGAATTTTAACATACAATTTAAATTTAAAGGAAAAAGGAAAATCCGCTCAAAAAAATATAATGATCAATTTAATAACAGAAATTATTAAAATAAAAGGAAGCCTCTAGAATTTCTTATTTATTCGTAGATCTTATCATTTCCAATTACAGTTTCAACAATAAAAGCAAACATCGTAAAGCCTAAAAACGGACATAAAAAATATGTATAATTAACATTCTACAAAAATACCGACAATTTACAGCGATATGATGTGTTAATATCATGATAGGGATCATTATAATCATCATCATTGTCTTGAACAAGGTTAGGAATTGATGTCGAAAGTATGGGAACTAGCCTTGTCTTACATCACGCGACTTGCGACTTATCACGCACTACTTTGACGAGATAAATAATATGTGTCACAAAATTTGTTGTGACTTTTTACCCACAATAGTGACATTGACACAATTTCTCGATCATTTTAGCAAAAGTCAGACGTTTTTAAAATGTCGTTTATTTATTATTTTATTAGTGATACCTTCTTGCCCACTTCATCCAAAATTGGTCCTTTTTAAAAGTCCCTGATTAGTGTTCACAATTTACTTACATTGACATATGAAAATCTTGTACAAAATTTTAGGCTACTAAATCCATTTGTATAGGCTGTAGCATTATTTGTCAATATTTTTTAAGTTCCTTTATTTATAATCCCTTGCCGTTGTAATGCATCTAGTCAACGTGTCAAATACGACACACAAGATAGTCGCGGACACTAGGACCAAAATGTGAAGTTTCACAGAATAATTTCATATTTTTTTCTCACTTGCCACAGATTAGATTTTAATAGTACCAGTCTGTATTTAGACTAGTGCAATGACATGCATTACTAAGTGATTATACTAAACGTTTATTTCCCATGTTGATCTAGGCAGTGAAATAAAAATGTTGTACCGTTGGGTTGCGTAATCGAAAGAAGTACTAGAAGTAAGAGTAACGCTTATTGGCTTGACGGCATTGGGCTACTTATGTGTGGTTCTATTTATAGAAATATACACCACAACTCAATTTTACGTTTTGAAGAAAACATGGTAAGTTACCTGGATATAACTGTGTGCCCCATATAAGTGAGGAAGATGCTACTCAACATCAGAATTCTGTTATCATTCCCACAAATGTTTTATCCTACCACTATAGGTATATTTTTGTCAAGTGCGATACTATAACAGTTTTATATTTGTTCAACAATTATTATTTCAAACAAGCTTAAATGCACACGACATAAATAAGCATAAAAACCTTGCATGAATTATTAATTTGTTGATTCAATAAACAATAAGTCAGTAAATGTACAGTCAATAAAATGTATCTTAAAAAGATATGTCAATAATCTTATTATTTGTTCAATTCTCACATAATATAAGTTTTATTGCTTAAATAATTCGCATACTCCGGCAACCTGCGCTCACGCAACGTTCATTCAGAAACAGCTTCTAGTTTATTTTTTGGATTCCATGCCAGTTGAATTACAATTTAATTATAAGATGCAGAGGTGCTTATTTCGTCCCAGCCATACACCTATAACCAAATGCGTGTCGGGCAACACTCAGCGTAGGGCTCCGTATTAAATTTT
This sequence comes from Pyrrhia umbra, assembly GCA_963891755.1. NCBI lineage: Eukaryota > Metazoa > Arthropoda > Insecta > Lepidoptera > Noctuidae > Pyrrhia > Pyrrhia umbra. The sequence continues at coordinate 9,996,315 of OY982925.1, forward strand.
AGTTTTCAACTATAACTCTGTAACAAGTATAGCCTACTTAGCAGTTTTACTTTTTACTTCATTATTGCTACTGCTGTGAATTTTGGAAATCTAGTAACAGCATAAGTTAAAGGTTAAAGGGGACGCTTGACTTAAGCAAAATTTAGCACTTTAAAACTTCATATTTCACGAACAGATTCTTAAAATATTTTTGAAATACCTATCCATCGATACCTCACATAATAGGTTACATCAGGAAAAACTTATCCCCTAATTACGTGTCGCATACACGTACCAAAACAATACTTCTCAAAATATTGTTTTACCTCTTTGTCGGCGTGAGCAACATGCAATATGCATCATCAGCCTATTGACTAAACCACTGCTGGGTAAAGGCCTCTTCTCATACTCAATATGCATAATATCCATACCAAATTAGCTAGACATATATGACGAAATTATTAAAGTTTCTTGTTGAATACGTCATGTCCAGTGCTCATGAAGAGTACTGGTAACATTTTTTTATGAATTATATCAGAATGGTACCAAGATTGGACCGCACTATGCATCTCTTTAGGAAGTTTATAATTATATTTTTTTACTTTCACTCAGACTCTGTGAAATTAGTTGGGTAAGGGTCTATAAACTTGGGGAAGATCTACTTTTTCTCCAGGTAAAACCGCGGCGAACAAGCTAGTTTATTAGAATGAAATATTACAGCTGTGATATAAAGAGATTTATACTATAGCTGTAATATTTAGTTTATAGTTATTATTTTAACGAAACAAACACTTGGTTTAACCTCAATGAATACAGGGTTATTTACTGGCGATACTTCATCAAGAAAAAAGAAACATATTTGGTCCATTGCCAACGCATGAGTATTTTTCCCTTTATTACATATCTTTGTGTATGAAATAGGATTTTATTTATTTATTTTCATATATAAACGGTAGGGAAGTTCTTCGAGAACCTTTATATTAAAGTTATTCATCATTATGATTAGTGTATAAAGTTCTTTACTACTGCTTTTATTTACTAATATTTATGCGTTAGTTTGCCCGCCCGATTTTCAATGTGTTTCATTTCGGTGACTTGATTTGAAATCTAGTATGAACTCCTAAACTCGTCACATTGCCGACCTACCAAAACTTACTTAGGCTTAATACACTTGAAGAGGTGTTGAGTAACAATTTAGACACAAGAAGTAACGAGACAAAAGTTCTGTGACACATAGAGGCCTATCTTTTATTGTGACAACACATGTTGCATGTTGACGCAAAAACTTGTTATCCTTATTGACTAATAGCAAAACCTGGTCCTTCTGTCCGAATTGTTGCAACTGTTGTTTTGATGTGCTTTTATTTATTGAACAAACGTTAAAGTACACAAAATAAATGAGGGACACTTCATAATCAATTTAGTTTACTTTACATTACATGCGCAAAAAAACTACACTCATATTAAACGCATTAGCAAAACACAACAAGGTGAGAGGTTTGCTTGATTGCTGTAATCTAACTATTAAATTAAAATGAGCGCTATTAAAACGTTAGACAAAATATACCAATCAACGGTCCAATAAACGCAATCACATTGCTATTATAACAATTAATATAAAACAGATATGTCTAATTACCGCTTAACATCATTAATCATGTTGTTAAAAATATTAATTTTAAAACAGACGTCGCCGCAAGGCAAAACCATAGCCATATATACCATACAAGTCACTACATTTATTACAAAATACGTGTACATACTGTCGTATAGATAGGTACCTCGTTTTTGTCGTGACCCGTTATCGAGCGCCAACAAGCCTTATGGGTCAGTGACCTTTTTGCTACTATTGACCCCAGAATATAAAATAGTAAAGATCAGAGCTACATAATTAAATTATGCACGAGTTGAAAATAAAGACTTCATTTTCTTAATGTAATTTCTAAGATCCGTATTTGCATTATAATATATTTTATGTTGTATTTACGACTGAGTAACCACTGTCTTGATTAAACAATTGTCTAACTCAAGATAAGAAACAGTAAATAACATATCCTTATTTATCTATCTATTTAAGTGCTAATAAAACAAAACCAATTTATTGGCACATAAGTTTAAGTTTAAATAAATATAACGAAGAAATACGTTAACCCCTATATACATCTTCAAAAATAATTGTTGATATGTACGGTAAAACTCCCTTCATATTGAGAGCTCTCTCCTAAAATCCTTACTAATATTATAAATGCGAAAGTAACTCTGTCTGTCTGTTACGCTTTCACGCCTAAACCAGTGAGCCGATTTTGATGAAATTTGGTACAGAGATAGAATAGACCCTGAGGAACAACATAGGCTACTTTTTACCCGGGTGCGCTAAGTAGTTCCGTCGGGATGCGGGTGAAACCGCGGGAAACAGCTAGTATTAAATATATCGCAGTTAGCAGCAACACGCTACGTGTTAAGAAATATCGCTGAAACGGGACCTATAAGCGCCAGAAAATCGGCACTTTTTACCTGCTATCTACGTGACAAAGAAAATCTATATAAAATATGGACATGAAATTATAAAGTAGTAATTATATATTAACAAAAATATGGTTCTTGAGGCTAAGTATTTTAAAACGCAATTTAGTAGAAAGACGATGCTGAACACTAATTGATTTAAATGCTCTATCTATGAAGGTTAGCTATAGAATACCCACTTATTAGGCCGAGATCAGCTTTTAAATACAACATTGGAGATTACCTATAGATAAGCCGATCCGGAAGAATTAGAATTCGATAGTATAAATATTAGTGCCATCTGCGTATAATTTATCTATGAATATTTTATTCTAAAAGTGGAATTTATGTATTAGGCGTAATTATACGATTAGTTTGATGATTTCATCAAAACACATTTTGATTAACCTTGGTGAAAATAGGCTGTTCAGCAATACTCGTTTTCTAGTCTAATCAATTTAGCACTAAGGTGGTTCCCACCTAAAATAACACTTGTAAGAAAGTGGTAGGACGGGGATACCCTACCACCTGGTAATAATTATATTTTTTTTTTCATATTTAGCCTATGGTGTCCCACTGCAGTGCAAAGGCCTTTTGTCCTTCCATTTGTTCCCATTTGGTGCAATCAGAAGCCATTTTTTTAAGGAGGAGTCGAGTTCATCCCGCCGTCTCCTTCTGGGCCAGCTGCGATGTCGTTTATAGCTGTTTTTTCGTTTTCGCTCATAGCTCATCCGACATACGACATATTTGACCAGCCCAGTTCCACTTCATGCCAGTAGCTGTTTGGCCTATATCTGCAATTTGTATTTTGAAACGCAGTATTGAGTTCCTAATGCGGAGTTCTTAATGTAATAGAAAATATAGTATTTAAACTTTTGTATCAATTGCATATAATTCAATGTTGTGTCAAAAGACTTTTGTGTGTTGGCTTCGCCCCACATTCGCCTCACATAGGTCCCTTGCATTAAGCAGTCGACAACCTTCTAGATTGACCTGCGAAATGCCATACACAAAAAGGTCCCTTGCATGGAAAACCTCCCATCTTATTCCATGATTTAATTCATGGACTTCAATGAAATTTTCTAGGTCCGTCTTACGAGCTCTTCTAGCTACCAACAACTTACAATAATGTCGGTGTTCATCGATGAACGTAAAATATACCGTAAAAGCGACTGGAATTTGACGGTACAATGTAGACAGGGTGGGTATTATATTACACATTGGATGAATATTACTGCTATAGTTTTAAAGTAGGTAAAATATTGATTTTGGTAATACCTTAGTGATGTCGATATAGAGAATCTAGGTGTACCTATACATTTTGTATAAATCATTTTGATATTGTGTTTACTACGGTTTTATACGTTTCTTGAGGGAACTTTGCGCACTCAAATAAAAAATATCCTATCATTACCGTTGAGTAGTTTTTGCTTGGAATTGTAACAAACATACATAATATACATTTTCAAATAATTGTGGGATTACCTACATATAAAACTAAAGTCCATTGCAGCAGAAAAGACTCTTTTCATATTAAGAAAGATGCATTAATCACTTTGCTAGCTTAAAGTTTGTAACAATTTCACAAGGGAGTTAAAAATAAAGTAAGAAACGAATAAACTCATTCAAAAAAAATATTAATGTCGAAAATACCTGTTGAATCTATTGCACCGCAGCAAAAAAACGCATCCATAATATTTCAACTTCCTGCATTATTAAACATTTGAGTAAACACAAAATTAGTTCACCTTCGTTTCACGTTTTATTAAAATAATTATATAAAAAATAATTTTAATTTCAAAAGAGACCTTATACACAACATTTGTGATACGATTATGCGCCATTTTACTAAAATTACCTAGAAACTTGACAATGGCGAGGCCGCTTTGTTTCCTGAGATTTGGTTAAGTATATAAGCTGACATTTTTCGTTTGGCTAACATTCAACACGTCATATTCCAACAAACTACATCAAAATGATTGCTAAGGTAAGAACAGTGAATATTTGACATTTTATGATGCATCATCTCAAAGATGCATTAGAATAGATTAATTAAAAGTGTAGCGGTGTCAGTGCAGTGAATCAAGTTCTAGTGGTTTTAGTGAATTTTCTTAATTTCTATAGGCTTCCATGGATTTATAGTTTCTATCCAGGATGACTAACCCCGGAATACGGCTGTTGTATCCCAATTACTTAGAATTGTAAAAAACCCTCTGGCCAATCATTGAAGTTTCTTAGAGGAAATTGAACGAAAGTATAATGTCACAATATTAGTTATTCCTTAGATAAGAAATGCTTTAAGGGCGGATTCGACCAAACTGGAATAAATTTTATTCTCGGCGTAGATCGCTTATCACTCGAGAATAAATCAATTTCACGTTTAACCAACTACAATTCGAGGAATAACGAGTCTATTCGGGAATAGTCACTATACCACCATTTTGCGTGGAATAAGAAGTTTATTCAAGGAATAATAAAATGGCGTCCTATTGACTTATGCTGTCATTTTAATTCACTGACATTTTTATTTTATTTTTTTTAATTTATTTAAAGGGCTTTGTCGCTTGACAGTTATTTTTCCACGCTATAATACGACAAATTAGAGTTGATATGATTTATGCTACTGCACCCTCCCGTTTGTAGAGCAATTTTTTTTGGCCGCGTATTACATTCGTTCACATTCACTTCGCTATTCGTGAGTAGCTTATCCAAGTAAAGCTATACGCTAGATTGCATGGAAAAACGACTAATGATTTACTCAAGAATAAAATCGTGGTATATATTATTTTCCGCATAGTTATTCTTGTATAAATTCTGGTTTGTTCGAATCTACCCTAAACCAAATTATTGTTGTCCTTTTGTTTTTTTGTCAGTCACCAGATTTCAAGCTATCTAAGGCATGTGGTATTTATCTGAAAATTAATACTGTCGATGGAATACTCTCACGCTTCGATAAAAAGTGGAATATTCTAGAAGGATTTATCAATCTCTCTTGTCAAAAGCTAGCCTGAAAAGTATCCATACCATATTTTTTTACGTCTAAGTTACGGACATCTAGATTAGTGAAACGTTGATGCTGGCAGTTTTGGGTCTGTGCCAGAATTTAATCTTTCTCTCAGGCATGTGAAAATAATTTTGAGCGTGAACTGACTTTTATGGTTTTCTTACGTCGTTTAAGGGCTTATTCTTAAGCATTTTAATATTGAAATGTCTCTTCGAGAGGGTCATCTATGTCATAGCGAGACTCCTCCGTGCCTCGGAAAGCACGTTAAGCTGTTGGTCCCGGTTGTCATTTGTAAATCTTTGACAGTCGTTACGGGTAGTCAGAAGCCAGAAAGTCTGACAACCAGTCTTACCAAGGGGTACCGTGTAACCCGGTAACTGGGTTGTGGAGGTCAGATAGGCAGTCGCTCCATGTAAAACACTGGTACTCAGCTGCATCCGGTTTAGACTGGTAGCCGACCCCAACACAGTTGGGAAAAGGCTAGGCAGATGGCTCTTCGAGAGGGTTTAATTTAACATCGTTTTTAAGAGTAGTCGACAAGGAACCCTTATAGTTTCGCCATGTCCGTTTGTCTGTCTGTCCGTGGCATAGCTCAGAAGTTGTGAGTACTAGAAAACTGTAGGAATTTGATATGGATATGCGATATATATGAAGCCGACCCCAATATAGTTGGGAAAAGGATAGGCAGATGATGATTCATGCCTAGTTTACGTGTATCCCATATATAATTTTAATAAGATAATTGTTTTAAAAATATCGTCCTTCAGTATTGTTTATCTGTTCATTATAAATAAGCTTTTAAAACGATCACGCAAAGCATTCATCAAAATAAGTTTTTAGTAACAATTCAATTTTTCAAATCAATCTTCTACTATTTAACTTACATTATAACAGCCTGTTTACACACCAACTGTAAACATGCAAGTCACACTTGACTGTTTCTCTCCAACCTGACCAACCTATTTACTATTATTCTAAATCCACTCAAAGGCTTGCCTAACCCAGTTCTTATTAAGTAACTCTGGCCTTTGAGCGAATCAATCAGTACTGGTTTTAAATCTCTACCATCAGAGACAGCTTTCATAATGTCTGTCACACATGCAATCAACTCGATCGTTAATCATAATGTCTAATGTGAATTAATAAGTGAGACATTCCCCTTAATATGTCCTGCAATATGGATGTCCTGCAATCATCAATTGATGTTACCGACTTGACCTTTTAGTAAAGTTTAAGCGCTTATTTCGCTTTAAAATTATCAAGAGTCGATTATTTCCATATAAATGTTATAACGTAAATACATGTAAATCACTTTATAGGTCTTGAAGTCGCAAGTGCTATTACCGATTGTTTCTGTTTAGCTCTAAAATCAGTCAATATTTGATATATTTTTTGTTAATTTAAAAATATAGAAAAGGTAGTCTCATTTATTAAATGTACTCGGCATATTACAACAAAAAATAAGACTATGTTTCACGTAAGTCAAGTTACACTTAGATTTATCTATGAGTAGATTTAAGCTCACAAGTGACAACTCCAGACATCTTGCGCAAATTGAAACAGTGAAATAAGTCCTTGCGAAGCAAATCAATTTGTCACCGCTGTTTATTATACATCTTTATAATGTTCGCTTGTTTATTAGTTAACAACAGAATGTGTCAAGACAGAAATATAGCAAATATATTCCTCACGGAATCAAAGTGAGGGGTTAGCAATTAATGCAGTTGAATGGATATATCGATATGATCGTATCGATAAATCTACAACACAAAATTCCGTAATCCCTACACGGAAAAAATACGATATCTCGAAGAAAATTAATAATTACTTTAGAGATAAAATTGTTATTAATTCACGTAGGTGGAAGAGTAATGTGGATTGTCTTATGACAGTCACCACATTACATCTCGTTTCGCAATTGTCAAGGTATCGACCTCGAAGGTACCCTAACGACTAGTGGCACTGACGGCAGACGGGCCAAAATATAGGCCTACTTTTTAAAGACAAGTAGCCAAAATTTCGTGTCATCACGCTATGACTATTAAAGGTTAATAAAAATGCAAGGTCATAGTGGTGAGAAAACAGTTGAGTAATTGAATACGATGTCACTTTAAAGCAGGCTATTGTGCTAGAATAGATGCTCATTTGCAACTTGTGAGTGTGAGTGACTTTTTTTAAATACTCAATAAAATTAGGTATCATTATCTATCATTCGAAAGCTCAAAGGGTTTTAGCTAGAGAAAATATGTATTATTAAACACTTTGTTTTCTTATCAATAATTTTAAGTTTCAGCACTGAAACCATCCAAAGTTTCCATTGTAGACAACTTACTCGTAAATATAATAATTCTAATGTCTGATTTCTGTTTTTGTTTCATAATAAATTATTTTAATTCTGTCATTTGTTGCAGTTCGCCGTTGTTCTCTGCCTCTTCGGCTTGGCTCGCGCCGGTGGCTGGCACGGCAGTGGTCTAGGCTACGCATCTGGCCTGGGCTACTCATCAGGCATCGGCTACGGTCTCGGATATTCCGGCTACGTGGCCCCTGCCTACACCGCTCCCCTCGTCACTAAGGCCGTAGTTGCAGCTCCTATTGTGACTAAAGCAGTAATTCCTGCGGTTTCGTATGCACCAGCCATTTCTACTGTCTCGCGTTACCAAGTCCATTCGTCGCCTATCGTGAAGTCGTATGTTGCCCCTGTGTCTTACGCATCATACGCTTCCCCTTACACCGTCTCTTATGGTAGCCACGGCTACGGTGGTCTTGGGTACGCTGGCTACGGCGGTTATGGCTCCGGCTATGGAGGCCACGGCTACTCCTCCAAGTACCTCTGGTAAGCTGATGGACAAATGTTATATATAGCAAGCATATCTCACTCTGTATGTTTTTGTAAATATTGTATTCCTCTCTGTGTATAGTATGGCTGTTTTAATTTATAGCAGATTTATATTTTTAATAAACTTGTACCTGTCTAAAGTAAGATTTTCATTTCATTTCCTTATAAGCGTTTGGTATATCATGAGTATAGCTATGTTCAGCAATGTTTTTTAATGAAAAATCAATTTTTCTCCGCAGCATTTTTCATAAACACGAACACTCAGAAGTGTTGCATAAAATGTAAAAAATGTATAACCGTTCTTGTATAATAATAATCGTACTTTTGCTCGCCAGATATTGTTAAATTTTTTTTTTTTTGTAGGTAGTAGGAATAGGAGTTTCTATTTATTTTTAAATTCAAATTAAGAACCTAGATCTAACAAATATTTCGATAAAATATCATTTCTTCAACATCTAGACATCGTTCCTTATCTTAAACCACTAGATTATGAAGCTCTTAAATTTTAATGACTCGATATAATGTGTTACCTGTTTGTTTTTATTACTCAATTAGCAATGGCGTACTATTTTCAGTTACTCAATGTGAAGAAAGAATTTTGAACCCCTTCTTAGCGATAATGTGGGTACGGAGGAGTACGATAAAGGAATTGAAAAAAAAGTTTATATTGAAAAATGTAATTTAGTGCCTAAATACTATTATACATTTTTTTTTATTATTTTTAATTAATAAAAATTACGTTTGAATTTCTAGCACTGGGTGACACTAACTTTTATAATATCTTATCTCTATCTAAAAACAGAAAAATAAATTGTGTGATGAATAATTGAACTGAATCTTTCAGTTATTTGGATATGAATATAATTTCCGAGGTTAAAAATAAAAATATGAAATACGTTTTACCACTATTTATCTAGTTACAACAAAAACAATGAACATTGCGCTCGCAGACACGACGTTCTTTCGTTTTATCCATCAAACATCTTTCTTTTTAACAAATAGCGAAACTTTGCTTAACAATTCAGAATTACACTACTGTGAACTGTATATTGTGTTCCCTGGATGTTTTTTAGTATGGGAAATCTTCAAATGAGCCCGCTGGGGCCGGAGAGAGAGGGACTCAGACTTTTAGTGGCTAAAATCAATACCTGTTCCTTCAATTGCCCTCTGCATTCTAGAACCGTGGTAACTCTTTCGAACAATCCTGCAGCTCCTATATTATGTTTTACCTATATATTTATTTAGCCTTTGTGGAACGTAGTATCACAGAAAGCATAGCAAGATAAATTAAATTTTACTAATAAACATTGAAAAGTTAAGGAATCTAATACTCTAAAAATAAATAACGCATCGATATACTATTTATGTATCATAAATACTATGTCAATTAACGCATATTAAATACATAATAAATTGTTTACTACGCATTTTGTAGTCCACATTAATGCCAACCCTTGTACAACAATTCTCAAGATAACACTATAAATTAAAGATTATCATCTTAATAAAATTCATACTATAACTGTCTTACTGACAAGAAAATAAGGTTTATAATCGTCTGTACAATTTGGATCCATCCTTTACTTAATATTGCATTTAAACGTAAGCTTAATTAAATTCCGTCACGCTCCGATTTTCTCGAAATCTAATAGGACCTTGAAAAAAAAACTTATTTCCTACGTTTTTAATATAAAAGAGTGAAACAATAGCTTCTAACACATTCAACTCATCACAGTTGAAGATACCAGCAACATGTTTACCAAGGTAATTATACAATGCTTTAATTTAATTGAATTGTTCAGTTTCACACCTCAAAAAACATCTCATTGTTTCTTTATACCGGGTATCTCAACAATTACCAACCTCCCTAAATATTGTAAAGTATCCCAGGCATGCAATAAATTTTTTTTTTCATTTTTTATTAAAAATAAATGATTTTTTAAATTTCAATTCTTTTTCAAACAATATTAAATATCAGCACTTTTTGAACATTAAATTTAAAAAGACAGCCCCTAAAACACCCCCCTTCACTCCATAGAATATTTGAATCATCATTTTCTATATACCAATTTCGGTGCATGATGTTGATGACCTCTATCAGCCGTCGACTTAGTATTTACCCATCATCAAGGCATCTCGTCCTAGACCTATCGATTTGCATATCCTGTCTATTATCCCAGTTTGATAGTTGCATGCACGCATAGTACTATTACTACTAGTAATACAACTTTGCTTGTTTTACTCATCGTCTTTTTTTGTATTAAAACCTGGAGCTGTTTGGGTACAAACCACACCTTGTTCAGATTCTGCCAATCTTTTATAGACGGCTTTAATTTTATAAATTTCCTCTCATATTACAGATCTTCGCCATCGCTGTCTGCCTCTTCGGCTGGGCCCATGCTGGGGCCCTTATAAATGGAGGTAGCGGTTATTCCGGCTACGGCGGCTATGGTGGCTACAGTGGCTACGGTGGTCACGCCAGTAGTTATGGTGGCTACGGCAGCGGCTATGGCAATTATGGCGGACACGGCTACAGTGGTTACGCCCCGGCAACCTCATACACTTCCGTGACCAAAGTCGTTCCGGATACCGGTGCTGGTTACGTCGGATCTCATGGTGGATACTCCGGAGCTATTGGAGGATATTCGGGCTCTCTTGGCGGTTATGGCGGTAACGGCTACGGCTCTCACGGCTACAACAGTCTCGGCTCAGAAGGCTACAATGGACTTGGCTATGGTTCTTACGGCCACAGTGGTCTCGGCAATGCTGTGTCTTCAGTATCTGTCTACAAAGAACACTCTCCCAGCTACTCTAGCGGTGGGTACGGAGGATATGGTGGATACGGTTATGGCGGTTACGGACATGGCAGTTACGGTAACGGCGGCTATGGCAACAAGCTGGGCTGGTAATTTCTAGCTACTAATTGTGATGTATGTGTGAAAATAAAGTATTGAAAACGTCAATCTATTACATTTATATCAAACCTCGATATCCACCTTAGAGCTGGAGTATTTTTTTGCCCTACAACAGAAAATTATATGTGTTAAAAACAAAATTATTTAAAATAAATCATTTTTATTACCCATCTTAATTCAGTTACAAATTCAATTGATTTTGTTTACACTCTATCCAAGTTACGAAAATAACTTCCTCATCAGCAGATGTACATATTCGCTGTACTTAATATCGAATGCCTCCGGCAGATTACACAACTTTATTTTGCCTGATGGAATACTCACCTTGACATTGAAACGGAAAGTGCCCGCGGCTGATCCACTACGGATTCAATACCAATACCAGTTTGCAGACGCGATATAAAAGCGAGAGTAAGTGCTCCAAAAATTACACACAACAACGACACTCAATACAAACATGTACTCCAAGGTACTGCAGTGAATTTAATATTGAAAATTGGTTTAAAATTATTTTTGGTGGTCGAATATTTTTTGACATAATTGTGATCTGAAATTTCAATCATTAGTTTTCTATTATGTTGCTACAATACAGTGTTATCTTTTATAGTAATGAGATACCTTTTAATCAAATCAAACTAAAATGAGACTTTCAATAATGTATAATAATTTGTGTTTTCTATGTTAGGTCATAGTATTCCTGTGCGCGGCGAGCCTCGCCTCCGCCGGCCACCTCCTGCAGGCCGCTGCTCCCGTAGCGTACAGCGCGCCCGTAGCATACAGCTCAGCGCCCGCCGTCTCCTCCGTGTCGTTCTCCTCGCACACCGCGCACGCTCCCGTCGCCACATACGCCGCCGCACCCGTCGTAGCCAAGACCTACGCCTCTCCTGCCTACACCACATACGCCGCCGCTCCCGTCGTAACCAAGTCGTACGCCCCATCAGTGTCCTACCAGTCAATCTCTACCCACTCTGCCCCCGTCGCGTACGCTAAGACCTACGCCGCACCTGCCGTCACCACCTACGCTGCCGCTCCCGTCGTTGCCAAGTCTTACTCCCCGGCCGTCTCTTACCAGACCATCTCCAGCCACTCTTCTCCCATCGCTTACGCCTCCCCCGCCGTGCACACATACGCTGCCCCTGCAGTGCACACCTATGCTTCTGCCCCTGTTGTTACTAAGACCATCGCGGCCCCCGCCGTCGCCACCTACTCTTCTCCAGTGTACGCCAAGTCTATCGCTCCCGCTGTGTCGTACTCCTCAATCTCTACCCACTCCGCTCCTCTGACCTACGCCGCGGCAGCTCCCGTTGTCACTAAGTCCTACGCCGCTCCCGCGTACACCTCCTACGCCTCCGCTCCCGCGTACACTTCCTACGCCGCCGGCCCTGTCGTCGCCAAGAGCTACGCCGCTCCCGCCCTAGCCACATACTCCTCTGCTCCCGTACTGAAGTCCGCTGTGACTTACTCTGCTGCCCCCGCCGTATCTCACGTCACCTATTCCGGTCTGGGAGCCAACTATGGTTGGTAAACACATTATTGTTAATATTTATTGTTAGTAATAAATGGACTGTAAATAATGTTTGTATGTTCGTAAAATGAAGCGAAAAATAAAAACTAAAGAATATACTTGATTTTTAATGTAATCCAATAAACCCGAAAAGAACCACTTTTTCAATTGAAATAGAAAATAAAAATACAATCAAGAAACTTTGGATGAACAATCTGTTGACGCACAGCTCAAAGCACTTATCTTATCGAGACATTCAGTACGCATTCAAAATCAAACATTAGAAAAGGGACTACTAGGTACCTTCACGATCACGTTGTTATTACAAGTTCTGAAAGACTATCTATGTACTTTTAAATCGAATTCCAACATTCTTTTACGTAGCTTTTTGTATTGGTAAATCCAATTATTCAAAAAGTTTTCTGAAACGTTGAGAAAACTGCAGACATAAACTTATATTCTTATATTTAGTTATTCATCAGCTGAAAATATTAATAAATGATAATATTATATCAGAGTCTCTGTCTTTCGCCTAAACTTAGTCATGAGGTATTAGCACTATTTTAATTATACACTTTTCTATATTCCATATTTATTAAATTATTGTTTTTCACTCATATTTGATAGCCATCATCATCTGCCTAGCCTTTGCTTTCCAACTACGTACGTACCAAGTACCAATGTTTTACATGGAGCGATTGCCTATCTGGTTTCAACAACTAACTAATGGGTAACACAATATCTCTTGGTAAGGCTGATTCAGGTTTCAGACTTAACTGTACCGGCTGCCAAAGATCTAGAAATTATAGCCGTAAGAAACGGAGGAGTCTCGGTAATATATGACGTTCACCCATCCACAATCAAGGTTTAAATACATCGATCTGCGTGGTTGTTACTAAGCCACAAGTTCTTCTTTATATACTATATTGGATAGTATTCAAAATAAACCGATAAAGTATATTTTGGAAAAATTAATTGATTTATATTGGTAAGGATTCGAATAAGAAGCTACCCAGTCTCCAAGCCACCATGCTATGTAGGTAGGTAAAATAGATAATATAATTTGCATGACATCCTTAGGACCGGTTCAATGAATCTATTGGAATAGCATTTAAGCAAATAAGAAGCTAAAGTAATAACGCAACGGAAGTTTACTGGTTACCGACTCAAATTTAACAAAGTCTATACATATAAGAACATGATATTACAGCCTCACCTACAAAGGTTTATTAGAGCTAAAAACCAATTACAAACCAACAACCATTTAGGTATTCAATATTTAAGTCCCACAGGAAAAGGCAAACAATTAACCCTTTGCATGCCACGTCAAGCACAGGTGCCCGACGCTAGTGGGGTTTGACCTATCTGGTAGTATTTAAGTTAGACTGGTTTTTGTTTAGTCTTAGAATAAATTCAAATATGAACCTGAAATTGTCCCATTGTTGGACAGGAGCATCTTATAATACAAAAAGAAGGATAAAATATTTACTCAATACTTATTACTCCAGACCATTTTAAGCCAAGTTTACTGTCATCATTTAACTTTATCTTTTGATGCCAGTTATTTTATGAAAACTAAAAAAAGACTTCAATGAATGTAACGACAAACTTACAGAAGACATACCCCATAACTAAAAAATATTTTACTAACTCAAATTAACATCTCAGAGTACGGCACCTTGGTACCTTAAGTGCATCAAAATGCAGTGCCTAATACATGTTCCTAAGTTATTTGACACCTAAATCTAATTAACTTTTGGTAACCGTAGAGCTTTCGCACATTGGAACGTAATATAAGGAACCGCAGTTGTTTTCACGTAAAGTACCTACGAAAGAGCTTTTTTCAGTGTAGATATTGTCATTAAATATCCTCTGGTCAGAAGATTTCTACTAAGGAAAACCTAATCATAGTCTGCTCAGCATATGCAAAGTGTGTATATGCTATAATCATTATATGCTACAACAATATCAATGCACGTCTCCAAAGAAACAAGCATGTCTCTCTAACCCACGCCATGTGACGATTACTTTCTAGCCTCCTCCCACGAATCGAGGGACCTTGGGGGCTTTTTTCAGTCACAATCACTAATATGAATACGAAAGATACTCTGTTTGTCTGTTTGTTTCGCTTCCACGGCAAAATGACACAGATTACATCAAAATAATGCCTTTGAAAAAATCTGGTACATATATAAATAGCGTGTACTCTGAAGAACATAATATTACTTTCTTCTTCATCTGGATACATCAAGCCTTGGAGTGTAAGTGAACCGTGGGAAGTACCTACTTTTTATATTTTACCCATGAAAACTTTTATCAGCTTATAAAAATACCTACTGAGTAGATCACCTCACAAATCAGTACTAGGTACAATATTCCCGGGGCCGATAACTGACGCGCCCCTGGTCTTAACCAGGAAAAAGAACGCCGGATGGTTTTATCAAGGAAGGAACCGGCACGGCCATCCGTCTAGAACGATGACCGTAGTGGAAATCTTAACACCGGAAAAATGGATTTGTAAAACCATTTTCAAAAAACCATTTGTAAGATTATAATTTATCCATAAATAAAGATACCCCTCGTAAAATTGCGGCTATGCGCTTTGACATTAACATTACACTCACAACTACTACTAGAATTGCGTAAGTACTAATTGTGCCGTTACCCTCGAGCCGTGAGTCACACTCGTGCTTGACCGGTTTTGTCTTGTCGGAACAAACTGAGCTCTAGGCAATATCTCATGGAGATTCAATGCTAATACCAGTTTGCAGACACTGATATAAAAGCGAAAGCAAGTGCTCCAAAAATTATTACAAACAGTAACCTCCTACAAAACAAACATGTACACCAAGGTATTAAACAGTAATTCAATAATGCCTAGTATTTATATTTTTTTTGTGAAAATTTTCAATATTTTGAGGAAACTTATTAAGTTTAATTAACTAGTAATTTGTGATAGTGTTTTTAGTATTAAGTTAACGTTGTGTGTGAGATAACAGAAAATTAAATAAAATATTTATTTACCTCAGGTCATCATCTTCATGTGTGCGGCGAGCCTTGCCTCCGCCGGCCACCTCCTGCAGGCCGCAGCGCCTGTAGCGTACAGCGCGCCCGTAGCATACAGCTCAGCGCCCGCCGTCTCCTCCGTGTCGTTCTCATCGCACACCGCTCATGCTCCTGTCGCCACATACGCCGCCAAGACTTACGCCGCTCCCGCCTACGCCACCTATGCTGCCGCTCCCGTCGTAACCAAGACCTTAGCTGCACCTGCATACAGCACATACGCCGCTGCTCCTGCAGTCGCCACCTACTCTGCTCCAGTGTACGCCAAGTCTATTGCTCCCGCTGTGTCATACTCCTCAATCTCTACTCACTCCGCTCCTCTGACTTACGCCGCGGCTGCTCCCGTCGTCGAAAAGACTTACGCGGCTCCTGCTTACACCACA